>CM061142.1:255884222-257084222 GCA_030789695.1 Scilla litardierei | reverse complement strand
ATGCCTACTTGATCTAGTTTGACAACAAAACTAGATCCGTCACCTAATTGATCTAGCTTGACAACGAAGCTAGATCCAACCCTTTAAACTTGTTGTTCATGCATACTAAACTGTCACGTTTACTTTCCTTACCTGTACGCACTTTTAACTGCCATGCATTGCATATTACATGTCATCCATGCATTGAATGTCGTATTCGTAGCACACGCTACAATACTTGTACTTGTACTCCTTGTCCGGCTAGGTGCACCCCTATGCCATACTTGTTAAAAACACTTCCTGGCTCGTGATCCAGAAGCGAGCGTTCCAAGTTCGGGGGTAAGGCCCTGGCTCGATACACGTGGAGGGGTAGGGATAAACGTTCGCTTGAGCTTAGGAGTGGCCTGATCAGCCCTCTAGCCAAAAGACGGAATCTCTGTGCACTTGGTGCTTACTTTTCTTGTCTTGTACTTGTCTTGTGAATGATTCATGCAATACTTGTCATCCATGCCATGTTTAAATGCCATGCTCGTACTTTACTTTACTTTACTTTACTTTACTTGTTGCACTCATACTTTAAACTGCCATGTCATTGCATTCATGCTAGAACTGCTAGGTTGCTTTACCTACTTTCAGTTTCCTTGCACAAGTCTCTTGTAGACTTGCTGACATGTGCCCCTTGCTCTTTTGTGTGTCACATGTTAGACCCTGAGCCAGAGACCGTTGTTGAGTACGTGATGTGTTGCTGACGCTAAGTCTGAGTCCAGGACTGCCCAGGAGGATTTTGGTGGACACCGGTGACCATTCTTTGAGTCTTTGTTGAGCTTTATTTTGTTTTAGGCCTTTTGTTAGTTGTTGGTGTGTAGCACCTTTGTTTGTACGCTGTACTTTTGTTGGCCATGTTTAGGCCTTTAGGCTCTCTTTTATTTCAGCCTGGTGGCTTTTCTGCGATGTTGGAATTTATATTTATGGATATTCTGAGATTATTCTTTTGTCTCATTTCATTATTATTATCTTGTTTCGCTCGCGTTGCAAGGACCTGCAGTTTTAAATTTGATTGACGCTTATCGGACTTGCAGCTTTGTAGCTTCAAGTCTGAGCGGACCTTCTCACGCTTCGCCTCCATATTTTTGGGAAGTGGGGCGTGACACAAAGAATCGACGGCTGGGATCAAATCAGTGAACCGTCACTAACAGTAGACAGTTGACTGATGAACAAAGGTCAGTCGACTGGATGCAGTGATAAGAATTAGTCTTAGGAAGACAGAGAGTCGACTGTTGAGTAAAATACAGTCGTCTGTCCGAAGGACAGTCGTCTGTACAATACACATCAGTCGACTGACCGAGAATCAATAAACTTCATCAAAACGACAGAGAGCTCTGTAAAATTTCGACAGAGAGCACAGTCGGCTGATGACTAAAGTTTAGTCGCCTATTAAAATAACAGTCGACTGGAAAATAGTCATCTGTCGTCTGTGCGAAAGATACAAATTCTCAGACAGCGGTGATAGAGTAGGGCAGTTGGCTGTCGAATGAAAGACAGTCGTCTGTCCTGGTCCAAAAATGCACAGTGAGATACAAATCCAGAGAATAAGAACACTCACCCTAGGACCTATACTCTAAACACAAACTCATCATAAAAACAATGTAATACGATAAATCGATTGAAACACAAATCTCTAAGAACAATCTCAAAGAAATCATGAAATCACATAAATCACAATTGCCTTTCTTAAACACATATGAAATAAATCAAATCAAGATAGGCAACAAGATGATAAGAGCTCAAAGAGTGTTATAACATGTATAGTGAGCTTCTAGATTTCAGATTCACCCATAATTCCTAATTCTCCACGCAACCTCACAAATGAATCTTCTTTAAGAGATTTTATGAAGATGTCGGCAATTTGTTTTTGGTTTTCAATGTACTCTAAGATGATGCCCTTCTAAGCTACATGATCATTTATAAAATGGTGTCTCTCGTCTATGTGTTTGGTACGTGAGTGGTGTACCGGATTCTTGGAAAGACATATGGCACTTTGGTTATCAACCATGATCGAGCAAGTATCACAGTTGACACCATAGTCCATAAGAGTGTGTCTCATCCAAAGAACTTGTGCACATGCAAGACCCGCGACAATAATTCCTCTTCAGTCGTGGATAATGACACCGAATTCTGTTTCTTAGAAAACGAAGAAACTAAGGAATTTCCTAGAAAATGGCAAGTGCCACTAGTACTTTTCCTGTCGGACTTGCATCCAGCAAAGTCGGCATCACTAGATGAGATTAACTCATATGTGCTAGATTTAGGGTAAAGTAACCCATAATCTAGAGATTGATTGAGATAACGAAATATTCGTTTAACCGCAATCAAGTGTGACTCATTAGGTCTAGCATGATATCTAGCACACAATCATATAGAAAACATGATATCGGGCCTACTAGCGGTTAAGTAAAGTAAGAAACCGATCATACCTCGATATAGACGAACGTCTACATCTTTTTTGTTTTCATCTTTGTGAAGGTGGGTAGTAGTACTCATGGGAGTCCGTTTGCTTGACGACGATTCCATCCCGAATCGCTTTATAATCTCCCCTGTGTACTTTGTCTGATGTATGAAGGTGCCATTCTCCATTTGTCGAATTTGCAGTCCAAGGAAATAGGTGAGCTCTCCCATGTGGCTCATCTCGAATTCATCCTTCATTGACTTAAAAAATTCTTGACAAAGATTAAAGTTAGTAGAACCAAAAATTATATCGTCTACATAAACTTGAATCAAGAGAATGTCATTTTCATAATCTTTAATGAAGAGTGTAGAATCAACTTCTCCCATTTTAGAACCTAAATTCAAAAGAACGGTATTGAGTCGATCATACCAATCTCTAGGAGCTTATCTCAACCCATACAATGCTTTCTTAAGTTTGAAAACATGATTTGGAAATTTTTCATGAATAAAACCGGGAGGTTGTGAAACATAAACTTCTTCATTGACAAACCCATTCAAAAATGCACTTTTAACATCCAATTAATAGTTTAAAATTCTTATGGGATGCAAAATATAAAAGCAACCTAATAGCTTCTAATCTAGCTACGGGGGCAAAAGATTCTTCGAAATCAATACCTTGCTCTTGCCGATAGCCTTGAGCTACTAACCTTGCTTTGTTCCTTGTGATCACCTCATTCTCATCCGTCTTGTTCTTGAAGATCCATTTGGTCCCAATGAATTGGTGACCACTTGGAAGAGGAACGAGTTCCTAAACTTTCATTTCGCTCGAAGTTCATTAGTTCTTCTTCCATTGCCACTATCCAAGAACTATCCTCACAAGCTTCTTGGATATTCTTTGGCTCAATGGTAGAGACGAATGCGCAATGAGAGAATTCTTCAATCCTCGACCTCGTTCGGACACCCACAACAATATCTCCAATAATTTGGTTATGGGGATGATTACGAATGGTCGGATAAGCTTTGAGTATACCTGCATCACTAGGAACATCTTCAACAATTTCGTTAGTAGTGTTAGTCTCAATAATCGAATCATTAAGCTTAACATTACTAAGAATATCACAAATAACATATACACTATCATCATCAACATGAGGAAACTCAAAATCTTCATTAAATGAAACTTGTAGTGATTCCTCAATCATTGAAGAAGTTTTGTTGTATATCCGGTAGGCTTTGCTATGTGTTGAATATCCAACAAAAATTCCTTCATCGTATCTTGGCTCAAATTTATCTAGATTACCGAAAGTGTTCTTGATAAAACATTTTGAACCAAAAATACGAAAATATTTTACTTGAGGCTTTTTGTCATAAAACAACTCAAAACAAGTTTTGTTCGTTCCGGGTCTCACTAGGATCCTATTGAGCACATAACATGCCGTGTGCACCGCCTCTGCCTAAAATTGTAGTCCAAGATGACTATCATAGAGCATAGTGCGTGCACACTCAATAAGAGTCCTATTCATTTTCTCTACAATACCTTTTGTGGTGGTGCCTGAGGGAAGGAAAAATTATGAGTTATCCCTGTGTCATCACAAAACTTAGTAAAAGATTCATTCTCAAATTCTCCTCCATGATCACTACGGATAGTGATAATGGTGGATCCGAATAAATTCTGAATCTTCTTTGCAAATTTGGTAAACTCTTCATAAGCTTCATTCTTATTAGTTAAGAATGAAACCCAGGTAAATCTAGAAAAGTCGTCAACGACTACTAATCCGTAATGAGCATTACCTAAAGAAGCGGTTCTAGTTGGCCCAAACAAATCTAGATGACGAAGTTCTAGGGACCTCTTAGAAGTAATCCCTTCTTTAAGCTTAAAGGATGATTTACTAAGTTTACCTCTTTGACATGAATCGCAAAAGTTTTTCTTATTAAAAGCAATTTTAGGAAAACCTTTGACTAGATCATGCTTAGCTAACTTATATAAGTGCTTGAAGTGAACATGACCAAAACGGCGATGTCATAATAGTTGTTCACTTGTGTTAGCAACTAAGCAATGTTCTACGGTTTTAGGCAAGCTCAAATAATAATTATTTTTACGCCTAATACAGAAAAATAAATCACAATCAATAATAGTACACAATCCTTCTCCAGAGTTAACATTGTAACCTTTGTCACAAAGTTGACTAATGGAAATGAGATTGTGACACAAACTACTAACAAGATAAAGTTAGTAATTAAGTGTTTGGAAAGATTACCAACGATACCAACTCCTATGATGGTTCCCTTTTGATTACCTCCAAAAGTGACCGTTGCACCAACCTTGATGCTAATCACTTCGGAGAGCAATGAGGGATCTCCCGTCATATGTTTGGAGCAACCACTATCGAGATTGTGACACAAACTACTAACAAGATAAAGTTAGTAATTAAGTGTTTGGAAAGATTACCAACGATACCAACTCCTATGATGGTTCCCTTTTGATTACCTCCAAAAGTGACCGTTGCACCAACCTTGATGCTAATCACTTCGGAGAGCAATGAGGGATCTCCCGTCATATGTTTGGAGCAACCACTATCGAGAATCCGTCCTTTCCCTTTAGAGCAAGTTTGACCTTTATTGCTCTTCTTCTTTCTCTTGGGTACCTATATAATATACCATAAGCTCATGGTACCAAATGTTTGTTGGGTCCAAGGGGATTAGCCTTTGGAAGCCAAGTCTAAGTGAACTTCCGCTTTCCAACATAATTACCATTATTAATCACATCATGAAAATAGGAATCAACATAAGCATTCCTATCATTTAGGCTAGTGTTCTTAGGACCCCAAATGGTGTAAGTTTTGGGTGTCCTTTTCCTAGTTGCATGCACATTTGTTAAATTTCTATGTGGTGCAAGCTTCTTAGGAACATGGTTTCTAGCATAAATATGAGGTGGTGGATATGCATTTTACATATGAGAATGATATGTATGCTTGGGAACATGCATGTTGTAGGAATCATATGGGTTATGCATGACATGCGGAGGAGGTGCATACATGTAAGAATGATGCGTATATGCATACGGGTGTATAGGAGCACGTACATGAGTATGTCTCATGTGTGGTTGTGTACGTGTCCATGGGTGTGGAGCATAAAAAGTGTCATAATTATCCACTTGTGAAGTAGGAGGTTTCCTACGTGGATGAGTGTTACTGTATATGTAAGCATGGCCTTGCTTCTGGTTTCCACCCTTAGTGGGTTTCTTGCCAAAAGGAAGAGAAGATGAAGTGGTGACTTTCTTGGTAGGTTTTCTACCTATAGTGTCTTTGACACCACTTGTGGATGCACCGGAGAAAGGCCTCACAAAGTCTATAGCGACACAACTATAGGAGGTGTGATCATTGGATGCATTTGCTATCACAAACCCAAGACCAACACGATGTGTGGCCGGAAATTGGTTTGCTAGCAAATCATCCAATTGTCCTTTTCCCTTATTGAATATCATAATACGGGAGGACATGAGCTCATATTTCTCCTTTAGAGAAGAAATGTTGGTATCCAAGGTGGACACCCGTGCTTTGAGCTCGTGCACTTGGGTTTTAAGAGAATCATTCTCTAAACCCAATTGTGTGTGACGTGTGACTAGATCACTATTATCTGTTGGATGTGTTTGATCTAGTTGAGATTTGAGGGTTTTCACCTCATCTCTCAAGGTGACATTTTGAGAAGCTAAGTTTGCTTTCTCAAGAGTTAAAGTATCAACAATGGTGTCATTGTTGATAATTCATGGAAAGGATGACTTGCTAACATTTGATTTCTTTAAGCTAGTGTATCTAAGCATTAAAGATTGATATTTAGAAAATAATTCTTCATTAGCAATACGAATTTCATCCATTGTTACCTCGGTTTCATCCGTGTCGGAATCACTCTCATCGGAGAGTGGATCCTCTCGGGCCATGAAACACATGTGGGCGCTCTCACCCTTCTCATCATCGGAATCGGTTGATGAGTCCTCACTTGAGTTATCGAAGGTACCTACTATTCCTTTCTTCTTGTCTCTCTTGTTCTTGTCGGACTTGTGGTACTTAGGCGCCTTCCACTTCTCTTTGTTCTTTAACATTGGGAAATCCCTCTTGATGTGCCCTGGTTTATTACACTTAAAACAAAGAGAGGAAGTAGCATTAGTAGACTCAAAACGTTTGTTGGAGGGAAACTTACCTTTGCGAAAGAAGCGTTGGAACTTCTTCGACATTTGGGCCATTTCACCCAAATCCATCTCATCTTCCGAATCTTCGCTATCGGAGGATGATGAATTGGCGTTGAATGCCAAAGCCTTCTTCTTGGCCTCCGAAGGATTTATCATAGCCCGAATCTTTAATCGGTTCTCTTGTCTTACCTCATAAGACATGAGAGTCCCAATAAGATTCACAACTGTGTAATTCTTCAGATCATTGACCTCCTCGATGGCGATCGCTCTCCTTTCCCATTTGGAGGTCATTCCCATGATGATCTTCCTTACCTTTTCAGCTTCGGTGTATTTTTGGCCAAGGGCTTCCAATTCATTTGTGATGTCGGTAAAGCGTCCGTACATCGATGCAATGCTCTCATTCTCCTGCATATGAAACAAATCGAAGTTTTGCACTGCAACATATAACTTCGAAAGTTATACCATATTCGTTCCCTCATGGGTAACGATGAGATGGTTCCAAATTTGATATGCACTCTTACATGTGCATATCTTGTTGAACTCATTCGGGTCCAACGCACAATGAAGAGCATTCATTTCTTTAGCGTTGTTGACTTCGACAGACTTCTCGGAAGTCGTCATTTCTCGAAATCCTCTTCGGTTGGCTCGATGTACTCCTTGTCTATGGTTCTCCAAAGTGAAGCAATCCTAAGGAATGTCTCCATCCTACACTTCCAATAGCCAAAATTAGTACAATTGAAACGTGGAGGACGTACCGTAGATTGACCATTGAAAAGTGTGGACGCTCTATTATGATCGTGATTGTTGTACGAAGTCGACGGAGGAACGTTGTTGTTGTTGGATGCCATAGCTATAACCTTGCGCTCCGATACCAATTGTAGGGATCCTGTCTATGGAGAAAACACTAGAAGGGGGGTTGAATAGTGTTTAAGCAATTTAAAACGATTGTTACACCAAATTAAAATGCCAACCAACAATAAAGTGTGGAATTAGATATGAACCCAAATAAGAAATAAATGCAAACACAATTATGTTTCTAGGGTTCAGATTACCCAAGTCACTTCCCGACTTGTTCCCAGTAATCCTACGTCCCTTCCACCCGGATACCTCCGGATACTCAAGTTAGAACCATAACTTGAGGTTTCATTAAAACCCAATTGTAGCAACCCTACAAGTGAAATCGAATACAATCGATGTCCTTGACTCCCACAACTTGGGAGCAAGCAAACCGCTCTCATAACCCGAGAGCAAATTCAATATACGAAAATAATGAAATATGAAAGCAACACTTACAATCACCTATGCCTTGAAGTAGAACTTGAAGGAGTGGTGTGTTTTGTGTTGAAGACTCTCTTGGAAAAGAGGAGAAAGCCCTTTCTCTTGACTGCACCAATTGCCTAGAGAATCACTCTTTGGTTTTAGGATGGAGAGCAAGAGATCAAAGATCTGGAATTCGTAGGGCTTTGGATTTGAGAGCTTTAAACTTTAGAATGAAAGCTTGAGATGAAAACTTGGAAGAATTGGTAACCTCTCAATGGAACAGTAGAAGCCCCATTTATAGGTTTCTCAAATCCACAAAACAGTTTAGACAAAAACTCTTTTGGAATCCGTGAGAAAATTCTCAACGGATAGAATATGAACTTGCGACAGTCGACTGTTGAAGAAACCACAATCGACTGTTGCACAGTCTGCAACGGTAGGTAAGAATTCATAACGATAACTTACCACGTGGACAGTCGACTGATGAAGCAAAGACAGTCGACTTTTAAACCAACAGGCAACTGTAATTCCTTCTACAAGCGACTAGCCGAGAAATGGTAAGCAGAATGAAATCTGGAAATCCTGTAAGATAACAGGACAGACGACTGATGCAGATAATACAGTCGACTGTTAATCAGAACAGGCGACTGTAAATCCTTATACAGACGACTGTCAAATACCCTGAGAATTTCCAGAGAGCATAGTCAATAAGTTGGCTCACAGACAGACGACTGTTGTAGCATACACAGTCGACTGATCCAAGGTACAGTCGACTGAATATACAACAATAGTCGACTGGCCATAGAAGTCAGATCAACAAAGTTTTGGGCAAAAGATAGACTGGCGAACTGATTTACAAAACAAAGTCGACTGTCACAAGGACAGGCGCATGTGAATCGTTAATCAGTAGCCTGTACGAAATAAACCGAAAGGCCCAAAACTAGATTGTTAAAAGCTTGTGCATAACAGGCGACTGTAGAACAAAATACAGTCGACTATTTTTGAGACAGCCGACTGTAAAACGTTCAGTAGTCGACTGTTATAAACAATCCAAGCACAATCACTAAATAAATGGATTGGGGTCAAAGGACGAATGATCTAATAATGTCATAAGACAGAAATGATGATGTGTGTGAGTGCTCCATCAAAGTTCTACTTCTAAGCTACATACTAGAAAAGATAAACGAAAATTACATTGACGAATTCTCTCTTCTATCGATCGTATGAGCTTGAAGACTTCATGGAGCTTCAATCATCTTCTACGATCATCCAATCCATGTCATTTGCCTTCAATCAACTTTGAGTGTCATCCATTGCAAGTAGATCCTCATAATTAGCTTAGGCAATGGATTAACTGCAAAATAGGGGATTAGTCACAAATATTTATGTTTGCTCATCATTAACACCAAGTAGGGAGAAGTCCAATACTCAACAAAATTGGCTAAATCTGATTGTGGATGAAGAAGATCATAATTGTCCCTTTCCTCCTGCAGATTTCCAATTTTGGCTGCGAGCCAAGAGATCGAAAAGAACAGGAGGGAGTGCTTATGCCAAAGAGGGACGGTAGCCATGCACGGCCAACCTATGTGACCCAGGGCAGCCATCCAGGGCGCAAAGGCCAAGGGTCCATTCTTCTCTTCGCAGACCTGGGAGAGGAGCATATTTGGGAGGTGACAGCATCAGCTTGTACTCCTCCGATTTCATACGCATCTTCATAGCTCCCAGGGTATTCACAGTCCATTTAGTGTGAAATTGACCATTCAAATTGATGAGTATACGTCCGTTATCCTACATCGAGCCCTAATCTTCTCACAACTTCCTCTACTTTCTTCTATCAATATCTTCTTTATTTGCCCACACAACCTCTGTCTGGAAACAATAAGGTATTCTTCTGTTCGTACATAATGCTTGAGATAGAAATGGACGAGATAGAGATGGAGATGGATTGTAAAGAGGAAATGGTCTTCTTCTATTCATGCCTGATTCTTGAGATAGAAATGGACGATGGAATTCAACCAGTTCTCTTTTCACGTAAAGCTAAATGGTTGATGTTGGAAACTTACGCAATGGGGGTAATAAACGTAACGAAGGGCTATCGTCCATTTATAATCAAGCATGCCTGATGAATGCCTTCCATATGTGAGCATTTTGACTTCCACTCCTCGACTATACACTCCATATCCATCTCCTCTTTACACCCCATCTCCTCCATCAAACCCTTCATCATTTCACTATACCTCGTCTATGACACACACACACGCCCTCCTGTCCTTTCTGATCGCGAAGATAAAAAGCTCATTCTATTTGTTATGCAACCATTTATTGTTGTTCGATGCCTCATGGGAATCGGAGTTCCTCTCGGTGTCTTTGAAACGAATACATACTTGACTGCAGGTTACAACGACGCCTGCTATGACAACACTCATATCCAGCTGATGATGGCAGAAAATCGACAACGACAGTAATAAACAGAACAAAGATGGTCTCCCGATGAACTCGCGGAAGTTGACGGGGAAGCACGCATATCATGCCGACAATTTATCCCATAAAGAGCCCCTTCAGTGCAAACATCTTACGAAGACAATCATATGTATCAGTTGGTAAGAGCATAGGCTAATGAATCTATTTGGATCTGTATAAGTATGTACATCAATATATTTGAATGGCTGGGTCATTTTCAAAATGTCATCAATTGGAATATGTATGAGATTTAATCTAAAATTTTGCAAGCAGTTTCTGAATTCGATTTAATGTCTTTAGATTGAATAAGTATCAGAATTAATATAAAAGTTTGCATGTAGTTTCAGAATCAGATTGAATAAGTATCCGATTTAATCTACAATGTTTTCAGATTGAACAAGTATAAGACTTAAATCTAAAAGTTTGCATGTAGGCTTGATTGGGAATCCGATTAAGTATGATGAAATTTGGAATGTGATTGATTCACTGCGATAGTGCAAATTGGAATTAAAATTATCGCATCTAACAAATATGCTCAAAGCGTAAACGGGCAAATTTATTCCCATGGGGGCGTTGAGCAAATTTGTTATCTACGTAACTTTGGCTTAACGCGCACAACGGGCATAATTCTGCTGGTTGTGCGTGTTTAACAATGGTTCATAAAATACCTTATATGCTCAAAGCAAACACCTGGCTTTGCTTGTTGTGCGTTTTGCACAATTATGTTAACCATTAAAAATTTGCTCAACGCGCACAACGGCTCAAAGCGAACTCCTGGCTTTGCTTGTTTTGAGCTTTGAGCAATTATGTAAACCATAAAAAATTTGCTCACCGCACACAACAGCTATAATTTTGTTGGTTCTGAGCGTTGAGCAATTATGTAAGCGGCTATAATTTTTTCCAGATCGCTTCCCAACGGTCAAGCATTCATGGAAAAATCACATGTCTGGTATCAATCAGCTGTAGATTCACGAGCAGTATTTTGTATATTCACGAGAACTCCTCTGTAGCATGACGGGATCTTCGATGTAGCCACACAATTAAACTCTACTGTAGTCTTATACTCATCAACCAATACAATTCGCTGACATGCGTTGTGCGTTGTGCGCATTAAGCAATTCTTGTTTTCCATGCGTTTTGCGCGGTGAGCAATTATGATAGTTACTCTCTTCTGTATTATTTAGCCTGGTGTGCACGTCGAATAAAATGTATTAAAAATGCTTAGTGGAGAGTAGTATTGTTGGGAGTAATTTTCCTATTAGCATCAATGTTGATCAAGGCGAAAAACCGTTGAGTTTCCTTGTTTTACGCGGAGAGTAATTAACATATTTTGATCCACAAGCTAAAATAATTAGGATTACGTGATTTTCGCGTTGGTATTACACGATTTGCGTGTTGAGTAAATAAATGTTGATTCCCGAGATCCATTGCATTTTTGTAGGATCAAGGACTTATTATACGCTTCATTTTGATTGGTCCAATTCCCCTATAAATGGCGGACAACGAGCACTCATCTTCTCATAACTTCCTCTACTTTCTTCTATCATCATTTTCTTTATTTTCCCACACAACCTCCGTATGGAAACAATAAGTTCTTCAGCTGTTCGTGCATGCTTGATATAGATATGGATGATAGCATTCATCCAGTAGTCTTTTCACGTAAAGGTAAATGGTTGATGTTGGAAACTTACGCAATGACGGTAATAAATTCACGACGAAGGGCAATCGTCCATTTATAATCAGGCATGCCTGAAAAAGGGCTTCCAGATGTGAGGATTTCACCTTCCACCATACCCGTCCCCGATACAGGGCACCCAGGGCAGCCGCCCAGGGCGCAGGGTCAGGGGGACATCACCAGCTCATTGTGTCAAGTATAATACTTACTTGACAGCCGGTTATAACGACGCTTGCAATGACGACACTCCTATCTTGCCTACAGTTGCCGAAAGTCGACAACGACGTTAATAAACGCAACGAAGATGGTCGCCTGAGGTAACTAGATGGTTATAGATGGTTATGGTCACCTCGGGCGACCATCTTCGTTGCGTTTATTAACGTCGTTGCCGACTTTTGGAAACCGTATGCAGGATAGGAGTGTCGTCATTGCAAGCGTCATTGTAGGGTGAAGCACGCAGATCAGCCGACAATTTATCCCGTAAAGAGCCCCTTCATTGCAAACATCTACGAAGACAGTCATATGTATATGTTTGTAATAACATATGCAAATGTATCAATTTGGATTTGTATCAGTATGTGCATCGATATATTTGAATGGGTGGGTCATTTTGAAAATGTCATCAGTTTGAATATATATCAGAGTTGATCTATTAGTTTGCATGTAGTTTCTGAATTTGAGTGAATATGTAGCCGATTTAACCTAAAATGTCTTCAGATTGAATATTTGTCAGAGATAATCTAAAGTTTGCATGTGGTGCGTATTGGAATTAAAATTATAGCATCTAACAAATATGCTCAAAGCGTAAAACGGGCAAATTTATTCCTGTGGGGGCGTTAAGCAAATTTGTTATCGATGCAACTTTAGCTTAACGCGCACAACGTGCATAATTCTGCTGGTTGTGTGCATTTAACAATGGTACATAAAATACCTTATATACTCAAAGTGAACACCTGGCTTTGCTCGTTGTGCGCTTTGCGCAATTATGTTAACCATTGAAAATTTGCTCAACGCGGACACCGGCCATAAATTTCTTTATTACGAGCGTTGTGCAATTATGTAAGCAGCTATAAATTTTTCCAGCTCTCTTCCCAACGGTCAAACATTCTTTGGAAAATCATGTGTCTGGTATCAATCTGCTGTAGATTCACAATCAGTCTTTTGTATATTCACGAAAACCCCTCTGTAGCATGAGGGGGTCTTCGATGTAGCCACACAGTAAAACTCTACTGCAGTCTCATCCCCATCAACCAATACAATTCGCAACCATGCGTTGTGCATTGTACGCATTGAGGAATTCCCGTTTTCCATGCGTTTTGCGTGGTGAGCAATTATGATTGTAACTCGCTTCTGTATTATTTAGCACGGTGTGCGCGTCGAATAAAATGTATTAAAAAAGATTAGTGAAGATTAGTATTGTTGGGAGTAATTTTCCTATTAGCATCAATGTTGATCAAGGTGAAAAACCGTTGAGTTTCCTTGTTTTGCACGGTGAGTAATAAACCTATTTTTTTTCCATATTATACTCTTCATTTTGATTGGTCCAATTTCCCTATAAATGGCGGACAAGGAGCCCTCATCTTCTCACAACTTCCTCTACTTTCTTCTATCATCATCTTCTTTATTTGCCAACGCAAACTCCGTATGGAAACAATAAGGTCTTCTTATATTCGAGCATGATGCATGAGGTAGAAATGGATGAGATGGAGATGGATATGGAGTGTAAAGATGAGATGGTCTTCTATTGTTCGTGTGTGATGCTTGAGATAGAAATGGACGATAGAATTCAACCAGTACTTTTTTCACGTAAAGATAAATGGTTGATGTTGGAAACTGCAATGGAGGTAATAAACGCAATGAAGGGCTATCGTCCATTTATAATCAAGCATGCACGGGGAACGGCCATCTCCTCATCCAACCCCTTCATCTGTACACTATACCTCGTCTAAGACACACAAACACTTCCTCCTGTCCTTTCCGATCTCGAAGACGAAAAGCTCATTCTTTTTATAATGCAACCATGTGTTGGTGTTCACCGCCTCTTGGGAATCGGAGTTCTTTTCGGTGTCTTCGAACCAGCGTCATACTTGACAGCAGGTTACAACGACGCCTGCAATGACGACACTCCTATCCGGGCTACGGTAGCAGAAAGTGGGCAACCACGTCCATAAACGCAACAAAGATGGTCTCTTCGTTGCGTTTATTACCGTCGTTGTCGACTTTCATCAACCATAGGTAGGATATGAGTGTCGTCATTGCATGCGCTGTTGTAGGTTGCAGCACGCAGATCTCGCCGACAATTTATCCCGTAAAGAGCCCCTTCATTGCAAACATCTACGAAGACAGTCATATGTATCTGTTTGTAAGAGCGTAGGGAAATATATCAGTTTGGATTTGTATCAGTATGTGCATCAACATATTTGAATGGATGGGTCATTTTGAAAATGTCATCAGTTTGAATATATATCAGAGTTGATCTCAAAGTTTGCATGCAGTTTCTGAATTTGAGTGAATGTAGCCGATTTAATCTAAAATGTCTTTAGATTGAATATGTATAAGAGATAATCTAAAAGTTTGCATGTAAACAAGTTAATTTTCTCATAGACGGAATTTAACAACTTGCTTGGAGGGACATTTTCGCGTTCCATGGATGGGCCGGCATGACGTTCCACTTTAATGTGGTTGACTAAGTGTGACGTAATCCGTGGACGGGCTGGCGTGCAGTTCCACTTTACTGTAAACTGCATCAGGATGTGTGACGGGAGGTCGAGGAGTGGAAGGCAGGCCATTGGATGGTGGAGGGACCCGTTGTATGGGAATGGTGGTGCACAGTGGGGTGATTTGGCATGGTGATGCCTTCACTGGTGATTTGGAGCATCACCTGCGGGCGGCGACGCCTCCCCCGGTGGTGGAGGTCGTCGTGGAGTAGGCGCTGGAGGGGAGGAGCGGTCCGCCGTAAGTCCCCTATGTCACATGGCACAAGTTTTCCACGGGAAGTCGGGGAGTGGAAGGCGGGCCGCTCCATGTGTAAGAGGAATAACTCGTCGACGATTTGCCTGTTAGAGGAATAATTCATCGGGAATGAGAGGTCCGGTTTCAACCGTGGGCCCATCCAATGATTGGGCCAACGAGAGGTTTCTTTTGAGAGGGGAGGAGTGTCTAGAGGAAAATCGTCCCTACCGCCCTGGGTTTGTGAAGAGAGATCCAATACGGGGGCGTCTCGCCCCCTTTCAACCTTCATGGGAGGTGGACTAAGGCTTTTCTTTCTTTGCGTTGAGCAATTATGTCTGAGCGTTGAGCAATTAAGTAAGCGGCTACAAAACTACTCATACCTCATAATTGCTCACTACACACAACCACTCAAACTTAGAATTGCTCACCGCACAAAATCACTCAATACTCAGAATTGCTCAGTGCACAAATCCACTCAAAACTCAAAATTGCTCAGCGCACAGAACCTTTCAAACTCAGAATTGCTCACCGCACACAACCACTCATAACTCAGAATTGCTCAGCGACATAACCACTCAAACTCAGAATTGCTCACCGCGCACAACCACTCAAAAATCAGAATTCCTCAGCGCACAGAACCACTGAAACTCAGAATTGCTCACTACACACAACCACTCAAAAATCCGAATTGCTCAGCGCACAAAACCACTCAAAAATCAGAATTGCTCACCGCACACAACCATTTTTTTCCAGTCCACGTGCACATGTGCATGTGTTATTTGCAAGTATAATTATAATTAAAAACCCGTTTACTCACGTGAGGATGAAATGCCAGAAAGTTCTCCATTTGGTCACATTTGATCTTGCTTTTGAGGACATTTGTGCCATTTTTGGGTCAAAAGGTCTCACTGAGAGCTTTCAAATCGCTTCAGCTACACCAATTCTCTCCCATCGCAATTAAGGGTCTCTTCATATGTCTGGTATCAATACGCTGTAGATTCACGAGCAATTTTTGGTATATTCACGAGAACCTCGCTGTAGCATGACGGGGTCTTTGATGTAACCACACAGTAACTCTATTGCTGTCTCTTCCTCATCAACCAATACAATTCGCAACCATGCGTTGTGCGCTATGCGCATTGAGCAATTTCCATTCTCCATGCGTTTTGCGCGGTGAGCAATTATGATTGTTACTCGATTCTGTATTATTTAGCCCGGTGTGCGCGTCGAATAAAATGTATTAAAAAAGATTAGTGGAGATTAGTATTGTTGGGAGTAATTTTCCTATTAGCATCATTGTTGATCAAGGCGAAAAACCGTTGAGTTTCCTTGTTTTGCGCGATGAGTAATTAACCTAATTTGATCCACATGAAAAAATAATTGGGATTACGTGATTTTCGCATTGGAATTACGTGGTTTACGCGTTGAGTAAATAAATGTTGATTCCTGAGATCCATTGCATTGATGTAGGATCACGGACTTTTTATACTCTTCAATTTGATTGGTCCAATTCCCCTATAAATGGCAGACACAGAGCATTCATCTTCTCACAACTTCCTCTACTTTCTTCTATCATCTTCTTCTTTATTTGCCCACACAACCTCCGTATGGAAACAATAAGTTCTTCTGCTGTTCGTGCATGCTTGATATAGATATATGGACGATAGCATTCATCCAGTAGTCTTTTCATTTAAAGGCAAATGGTTGATGGTAGGAACTTATGCAACGAAGGTCTATCATCCATTTATAATCAAGCATGCGCGACAATGCTGGGGGGGTGTTGCAACTGCGTTGTTAAGTCCCAAAAAGCACTATGAAAAATGTGTACGATGATCATACCATAGTCCGGTGGGGGGATATTGGCTATGATGTCTCACAAGTTTCAGGAAAGCTGCTGGGTGTTGTACCATGTAATATTGTTATTCCCTCCTATTATGAATTGTGGCTATGTATTTGTTTTGCGTGTCTTTCTATACACTCCATATCAATCTCCATCTCATCTTTACTCTCCATCTCCTCCATCAAATCCTTCATCATTTCACTGCACATCATCTTTGACGCACAGACACTCCATCCCATCCTTTTCGATCTCTTACACTCCCAAACACAATTTCTTATGCAACCACGTGTTGTTTACATCGTCTCCAGTAACGGAGTTCCAATCGATGTATTTTTTCCTGACTTCAGGTTACAACGACGACAGAAATGAGGGTAATAAGCGAAACGGTTTGCCGACTTTCCATTGCACGTCGTCTCCTACAAAGGACAAAGTGCCACTTTAATGCACACATCTATGACGACAATCATCTTGAGCAGATCAGGACAGAAATTTGGCAACTGCAACGTAGCTGCTGAGTGCATTACCCGTGTGGTACATCGCCACAGGAGAATCGACGTACCAGCCGTTGTGTTTGACACGGCTACATACTTGACTGTAGGTTACAATGACATGACACTCATATCCAGCCGATGATGGCAGAAAATCAGCAACGAAGTTAATAAACGCAACGAAGATGGGCGCCCGATGAACTCACGGAAGTTGAAGGGGGAAGCACGCAGATCACGCACCACTTCATTGCAAACATCTACGAAGACAATCATGTGTATCAGTTTGTAAGAGTAAAGGTATATGTATCAGTTTGGATCTGTATCATTTAGAATGGGTGGGTCATTTTGAAAAGGTCACCGTTTGAATATGTAACAGCGTTAATCTAAAAGTTTGCATGTAGTTTCTGAATCAGATTGATAGGTATAAGATTTAAGATAAACTGTCTTCAGATTGAATAAGTATCGGTCTTAATCTAAAAGTTTGCCTGTTGGCATGTTTCGGAATCACAATTTTAGTATGATGAAAATTGGAATGTGAATGATTGACTATTGGAACAAAAATTACAGCATCCAATAAATATGCTCAAAGCACACAACGGGCAAAATTATCCAAACGGGGCGCGTTGAGCAAATTCGTTATCGACGCAACTTTAGCTCAACGCGCACAACGGGCATAATTCTACTCGGTGTGCACATTTAACATTTGTTCATAAACTACCTTATATGCTCAAAAAGCGAACACCTGGCTTTGCTTGTTGTGCGTTTTGAGCAATTATGTTATGGCATTAAAAATTGCTAAATGCGCAGACTTGCCTCATTTGAGGTTTTACACGTTGATGAGATTTTTATTCCAAAAAGAATTGTCACCGAGCATAAAGGGCTTAATTTTTCCAGTTGTGCACGTTGAGCTATTTTTTAGTGACTATCATTTTATCCCAACGTGCACAACTTAGGCAGGCATTAATCATTATTGAGCAGAACATCCGGCTGGTAGCAATCCGCTGTATATTCACAATCACTGATCTGTATATTAACCAGCACTGCCCTGTAGACTCGAGGGGTCTCTTAGGTAGACAAAAGGTCCCAATATATCGCCGTTGTGCGCTTTGAGCAATTATGTTAACCATTAAAAATTTGCACGGTGCGAGCAGCAATTAATGTGGAGATATCAGTAAATAAAATTGAGTGGGCGAGTAGGAGTTTTGTTTCGCACTAACCAAATTGCTCACCACTCACAACCGGTCAAAATTATTTGTTCTGATTGTGGTGACTGTGAGCAATTGTAGTACCCACTAACAAATTGTCTAATAAAGTCGCTCAACGGGCAAAACTTATCAATGGGAGTTTGTGGTAAGCAATTTTGTCAGAAACTAACATATATGATACAATAACCCTATTCTAACTTGGACTATTTGACATACTAACAATGATACATTCTCATCGCATAACAATTTGGAACAAAGGTTGATGTTATTAACAAATACTCAGAGCGCAAAACCGGCACTAATATTGCCAGTTTTGCGCATTGAGCAATTTTGTAGGTAAAGACATAATTACTCAAGGCGCAAAACGGGCAATATTACTGCAGTGTTGAGCTCGGTGTAATTGGTATGATACACAACATCAATACATACCGATGATGACATTTGCACATTTCGGAAGCCATGATAAAATTTCATGCTACAAAGTGGTCAATTTGTATACAAAAAAACTTATGACATTGATCAAACGTTATATCTTACAAATACTAAATAGCATCAGCGGTAGCAATATCCGTACCTTCTACCATCGTACCGAATAACTGCATCCTCCACTCATAACCAGCCGGCCATCCTTCGGCCACAACATCATGCTTTCTTGTCCATACAAGTTAAGTCGGAGGGACGGCACCAGTTGGGTCAAATTTAACGAAAAAAAGTGATTATTGTTCACATGACCCGATGTTATGTGGTGTCGGGAGGCTCGGGGTACTGGAGGAGTTCTCAATGAAAAAAATGTCACACACATCTTAGGTGAAAGCATATGTACTACACAGTTATAACATGAGGCAATGACATGTGCCATGTCTGGCATCTGCATCCATTTATCCTCTCCTGCACGTGCATCAGTAAGATAGTTCACTGCCTCCAAATTCTCATTATATCCAGCCTCAACCATAACACGCCTGTACAAGACGATGTATGTCTGCATCTCATGAAGCAAGTCAGTTCTGACACTCAGCCATGTGGATTGATCCAAGCCCAACTGAACTGCCACAGCCATGTACCCACAGTTGCCATCTGCTACCATGTCTACGACGCCCACTATAAGGGGTTGTAGATAGGAAGGAAAATCCAAATAAAATGGTATGAGGTATTTGTCAGGCAAATCATCAACATAATCATCATGGAGAAGCGAAGGTTTCGGCTTCTTTAATTGAAGTTTTGCACGCCTACTACTTTCCTTCATAGGCTTCCTCTTCAATTTAGGCTTCTCCTTCTCCGCCACCTTATGCTCCGTAATCGACTGCAACCGTGGAGCCTTAACAGTCTTCCTCGCCACTGTAGGCATCTCCGTCTCATCTGAAAGCTGCTCAGAAATCACATCAACCAGTGGAGAAATTTGTTTAAGCATGCCATTCATCTCCTCGTGCTCATTAAAATACGTGGCCACAGCCATCTCCTCCTCCCTCCTAGCAGTCTGAGCATCCCCATTATAATCCCCCGTCTCCACCGTCATCCCCAACTCCAACGTAAGCTCCGCTTGCATCAACCCAGCATCCACTATCTTCTCATCCTCCATATCCTCCACAGTCGCCTCATCCACCTTCGGCTCCTCATTCACCCCAGCTGCATTATCCCCCTCATCCATCTCAGCAGTCTGGTCATCCACATTATGTTCCACCGTCCCCGTCGTATCCACCAACTTTCCAGTATGCTCCTTAGCAATCAAATCAGTAGCCACTTCCTTATCATCATCCTCCTCACTCGCCTTCTCCTCATACACCTTCGGCTCCACAGTCTCAGCCGCTGCATTATCCTCCACCACCTCCTCAGCATTCTGCACATCCACGTTAAGAGCAACCATCTCCTCTGTCTCCACCAACTCCCCAATAACATAATCATCTACAGTCAACTCAGCAGTCACTGCATTCTCAGCCTCATCCACCACATAAACATCATGCACCCTCGGCTCCACATTCTCCTCCGTTGCATTAACCTCATCCTCCTCTTCAGCATTCTGCTCCTGCCCACTAAGAGCCAACTTCTCAGCAGCCTGCTCCATCACATTACGATCCACCTCATCATCCTGCCAATAAGCAGCCAATGCAGTCGCCTCCTCAGCCTCATCCACCTTCTCCTCATCTTCCTTCTGCTCATCATCAACATTATCCACATGCACCACAAGCTCATCACCCACAATTCTACACAGTGATGCTAACTCCTTCAACTTGTTTACAATAGCGACACTCTGCCCCCTTAGTAATCAGGTACGTGCATTATAAATTGATTTGATGTGTGTTTCCTTGAAGGATTTAGTTTCCTTCAGGCCTTGCAATGCTTCCACCTCTTTTCCCTACAACATCCCATCGTTGGAATGGCCCTCGACATAATTAGCAGCTTGATGGTTGTGCCTGCCATCAATGACCTTTAACCTCCACTCACTGCCATCGACCACCTCATTACCACGCAATTTGAATGGGCATTCACACTTGTTGGTTCTAACTGGCCGGTTGGTCTTTTTTACTGGTCGGGGTCCCATGTAGTTCCCGCTTCTTGCACAACATAGTAAGCAGCTGGAGTCCTATTGAACGATTTACTCATACTCGACACACTTGTAACAATCACATGCCCCTGTTGTCGTCTGACGCTCTTTATCCACTTAAAGAGCTCGTCTCTACTTTTAAAAAGTTGCATCGTTGTAAATTCGCCTGTATAATACATATACACCTGTATCAAACAATTCATACAATTAATTGGAACGGGAACCAAAAATTAGTTTCATTATTGTCGTAAAGATAAATCAATATTACCTCGGAATTTTTTAGCATCTCCATCAATCTCAACTGTATCTGCATGCAAGTAAAAACAAAAAATTTCTCCTTCTATTTCTACACATTGTAATAAGACTATCAAATAAACTGTACTTAATAGTATATACTTACCAAATCACGATTTCGACAAATTTAGGTCGAAAACCCCTAAATCGATTGCTATCACTTCACCAATTTGTTTGAACGTAGCAGTTGACACTATGATGTAAATGTCGAGCTCAGTAATAAAAATCAAAATTTTGGAATTTCCGTCTGTGCGCCTTGAGCAATCTATGAAAAACTTGTCGTTTGATATTCCGCCTTGAGCAATCTGCGGAAGGTTATCTCTGTGAGTGGTTAACAGAATTTATCAAGGGTCGAAAGAGGGTCTTAAATGGTCATAACGGGTAAAAATTTTAACCCGTTGTGCGCTTCGAGTAAATTCGGTGGTTTAGTTGGCATATTTTACTCAGCACGCACAACGATTATATTTTAACAATACTTGAACTATTTTACGCGCTGAGTAATCTTACATGGATTGATATTAGTCACGGTAATCGTTATTAATCGCGACGCTGAGAACGATTTTGCCCAGTTGTGCACGCTGAGTAATACTAAATTTTGTTTTTAATATATATTCTATTGGATTACTCATATTCTTATGCCGATGTTAACAAAATTATTGATACTAATAAAATAATATAATATCAACGTTATAACTATCATAATTTGTATTAATTAACGGCCTTAAGAAATACTGGATAGATTGCGTGTGTTATTAAGCATACAAAATCTAGCATATATTAGTTTGTACTAGTTCACCAAATAGTTAGTATGAGGAAAAATTGATTAGTATGTCTATCGTTGAGCATAACTTATAGATACGATACACCACAGCACGACATACAGATGATAACATTTGCATATTTAGGCAGACATGATAAAATTTCATGCTAACAATCTGTCAATATGAAATAAACAATCCATATTAAAATGATACAATGTTTTATCCCACAATATTTCAATGACGTCAACCGTTGCAATATCGTGACCAAATACTATTGAGTGGAATTAATGCATCCTATCCTCATAAGCAGTCGACCATCTGTCTGACACATCGGAACAGTATCTTAGCCACATACTTGAAGTCGGAGGGACAGGACCATCTAGGGCAAGTTTAACAATAACGAAGTGATTATTGTTCATATGACCCAATGTTATGTGGCATCTGGATGATAGGGGTACCTGAGGTGTTCTTAAAGGAAAATATGTCACACAATGATGAGGTGCAATAATATGTACTACACAGTCGTAGCATGAGGCAATGACATGTGCCATTTCTGGCATCTGCATCCACCATTTAGCTTTTGGACGATTTAACAAATGGCCCAGTGCCACTACATTCTTTTTAAATTCTACGGCACCCATAAGTTACCGGTACAAGCCGTTGTGGTTCTGCATCTCTTCTCGCAAGTCATATTTGACCTGCCTCTATTCGTCCTCACCCAGGCCCAATTGAGCTGCCACAGCCCTATACCTACAATTTCCATCTGCTTTCACATCTACAACGTGCACTATAAGGGGTCGTAGAAACTGAGGAAAAGCATTCCAATAAGGTATTATTATGTCGGCAGCCAAGTCCTCATCACTATCATCATGTGGAATTGATTGTTTCGGCTTCTTTATTGTACGTTTCCACAACGGTCTACTTCTTTCCTTACACGGCTTACACTTCAATGTAGACATATCCGTCATCTCAGCATGCTGCTTAGCAATCTTCGCAACCAGTTTGGAAATTTGCAGACGTAGACCTCATGCTCCTTCTTAAAGGCCTTAGCCACTACATTTTCCTCCTCCTTCTTCTCAGCAGTCTGCTCCGCCTTATTACGATCCACCTTATCATCATCCCCACCCATCTTCCCAGTATGATCCTCCGCATGCATCTCAGCAGGCACTGCATTTTCCGAAAACGCCTCCCCCACCTTCTGATCCTCCCCCACCTTCTGATCCTCCACCTCATTATTCACAGCCTTCACATGCTCATCACCCACAATTTTATCAGCTGAAGCTAACTCCTTCAACTGTTTTACAACAACAACCTTCTTCCCCGTTGTAACCGGTTTCGTGCATTATAAATTTCTTTGATTGAGATTCCACTGAAGTTTTTATTTTCATTCAGAACTTTCAAAATTTCAGCTGGCCGAACCTTGCTATTTGCCAAGTCATGCACTGTTTCCATCTCCATTCCCTGCAACATCCCTTCATCGGAATGGCCATCGACATATTTAGCTGCTTCATGGTTGTGCCTACCACAAACGACTATTAACTTCCACTCCTCAACGCCCACGCCCACCATATAACCACGCAATGAGAACGAACATGGACACTTCTTTGTTTTAACAGGCATGTTGGTCTTTTTTAGCTTTCGGTGTCCTCTATACTCACCGCTTCTTTCACATGCAAAGTACACAGCATGATGCCCTTTGGCCGTTTTACTTAATCTCCCCGAACGTGTACCAATCACATGCATATGTCTTAACCCGACATTCTGTATCCACTGAAACAGCTCTTTTCTATCCTTGAACAGTTGATTGTTGGTAAAGTCGTTTGTAAAATCCATATTATCCTGTATCAAACAATTCATAACCTGATCCTCAAATATTTAATGCATTATTGCCGAGAAGATTAATCAGTATTACCTTGGATTTTTGACCACCCCAATCAATCTCAACCGTGGATGAATGCATGTAAAATCAAAATAAGAAAGGAAAATAAACTGTACTTAAAAGTATAGACTTACCAAAGAGTCTATTTCGAAAAATTTAGGTCAAAAACCCCTAAATCGATTGCTCTCGATTCAACTCTTTGTTTGATCGCAGCAGTTGACTAAGTGATATATCCTTCGAGCCATGAAATAAAAATCAAATCTTTTGGAATTCGGTCTGGGCGACTTGAGCAATCTTTGAAAAAATGTGACATTTTATATTCCGCCGTAAGCAATCTGAGGAATTGTCTGTCAATTCACTGCAAGCAGAAGGTATCACGGGGCAATTTCGGGTCCTATCGGGTCATATCGGGTCTACAATAATTTACCCGTTGTGCTGGTTGAGTAAACAAGTCTAGTTTGAAATATTACTAGCAAATAACCCGTCCACATATGCACGTGGACTTGATCAAAATAGTTGTGTGCGATGATCAATTCTGAATTTTGAGTGGTTGTGGGCGGTGGCAAATCTGAGCTTTGAGTGGTTGTGTGCGGTGGGCAATTCCGAGTTTTGGGTGGTTGTGTGCAGTGAGCAATTCTGAGTTTTGAGTGGTTGTGTGCGGTGAGCAATTCTGAGTTATGCGTGGTTGTGTGCGGTGAGCAATTCTTAGTTATGCGTGGTTGTGTGCGGTGAGCAATTCTGAGTTTTGCGTGGTTGCGTGCGGTGAGCAATTCTGAGTTTTGCGTGGTTGTGGGCGGTGAGCAATTCTGAGATTTGCGTGGTTGTATGTGGTGAGCAATTCTGAGTTTTCAGTGGTTGTGTGCAGTGAGCAAGCAGCTAGACGGTACATAGAGGAGAACTTTTACATTTTTTCCTTCCCATTGTTCACGATGAGTAATTTACAATATGAACCAACATTTTTACGCATCCGTATATACAAAGGCATCATGACAGCTTCCATATGTGATCAGTTTTGTGACCTAAGGTGGGAAAAGCTAACGAGATAGGGTTTGATCAACAGAAATTATTCTAATTCGCTGATCTATATAGCCTATAAGAGTTCCTGCTTATATCAAACGAAGATCCTTGAAGCAAAGCAAAAGATTTGTGTCTTTGGGTTGGGGTGCCCTAAAATAGTCGACTGCGGACGCATTGCATCGTAAAGTTGGTAAGACATTAATTGATGCTAATTAATTTTGTATTTATTAATAATTTCAGAAATTGATAGTTGCAATGAACATTTGGTACTTGATTGTGTAGAAATTACGAAGATTGAGATGGACTCGTTACACTTTGAGGAGATCTGTGATGAAGCGGACAAAGAAGCAAAGGTTAGAAATTATTTCGCTTTGTTAACTGACTAATTTACTAGAAAATAAAGGAAAACATTTAGTGACTATTTGGCATGTGGTACTTAATTCAGCGTATTGTTGAAGGATCAGAGGTTAATGAAGATTATACAAATCAGTTCACAACAAATAAAATTTTCCCCAGCATAGAAGAGCTTGGTAAATGGGTAAAAGAGGTCTGTGTGACAACCGGGAATATGGTTGTTACAAAATCATCAAATATAAGTACACAGAGCAATAAGGTCCCAACTTATTATTGAAAGAAGTGGGACATATCAGCCACACAGGCCGGATATATCGGCCAAAAAATCAACTCGAAGAAATAAGTGTTCATGTCCCTTCTACTTGAGGGCTAATGGTGTGGCAACAGATAAGTGGATTTTGAGAGTTGTATGTGGCAATCACAACCATAAACCTGCAATGTACATCGAGCGACATCCAGATGAGAGGAGGTTAGGAGGGGGGAGATGGCCACGGTGAGAGACTTGTCAAATAGATTGCTTATGCCAAGGAAAATCTTGAAATACCTGAAGGAAAATGATAATGCAACATCTACCACAATCAACACTATATATAAAGCCAGACAGAGGATGAAGGCAAGGGAAATGGCCTGGAGATCAGAAATGCAGCTACTCATTAATCTAGTGACAGCGCGTAATTACATTATGTATTATGAAGTGGAAGAAGAGACAAATGCAGTGATGAATATATTTTGGGCACATCCGCAGTCGGTTGATTTATTACGAAAATTTCTAGAGATTCTGGTTATGGACTGCACATTGAAGACCAACTGCAACATGCCACCATTGATGGGTATGTATGGGGTGACGTCCACAGATATTCGGTTCACAGCTGTATTTTGTTACACGGAGTCCGTACGTGAGGATAACTACTTGTGGGCATTGGAGAAGTTGAGCTCATTGCTACATGGATACAGGATGCCACGTGTAATTTTGACAGCACTGGAGACAACACTTATGAATGCCATTGGCCAAGTATTTCCATCTGCGGTGCACCAATTATGTAGAATGCACATATCCAAAAATATTGCCAAAAATTGCCAGCCCTCTTTTGAAGATCAAGAAAAATGGTTAGGTTTCATCTCTAGTTGGAATTTACTGGTGGGGGCATGCAAGGAGGAGGAGTATGTTGCAAAACTGAAGGCATTTGAAACAGAGTACAAAGATTACACAAGGACCGTGAGCTATGTGAAGACATCTTGGCTGAAAAAGTACTAGGAGAAGTTTATTTCTATATGGACAGATGGCAGTCTGCACTTTGGAAATGTCAATACCAAAAGAGCACATACCAAAAGAGCCCAGACTAAACATTCTAAGCTTAAGAAGGCATTGGGTTCATCGGACTGCAGTTTCTCTGCTTCTTGGCCAACCATACATGAATCATTAGAGGGGTAGCATATCGAGATCAAGGCCTCATTCGAGAAATCTAAGATCATGTTGCAACATAATGTGCATGGGTTCTTGTTCAGGGAGCTGATAGGATTTACATCCACTGCGGCGTTGAAGATAATGTCTGTGGAAGCTGATAAATCTGACTTTATGGGAACAGACCAATGCGCAGGTGATTGTCTAGAAAGAATGATTTATGGAGTACCATGTGCCAATGCGATTGGCGAATTCACAAGGGAAAATAGCCCCATTCCCTTAGATGCCGTAAATGCTCATTGGAAGCAGCTAGACATGGAGGCTAAGCCGGAATTGATGTCTGAAGAAGGTGGTCTTATACATGCTGAATTACAGCGCATACACAAGCTCTATGTTCAACTTGATGGGACGAGGAAGCAGGAGTTGTTAATTAAGCTGAAGGAGCTAGCTACCCCAGCGACAAATCAGATTACAGATCCGCAAGTTAATGTCCTGTTCAATGGAAGAAGAAAAAGGGATAATAATTTGACAAATGCAGATACAGCCACCGCCATTGATCCAGCTCATTTTGATCATGTCTTAGCCTATGCGGTTAGTTGCTCTGCTCCAATTCCAATTGAAGTCTCATCGAAACAAGAAAGCGTCGGCCGTGTCCAGCCGAGACGGTCCCAGAGGATCAAAAATACGTCTGCTCCAATTCCTCCTCAACGTGCTAGAAAGAAACCAACTGTCTTAAACGTGCCATCTGGCAGTATTTCTGTCGTTTCTGCTATAGCTTCATTTGCAGCAGAAAATTATGCAGCTAAGGACGCTAGAGCCGTTCAAGGAGGCATACCTTATATTGATCAATTCCCCACTGCAATCACCAAATATATATCAAACGTCACAGATGTGAAGACAGATGGAAACTGTGGTTACATGGCTTTATCTTCACATCTAGGTATGGGAGAGGACCAGTGGATAGTGGTCAGAAGAGAGTTGCTTGAAGAGCTGCGTGAACACTATGATGTGTACAGAAAGGTGATGGGTGATGAAATTGCACAAGAACAGGAAGAGTCAATTAACTATATGGATGACCACCCCCCGAAGCATATTGGATGACATTCCCAGAAGTTGGACATATAATCTCTAGTTGTTATAACTGTGTAATACATCTACTGTCAATGCAACAATGCCATTCATTTTTCCGTTAAGATCAGGACCAGACCAAGGTACAAAACGTTGTCCCTTCACCATATGTTTTGTAAATAATAATCACTTTGTAAAGATTCAACTTAAAGATAGAAGCCTGATCCCACCGGTAATATGGCATTGGAAGGCTAACCACCTGCCTGCGGCCAAAGGATGGGTGGAAGGCCTTGAAGAGAGGATGCGACAATTCGAGAAATTAATCGGTAAAGATGTAGGCAAATATCCCAATGTACATACTATATCATCAGGTGATTGAATGTATAATTTTGCGCAAATGTAGTGTCCGAGTTTATAATGAAAGTATATACTGAAATTTTTGGGATTTGTGTACAAAATTTATGGGATTTCTGCACAACTGGAACTCAACGCGTCATAATGGCTTTGCTTGTTGTGCGCGTTGAAAATTTATGTTATGGGATACAAAATTGCTAAATTCAGACGACTGGCGTAATTTTGCCATTTGTGCGCTTTGAGCAATTTATGTTACAACATTAAAAATTTGCTCACCGCGCACAAAGGACATAAAGGAGAATGCTAAGAGTTGGTTGAATAATTGTGTGATTTGGTATGTTATTGATGATGAAGACCAATGGTATACGGCATTAAAGGTGGTATTTATGTTGCATGAAGTGATTTCCACCTCTTCGTATTCTTGAATCTTGGTCTCCTTGACGATTGGTCTTCTTGAATTTATGGCATAAGTCCAATTGTCATGCCCCGCTTCCCAAAACCACGGAGGCGAAGCGTGACGAAGGCCCGCTTAGGCCGGGGCTAAGAGCCCAGACCCAATAAGCGTCTGTAGTTTTCCATAGCGAAGGTACAGGTCCCTGCAAGTTAGTACGAAATAACAAAAGTACTGAAAGGAAGCATTTCATTTTATTCCAAATTTATCATCAAAGTACTGAGAGTCTAAAAATGCCGTAAACGGCTACAACTGCTGAAAGGGAAACTAATGGTGCAAGCACCCAACCTAGACGAGAAAGTAAGAGTGCAACGCACCCAACTCAAACTGAAATGGAAAATCTCTGGAACAGCAACCGAAGATCTCTAACTCTGATCGTCCTCTGGATCGTACACCGGATCAGTGCCGTCCGGCTCCAAGTCAACTGGCAGGTCCGCCTCGTACTCGTACTCTGGCTCCACACCTGACGTACAGCACCAAAAGAAGGAAACTGTACGTCAGGCAAAGTCTACACAAACTGTCAGACTCTACTGCAAGTGTATCAACTTTTAACAATGATTTACTGGTTGTTTTAACATGCTGGGGTTATAACTGAGTAACGAAAAGTAGCGTAGCAGGAAAAGTAAACGTAGCAAACAGTAGACGTAGCGTGTGCTACCGACTACGGGACTAACCTACAGGTGTCAAGACAAGACGAGACGTGACGGACAGGACAAGACAAGACGGGACAGGACAAGACAGACACGAAAGGGTTC
Organism: Scilla litardierei; assembly: GCA_030789695.1. Lineage (NCBI taxonomy): Eukaryota > Viridiplantae > Streptophyta > Magnoliopsida > Asparagales > Asparagaceae > Scilla > Scilla litardierei. The sequence goes on along the minus strand of CM061142.1, from coordinate 257,054,858 downwards.
ACGCCTTACGGTTCGAGGGGGATCAGACCCTCTTGCCGTGCGCACGCTCAACCCAACCCCAAACCCAGGAACTTAGGACAAGATTTACAGGGATCATTTCCGCTAGGGAAACATCCGAAACGCCCGAAGGCTTTTTGTATAACAGGGATCACTTCCGCAAGGAAAGCATCCGAAACGCCCGAAGGCTTTTTGTATCACGGGGATCACTTCCGCGGAGGGAAGCATCCGAAACGCCCGAAGGCTTTTTGTATCACGGGGATCACTTCCGCGGAGGGAAGCATCCGAAACGCCCGAAGGCTTTTTGTATCACGGGGATCACTTCCGCGGAGGGAAGCATCCGAAACGCCCGAAGGATTTTTGTATCACGGGGATCACTTCCGCGGAGGGAAGCATCCGAAACGCCCGAAGGCTTTTTGTATCACGGGGATCACTTCCGTGGAGGGAAGCATCCGAAACGCCCGAAGGCTTTTTGTATAACAGGACACGACATAACAGGTGTAGGGAAAGTTATTCTAGGGTGTCCACACGCACGCACACACAAGTTAGTCCTATGTTGTCAGCAGTTCATTGTTGTCAGGCTCAGACTTCGTCGTCAAGTCTGAGTCGTCACGGTCGTCCCGGATGCTATCATTTCACGTCCGGTTCTCATCACACACAATCTAACAGTTCTACAAACTAGAACTAAAGCACAGTCAAATCGCAAGTGGGTACACTTTCCTGGAATAGCGAGTGCGTCGTCTGTCCGGGGCGTCTCATCCAGTCGTCGCGTCCGCGGTAGTCCGTCTAAAAAGAGATCACGGCGACGGTGTCAAGTCGCGATTTTCGTCAAATCCTATTTAAGTTCATTTCTAGGTTGAACGTGGCTACCCTAACCGTCACGAGTCAAGTTGTCCGATCAGCCTATCCGACGATTCTATCCTATGTGCACAGTCAAAAGTCCAAACGTCGGTCTACGGTTACACATCGATTTAAGAGAGCAGAAAATAAATTTACTGAGTTAAGTTGCCAGTTTTAGTTAGGTTTTCAGTTTTGCTACTGTGGGGGTTTCGCTACGAGATAGGGAAACCAACCTGTCCGAAGTCTGGGGTAGAGCGGACGTAGAGTCTGAACGGCGACCGATCTGATTGGCACGGCTACGGATCGTCTTCTAGCGGTGTCTCGGCTACGGGCAGCGTAGCCAGACACGTTCTGGTAGCGGGCGGAACGGGTGAACAGCGAGCAGTGCCTCGGGTAGGCGTACTACGGCTTCCGGGGATCTTGCAACGACAACCGAGATGAACGGTTCGTCGTACCCAACGCCTACGACGTCGGGAGTCATAGGAAGAGTTCGTGACGTCGAGTAATACTCCCAGAAGGTGTAGGAGGCTGTCGGAGGGCTCCAACAGCGAGGGGAGGCGGTGAGATCTCGGCGGCGCGTCGAAACGTCACCAAACACCCAAAACAGCGAGCAACCACGCTGTTACGGGGTTTTCGCGGCCTGGGGTCGCTGTCAACGGCGAGAGCGGGCAGAGGGGGGTTCGTGACGACGGCATGGGGGCTTCGGTGGCGACGGTAGCGGCGGTGACGGCCGTCACGGGCTGCAGCAGCTGCTGCGCACTTGCTGGCGTTTTGCGGCGGCTACCGGCGGTCTCCGGCAGCGGCCCGGCTCACAGGCGAGAGAGGGGAGGTCGGGGAGTAGGTCGGCGGCGATCAGCGGCCTCCGGCGGCGGCTAGGTGGGAGAGAAAGAGGGTTTGCGTGAGTGGGGGGAGTGTTTTAGGGCCGGCGCATGTGAGGAGTTGCGGCTGTGAGAATTTTTTAGAAGAAACCTAGGGTTTTCTTATAGGGTGGGGCCCACGTGACTAAGGGGAGAGGTTTACACGTGAGGGGCTGCCACCTAGCTAGGTTTAGGGTTAATTCGGGTTTAATAGGGTTAAATAATTAGGAGTATTCTTGTAATTAACTGGCTTTACTAGTGCACAAGGGTCAAACGGTGCCCAAAAATTATAAGAAAAATACCGAGGCGACCGGGGCGATGAGAGCAAGAACTCGGAAGAGACGGATTACAATTTCGATGACGAGAAACGAAATTAAAAATACAAACGCCTCAAGTCAAAAGTGCGATACGCGACGTCTCCTCGGAAAAGGTCAAATCGTGGACGAACGGCCCGTGAAATGACGTTGCAAGTCAACACGGCAAATGCAGTACCCTCAGAGAGAGTCACAACGACATATCACACGTTAGGGTTCGGAAACAAACAAAGTCTAAAATAAATACGTGCACGGTCAAGCACACATGCACGAAGAACTTACGATCGGAAACCGACCGTTACATCCTCCCCAACTTAGAAATGATTCCGTCCTCGGAATCAACATCAAGCATCGCTCGGGAAAAGATGCGGAAAGCGCTCCCTCATATCATCTTCCCGCTCCCAGGTGGACTCTCCAGGTGATCCGTGACACCACATCACTCTCACCAGGTCGACTATATTATTCCTCAACTGCTTCTGTCGACGGTCCAAAATCTGCACGGGCTGCTGGTCATATGTCAGATCCGGGCGAACTATAATCTCTGAGAAGTCCACAGTGTGCGATGGATCACTGACGTACCGACGTAACTGAGATACGTGGAACACGTCATGAACACCCTCCAATGATGGTGGCAGAGCGAGGCGGTAGGCCACTGCTCCCACACGCTCTAGCACATCAAATGGCCCAATATACCTTGGGCTCAGCTTTCCCTTCTTCCCGAAACGAATAACTCCGCGGTTCGGAGAAATCTTCAGGAAGACATGATCTCCAGGCTGAAACTCCAAGGGTCTCCTCTTGGCATCTGCCCAATGCTTGAAGCGATCCTGTGCAACTCTAAGCTTCTCCCTGATGTCCCTCACGACATCCACAGCTTCCACTATCATCTCGGGACCCAACAGCTCCCGATCACCGATGTCATCCTAGCTTAGTGGCGAACGACATTTCCTTCCATATAGGGCAGCAAACGGCGCCATGCCAATGCTCGCCTGGTAGTTGTTGTTATATGAAAACTCCACCAAGTGAAGATGGTCCTCCCAAGAACCCTTCAAATCGAGCGTACAAGCTCGCAGCATATCCTCCAGGATCTGAATAGTCCTCTCGGACTGGCCATCAGTCTGCGGGTGGTACGCCGTGCTGAAGCTCAGACTCGTACCCAAATTCTCCTGCAGACTTCTCCAGAACTGAGATGTGAACCTCTTGTCTCGGTCAGACACAATGCTCACAGGGACTCCATGTAAGCGTACAATCTCCTGCACGTACACGGTCTACATCACGACCATTTCAAAGAGGAAATCAATGTGGAAGTAAAAGTAGAAACGAAATTTTACCTCCAGATATTTCCTCGCCAAAGCTTCCGTAGACTGGCCCACTCGGAAAGGGATAAAATGCGCAGACTTGGTCAACCGATCCACGATCACCCAAACTGCGTCGTTCTGCCTCGGGGTCCGAGGTAAACCAGTCACGAAGTCCATCGCAATATGTTGCCACTTCCACTCCAGAATAGGAAGCGGTTGCAGCAACCCGGCAGTACGATGGTGCTCAGCCTTCACCTGTTGGCATATCAGGCACTTGGCAACGCTCCGTGCCACGCTCCTCTTCATGCCAATCCACCAATAATTTAGACGGAGGTCCTTATACATCTTGGTGCCTCCAGGATGTATAGAATAAGGTGAGTTATGAGCCTCGCTCAACAGTTCTTCGCGGACATCACCTGCAGGTACACAGAGTCTACTGCCGTACCGCAGTGAACCATCCTCATGAATCACGAACTCCGTCCGTAGTCCAGCTTCAACCTGCCTCCTGATCCTCTGCAGCTTCGGATCTCCTGCCTGAGCTGCCTTGATCCGATCCATGATTGTGGACTGAATCTGCAGATTCATGAATGAATGAACTACACCAGGTAGGACAACCTCCAAATCCATCTCTCTCAGCTCCTGTTGAATCCTCCAGTCGGCTGTATGCATCATCGCGGCGGGGAGTCTACTCAAGGCATCAGGCACTACGTTCACCTTCCCCGGATGATACTGCAAGTCAATCTCGTAGTCAGCCATGAGCTCTAACCATCGCCTCTGACGCATGTTGAGCTCCTTCTGCGTAAAGATGTACTTCAAGCTCTTGTGATCGGTGAAAATCTTCACACTCTCACCTAGCAAGAAGTGCCTCCAAATCTTCAGTGCGAAAATCACTGCTGCCAACTCCAGATCATGCGTCGGGTAATTCTTCTCATGAGTCCTCAACTGACGAGAAGCGTATGCGACCACGTGGCCATGCTGATGCAAGACGCACCCTAGGCCCTTCCCTGATGCATCACAATAAACCTCGAAGCCTCCGCTTCGATCCGGTACTGCCAACACCGGTGCCGTGGTCAATCTCGCCTTCAAGATACTGAAGGCCTCCTCACAAGCATCTGACCAGAGGAACTCCACATCCTTCCTCGTCAGCTTCGTCATCGGCTCCGCAATCTTCGAGAAATCCTTGATGAACCGCCGATAATAGCCTGCTAATCCCAAAAAACTCCTGATGTCTGATGCTGACTGCGGAGTCGGCCAATCTCTGACTGATCTGGCCTTTTCCGGATCCATAGATATGCCATCACCGGACACCACGTGTCCCAGGAATGCGACTCTGTCCAGCCAGAACTCGCACTTGCTATACTTGGCATAAAGCTTATGTCTCCTCAGCGTCTCCAACACTGTCCTCAGATGACAGCTGTGCTCCTCCTCAGACTTCGAATAAATAAGAATGTCATCAATGAAGATCACAACAAACTTGTCCAGGAAGTCGTAGAATATTAAATTCATCAAATTCATGAACACAGCCGGCACATTGGTCACGCCAAACGGCATGACTACGAACTCATAATGTCCGTACTTTGTCCGGAAAGCCGTCTTCTGATCATCGTCCTTCTTTACCTTCAACTGGTGGTATTCACTCCTCAAGTCCAACTTCAAGAAGACTCTCGAACCTCCAAGCTGGTCAAAGATATCGTCGATGCGCGGCAGCGGATACTTATTCTTCACGGTGACAGCATTCAATCCTCGATAGTCCACGCACATCCTGCGGGACCCATCCTTCTTCTTCACGAGTAGAACTGGTGCACCCCACGGTGACACACTAGGGTGGATGAAACCCTTCTGCAACAACTCATCCAACTGCTTCCGCAGGTCCTCGAGCTCAGCGGGATCCATACAGTACGGCGCCTTCGATATCGGTTGCGCTCCCGGCATAAGATCAATTCCAAACTCTAAAGCTCTGTCGGGTGGCAAACCTGAGATATCCTCTGGGAAGACATCGTCGAAGTCTCGGACGACTGCTGGTCGTTCGATCTCCATCTCCATCGGCATAGCTGCAACAATCGGCACCACCAGCGTGGCCCGATACTTGATGGGTCCAAGCGACTCATCTCTGCTGCTGAACTCGAACTCTGGATGGCCTGGAATCCGGAACACCACCCTCTTGCTGTGACAATCGATCGAGGCGTGGAAATCTCCAAACCAATCGATGCCAAGAATGGAATCAAAATGTGGCAGGTCGTGGACAATGAAATCTGCAAAGAGCTCGTGTCCACTGACCACCAAAGGAATCGATCTACATCCCAAGTTTACTATCACCACTCCGTTCCCTGTGGTGATGTCCCAACACTTGGGAAGTGTATGGGTGGGAATGGAGTGTCTTGTCACGAATCTCCGGGATAAGATGCACATGGATGCCCCGGAGTCGAACAAGGCCAAGGCCGGGTGAGAAGACACTAGAATGGTGCCTAAGATATTAAAAGAAACTACGGTCAAACCAAGCTACTCTAACAAACAAGTCAGGCAAACAAGACTAACAATTTAAAAGCTAAACTATGAAATGAAAGACTAGAATTAAGGAGTTACCTGCAATAACTCCATCCAGCTCCTCAGTCTCCAAAGCCGTCATGGTGTACGCCGGCCTCTGGGGCAGCGCTGCTCTCTGAAACATCTGCCTCTGTGGCGCCAAGGGTGGTCCACGAACGGCAGGTCCTCTCTAAACTGGAGCGGGTGCTCTCATCTGCAGCGGGGCTGGCGCTCCAACTACAGCATGACGGGCTCTCGGACAATCCTTCGCAGCATGCGAGGCATCTCCGCAAACTAGGCACGGTCCCATCTTCTTCCGACAATCCTTCTGAACGTGTCCCAGCTTCCCGCAGTAATGACACGGTCCCTTGCTCTGACTCTGAATGGGTGCTCCAGGCCTCTTAAATGGTACTGTCTGAACTGGCCTCATCGCCGGCCTAGCAGGTGGCCGGTACTGCTCCATAGGACGCTTCCCTTTATCAGCTGGAGGGTCAGGTAGGAGTGAAATAAGCTCATGATTCTTCACAGCATCCAGTACCTCCCTCATAGTCGTGAAACTCGCCGAAGACATAGAAGCCTGAATCTTAGGACGCAGTCCCTGTCGGAAGCGATCAGTTCGCTTCTCCTCCTTCTTCACCATATGCGGAGCAAAGCGACTCAGCATCTCAAACTCCGCCTCATACTCCTCGACGATCATGTTCTCCTGCTTCAGATCTATAAACCTGCTCAGCAGCTCCCTCCTAGTAGTCTAGGTGAAGTACTTCGTCCTGAACATAGACCTGAAAATCTTCCAATCCACTGGCTTCTCCAGACGCCTCTCCTCAAGGCGCCACCAGTTCCTCGCATTCTCCGTCAGCTGCATCTTCGCTATCTCCACTCGGGTATCGTCTGGAATCTTCGCAGCAACTAACTTCTCCTCCGTGCTCTGGATCTACTCGTCAGCAGCTAGGGGTCCCTCCTTCCCCGAAAATGTCCTCGGCTGGAGCTCGTTGAACTGCTTCACTCCTGGAGCAGCTCGAGGGGCAGGTGGAGGTGGCGGTGGTGCAACTGGAGCAGCCTGGGCAGCACGCTGGGACTACTGAACCAACTGATGCTGCACCTTCAGCATCTCTCTCATCACGCCCAGAACCTGACGGAAGTCTCCGCTCTGGTTTTCCTGAATCCCATCTCCAGAGCTCCCCGATCGGGTAACACGTCGTCCTGCCATCCTATTGACAGAAAGACACAGATTAGACTCGTACAATTTCCGGATGATAATAATAAAATGAAATTTAATACTTCAATTATTTCGTACTCGCAGAAGAGGGGACCTGCATGGGCCACCACTAAAACCTGTCACGCCCCGCTTCCCAAAACCACGGAGGCGAAGCGTGACGAAGGCCCGCTTAGGCCGGGGCTAAGAGCCCAGACCCAATAAGCGTCTGTAGTTTTCCATAGCGAAGGTACAGGTCCCTGCAAGTTAGTACGAAATAACAAAAGTACTGAAAGGAAACATTTCATTTTATTCCAAATTTATCATCAAAGGACTGAGAGTCTAAAAATGCCGTAAACGGCTACAACTGCTGAAAGGGAAACTAATGGTGCAAGCACCCAACCTAGACGAGAAAGTAAGAGTGCAACGCACCCAACTCAAACTGAAATGGAAAATCTCTGGAACAGCAACCGAAGATCTCTAACTCTGATCGTCCCCTGGATCGTACACCGGATCAGCGCCCTCCGGCTCCAAGTCAACTGGCAGGTCCGCCTCGTACTCGTACTCTGGCTCCACACCTGACGTACAGTACCAAAAGAAGGAAACTGTACGTCAGGCAAAGTCTACACAAACTGTCAGACTCTCCTGCAAGTGTATCAACTTTTAACAATGATTTACTGGTTGTTTTAACATGCTGGGGTTATAACTGAGTAACGAAAAGTAGCGTAGCAGGAAAAGTAAACGTAGCAAACAGTAGACGTAGCGTGTGCTACCGACTACGGGACTAACCTACAGGTGTCAAGACAAGACGGGACGTGACGGACAGGACAAGACAAGACGGGACCGGACAAGACAGACACGAAAGGGTTCACGCCTTACGGTTCGAGGGGGATCAGACCCTCTTGCCGTGCGCACGCTCAACCCAACCCCAAACCCAGGAACTCAGGACAAGATTTACAGGGATCATTTCCGCTAGGGAAACATCCGAAACACCCGAAGGCTTTTTGTATAACAGGGATCACTTCCGCAAGGAAAGCATCCGAAACGCCCGAAGGCTTTTTGTATCACGGGGATCACTTCCGCGGAGGGAAGCATCCGAAACGCCCGAAGGCTTTTTGTATCACGGGGATCACTTCCGCGGAGGGAAGCATCCGAAACGCCCGAAGGCTTTTTGTATCACGGGGATCACTTCCGTGGAGGGAAGCATCCGAAACGCCCGAAGGCTTTTTGTATAACAGGACACGACATGACAGGTGTAGGGAAAGTTATTCTAGGGTTTCCACACGCATGCACACACAAGTTAGTCCTATGTTGTCAGCAGTTCATTGTTGTCAGGCTCAGACTTCGTCGTCAAGTCTGAGTCCTCACGGTCGTCCCGGACGCTATCATTTCACGTCAGGTTCTCATCACACACAATCTAACAGTTCTACAAACTAGAACTAAAGCACAGTCAAATCGCAAGTGGGTACACTTGCCTGGAATAGCGAGTGCGTCGTCTGTCCGGGGCGTCTCGTCCAGTCGTCGCGTCCGCGGTAGTCCGTCTGAAAAGAGATCACGGCGACGGTGTCAAGTCGCGATTTTCGTCAAATCCTATTTAAGTTCATTTCTAGGTTTAACGTGGCTACCCTAACCGTCACGAGTCAAGTTGTCCGATCAGCCTATCCGACGATTCTATCCTATGTGCACAGTTAAAAGTCCAAACGTCGGTCTACGGTTACACATCGATTTAAGAGAGCAGAAAATAAATTTACTGAGTTAAGTTGCCAGTTTTAGTTAGGTTTTCAGTTTTGCTACTGTGGGGGTTTCGCTACGAGATAGTGAAACCAACCTGTCCGAAGTCTGGGGTAGAGCGGACGTAGAGTCTGAACGGCGACCGATCTGATTGGCACGGCTACGGATCGTCTTCTAGCGGTGTCTCGGCTACGGGCAGCGTAGCCAGACACGTTCTGGTAGCAGGCGGAACGTGTGAACAGCGAGCAGTGCGTCGGGTAGGCGTACTACGGCTTCCGGGGATCTTGCAACGACAACCGAGATGAACGGTTCGTCGTACCCAACGCCTACGACGTCGGGAGTCGTAGGAAGAGTTCGTGACGTCGAGGAATACTCCCAGAAGGTGTAGGAGGCTGTCGGAGGGCTCCAACAGCGAGGGGAGGCGGCGAGATCTCGGCGGCACGTCGGAACGTCGCCAAACACCCAAAACAGCGAGCAACCACGCTGTTACGAGGTTTTCGCGGCCTGGGGTCACTGTCAACGGCGATAGTGGGCAGAGGGGGGTTCGCGGCGACGGCGTGGGGGCTCCGGCAGCGGCGGCAGCGGCGGCGGCGGCCGTCGCGGGCTGCAGCAGCTGCTGCGCGCTTGCTGGCGTTTTGCGGCGGCTACCGGCGGTCTCCGGCGGCGGCCCGGCTCACAGGCGAGAGAGGGGAGGTCGGGGAGTAGGTCGGCGGCGATCAGCGGCCTCCGGCAGCGGCTAGGTGGGAGAGAAAGAGGGTTTGCGTGAGTGGGGGAAGTGTTTTAGGGCCGACGCATGTGAGGAGTTGCGGCTGTGAGAATTTTTTAGAAGAAACCTAGGGTTTTCTTATAGGGTGGGGCCCACGTGACTAAGGGGAGAGGTTTACACGTGAGGGGCTGCCACCTAGCTAGGTTTAGGGTTAATTAGGGTTTAATAGGGTTAAATAGTTAGGGGTATTCTCGTAATTAACTGGCTTTACTAGTGCACAAGGGTCAAACGGTGCCAAAAAATTATAAGAAAAATACCGGGGCGACCGGGGCGACGAGAGCAAGAAGTCGGAAGAGACGGATTACAATTTCGATGACGAGAAACGAAATTAAAAATACAAATGCCTCAAGTCAAAAGTGCGATACGCGACGTCTCCTCGGAAAAGGTCAAATCGTGGACGAACGGCCCGTGAAATGACGTTGCAAGTCAACACGGCAAATGCAGTACCCTCAGAGAGAGTCATAACGACATATCACACGATAGGGTTCAGAAACAAACAAAGTCTAAAATAAATACGTGCACGGTCAAGCACACGTGCACGAAGAACTTACGATCGGAAACCGACCGTTACACCAATAGCCCAAGTTCGTTTAAAGGAAAAATATATACGTAACAATGTTGATGCATGTAGAGGCTATGTGAATGCTGTAGAAAATGACTCCAATGAAACACACTGACAAATCAGATTCATCCATACACATCAGGTAAAAGGTGTGACCGGTGTGCGCAATGAGAAAAAATTGTATATCTGGTACACTGTGATGCTAAGCTCAATTCCAACGCACTTCACATGCAATAAGTATATTCCCGGGCAACTTCGATATTTCACACCATCCATGTCCATTTCTGTGATGGATGTATGCTAATAGTTTTAATAGACACACGAAATTAATCAATAGGCGTACAAAGATCGCTAATGGTTGGCAAACAGATATTTATACTAACAAGCGATAAAAGACTGCACCAGACGATGTTCATTACCAATTGAATGTTCGGGGTTCATTACGAATGCATACACCATCACATGTTCACCTCTCAAAATATAAAACTACCAAAAACATTTGGTGTACTAAGATGCCACGATTCACACAGACGCCTCGCTGGAGGGATCGTTGGTAGCCAAACCGTCCTACGTTTGGGCCGATCCTCCATCGGACTCCCGACCAGATCGTTGACGCTTCCTCGCCTTAGCCTCATGCCTTACGTCCTCAATCGAGTTTGGAGGAAGCGAGTTTCTCTCCAACTCGGCTATACGAGCCAGGAGACTGCTCTTCTCTACGTACCATCGCTCTTCGGAGCTCTTCCAAACCACTGACATTGAGGCCGCCCGATCTTTAGCTTTCGCAACCTCCCACTCCGCTTGAGATCAGTGGTCCCTCTCTTTCATCAGCTGCTCCTTCAAGTCCTTAAGTTGAGATTCGAATGAAACCGCCTTTTTCCGCTCGGCAATCAACAATTGTACCACTCTGTGACACAATTCTGCCCCGACCAATGATGTCTGCAGGGAATCATGGATAAGTAAGAGTAAGACAACAGCACAAAGAGAAGACATTAGTAGTTAACCTGGTACTGCCATAAAGGACTGAGTTAGCGAGCCTTTCAATGTCAATTTGACCCAGGATACTTTGGTCAGTGGGAAGGATGGAGTTCTCCAGCAGTCGATTGGCCACCCCCTATCCACCAATGCAGACTCGCCATCCCAGACGGGGAAGAAGGGTCGATGACGATTCCCACTAGTACCTTTCGATGGAACGTCAGTGGGCGGATTCAACAGCAATGCCCCCTCGTACACCGGGGGGACATAGCCTGCCGGAATGAGACCTCCCCATGGCCACGTATCCCTTAGAGGAGTCTCAGGCAACTGCGGCCGCACATCCCCCATGTCATGAAGGGAACAGATAACATCTATGTCACCGTCTCTTCTTCCATCTAAAGACTGACCTTGCAAAGTTTCTCCGTCCCACTGACACGATTTCTCAGCCATATCTGCAGTGAAGGCACAAATCAACACGAATGGTGATATATCCCCAAATTTGGCAGGATATATATCCCACACTTGACCGGACGCATGGAGGGGTTTTAAGTGGCCTTCGAGGGGTTTTTTTGTGTTCTGCTACAGTAATACTCCGAATTTGGCGGTAACTCAAATTTTTTGTCGGGTCCGGCATTTTGGGTGGCCCATCTCTCGCTCTTCGGTTTATTATTAAAAGTATAAATAAACAGAGAATTCATTACTCAACGCGCACAACGGGCCAAAATTTGAACCGTTGTGCGCGGTGAGAAAACATAATTTAGTCAATGTAGCAAACTCCGATGTATAAAAAAATGTAGCAACCTGCATCCAGTTTTTGTATGTCTGTTTATTAGACTATACATAGCACATTCATTATGAATCTGTCTGTTTATTTCTCTCCCCCTATGGCATTATCCAAAAGGCGGGAGTAAAATAACAACAACAATCGTGCTAAATAAGAGGCTAAAGATATATAAATTAAAAAAATCATAAAACCACATTATAAACTTAGGTGATAATAGGAATGATAGTCCAATATCAACATTGAGATACACGAAGGAAAACTAACGTCTCAGATCACAACACATGGAATATAGCATACATGGAGATTATATCACAAAATTCACACATAAATGATCAACAAGTATACAATGTGTGAAACCGAACAAAGAAACTGCAAGTTCATATATATATATATATATATATATATATATATATATATATATATATATATATATATATATATATATATATATATATATATATATATATATATATATATATATATATATATATATATATATAAAGGCACTCGTAGAAGCAATAGAATTAATAAGGATGTGGAGCATCCTCCATCCTCCATACAATGACTCTTATCATATGGAACACTTGGGGGCTTAATAACGTCGCTAGACGTAATGAGCTCAAATTCCGAGTTCGCAAGCATGCCCTATCTATGAGTGGTCTTCTTGAAACTAAAGTTGTTGCTGATAAGGCTCATCGCATCCGTAAATGCTTCCCTAAAAATTGGATGTATGTTGATAATCGGGCCTCTCATCGTAATGGGCGCATCGTTATTATGTTCAATCCTGATGTTTGGAAGTGCATGGTTGATGAGATGACGGCACAACATATATCCATGAAATGCATTAACGTGGCGGGGTTTACTATGATGGCTACCTTTGTCTATGCTTTCAACTCTCATCATGATCGCAAAACTCTTTGGAAGGATATTGTGGTTTCTGCCTCCAAATAGAAAAATACCCCTTGGATTTTGGGGGGTGACTTTAATTGTGTCAGATATTCTATGGATAAAGTTGGGGGCAGGGTGATTGATGTTCACATTGTGGATGAGTTCAATGACTGTATTAACACTAGTGCTCTCCTGGAACTCAAAACTATTGGTAATGCTCTGAGTTGGTCCAATCGTAGCATCGGACAACATCGTATCATGGCCACTCTGGATCGCTCTTTTTGAAATAGTTCCTGGATGGATGTGCTCACGTCCTCTTACTGTGAATATAGTGCTGGGGGTACTAGTGATCATTCCATTCTTATCATTCACACCCAGCAGGCTGAGGGGTCCGACCCCAAACATTTTAAATTTTTCAATGCTTGGCAACATAGCCTTGAGTATCTCAGTGTTGTGAATGACAAATGGAGTGTTAGGGTGGATGGTTGCCCGATGATTAGACTTGTTACCAAACTTAAGAATCTGAAAATGGGGCTTAAAAGGTTTGGGGAGGCTTTTAGAGATGCAAATGATATCTCTAGAATTCGGATTGAACTTGATGACATTCAGAATAATGCTAATCTTGGGTCATGTGCTGAATTGCAAAAGAATGAACATGATCTTATAAAGCGGTTGGCTGAAGCCATTGATATTGAAGAATCTATTTTTAAACAGAAAAGTAGACAAGATTGGTTGCATCTTGGTGATAGAAACTCCCGGTTCTTCTATTCGGCCATGAAGGCCAGGCAAAGCCATAATAACCTTGGGCACCTTATTTCAGCTGATGGCTCTCATAATAAGTCTTTTGAGTTACTTAAAGTTGATGCTCCAAACTTCTATTCCAGCTTATATAATCAGAACGATTACTGGAGGGTCTTCCCTTGTCTTACCACCAAAAGAGTTCTTACTAAAAATGCTGCTGATTGGGTGGAAAGGCCTGTGAGTGCCGAGGAAGTTAAAACCGATGTCTTTCAAATTGGGGCTGATAAAGCCCCTGGGCCCGATGGTTTCAATGGGTTTTTCTATCATAACTCTTGGGATATTATCAACAAAGATGTTACCAACGCCGTTCTCAATTTTTTCAGATCTGGGAAAATATATCGGCAGATCAATCACACATTCCTCACTCTCATTCCCAAAGGTGCTAATGCTTCTGAGCTTGGAGATTATAGACCGATATCTTGTTGCAATGTTATATACAAGATCATAAGCAAAATTATATGTAACCGCTTGAGCAGAGCAGTTATTGAACTCATATCTCCTAACCAAGTTGCGTTCCTTCAAGATCGGTTGCTTGCTGATTGCGCTCTTCTTGCTCACGAACAAATTAGGGGGTTCAATAATCCCATGGGAGCTCGGGCCTGTCTTAAAATGGACCTCCGCAAAGCTTTTGATAGCGTTAACAGAGAATTTGTCTTTTATATGCTGCATCGGATGGGTTTCAAACACAGATTTATTAGTTGGATTTGCGAGTGTATATCCACTCCTTCATTCTCTGTTATGATAAATGGGTCCCATTATGGCATGTTTCAGTCTAACAGGGGGCTGAGGCAAGGAGATCCGCTATCTCCCTATCTCTTTGTGATCGTCATGGAGGCCTTCTCCCTCCTCATGGCCAAGGCCAATGCAACTAGAAGCATAATGCCTATGAATAGAGTTGGGGCTGTTACTCATCTTCTCTTTGCTGATGATCTATTAGTGTTTTTTCGTGCAAACACTCAATCTTTTGACGGGCTTAGAGATCTTCTTGTTCTGTTCAAGTCCTTCACTGGTCTTGAGGTGAATTGGAACAAAAGCGCTGGCATTTTCAGTAAAGGCGTTCAGGGCCCTGGTGGTCTTGCTGATATCTTGGGTATTCGTCGTGTCCAATCTCTTTCCACATATTTGGGTCTTCCGCTATCCCCCAAATACCTGAATGCTTCCATGTATAGTCGGCTGCTGGATAAATGCAAAAACAGATTGCAGGGATGGTCCTCATCACTTCTATACATAGCTGGTCGCATTGAACATGTCAAATCAGTTATATATGGCATAGTTAGCTTCTGGATGCAAGCCTTTCGAATGCCTAAATCTGTTCTTTGTTCGCTTACTTCCATATACAGAAAATTCATCTGGGGGAATAATCACCTTTGTGCTTGGAATGATATGTGTGCCCCTAAGCATGAAGGGGGTGTGGGGATCAGAAGCCTCGATGAGCTCAATAATGCTTATGGTATCAAGTTAACATGGCGTATGCTTACTCACAAGGGTATTTGGGCGGCTCATATGAGGAGCCAATATTTGGGTTGTACGGGTTTGTTTCAAGCCAAAGCTCATCCTATGCAGTCTGGCACCTGGAAATTCATTCTGCATTGTCGTGAGTTCACTAAAAAGCTCACCAAACGTGATATCAGGTATGGTGCTTCTACCTTCTTTTGGTATGATAATTGGCTACCCTGTGGCCCTCTTAGTGATTCTTATGAGGTCCCTTCTGGTGAGGAGATGAAGATGGTTAGTGATTATTGGTCTTCTGAGGGCTGGGTTGATAGCAGATCTCTCATCCCTGTTCGCCATCTCATTGAGGCGGTGACATTGACTACGGGTAACGACGGTTGGTCGTGGGTTTCGAAATCTCCCTCTCTTCACAATGCTTGGGATGGTTCGAGGATGCTTAGGCCTCTATTTCCTTATTACAAAGTGGTTTGGTTTCAGGGACACATTCCCAAGATGGCTATCACTCTCTTACGAGCTTTCCACGGGAAACTCCTCACCCGTGATGAGCTCGTGCAATGGGGAGTGCCTACTTCACCCTACTGTGTCTTATGCTCTGACAATATTCATGAAAATATTAATCATATATTTTTTGAGTGTAGCTACGCTAATTACCTCCTTTGCAGGAGTTTTCTGAAATTGGGAGTCACTACTACTTTGCCATCTTCTCTTGCGGGGATTGGTGATATGATCCTCTCTCAGTTCCATCTAAAAGACAACATGGGTAGATTGGCCAAGACAGTCATCGCAGCACTGATTTGGCATATTTGGAGAGAGCGTAATAGGAGGATATTTGAGGGCACTAGCCAGATGCAGACTCATCTTTTTGAGGATATTGCTGAGGATGTCAAAATTGCCTTGAGACATGTGGACTGGACGCATGATGATGCTGGAGCTCCCTCAAATTGGGGCCTTATAGATTAGTTTTGTATATACTTGTACTTTGTATTCTTTTGGGCTCTACGAATAGCGGGAGGTGCTTTGTGTTGGTTAGCGTGATGGCGCCTGTGCCTAACACTACCTCACAAGCATCCTTCTTCCATTCGTGAGAGTCTTGTACCTTTTTGTGATATCAATAAAGACGCAAAGCATATTCTCCAATATATATATATATATATATATATATATATATATATATATATATATATATAAAATAAAACAGGGATGTTATCATGGGTTTTTGGATAAGAGTTTTTGGATAAGAAAAATTGAATAAGGGTTTGAATTGTATTTGGATAAGAGTTTTTGGATAAGAGAAATTGGATAAGGGTTTGAATTGTATTTGGGTTATAAAAATGAGGGATGTTATGATGAGAAATTGGATAAGAGAAATTGGATAAATAGGGTGATGATTAGGATATGATATGATGTATTTGAAATTTGAAATTGGGATGGTTTTGAATTTGAAATTGGGGGAAGTTTGTATTTTAGGGGGAAATGAAATTATTCAAAGGGGAAACAAAGTAATTAAAGTCTCACTCACCCTTTCTTCCTCAGATCACGTGCGCGCTCTCTCTCCCCTCTCTTTCTCCCTCACCCGAACCCCCTCCATCTCCCCTTCTCCGAGCCCTCCCCCCTCCCCCCTCCCCCCTCGGTCCCATGCACAGCTCCTCAACCCCCATGGCCACCCTCAAGCGTCCCTCAAGCAGTTCAATCTTTTCGACGGGCCAGTAGATGGCGTCACGAGGGTATCACTTTAAGGGCACAACGGATCTAAGAAGTGATGGTATGCTGGATCCAGCAGTTGTTGGAGGGTTATTAGATGGCATCGTCGGAGCTCTGAGCTTCTCCCTATTACTCTCCACGGCGGCAGCTGAGGCCAAGGCTGCACCGCCGCCGAGGCCGGATCTGATGCAAGGCATGTCCCTTCTACAACAAGGTGAGGGTGCTGTTATCATGGCTTTCTTAGATTACAACAACATTCCCTATAAAATCCTGAAGTTCTAAAGATCTGTTCTTATTCCCCCTTTTTAATTTTTAATGTCCTCTTCTATCCAACAGGGTAGAACACGCTACCTTTTTTTCCTTAATGGGTTCTTTAATTGTAACATGATCAGTTTCTTCTACTCTCATTGTGGAATCTTTACTCTTTGGGACACCTGTAGTCTGTTATCATTGCATTCGGTAGCAATGCGAGGAGTTGCATGAAGCGAAGCTGATTGTACAGAAGTGGAGGTTCGGTAGCTGGGCATATGGTATCCATTCTACGGTGAGCTATTCAAATCAAAATTGAGTTTTCTCATTAAATGCAATTAACTAGCTATCAATACTCACAATTTCAAGCTAGAATTCGTTATTTGAGATTGTTATGCTAGAAGTGAAATGTACTACAGGAATCGAGCACAGACGAAGGCGAATATGTAGACGGTAGAGGGAGGAGTGTTTAGCCTAGCAAGCATGGTGGAAAGAGAGCAGCCTCCTGTGGTTTGTTCCTTCACATCCTCAAATATTGCATTTATTATAGATTTCTGAAGATCTGGTAAGTATTACAAATGTTACATGATTGTGCACCAACATGTTTATATGTCAATATGCATGTAGTGAAAAAAATATTCCTGAACATGGCGTTCATTTCGAATGCATCCAACCTGGTCACCTACTTCATTCTATATATGCATTATCCCATACCAAAAGCAGCAAACATGCTTACGAATTACATGGGGACTTCGTTTATATCGACTTTGGTTGGAGGATTCATTTCTGATGCTTTTGTTACGAGCTCTTTGGGTTTATACAGTTAGCCGTAAGACTTATGAGCCCATGTTCATCTTTTATATTGTAGTTATGACTCATCACTTGGCGGATTGTAATCAATAATTTCATAAACATATAAACATAGTTTTTCCTTTCATCATTAAATGGTAATTCTAGTAGCAAAAATAGATAATATGATGTTAATTTCAGTATGAGATTGCCATTTGGTTTATGTGATTTTCCTTTGTATACCTGATTCCTTTATCGCTTTATATGTTTTATTACGATTGTTCTTTTTTACATGTTTCTAGCTGCCCTATTGTACTAAATCAAAGTAAAATGAGAGTTTTCTGTTAGAATTTATTTGAATAATTTACTCTCACAATGATTATGGTTTCATCTTAATATGTACATTAGGATGATACTCAAATCTATATTTCTTTTCTGTTCTAATAATAGAGAGCAAACTTGGTTGTGATTTAATTTACAAATAAGGCACTACTATATATGCACTAACTTCAAAAAGCAACGATGCCCAGGAAGGAAGGCAACACAACGAAAGTCTGACAATGAAACGAAAGTCCGACAATAATGATCCATCAAAGTTCAGTATATATTTTGAAGCACAAATGCAAAACTTGGAGAACAAAGCAATACATATTGCTTCTGATATGCATGACAAAATATTCAATTTCAGCTATAGCCCGATCTACGACCAATTCTGTAATCAATAGCGAGAACCCATCCCTTTGTAATGATAGAAATTGCCATAACCATATAGTGCAATTGGAACAACATATTTGATGCACCCGATGACAGGTTTGATATTTTCGATGAATATGATGGCCAAGTGGATGATTTCCATTTGAATCATTATAGTTTTTCGATGAATGATGGCCAACGTTCCCATTTGTTGTAATTAGACGTCTTCATGCACTGATGTGTAATGTGCTGACAGAAAATATTCACTATCAGATGCGACAAGATCGACTGCCAGTTGGAGAACAAAGCAATACATATGGTCACTTCTACAATGTGTAATTGAAATAACAGATTGCAATTTGTAAATCACATTGATATGCTGCTCAGCATCATAAAACACAATGTTGAAGTTGTGTTTAATTATAAAGAATTTCTTTTATGTCTAAATTTGATGAAGATCTTTTGGGATTGAATCTGAACCTTAAAATTTTGGATGAAGATCTTTTATGATTGAACTCTGAACCTTAAAAACCTGATGATCTTTGGCATGCATAAGCTTGATCACATTTATTTTGTCAGAAAAGAAAAGCAGAAAGAAAGGCACGCTTACTGGAGATGATAGTATCATATCGACGATAGTGACGATTGGAGCTCCAAATAGGGCGGTATTAAAGTGATTCTAACTGAAGCTATTTTTATCTTAATTTGAATTTTTTTTATTAAATTTCTTATTCTCTCTCAAAAATATTAAGTGAAATCCTATTGATATGTATAGGTAGGATCATCTCTAACTTTATCTTAGCTTTATTTCAGTTTTATATCTATCAATTATCTATTTTTTTTTGCTTTCTTGGATAGTCGCTTCATAAAGATGCACGTGTTATTTAATTGGGATTATTTTACCAGCTTGCCAAACCCCTTACTGTGACCATTGTCATGGAAATGATATATAGGACTGAAGCTTTTCACTCCTCACCTTGCTATGAAGTGTAAGCAAAATCCCTAGCATTTCTTGAATAAGTATTTGTAGTATTGCATTTTTTTGTTACTGTCTTACTCTAAGTACAACTTGGATTTATACTGAAATCTATCATTGGAATTGAGTCTTAGATGCCTAGAGGAGTTATATACACTATATGGTTTGTGGAAATTTGTGTCTCAAGTCCATATTGTATGATACAACCTGTTTCCTATTTCATATGTGCTTTATAACAAATATAGATAACCGTTATCCATCTGAGTAAATGTAGAATATGATAATGGATAATATCTTTAGTGTTCAAGTACATATATCCTTTACGAAAATGTCCAATGCACATGACTATTTTAATATTGCATGATCCATTAATTTTGGCTACCCTTTTTTGTTTTTCTTTACTTTTATTATATTTGATGTTTTCCCTTTCGTTTTGATTTCAAAAGTGAAATCACTTAGGTTCTGTGATTATATTTGACTATTTTAATATTGCATGATCCAGGGGTTTGCTTCTTCGTTGTCGTTGCTGCCGCTTAAGCATCATCCACTGAGAAAAACTTCGGGTTTTGGTTTCATCGATCTCATTTGAGTTCTAACTCTAGAATCTTGGTTGCTGGTCATTAGGCCTCCCTGATCTGTTTCACGGCGGCCATGGCGTGCTTTCGCTCACCGTGAAGCAGATCAGGGAGGCCTAATGACCCGTCCAACTTCGTTGTTGATGGATTCGACTGCCCACTCTCCAACCAAAACAGGAACTGTACATATAATCCAAATGTATGCTACATATAAGATGTTACTCTTCACATAATATTGTAGATTTCTCACAAATTATCCTTTGTTCATGCCTGCCAATCTCTTTTCTATATGTCATTTTAAATTTTAGTTGTTTCTGGAACTTAGGCATGGTCCATCATCCCCATTCACACTGTTATGCAACACTGGATACGGAAAGCTGAGCTTTTTGGGCTTCATCAAGCGACTTCGTAGGGTCAATTCTTGCTCGATAACAAAGGTATAGCGTAAACTCTAACAACATGATCTGTATTCAATTCAATAGCTGAGTTTTTTGGATTTCATGTTTCTGTCATGTTTCAGTTGGGTATCCGGAATTTGGTGTTTCATGTTGCAGTTGGATTTCAGGTTTGTTTCTAGAAATTCTATTGTTCTAGAAATTTTGGTGATATGGTGTTCTGCGTATTTTGGTGTTCTGCAAATATTTCCACCTCCACTGAGCTCTTGAAACAAGATTGCAACATATCACATTGGTGAGTACATTGGTGAGTTTTTTGGTTTCTGGAATATGCCACTACATTTAACTTGGCTCAATACCGGGCAAAAAGTTATGCTAACATATTCCACAAATATGCCTGCAGACTGGAATAACTTATTCCAACATATTCCCCAAACCTAAGCCAGGATTTTAACTTGGCTAGGATATTCCCCAAACCTAAGCCAACATATTCCCTTAATGTTTGCAGACTGGAATAACTTACTTCAGCATATGTTGACATGACTGGAATAACTTGGCTCAATACATTTAACTTGGCTCAATACTGAAATAACTTAAATCTTCTCTTAATGACTGCAGATTTAATGTTTGCACTCTGATTGAAAATATTGAAAATATTAATGGCTTAATGATTGCAAATCTTAATGACTGCAAATATTAATGATTGAAATGATTGAAAATATTTGTTGCACTGAGAAAATATTCCAGTCATTGCAATATTCCCTTTTGATCTTCTTATTCCAGTCAGGGTGTAACAAATATTCCAGTCAGGGTGCAAACATTAATGGTGTAACTTATGTCTTCACCCTGACTGGAAAAGGGGAAAAAGAGAAACAAATTTGGGTCATCATCCTGTTGTTTCAAATGCTGTTATTTCAAATAATCTATATTATAAAACAGGGATGTTATCATGGGTTTTTAGATAAGAGTTTTTGGATAAGAGAAATTGGATAAGGGTTTGAATTGTATTTGGGTTATAAAAATGAGGGATGTTATGATGAGTTTTTAGATAAGGGATATTGGATAAGAGAAATTGGATAAGGGGTTGAATAGGGTTGGGTTAATAAAATGAGGGATGTTATGATGAGTTTTTAGATAAGAGATATTGGATAAGAGAAATTGGATAAGGGGTTTAATAGGGTATAAAAATGAGGGATGTTATATGGGTTTTTGGATAAGAGATATTGGATAAGAGAAATTGGGATGATGTTTGAATTTTGGGGGGAAACCATTAATTAGGTTCTTTGAAATTATTTTGGGGGGACTTTTCAAAAATTCGGGCCTCTCATCACGTACTCCCAGTCACACATACTCCCAGTCACGGGCCCCTCTTCAGACCCAATCTCGCATTTCTACCTCTCCCTCTTCATCCCCAACTCGAGAAACCCTCCAACATCACACCGCTCCCAGCGCTCCATTGCTCACGCGCCTCCCTCTCCAATCTCATCATCGTCCCCAGCCTCCGTCTCCATTCTCTCACGAACGCATAAAAACCCTAGATCGGGCTCCCTCCGACTCTCGACAGCCCACCCTCCCCCTTGCGCTCCCCTCCCCTCTCCTCTCCTCTCAAACTTTCCGATCAACTCCTTAGATCGCGGCAACCTTTCCGATCAACGGCCTTCGATTTACCAACAAATAGGGTTTCGTAGCAAGGTGAGATCTTGGGTTTGTGTTAAGTAATTTTGTTTCAATATTGCTTAATTTACGGTTTTAGTGGTTTTTTTGAAATGGGTTTTTGTTATGATGATGATTTCTTGCAGAAATTTTGCTCATTTTTATCGGTGTTGAAAATTTTAGGGTTGGTATTTGAAGATGGGTATCTCAGAAGAGGCAGAGCTTTCGGCCATTGGTTAAGTTCATTAGTTCATTTGGCCAAACAGACGGTTTACAAATCTCTTACAATCCATATTGGCCAAACAGACGGGTTTCTCAAGTTCTTACATTTCTTATTGATCTTGCAAGTTCTTGCAGCAATGAACGCATCTTCTGAAAAGTTGCGATTTTTTTTCGTATACTTATAATGAGCAGGTGTAGGTCACAATGGGAGGCATATATGTTCTATAAACTTACATTTTTGAAGCAATCAGAAAGAATTCAAATATGAAGTGCAGTATGCACTGATTTCATGTCTCAAGTCTATAAATCAGTGCATATTGAAGCAATATGAATCAGAAAGAATTCAAAATTTGGGACATATTTTTGAAGCAGAAAAAATTCATTTGACCCAATTTTTGAAGCAATATGAAGCAATTTTTGAATTTTTGAATTCTTAGCTTGTCGATTTCATATGTCATATTGTCATATTCTTAGCTTGCTGATTTCATATTGTAGCTTGCAATGTCATGGGCT
Organism: Scilla litardierei; assembly: GCA_030789695.1. Classification (NCBI taxonomy): domain Eukaryota; kingdom Viridiplantae; phylum Streptophyta; class Magnoliopsida; order Asparagales; family Asparagaceae; genus Scilla; species Scilla litardierei. The sequence goes on along the minus strand of CM061142.1, from coordinate 257,032,118 downwards.
TATCTTCTTTAGTGTTTTTTCTGTTGATGATTTGTGATTATGCTCAGAAACAACACTAATTCATGTTAATGGTTTAATTAACCATTTTTTGACTGTGCTATCTCTTATTACAAAATGCTTATTACAAAATGGTTGAAGCAAGCTCAGAAACATTAACCATTTTGAAGCAGTCACAAAATGTCGATGGCCATTCACAAAAGACAGAACACATTTTCTGAGATGTGATTCAATCACAAAATGCTTAATGTTTTTGAGCTGACTTCAATTACAAAATGCTTCCAGTCACAAAATGGTTAATAAGACAGAGCACAGTCACATCAATAATTTCTATTAATGGTTAAATTAACGGGACCGCTGGAATTATGTTCAAATTCAGTTTAATTTTAGGGGTTCATTTATACATTTTTATTTAGTGCCAATTTTAATGCTCATAAATTGGGGAATTATGTTGTATTTTTTAGATATAGTGCTTTAATTTTATGGAGATATGATCCACATGATTCTTACTTGATTATGAACTTTCCTTTTTTGGGGAAGGTTAAATACAGTATGTGCATTAATTTCATTTAATGGTGTGATTTTTGAACCAAGATTATCTCCGTTGCTACTGGTTTCGAAGAAATCTATTTGTTTTCTTTTTGAAATATTCTTTCCCTTTGTTTGAATATTTGATTAAGTGTAAATTTGTAACACTTTGCCATTTTCCATGTAGCCAGCATTTGTATCTTTTCTTTGTTACTGAACTGTATGTACCATAGAATATAGCCGGTGGTATGTCCATGATATAGTATATTATGAGGATATTAGGAGGGATAAAGATGGGTGAGCCGGTGGGGAGAGGATGATAGAAGGAAGTAACATTTTTAATGAGGTTAAATACATCAGCGGAAGAGTCCATGCAAAAGGGTTGTGCCGTCTTTTCGATTTTTATTTCCTTCATTGTGTCATTTGGGAAGTTACGACGATCTAACCTTTGTGGATTTTAGTGTCCATATTTTGTGTTGGTTTTTGCTTCATTTGCAGGTTTATAAGGAGAATTTGTGAATCTTATTTCAGTTGTTGCGCTTTCGCCTGACAGACCCCTCGAGCCATTGGATTTCTTCATTTGGACAGTTGAGGTAGATAGTCGATCAGTGAGTGCTTATTTTTTTATAAATTATAACATTCCATTAAGTTTCCCATTCAAAATTGAAGTTTGACAATTGTTTTGTTCTTGGATTCAGGTTTATTAACATCATTATTTGATTTCGATGACTTTGTTTTATTTTTTAACCTGATGAGCAGATAGATGAGCATGTGCAGTGGGACATCATAAACGGTAGATCACTGAGGCATCCAAAAATGGCAAGTTTTAAAGAGGTAAGTCTAATTTTTGCTTGGTTTCATGATATTCTGTCTGAATATCGAAGAAACTTTTTGTTTTTAAATATTTTGCGACTGTGCTATGTCTTATTATTAAGATTATTATTATTATTAAGTAATTATTGTTGCTTACAATTATTGAAAGGTGCTGGCCATTCTCATCTTTAGTTTTTAAGGGCATTATTTTTCCTTTTTCATTGCTTTTAGAATTTTCACGTTATTCTACTAATTTATGCTAATAACTCCCTTCAATATTAGGATGAACACGAGCAGGATGCGAAAATTGTGAATGCTTTCTCTGCTGTTAGTGAGAACCCTCTGGTTGCTGATTAAGAGGGGGATGATATTGATGGTTTCGATGGGTTCTATGAGACTCAGAGTGTGTATGATGGCAACGGGGGTAAAAATTGAACTTTTCCCTTAATTTGACGAGAATAGCTGACTGTTTTTTATTTTGTCATTTGTTGTTAACTATTTTTTTGTTTTTGATTTGAACACGAGGCTATATAAGCATATTTAATATGGTGCTGCATTATGAGCCGTTGAACAGAATTTTTACTGAAACAATGCGATTATTTTGATACGGCAACTGACTTATTTTATGAAGGCTTCACACCATTCACATGTGATGGGTCGCCCATGGTTTGATTTGGGGAGATAATTTTTTGGGTAGTTGATGCTATTCCATGATCCAGTAGATTCTTTGAGAAACTTAAACACTTCATACTTCATATGTTATGATAAAATCATTTTCATTAATTTCATGCTACTTGAAATATAAAAGACGGGATAGTCTGTTATATAGTTGATGGATTTTTTTACAGATTTTGAAATGGATCGAAAGAGTTGGTTATGGAGAAGGAAATCATAGGAGAAGAGCCCAAGAGAGACTGAGAACTCGGGCCCAGTTTCTTCTCTTTTTGAGAGATTCTCCGAAGATCAGGTAATTTTTAAAAAAATTAGACAATCCGTTGAATTTAATTTGAAGAATGAAGTGTTTACGATCCAATGCAGTTATACGTGAGGGATCAGCATTTTATTTTCAATTTTCACTTCTATATGATAAAAATAAAAAAAATATTCAGCTTGAAAACTGATTGAAGAATATTAAAAGTGTTAATTTACAATAACACAACACACTTGCATTTGGGTTTGTTTGTTTTGCTGTAAATGATTTGAAAAGAAAAATCAAATTTTGGAGAGAATAAAAATGTCTCTTTATCAGGTACAAATTAGTGAAATCTTCCGTAAAACAAAATAATTGAAAAATAATTACAACATACATGATTGATAAAAATATTCGGTCTAGAAGTAGGAATTACCTCAAATCCTAAGAGGGGTTTTTATTTATGGAATTAACAGTAAAGCTTAGAAGCTGCAAGCTTGCATCTTTCCCCATATTTAGAAAATGAGATTAAAATAAAGAACTAGCATTGCTGTGAAATTCTTTAGCATTTTAAAACATTACCAATCTGTAAATTTAAATAATTTTTATAGGGTATGAGTCATAACGTATGAAAAATAATGGGATTCAAAGCCTTGAATTTGAGTACAATGTGCAAACTATTTTTTCCTCTGGTATATCAATAACTACATTTCACTGGCAACAAAAAAATAACAAAGATATCAGTCTGATCTTTCTATTAAAATGATATAACTATGTGATAAAAAATGCTGGAAAAATGGATTAAACAAATCAATCAAATGTAGCTTACGATTTTAATAGCTTATAAAGCATAATCATATATATATTTCCTCCTCCTCATCTCTAAATAGAAAGCCATAAATGTATAATAGAGCTAAATTGTGAATTATATGTTGTTTTCCAAGTAAAGGGTACATGCATATAAAGAATCTGAACATATAAAGAATCTGATCTTATTTTTGAAGAATTTGTCTTGATTAAATTCAACGGTTATTCCTCTCATTCTCTCTCTGGATTCAATAAGGAGGTTGCTCTTAAAGATAAAGATTCAGATGGATGCCCTAATTCATTTTTTGATCTTGATACTTTGCATAAACATGTGGCACGTGGCATTTCTTCTGCACGATAACTTCCTCTGTATTGGCCAGCGCAACCCTCACCGCACTGCCGCCCAGGCCCCGCGCGGCCACTCCCCGCACGCAACAAAGCAGCCCGACGGCTGCTGCTGCCTGTCTGGTGCCGCCCCAGTCGCCCCAGGTCGTTGGAGAAGCTCCAGATCGCCGGTGGCCATCCGCAACTCGCTGTTCTCCGCTGGAAGAAGCCGCCAGGCCACGACCAAGCTTCCAGATCGCTGGAAGGAGGCCCAGGTCATCGGAGACACTCCCGAGTCACCGAGAAATATCTGTAGTCCACCGAAGATTCTTGTTGTCGCAAGAGAAGCCTCCCTCACGTCGCAGATCGCCGAAAGGAGCAGATCAACCGGCTGTCTTCTCATCACTGGCGTCGATCGCGTCCAAACTCGCCGTTCAGCCCTCGTGCAACGTCCTCCCGTCCGTAGTTCATTGTTTTGCCTCCGTTATTCGTTGATATGATCCCGACGCTCCTATATCGCTTTTCTCACCTTCCTTTCGCTGCTAGAACGTATCTTACTATGTCAGTCGTAGCCGAGACGCCGTGGCCGACGCAGATCTTCCATTATTCAGACACTACGTACTTTCTACATCAAATGCCGGGGAGGTTGGTTCCCCTAACTTGTAGTGCGAACCCACACATAGCAAACGTAAACCCTAATCTAAAATTTGTCAACATGAACTAAAGTTATTTTCTGCATCTTTAAAACGTTGTCCACCGTAGGAAAGATCGACGAACGACTAATTTTTTGTGCACATAGGGTAGATGTCGATCTAGACTAAACAAAACATCAAAACATGACTTTTTGACTTTCAGGGTAGTCCGACCAAATTTAGAAACGAACCGTAATAGGATTGACTAAAAAGCGCGATCTGACATCGCCATGATCCTGTTTCAGACGGACTATCGCCGATGCGACGCTTTGGCAGGACGCTCCAGATAGACGACATACTCGCCACCGCAGGCAAGTGTACTCACTTGTACTTGCGGCCATGTTTAGGCCATAGACTCTTAGAACTGTTAAAACGTAAACAAGGAGGACCGGACGAGAAATGATAGCATCCGGGACACCCCTTGACAGCTTAAACTTGACGACGAAGTTTAAGTGCAACAACGACAACTGACACCTTAGGGGTTTTCCTGTGTGTGCGTGCGTGTGGACCCCCTAGAAGAATTTTTCCTTACTTGTCATGTAACTCTCATCCAGTCTTGTCATGTCATGTATTGCATAAGCCTGCGGGTGAATAGGGCACTCTCCAACCTGGAAAGAGAGTGATCCCTTGTCACGATTGGAAACGGATAAGCATGCGGGCGAATAGGGCACTCTCCACCCTGGAGAGAGTGATCCCTTGTCATGATTGGAAACGGATAAGCCTGCAGGCTAATAGGGCATTCTCCAAGCTAGGAGAGTGAACCCTTGTCACGAAAAATAAGCCTACGGGTGAATAGGGCACTCACCGAGTAAGTGAGTGATCCCTTGTCATGTCTTGTCTTGTGCACTTGGGTTTGGGATAGGGTTTAGCATGTGCACATGGAGAGCTTCTGACCCCCCTCAAACCACAAGGCGTGAACCCTTCAAGTCACACGTGTCTTGTCGTGTCGTATCTTGTCTTGTCTTGTCTTGTCTTGTCTCGTCTTGACCCGCTTAGGGTAGTCCCGTAGTCGGTAGCACACGCTACGGCTACTGCTTGTCGTGTTTACTTTTCTTGCACCATTTACTTTCTTTAACGGTCATGTTATAACCCCAGCATGTTAATCAACCAGTAAATCGCTGCTTTAAATTATAATACACTTGCAGTAGAGTCTAACCCTCTTTTGTATACTTTACCTGACGTACAGTTCCTTTTCTCTTGGGTTCTGTACGTCAGGTGTCGAGCCGGAGATCATGGACGAAACAGACTTATCGGAGTACGTCAAGCCCAAGGATGTCGACCCAGAGTACATGCGTGGACGAGGACTAGACCTAGAGGTCTTCTCTGTCGCTGCCTTTCAGAGGTTACTACTTTTAGTTTGCTCTCTTTCGGTAGTTTGTTGCCATACTTAGGCCTCTCTTTTTAGACTTTTGTACTCGCTGAATATTATCTCTTTTTATTAATGAATGCAACTTTCTTTCTGTACTTTCTATTGTTCCAAATTTTATAAAATGCAAGAGCCTGAAAATTTTAATTGGTATCCCTACAGACGCTTATTGGGTCCCAGCTTCACAGCTCCGGCCTAAGCGGGCCTTAGTCACGTTTCGCTTCTGTCGTTTTGGGAAGCGGGGCATGACACATTTACTTTCCATGTGATTTACACACCGCTTGTGTCTTACACCGGCTCCATTATATCAGTTCCTGCCTGATAAACATGATTCCCGGTCAATAAAAAGTATTATTGCTGTAAAGGTGGAGCCCGATGTCAAAGATCGGGTGCCAGGCCACGTAAGGCTGGAAAGAAAGGGCACTTCATGGGCATTTACATTCCATGTGGGTTGCACACTTCTTGTGCCTTGCACCGGATCTATTCTATCAGTTGCCGCCTAATAAACATGATTCCATGTCAATAGAGAGGATTACTGCCGTAAAGGTGGAGCTCGATGTCAAAGATCGGGTGCCAAGCCACGTAAGGCTGGAAAGAAAGGGCACATCATGGGCATTTACTTTCCATGTGGTTTACACACCGCTTGTGCCTTGCCCCAGATCCATTATATCAGTTCCTGCCTGAAAAACATGATTCCCTGTTAATGGAGAGGATTACTGCCGTAAAGGTGGAGCCCGATGTCAAAGATCGGGTGCCAACCCACGTAAGGCTGGAAAGAAAGGGCACCGCCTAGGCATTTACGTTTCATGTGTTTTACACACCGCTTGTGCCTTGCACCGGATCAATTATATCAGTTGCCACCTGATAAACCCGATTCCCTATCAATAGAGAGCATTACTGCCGTAAAGGTGGAGCCCGATGTAAAAGATCGGGTGCCACGCCATGTAAGGCTGGAAAGAACTGGCACCACCTAGGCATTTACTTTTCATGTGGTTTACACACTGCTTGTGTCTTACACCGGCTCCATTATATCAGTTCCCGCCTGATAAACATGAATCCATGTCAATAGAGAGAATTACTGCCGTAAAGGTGGACCCCGATGTAATAGATCAGGTGCCAAGCCACGTAAGACTAGAAAGAACGGGTACATCATGGGAATTTACTTTTCCTGTGGTTTTACACACTGCGTGGACCCATGTGTAATAGATCGATTGTCAAGCCACGTAAGGCTGGAAAGAACATGCAGTGGCCCCTAATACAATAGATGGGTTGCAAGATGCAATCGGTATGCCACGTATAGATGGAAAGTACAACCGCCACATCGTACAATCTCATTTCGGACGTACGAAATATAGGACACTATAAATGCTTTCTACTTTCTTCTCAACAATGTTCACGTGTGGAGAATGAGTCAAGTAGAATCTCGGTTTTCGTGTAAGCCCTTCATATCGATTGTTTTGCCACCCGAATGGATGCTTTACTCCAGCCGTCTAATGAGATCGTTTTTGTCAGTTCCACTTCCATATGTAATCCTACGGCTGAGATTAAAATAACCAATCGGTATATATATATGGATTTAGTAGACCAGGCGTTTTGCAGAAAATTTCATTCCTCTCCCCTTTGGTCTGTCGTTCTGTTTTCTTCTTTATCTCAACACTCTCGCATTTCGTACTAGGGTTTCGTCATGCCGCCAAAACGATCTCGTGAGTTGAATTCTTCTGACTCTTGGAGAATAAGTGATTATGATTCAACGTCACCTGAACAAGATGATCCGCTTCCCATTCTTTGTGATGTTATGCATCAGGACGTGCTTTCACTTGGTCCAACGCAAGGTGAACACAATGTGCTGTTGCCTCCTCCTGGGTTTCCTCCTGCACAAGCAGGTTCATCAGTTTCATCTCTGGCTGAAAAAGCTCCACTCGAGGAGATCAGTAACAGCCTCCGCTTTATGGTTAGGATGTCTCACCATCAGGACTCTGTTCTGCACAACCTCCATAGCAAACTCGTGGTGCTTACTACGTCTGTCTCTATACTTACAGATTAACAACGTCAGCTTAAGGATATACTAATAGGCAATATAAGTCCCGCATCTGCTCCATCATCTTCCTCCCATCAGTTTGTAAACTTTACTCATAGATTAGGAGAAATTGAAACAAATCTCTCCAATACCAATCTGGCGATCTCACTTCTGCGTAGCGACTTCGACACTATGATGCTCATAATGTCGAACATACAAGAGAAGATGGAGACTCTGGTGCCCTCTCCTAGAGACATCCGTACTGTTGCCCCCCATCACCACCTACACCACCACCACCACCTCCTCCTCCTCCAGGTTTTTGACGTGGACGGGCCTTTGGGGCACCAGACTTTCTTTTGTCTTATAATGTAGTTTTGATCATTAACAGAGAAGAGTGATTGTGGGTAGATATTATTTGGTGTTGAATGTCATAATGTGCGAAATGTAGTTTTAAATTTTTTGTGTTATGTACATTATAACGTATAAATGTTGTAGTATGATAGATTTCAACCTTAATAAATGTCATTTAATTTGATACAATTGCATGACATTACAAAATTGATATCTGTGATATATACATTGATGCTTACTTGAATCAATGTCCGACATTGAAGTTACCCAGTAAAAAACCTTTTTACGAAATATGAATTACCCAGCGCGCACAACGGGCATAAGTTGTGACCGTCATGATATACGTTGTGATAAAACATTTATGTTTGCACACAATTACTCAACGCGCACCAATGTCACATCATTTGTTTGACCGTTGTGCGGGCTGTGAGCATAACTGTATCTGGTTATCCATAATTACTCAGATCACACAACTGCATGTAATTGTGACCTTTTTGCACACGGAGCCAAACTATATGTAATTAAAACGACAATAATTCATCGCAAGCAAACATCAGATGACATGACCGTTGTGCACGCTGGGCAAAACTGTTTTACATAATCCATTACTCACAATTAATCATCCCGTCCTACGACCAACAGTAGTGACCATTGCGAGCACTGAGCAAATATGTATACTTATCTTTGATTGGTTTAATATGACCCATTCTGTGCGGTGTGTAAAAAGGTATACCTTTCTAAAATATAATTCAGCTCGCACAACTGCTAAAATTTCACCCAGCCGTGGGCGTTTAGCAAAACTGTCGTAACTAATAATTTCTCAGTGCGCACAATGTTCAATAAAAATCACAATAATTAGGAACAAACACAAAACCGAGGGAGAATTAATGTTCAAACTGACATGCTAAATAAATAAATCAACATTGAAGCAAATATACAGGCTGTCTTGATGTTGTCTTGTGTGTCTTGGAACTACCGAACCGAAGATATGGACAAAAGTAAGCAGATATTCTTGCCAACTGAAAACCCATCAAGAGACCCGTTAACGTCATCGCATTATATTTGCTGCAATGTTGAATTATTAATTTCGCATTTCTGGCCATTTATTTTCCTCTCGATTTGGTGTTTTTTCTTAATTATTGTGATATTTTACTGAACGTTGTGCGTGCTGAGTAATTATTCGATACGACCGTTTTGCTCAACGCGCACAGCTCGGTGTAATTTGATCAGTTGTGCGCGCTGAATTATATTTCCAAAATGTATTACCTTTTATCATACTGCGCACAACCGGTCATATTTTACTAAAGCAAAGAAATGTACATATTTTTGCTCAGTGCTCGCAACGTTACCTACTGTTGCCCATATGTCGGGATGATTACTTGTGGGTAATGGATCATGTAATACAGTTTTGCTCAGCACGCACACCGGTATGGCATCTGACTGTTGTGTGCGATGATCTATTGTGTTTAATTACATACAGTTTGGCTCTACGCGCAAAAGGGTCACACCTAAGTCCAGTTGTGTGAACTGAGTAATTGTGGATAACCAGATACGATTTTGCTCCGTTCGCACATCGGTCAAACAAATCGATGTGACTGTTGTGCATGCAGAGTAATTGTGTGCACACGTAAATAATTTATCACAACATATAGCATGAAGCATCAATGTATATATCACATATATCAATTTTGTATTGTCCTGTAATTGTATCAAATTAAATGACATAGTATTAAGGTCTGAATTCTAACATACTACAATATTATGCATTATAATGTACATAATGCATAAATGTAATTTATAGTTCGGTAAACATTTTTAGCTCAGTAATATCAATGTCGGACATATATATCACATATATCAATTTTGTATCGTCCTGCAATTGTATCAAATTAAATGACATTGTATTAGGGTCTGAATTCCAACATACTACAATATTTATGCATTATAATGTACATTACACAAATAAGTTGAAACTACAGCTAAACATTTTGCAACTTCACATTTTGGAACGGGTATGAAATTCAATCACGGGAATATCCTAATGGTACATTGAATCCCAATACGCAAAACTGTTCAAAGTGATGCTGAACAGCTCAAGCAAGATGTCATTTATGATCAGCTCCAATAGCACGCACCATCATCACTGTCACACCCAGCTTCCCAAAGATATGGAGGCGAAGCGTGACTAAGGCCCGCTTGGGCTGGAGCTGTGCAGCCCGGGCCCAATAAGCATCTGTAGGGGCACCATTTAAAATTTTTAAGGTTCTTGCATTTATAAAGTTCGAAACAACAGGAAGTACAGAAAGAAAGTTGCATTCATTAATATAAAGAGTTAATATCCAGCGAGTGCAAAAGTCTAAAAAGAGGGAAGCCTAAGCATGGCAACAACTACCGAAAGAGAGAAGCTAAAAGTAGTAACCTCTGAACGTCCACGTTAGAAGAGACCTCTAAGTCTGGTCCTCGTCAGGTACGTCCTCTGGGTCGACATCCTCGGGCTCCACGTACTCTGGTAAGTCTGCCTCGTCCACGAACTCTGGCTTCACACCTGACGTACAACACCCAAAAGAAAGGAATTGTACGTCAGGTAAAGTCTACAAAAAGGGTTAGACTCTACTGCAAGTGTACCGACTATTTAACAATGGTTTACTGGTTGATTAGCATGCTGAGGTTATAACAGAGGAACAAAGAAAGTAAACGCAGCAGGAAGGTAAAACGTGACAAGTAGTTGTCATAGCGTGTGCTACCAACTACGGGACTAACCTAACAGGTGTCAAGACAAATCGGGACATGGCGGGACAAGACAAGACAAGACAAGACAAGTGTGACACGAAAGGGTGCACGTCTTACGGTTCGAGGGGGATCTGTAACGACTGGTTTTCATGTAACTGGATTTATTATATTATATTATTTGTTTTGGTGGATTTTCTCCTCTTGTGTGGTTTTCGTCTCCGTGGCTTTCATTTTCGATCGTTTCGTCGTGATTTTCTAGCTTCTTCTTTAGAATCGTCGATTTTGGAGTAATTCAATCGTGACGGGCTTTATATCGGTCGTATCTTATTGTTAGATCAAGCCTAGGAGGCTTAGGAATCGATCCTGGAGCTTCGCGCTCCATTTCGGAACTTTCAGTGCACATTAGCCGGTGTAAGAAGGGGCACCGACCGACTGGATGACGATCCAGTCGGTCGGAAAACCTTCTTGAACCGACTAGTGGGCTTTGATAAATGTTCAGGAGTTACTGTTTATCGTTAGTCGGTCTAAGAACGTTGGTTGACCGACTAGGTTGCAAACTAGTCGGTCAGCAACGCTTCTTTAACCGACTAACTCATTAACTATTTTTGGTACCAGTTACTGTTCACTTTTAGTCGGTCTAAGAACGTTCATCAACCGACTAGATGTCAAACTAGTCGGTCAGTAGTTGTTCTTTGACCGACTAACTCTTAGTTCATATTTTCATCAGGAGCTACTGTTTACACTTAGTCGGTCTGCGTTGGTCAACCGACCGACTAGTTCTCAAACTAGTCGGTCAACAGTCCTTCTTTGACCGACTAATCAGTACAGGAAACAATAGTTTTGCCCTAGCCGCCACCAAACCCTATATAAACCCCTCCAAACGTTTTCTTCTTCTTCTTCTTCAACTCTAAACCTAATTTCTCCCCCATTGAGCCCCCTACTACCTCAAACCCTTATTCCTTCATCCCAAGCCCAAAATCCATCATCCAAACCCTCACTTAACACATTCTACCTGTCATCTTCCTCAAACTTTCATCAAACCCCCAAAAATCCCCAAAAACCCCTTTTCTCCAGAATTTCCCCATCCATTCCAGATCTGAACCCTAGGTTCCCCGGAGCGTTTCTTCCGTTGCCGTGCTTGCTCGGCATCGTTCTTCCGTTTCCGATACGGTAATAATCGATCTCTTAATGTTTTCATAACCCGTTGTGTTTTTGTGAAACCCTAATGAAATGAATGTTGTTTTGATGATTGTTTCTCCATAACAACGACTTCCCCGTAGATTAGCGTCCGTGGGACGAACCCTCTATGATCGTCATCCTCGGTGCTAGGCAAGTGAAACTTGCCACTTAGGGTTTTGGGCCATGTCTTAGGCCATTTGTTTGTTGTAGGCGTAAAAGAGACTAGGCGACGAAATGATACTCGCCTAGGCACAAATTTAGGAACAAGCTTGACAACGAAGCTAGATCCGACATTTATCATGTTGCACAACTACCATGTCATGTTTAATTTCCATTAACGGTACGCGAATTAATTGTCATGTCATTGCATTCTTTAAGTGTTCCCGTGAATGCGTAGCACCGCTACACCTTGTGAAATGATTGAGGCTAGGTGCACCCCTATGCCAAATGGAATACTCTCCTGGTTTTGATCCAGGAAACGAGCTCTTGTGCGGGGTAACCCTGGCTCATTTACTGAGCTCGTGTGCAGGGACCCTGGCTCGTTCACATGTGGGTATTGGGGGTAAGAGTTAAGCGGCCAATCAACTGGGAGTCTGCCCGATCAGTAACTGCAGTGGTAAGGCGTAAACTCTGGGTTCTGGGGAAGTGTTAAGCGGCCAATCAGCGTGAATGCCAAACCGTTCAGCTGTAAGGCGTAAACATCTAAAAACAACTTGAAACGTGACTAGTGAAAAGGTTGAGATTGTCAGTAGCTTGGCTACTCTTGACTTGTCCCGATAATTCTTCTCTTGTACTTATTGTTTCACCATGTCTTGCTTGTGCACTCATACCATAACTGCCATGTCATGCATACTATAACTGCTAGGTTGCTAGTTGCCTTCCTTTTCAGTTTCCTTGCCCAAGTCTTTTAGACTTGCTGACATGTGCCACTTTACTCTTTTGGGTGACACATGTTAGATCCTGAGCCTGAGTACATTGTAGAGGACGAGGTGTTTGCTGACGCCGAGCCCGAGCCTGTGTTTGGCGAGGAGTACGTGGACACTGGGGACCAGTCCTAGTGTCTTCGTTGATCTTTCCCTTTTTATTTAGACTGCTGTTTTGTTTTCGGTGCGTAGCACCTATACGTTGTTATGTTGTTCCTTTTGTTGGCCTTGTTCTGGGCCTTTAGACTCTTTCTTTTATCCTGGTGGCTTTTCTGGATGTTGAATTTAATTTTCATGTTGGACAAATTATGAGATATGAGATTTTATTTCTGTCTCTCCTTGTGTTATTATTGTTGTTCCGTTTGTGGTTACAGGGACCTGCTTATGTTTTATTGACGCTTATCGGGTTTGGGGCTTCACAGCTCCACTCTCGTGCGGACCTTTTCACGTCTCGCCTCCATATTAAGAAAGCGGGGCGTGACCGGTTTTGTTGGTGGCCCATGCAGGTCCTCTTCTGTAACTGTGATTATCGGAATGACGATAATAATATTAGAATGTCCAATAAACCAAGTTCGACATCCGAGTCATAAGCTATGAGTCTAATCTGCTTCGTTTTCTGTGTCATTAGATGGCAGGAAGGCGATTCACCTGTGGTGGAGGTAGTGGTGCGCCCTCTCATGATGAGGAGCCTGAGCAGGAACCCACCAATGGAGAGATGATGCGGATGATGCTTCAGATGATGCAGGTGCAGCAGGGCGTGCTCCTGTAAGTCCAGAATGCTCCGGTTGTTCGAGCTGGTCGGGCACTTCCGGATGCCCCTCGCTCCAAGCCGGGAGCGAAGCAATTTCAGGAGCTGGGTCCCGCATATTTTGATGGGTCTGAGGGTCCTCTGGCTGCCGATGAGTGGATTCGGAACATTGAGGATAACTAGAAGATGGCCAAGATCACCCCAGCTGGATAGGTTGATTTGGCGAAGAGGCAACTCAAGGTTAATGCTCGGAACTGGTGGGATGCGGAAGAGAAGATGTTGGTGGAGCCGATAGCTTGGGCTACCTTTAAGTCCAGGTTTGATGAGTAGTTCTTTCTGAAGGCTGCTAGGAAGGAGATGCTACATCGCTTTATTGATCTGAAGCAAGGGAGCTTGACGGTGGACCTGTACCACCAAGAGTTCACTAAGCTGATTCGGTTCGCACCGAAGATGGTGCAGGATGCTGATGAGAGGGCTCAGAGGTTCCTGCAGGGACTTGCTTTGGAGCTCCAGAGTTTTGTGTCTTCCTCTGATCTGGACTCTTATCAGAAGGTTCTGGTCGCTGCGAGGAGGTAGGAGCTGAACCTGAGTCAGAGGAGAGGACATGTTTCCGGTGCTGGGAAGAGGCCTATGGAGCAGGCCAGGGCGGTGGTTAGGCCTGGTTTCAAGCCTAATCAGCCAGCTCAGTTCAAGAGGCCAGAGGGCCTATTTAGAAGACTTGCCATTTCTGCGGCAAGCTTGGCCACATAAAGGATCAGTGTAGGAAGTTTCTGGGCCACTGTTTGGTTTGTGGTGATGCTTCTCATGTCGCGAAGGATTGTCGGCATGCGAATCAGCTGCGGAGGGCACCTGTTGCAGCACAGCTGTTGCAGCAGCGAGCGTCTATTCCTGCTGGACGTGGAGCAGCTCTTGTTCCACAGAGGCAGGCTTTTCAGCAGGCTATTCCGCCGAGGAGGCATGCTTTTCTGATGACCGCTGTGGAGAGCGAGGCTGTGGATGAGGTTATCGCAGGTAATCCTCAATCTAGCTGTTACTTTCTTAGCTGGTTTTGATTGTTAGATTGTGTTGTTTGCTTGAACATGATTGTTTGCTAGACTAGGGTTTGATTGTTAATTGCTTGTTAGGTGTGGTTTTGGTGTGCACATTTCCTGCACGAGTCATCTTAGACTCTGGTGCATCGATGTGCATTATTTATCGGAGCTTCGTGGAGAAGCATTCCTTGTCGACGTCCCCTCTTTCCAAGAGTTGGAATATCGTTACAGGGAATGGCGTGGTCTCGGTGCATCTTGGTTGCAATTCTTGCTCGTTGGTGGTCTGTGGACATGAGCTTTACGCTGATTTCATTGTCCACGACATCATCAACTATGATGCAGTTCTTGGGATGGACTGGCTTGCGAGCTTTTATGCTACGATCGACTGTCGGAGGAAGAAGGTGGTGTTCGAGATTCACGGACATCCAGTATTTGAGTTCAGCCGTGGTAGCAGCTTGCTTGGTCCTGTCAGGTTTCGGGCCAGGCCGGTGGAGGTTGTGGCTATGCAGATGGAGCTGGAGAGGCCAGCGGTTGTGCAGGATTTTGATGACGTCTTCCCTGAGGAGATGTCTGATTTGCCACCTGATCGAGTTCTAGAATTTTCTATTGATCTTGTTCCGGGAGCGCAGCCGATTTCGAAGGCGCCTTATCGTATGGCACCCGCTGAGTTGGAGGAATTTCGGAAGAAGCTGGATGAGCTTTTGCAGAAGGGTTATATCAATCCTAGTGTGTCTCCGTGGGGAGCACCGGTCTTACTGGTAAAGAAGAAGGATGGTTCGCGTCGCATGTGCGTGGACTATCGGGAGTTGAATGCGGTGACCATCAAGAATAAATACCCGTTGCCTCGCATCGATGATATTTTTGATCAGCTTGGAGGTTCGAGGGTGTTTTCGAAGTTGGATCTGAGGAGTGGTTACCATCAGTTGAAGGTGAAGAAGGGAGATGTTCCGAAGACAGCATTCAGGACGAAGTATGGGCACTACGAGTTTGTGGTTATGCCTTTCGGTGTAACCAATGCACCCGCAGTTTTCATGAATCTGATGAATCTGATCTTCTACGACTTTTTAGATAAGTTTGTCGTTATCTTTATTGACGACATTCTGATCTATTTTAAGTCGGAGGAGGAGCATGCATCGCACTTGAGGACGGTATTGGAGATTTTGAGGAAGCATCGGCTGTATGCTAAGTTTTCGAAGTGCGAGTTTTGGCTGGATAGAGTTGCTTTTCTCGGGCATGTGGTGACTGGAGATGGTATTTCAGTGGATCCCGAGAAGATCAGGGCCATCAGGGAGTGGCCTGTTCCACAGTCAGCGTCTGAGATTCAGAGTTTCCTTGGACTTGCTGGTTACTATCGGCGTTTCATTAAGGACTTTTCCCGTATTGCTGAGCCGATGACCAGATTGACGCGGAAGGATGTACCTTTTGTTTGGTCGGGTGATTGTGAGAATGCCTTTGGTGTTCTGAGGGAGAGGTTGATGACTGCCCCTATTCTTGTTGTGCCTGATCGCAGCGGTGGATTTGAGATCTTTTGTGATGCTTCTGGCAAGGGTCTCGGTTGTGTGTTGCATCAGCACGGGCATGTTGTGGCTTATGCGTCTCGTCAGCTCAAGGATCATGAGAAGAATTACCCGACGCATGATTTGGAGTTGGCTGCTATTGTGTTTGCTCTTAAGATTTGGAGGCACTTCCTGCTGAGTGAGAAAGTGAAGATCTTCACCGATCACAAAAGCTTGTAGTATATTTTTACTCAGAAGGAGCTCAACATGCGACAACGTCGATGGTTAGAGCTCATGGCGGATTATGAGATTGATTTGCAGTATCTCCCTGGCAAGGTGAATGTGGTTCCTGATGCGCTGAGTAGGCTTCCAGCGGTGATGATTTTGATCTCGCAGTGGAGATTGCAGCAGGATTTTTGCGAGTCTGGTGTTGAGATTGTTCTTCCTGTGGAGGCTTATTCGTTGATGTGTATGCAGATACAGTCGACGATGGTGGATCGGATCAAGGCAGGCCAGGCTGAGGATCCGAAGCTGGTGAAGATTCGGGAGCAGGTGGAAGCCGGTCTGCGGACTGACTTTTTAATTCATGAGGATGGCTATCTGACGTTTGGAGCCAGGTTGTGTGTGCCAGCTGGGGATATTAGACAGGAGTTGATTGTGGAGGCACACAGTTCGCCGTTTTCTGTGCATCCTGATGGGACCAAGATGTACCAGGATCTTCGTCTGAACTATTGGTGGCATAGCATGAAGAGGAGAGTGGCTCGGAGTGTATCCAAGTGTTTGGTTTGCCAGCAAGTGAAGGTGGAGCATCAGCGTATGGCAGGGTTGCAACAACCGCTTCCGATTCCGGAGTGGAAATGGCAACACATCACTATGGATTTCGTGACTGGACTACCTCGGAGTCCGAAGCAGAATGACGCGATTTGGGTGATCATAGATCGATTGACCAAATCCGCGCACTTTATTCCATTCCGAGTGGGACAGTCCACTGAGGCGCTAGCGAGGAGATATATGGAGGTAAATTCTTTTGCTCTCCGTTTTTATTTCCTTTTCCTAGTCTAGATAGTGATGTAACGTGAATCGTGCAGGAAGTCGTACGACTTCACGGAGTCCCTGTGAGTATCGTTTCGGACAGAGACACGAGGTTCATATCTCAGTTCTGGCAGAGTTTGTAGAAGAGTTTGGGTACGCGTCTGAGTTTCAGAACGGCGTACCATCCGCAGACGGATGGCCAGTCCGAGAGGACGATTCAGATCTTGGAGGACATGCTGAGGGCGTGCATGTTGGATTTCAAGGGTTCGTAGGAGGACCATCTACATCTGGTGGAGTTTTCTTACAACAACAGCTTCCAGGCGAGTATTGGCATGGCACCTTTCGCCGCTCTTTATGGGAGGAAATGTCGATCGCCGTTGAGTGGGGATGACGTTGGTGATCAGGAGCTGTTGGGGCCTGAGATGATTGTGGAGGCTGTGGAGGTCGTCAGGAACATTCGGGAGAGGTTGAGGATTGCTCAGGACCGTTTTAAGCATTGGGCAGATGCTAAACGTCGTCCTTTGGAGTTTCAGCATGGGGATCATGTGTTTCTGAGGATTTCCCCGAATCATGTAGTGATTCGCTTTGGGAAGCGAGGGAAGTTGAGCCCGCGATACATTGGACCGTTTGATATTCTGGAGAGGGTTGGCGAGGTAGCCTACCGCTTAGCCTTGCCGCCATCTTTGGAAGGAGTTCACAATGTTTTCCATGTGTCGCAGCTTCGTCAATACATCAGCGATCCATCTCATGTTGTGGATTTCTCGGAGATTACCGTTCGCCCTGATATGACGTATGACCAGCAGCCAGTGCAGATTCTGGACAGGCGTCAGAAGACACTTCGGAACAAGGTTGTTATCTTGTGAGGGTGATGTGGCGACACGGGTCGCCTGGAGAGTCTACTTGGGAGAATGAGGATGAGATGCGAGAGCGTTTCCCACTTTTGTTCCCGGACACGTGAGTGTTGGGAAATTCCGAGGACGGAATTTTTCTTAAGTTGGGGAGGATGTAACGACTGGTTTTCATGTATCTGGATTTATTATATTATATTATTTGTTTTGGTGGATTTTCTCCTCTTGTGTGGTTTTCGTCTCCGTGGCTTTTATTTTCGATCGTTTCGTCGTGATTTTCTAGCTTCTTCTTTAGAATCGTCGATTTTGGAGTAAGTCATTCGTGACGGGCTTTATATCGGTCGTATCTTATTGTTAGATCAAACCTAGGAGTCTTAGGAATCGATCCCGGAGCTTCGCGCTCCATTTCGGAACTTTCAGTGCATATTAGCCGGTGTAAGAAGGGGCACCGACCGACTAGATGACGATCCCGTCGGTCGAAAAACATTCTTGAACCGACTAGTGGGCTTTGATAAATGTTCAGGAGTTACTGTTTATCGTTAGTCGGTCTAAGAACGTTGGTTGACCGACTAGGTTGCAAACTAGTCGGTCAGCAATGCTTCTTTAACCGACTAACTCATTAACTATTTTTGGTACCAGTTACTGTTCACTTTTATTCGGTCTAAGAACGTTCATCGACCGACTAGATGTCAAACTAGTCGGTCAGTAGTTGTTCTTTGACCGACTAACTCTTAGTTCATATTTTCGTCAGGAGCTACTGTTTATACTTAGTCGGTCAGCGTTGGTCAACCGACCGACTAGTTATCAAACTAGTCGGTCAACAGTCCTTCTTTGACCGACTAATCAGTACAGAAAACCATAGTTTTGCCCTAGCCGCCACCAAACCCTATATAAACCCCTCCAAACGTTTTCTTCTTCTTATTCTTCAACTCTAAACCTAATTTCTCCCCCATTGAGCCCCCTACTACCTCAAACCCTTATTCCTTCATCCCAAGCCCAAAATCCATCATCCAAACCCTCACTTAACACATTCTACCTCTCATCTTCCTCAAACTTTCATCAAACCCCCAAAAATCCCCCAAAACCCCTTTTCTCGAGAATTTCCCCATCCATTCCAGATCTGAATCCTAGGTTCACCGGAGCGTTTCTTTCGTTGACGTGCTTGCTCGGCATCGTTCTTCCGTTTCCGATACGGTAATAATCGATCTCTTAATGTTTTCATAACCCGTTGTGTTTTTGTGAAACCCTAATGAAATGGATGTTGTTTTGATGATTGTTTCTCCATAACAGCGACTTTCCCGTAGATTAGCGTCCGTGGGACGAACCCTCGTTGATCGTCATCCTCAGTGCTAGGCAAGTGAAACTTGCCACTTAGGGTTTTGGGCCATGTCTTAGGCCATTTGCTTGTTGTAGGCGTAAAAGAGACTAGGCGACGAAATGATACTCGCCTAGGCGCAAATTTAGGAACTAGCTTGACAACGAAGCTAGATCCGACATTTATCATGTTGCACAACTACCATGTCATGTTTAATTTCCATTAACGGTACGCGAATTAATTGTCATGTCATTGCATTCTTTAAGTGTTCCCGTGATTGCGTAGCTCCGCTACACCTTGTGAAATGATTGAGGCTAGGTGCACCCCTATGCCAAATGGAATACGCTCCTGGTTGTGATCCAGGAAACGAGCTCTTGTGCGGGGCAACCCTAGCTCATTTACTGAGCTCGTGTGCAGGGACCCTGGCTCGTTCACATGTGGGTATTGGGGGTAAGAGTTAAGCGACCAATCAACTGGGAGTCTGCCCGATCAGCAACTGCATTGGTAAGGCGTAAACTTTGGGTTTTGGGGTAGTGTTAAGCGGCCAATCAGCGTGAATGCCAAACCGTTCAGCTGTAAGGCGTAAACATCTACAAACAACTTGAAACGTGACTAGTGAAAAGATTGAGATTGTCAGTAGCTTGGCTACTCTTGACTTGTCCCGATAATTGTTCTCTTGTACTTATTGTTTCACCATGTCTTGCTTGTGCACTCATACCATAACTGTCATGTCATGCATACTATAACTGATAGGTTGCTAGTTGCCTTCCTTTTTAGTTTCCTTGCCCAAGTCTTTTAGACTTGTTGACATGTGCCCCTTTACTCTTTTGGGTGACACATGTTAGATCCTGAGCCTGAGTACATTGTAGAGGACGAGGTGTTTGCTGACGCCGAGCCCGATCCTGTGTTTGGCGAGGAGTACGTGTACACTGGGGACCAGTCCTAGTGTCTTTGTTGAGCTTTCCCTTTTTGTTTAGACTGCTGTTTTGTTGTCGGTGCGTAGCACCTATACGTTGTTACGTTGTTCCTTTTGTTGGCCTTGTTCTGGGCCTTTAGACTCTTTCTTTTAGCCTGGTGGATTTTCTGGATGTTGAACTTAATTTTCATGTTGGACAAATTATGAGATATGAGATTTTATTTCTGTCTCTCCTTGTGTTATTATTGTTGTTCCGTTTGTGGTTACAGTGACCTGCTTATGTTTTATTGACGCTTATCGGGTTTGGGGCTTCACAGCTCCACTCTCGTGCGGACCTTTTCACGTCTCGCCTCCATATTAGGGAAGCGGGGCGTGACAGGATCAGACCCTCTTCCTGTGGGCACGCTCAACCCTACCCCAAACCCAAGTATTCAAGACATGACAAGACATAACAAGACAAGGGATCACTCACTCTAGCTTGGCGAGTGGCCTATTGCCCTCTGGGCTGTGTATCACGACAAGGGATCACTCGGAGAGTGCCCTATTGCCCTCTGGGCTGTGTATCACGACAAGGGATCACTCAGAGAGTGCCCTATTGCCCACTGGACTGTGCAAGACGGGACGGGACGTGACAAGACATGAAAGGTTATTCTATGGTGTCCACACGCACGCACGCACAAGATAGTCCTACGATGTCAAAAGTTGTTGTTGTTAGGCTCAGACTTCGTCGTCAAGTCTGAGCCGTCAAGGGATGTCCCGGACGCTATCATTTCACGTCCGGTTCTCTTTGTTCATAGTTAACAGTTCTAACAAACTAAGGCCTAAGCACGGCCAAAAGTGCAAGTGGATACACTTGCCTGCGGTGGCGAGTGTGTCGTCCTCCCAGAGCATCTCGTCCAAGCATCTCGTCAGCGGTAGTCCGTCTGAAATAGTGTCACGTCAACGTTGTCAGGTCGCGTTTTTCCATAAATCCTATTTAGGTTTGTTTCTAGGTTGCCGGGACTACACTAACTGTCAAAGTCACATTTTTGGAGTTTTTATCAACCTAAATCAACCAATACCATATATGCACAGAAAATTGTCCGATGGTCGATTTTCTAAAGTGACAACATTTTACTAGTGCGAAAAAGTAAATTTAATTTGAAGGCGTCCAGTTTTAGTTTAGGGTTCAGTTTTGCTACTGTGTGGGTTTTGCTACGAGTTAGGGGTCACCAACCTGGTCTGACGGTCACGTGTAGCTTTGACGTCGGATCCGAAACAACGGATCGCGTCTTCCTCACTCTGGTTCCTCGACTGCGAGTAGCGTAACTGGAAGAGGTCGTCGGGGTGTTCCGGTGATCGAACGAGGATGAGTCTACCTGCGAGATCGGATATCAAGCTAAGAGATCCCTAACCAATAAATTTCTATTAACTAAACTTATAAAATCTTGATAACAGAATACATATAAACTATTTATGTAATCTCTGTACATTTTATCAATCATTCACCCATAATAACACTGTTTGTAGCCACTGATCCTAGGTAACAATTTTACAACACTTACGGTTGAATGGGTCTCGCGTTGCTGTTGTGCGTAGATGGCGGCGCGGCTCAGGGGAGCGCAAGCAAGCGGCTGCGCGCGCTCGGGATCTGCAGCAACGACACGGCTACCTGCAGATGACGACGCGACGCGGGAGGCCGTGGATGGGCGGTGGGAAAGTTCGAGCGCCGGAGGGAGGGGCAAGGTCGTCGGGGAGATTGTTTGGCGGGTCGGAGCGGCGACTGGAGCTGTGAGGCGGCGGAGAGTAGAGGCTCTGGGCGTCGTGGGTGCCCTGTTTCAAACAGAGAGGATGAGAGGAAGGGCGGGGGCTTCGAGGAGATGGCGGTGGCTCGTGGCGGAGATCGAGGTTTCGCAGGGGAGGCGTGATGGCGAAGGATCGCCGGCCACGGGGCTGTGCGCGAGGGCGGTGGGAGTCGCAGCACGCGGCAGCACGCTGAGAGGGAGGCCGGAGGCTGTGGATCGCGGTGGCTGAGATAGCGGGTGGCGGTGGAGAGTGCTGGGGGAGGCGGCGCAAGAGAGGGCGGCGCTCGGGATGGCACAACGGCGATGGGCGACACTGCAGATCACGGAGCGGCGGCGGCAGCGGGTAGCGCTGCGCGCTGCAGCGACGGCGTAAGGCGGCCGAGAGGGGAGCCGCGGGTGAGGGGAGCTAAGGCGGCACGGCGGAGAGCAGAAGGCGGCGGATCGGGGATGCGAGAGGGAGGCGGCGGCGGATGAGCGGGATGCGGGTGGCGGCTGAGGGGGGTGTTAACCCTAAGCGGCTTGCGTGAGGGGGGTGATAAGATTTGGGGTTAGGGTTAAGTTAGGGATTGGGTTATTATTATATTAGGTATAAAGCTATATAACACTAGGTTTAATGTTAACGGAGTGGATATATGGAGTTGTAACGCCCTGCTTCCCAAAAGACACCGGAAGCGACAACGTTACACGGCCCGCTTGAATTGGAGCGGTGAAGCTCAAGTCCAATAAGCGTCTGTAATAAAAACACAGAAGTGATCCTTGCATTTGCGTATCAGAACAATCAGAAGAAAACATTTGATTAAATTAAAAAGAGCACTTCAAGAATTATTCGTACAAGAAATAAGACAACTGGGCCTCGGCATGGCCAAAAAGAAGACTACAACAAAATACTAATCCTACTACAAGGTACTAAAACTCAAAGTAGTGACGGAAAGGGGGCTCTAGTCTTCTGCAGAAGCGGCTCGGCGTCTACGGCGAACTCTGGCTCCCTAAATCGGACATCGCGAGAGGATCTCCATAGTACTCAACTCAAGCTCAGAATCTGACATACATCCAAAAACATGAATGTATGTCAGCAAGGTCTGCAAGAAAAGATTAGCATCCCAAGGCAAGATATACAAATGATATGAATTTAAGAAGCATTTAATAATTTAAAGAAACGACTGCAGCAATTTAACATTGAACAATTTGATTGAAGCATAAGAAGCACTCCTAACATGCAGTTCTAGACGCTTACAAGTTTTAAGTTGGGATTTTGTATGGGTTCATTAGCATTTCAATTATCAAGATGAACAAGTTAGCGTTGCAAGTTTCCATGTCAAGAGTTAGTATTCTAATTTAGGGTTCACGCCTGTAGGTCGTGATGAGAAGGTCGTTCCTCTCACGGGGGCTTACCGTGATTGACGCTAACCCACCGCATGCGGGTGGTGCTCTTGAGGAGAGTACCTTTCATACGCCTAGTGGCCGCTCAACCCTAAACTCACCCAAAAGTTTGCCGGAACACGAGCCAGCCTAGTCGACTCACAGGACATCACGATATCACGATACCGCCTTCGAGGCACACGATTTCACGATGTCATAATTTGTTAAATATTCAAAAATGTCCAGACAAGTTATGTACCAATTTAACAATGCATCTTTCCATTTATACAACATCTTCAATCATTAAGAGAGGGTTGCCCGACAATTACAATAAATTAACGAGAGTGTTGAACATGTGGGTTTAACGAACAGGTTGCGAAAACTAGTTTTCTTTGCCAATGTTTAAAGTTGAACAATATCAAGTTATATGTCAAAAAACCACATTTTTAGTCTAGAACATTATGGAAATAATTCCAAGTGTCATTTCACGTGCAGTTTTCAAGATATGCAGATTTAAGTAAAAAAATTAGGGTAATAATCATCAAACTTCAAAAATTCATATTAAATTGCACACTTGCCTGTTTTTGGCGTTTTTGGTGTCGTCGGAAACGTCTCAACGGGCACTACTCTACGGTGATGATAGTCCTGTGATTTGAGGGGAAACAAGAATATTTCTGCGTCATTAAATTAATGGTACCAACCAGAACGGGATTAATACACAACGAAACATTAATCGGTCTAACTAATATGAATACTGGCCTAACCTATCTAACTTACAAGTTATAGATATTAATAATACGTTACAGGGTGCGGTGATAATTCCTATAGACAGAACACAACTTGTATCCTTAGTCAAGGTTGTGTGCTGTGCATTCATATAGTACACAAGTAGGTGTATACCCCCATATGACAAGTGACCCAAAAGTAATTCTAAACATAGTGCACCAAGCATGAAGAAGAAAACTCACTGCTACATATGTGCCTACTGTGTGCTTGCAGGCGAGTGGCAGAGGAGGAAGAAGGCGGGGGCACAGTTGCGCGTTGTCTCCCGTGCGTTGCGAGAAGGAGGCCTCGCGCTTGTTCCCTCGCGTGGAGATGAACTAGGCGGCCTTGTGAAGGAGGCACGGGAGCTTGGACAGGGGCGTGCCGTCGTGTAGATCTCGGAGGAGAAGGGGAAGTCACGGGGAGCTGGGTCGCGTGGCACCGTGGCTGTCGTTTCGTGGAGGCTGCGGACGTTTGGGCTCGGAGGGGAGGCACGAGTGAAGAGGAGAGGCCGGCGTTGGGCTCTCGGAGAAGAAGGAAGGAGGCAGCCTGTGGGTTTGTTGATGGCGAGGAGAAGAGTGGGGCGGAGGAGGAGGCCGTGAGGGGAGGAAGTGGCCGTGTCCAATGGTTGTTCGCGTGAGGATAGGAGGTAGGGGCGGCGACTGTAGATGGCCTAGGGTTTTTTTTTAAAAGTAGGGGGTATCATGCTGAGGCTTTTAGAGTTATAATATAAAGGAAAGGCAGGGTGAGAGAGGCTTTAGGTTATAGGTTTCCTAGTATAAAGTCTGAAGGGGGTTTGTTTCATAGGGCAACACGTGAGAGGGTTCACATAGGTTCTTTTAGGGTGTAGGTTTATTTGTTTATTTCAGGTAATAGTGTCACACCCCGCTTCCCAAAATATGGAGGCGAAGCGTGAGAAGGTCCGCTCAAACTTGAAACTGCAAAGTTGCAAGTCCGATAAGCGTCAATTAAATTTAAAACTGCATGTCCTTGTAACGCGAACGAAATAAAATAATAATAAAGAAATGAGACAAAAGAGATATCTCAGAATATCCATAAAATAAGTTTCAACATCACAGAAAAAGCCACCAGGCTAGAAAGAAAAAGAGACTAAAGGCCCAAACATGGCCAACAAAAGTACAGCGTATAAAACAAAGGTGCCACGCACCGACAGCTAACAACAGAACCTAAAACAGAAGAAGCTCCGCAAAATCACCAAGAAAGGTCTCCGATGTCCACAAACTCCTCCTGGGAAATCATGGACTCAAACTCAGCGTCAGCAAAACATCACGTACACAGCAACCGTCTCTGGCTCAGGGTCTAACATGTGACACCCAAAAGAGCAAGGGGCACATGTCAGCAAGTCTACAAGAGACTTGTGCAAGGAAACTGGAAGTATGCAAAAGTAAAGCAACCTAGCAGTTCTAGCATGAATGCGATGACATGGCAGTTAAAGTATGAGTGCAACAGGTAAAGTAAAGTAAAGTACGAGCATGGCATTTAAACATGGCATGGATGACAAATATCACATGAATCATTCACAAGACAAGTACAAGACAAGGAAAGTAAGCACCTCGTGCACATAGATTCCGTCTTTTGGCTAGAGTGGCTGATCGGGCCAACTCCTAAGCTCAAGTGACCGTTTATCCCTACCCATCCACGTGTATCGGGCATTGGTTTTCAGCCAACACATGAGGCCCGCTTCTGGATCACGAGCCAGGAAGTGTTTTAAACAAGTATGGCGTAGAGGTGCACCTAGCCGGAAACACGGAAACACGGATTGTACAAGTATTTTGTAGCTTGTGCTACGATGCAACAATCAATTTGAATGACATGTAAGATGCAATGCATGGCAGTTAAAAGTGCGTACAGGTAAGGAAACTAAACGTGACAGTTTAGTATGCATGAACAACAAGTTTAAAGGGTTGGATCTAGCTTCGT
Organism: Scilla litardierei; assembly: GCA_030789695.1. Classification (NCBI taxonomy): domain Eukaryota; kingdom Viridiplantae; phylum Streptophyta; class Magnoliopsida; order Asparagales; family Asparagaceae; genus Scilla; species Scilla litardierei. The sequence continues at coordinate 257,006,249 of CM061142.1, read as the reverse complement.
TGTCAAGCTAGATCAATTAGGTGACAGATCTAGTTTCGTTGTCAAACTAGATCAAGTAGGCGTCTAGCCAGCTATCATTTCACTGACTAGTCTCTTTTACGCTGAAAACAAGGAAGTGGCCTAAAAACATGGCCCTACACAAGAGTTGGCAAGTTTCACTTGCCTGCAAGTACGACGTCTGAGCACACCGTCCAATGAGTCCAAAAATCACAATTATCCTACGTGCACAAGTCCACCGACCTAAAGTCCATATTATTAATCTTGATTAGTGAATTTAAAACATATAAAACATTTTAAAAACATCAATTTTAGTCTTGATTAACAGGCAATGGGTTGGGGGTCCTAGGGGTGCAAAGCGTTACCTCAACACTACTCGAAAGCTACATCGGCGTCGGGTAGCGACGCCGGGGGTTGGAATAAGAGAACGCGCTCCAAGTCCTGATTCCAAATTAGTTTCATCGCTGGAAAGTTCAGAGCATCAACCGGAGCAACGGTTCCAGATTCCAAAGCTAGCACGTGCGACGACGGGCTACGACGTGTCGCAACGTTGTACACGGAAAATCGTCGAAGAGAAAACACCTAGGTGGGGCCCACAGTAGTCCTAGGGACCTTTGGGGGACCCACAATACATCTGGAGAACTTGGGGGCCCACGGTGGCAAGTGGTGCGACGGGTGCGGGGTTGCGACGAGTGGCTCTCGGTCGTACACAGCCAATGCGGGAGATTCCATCGGTCGGGCACTAGGGATGCGAGGGTTGCAGCGTTTGGGGTCGGTGCGGGCCTTGGTGCGGAGAGATCTGTCAGTCGGTGCGAGGGACAGCACCGGTCGGGCGCCTTGGATGCGGGAGTTCGGGCACTGCAACGTTGCAGCCGTTGCAACATTGCGGAGGGCGGGCGATGCGGGGAATCCCTTTGGTCAGGCACGACGCTGAGCGGGGGATGAAGCGGGGTTTGGTGCTGGCGGCTGTGCGGAACGGAAAGCGGGCGAAGCTCTCGGTCTGACCGAGAGCTTCTCTCGGTCGGTGCGGTCGAACGAAGTGGGCGGCAGCAGCGGGTCGGTGCAGAGCGGGGATGCGGGGGCGGCTAGCGGTCGGAGCGGGGGATTTGGGCCTGTTTCTTCGGTCGTGCGGCAGCTGTTCGTTGCAACGTTGCGACGAATCGTCGCAACGTTGCGACGAATCGTCGCAACGTTGCGACGAATCGTCGCAACGTCAAATTTGAGTTTTGGAAGAGGCTAGGGTTAATTTCTTGCGAAAATAGGTCTTCCTAGGGGTTGTTTATATAGTGTAGATGGGTTGACTAAGTCTAGGGCTAAATCTAATAGGATTAGAAGTTCAAAAATATTTAAAATTTGAAATTCAACTTCTTCAACTCACCCAAGGATTTCACTTGGTCCAAATGAGCTGGAAATTGGCTCAAAAATTCTTTAATACATTTAAAACTCAAATAAATTTTATTTGGCCGAAATTAATTTAAAAATTAATTATTAAAAATATTATAAAACTTGTTAAAAATATAAAAGTGGTCAAATAAACTCCAAAAATTATAAAATAAATATCGGGGTGATCGTGATGACGAGAATGAGCTAACTAAGAAGACGGATCTCAATTTCGACGTCGGACGATGAAACTAAAAATAGAAACGTCTCCCGTCAAGAGTGAGAATCGCAACGTCTCATCGAATAAGATTAAATTGTGGGAAAACGACTCGAGAAGTGTCGTTCCAAGATAGTGCCACTATTTAATACTCTTAGAGATGTTCACAATGGCATATCACAACAAAGTGTTCACAAACAAACAAAGTCTAAAACAAACACGTGCACGGTCAAAAGCACGTGCGCGAACAGCGTACCACGAAAAGGGGTCGTTACATCCTCCCCACCTTAGAATAAAGCCCGTCCTCGGACTTTCTAATATATATAGTCGTTTTAGTAACTACCCCAATCAAGTCACATTATAATTCAACCAGGTATAGTTATTACAAGTGCTTATATATGCACTAGGTAGTCAAACATTATCACTACAAACACGTATATATATATATAAACGTACGTTATACACTTACACCTATTATAGCCAGTCAAATTCATACATGTATTTCAATCACATATATAAACCTACATCCCTTATATAACTACTACTTACCTAGTACAAAACAATAGTTCAGATACTCACATAAGAATAGTCTCACACTTAGCAAATACAATCATTGCTCTACGTAAAGATAGCTACATAGGCACAAACATCAAGGGTATACTACCCTCTAATATTTCCTAGTATTAATCCAACACCAAACACATCAACACATGCAGTCACACCATACCATTATTAAGTCACATTTTACTATATCTAATATATATTCACTACTACCATATTTCACTCATTATATAGTCATACAAATGCATGCAATAATTTCACCGTATTTTCACATCACATTCGGTCCTATAAATATATTTACGACACGCCACATATACCATAGTCACTAATAACTATAACTAAGCACATACTTACCCGTGCATAGTGCATACCCACGCACGCTAACTTTTCATTCATACCAATCACACCACTATATACTTAGCACAACTACTCATCTAGTTTAGCTAGTACACATATGTTCACACAACAAGTCCTTAGTAAATAACTATACCACAAGACCAACACCTATAACTATATACTGGCGTAGCGACCCACAATCATGTGCGTAGCACGACTAGGCACAAACACTCCTATCACTATACATACATCAAACATTGCTATATTCAAACAACAAACATACATTCAATATACTTAGAGTATATCCACGCAAGCTTGAGTGAGACTCAGTACTCGTATCAGAATATTCTATATACGTAACACGACATTCATACCTATACCAATACCACTCCAATATTTATACGTCTATCAATACAACCATATACATACCATAAGTTAATCACGCTTAATATTTAGTCAGGCAATACTCACGTAGTTCAATCATTCTATATACCATAATAATAATACAGACATCAGCACACGTATATTTATAATACACTCCTTAATACATACGCATACATCGTATAGTCACACACACATGTAACATATATATATTCACACCATAGCCTACTACCTATAATTAGTGTACCAATACATCTATACATACATAATTAAGGTGTGCCATAGTCGTGTACACCTCACGGTATGCACGCATGCAACATCCCGCAAAAGCAAGCAATAGCAATCAAAATTATAATTCTACTATCATATGCATAACACCTATATACTCATGCAACGAAACATAACTACTTACGTCCAAGCACAATATATATCTACCTACGAGCACATACTCACACGTACTAGTATATAGGTCATATAATAGGCCTACCCTCTAAACCAAACGTACACATAGCTTTACCAATCATTTTATTTCAACCATTATAAGTATCTCTAATTACATACACTCCATTAGACATTCCAACACTACCTCTTATATACACATGCATCCCTAGTATAGTAAAGCTAACTACACCCAAATCTATAACTACTAACACACAACAACTTCATACTATCATGAATAACTCCGAGTATATATATATATATACCACACAATAGGCAAGCATCAATATACTATGGGGCAAACTCATTCAAGCCCACGTACACAACTTGGGTACGTGCACTACGACTACGTCACAAGGTCCAAGGGCCTACTAACAACTAAGAGTTGACACAAACATTGACGAGCACTAAAGCCTAAGCAATAGAGGGAGGTCGAGGTCGAAAGCGTGACGAGGGAAGGATCGATAAGCACGAGTTCAGATAGGATGTATATAAGGAGACAGCTTGGTTAGGTGAAACAGTGATTCACTGGTGAATGTTTAGGTAGAGGAAAGGGAGAGGTAGTGATATAGGATATAGAAAAGAAAATAGGGTAAGTAGCATAAGGTAAAATACGCGGAGTTTGAAAACTGTCGTACTTCAAAGTTAAAATCCCAGTCTGAAAAGAAGTATTTGGAGATCGATAAAACGAGTTGTTCAAAATAAATTTGAGTCGGACATTCATAATAAGAGAAATGGTCAATTGGCAAAAAAAAATTTTCTAAAAGGAAGTAAAATTATTTACACGAATATTAAGGACATGGTTTAGAAATTTTATACGTCAGTAATTTAGTATAATGTGGTCAAAAGTTTTGGAAGGTCAAAGAATGAAATCAAGTAACGGAAGGATTTAAACTCGGGGTCAATGCTTTCAAAACTTTTAGGATATGGAAAATTTTAAATAATCAATTTTGAAGCTACTTTTAGAGAACCAGGGTTTGCCAAAAATGAGAAACTGATTTGCACAAGGTTCTTAATATACGAGCACAACAAGTCTGGTACGGATATAAAAATAATTGAAAGTATGTATGGTGCACGGGAAAAATAATATTAACTTAGTAGTAGAATTATCGAAATCGATAGCAAAGCTTTAAAACCAAACTATGGAAGGTCCAGATTTAGGAAATGGTTATGAAATAGTAATTTTACTAAATCTGAATTAAGGAAACGATGAGCATAACTTTGACTTGCGGGAAGCTGAAATCCCAAGTGCCTTGAAAAGTATATGAATGACATAAATCAGGAGGGAAAATTACAAGTTGAATAAAAGTACGATTCAGAATAAAATTAATATATGAAGGGACGATGCATTTACATAAGTACGAAAAACATAGGCTGGAAAAATACTATAAACTAGTATTCAAAAATTCCGACAAACGTTTTAAAAATTTAAATCAATGAAGGAGTATGAAGTATAAGTATATTAAAATTTTGAACAAAGTTAAACTTAGGGAAAAAGGAAATCGAAAAATACTTCCGGAAGATTCAAGATTTGTAACGGAAAGGTTTGAAAATTGACGACGATCGTCATGCGGCGATCTCGTGAATCGAGGCAAGGAAATTGGTCCGATGATCAAAACATACATACGCCTAGGATATGAATCTGAAGGATCTACGGGGAAACTCCTATGGTCGACCAACTAAAGATTAAGAACTAAGTGCTAAGACTTTCTAAGGAGCTAGACAGTAATGAAATGCGTTCAGCTTGGTCCGAGATCGATGAACCAAAACAAACGACTGAATGAAATTCTAGAAGTCTAATATGGTCAGGGGTAGACAGGAACCACTAAGGTAACTCCTACGACGATTAAATCAATAGTTAGAATGGGGTCTAACTATTAATCAGGGGCCTCTAAAAAGCAAGCATAGACGTCTAATTAAGTCTTCTTACCACCTAGTGTCATAAGAAACGACTAGACTCAGGGCTTATGACTCGGATGTTGCAATTTATTTAATGGACATTCTGTTATTATCGTTGTTTCGTTAATTCGCAATTGCAAGAAGGGACCTGCATGGGCCACCAACAAAACCTGTCATGCCCCGCTTCCCAAAAATATGGAGGCGAAGCGTGAGAAGGTCCGATCAGACTTGAAACTGCAAAGCTGCAAGTCCGATAAGCGTCAATTAAATTTAAAACTGCATGTCCTTGCAACGCGAACGAAACAAGATAATAATAAAGAAATGAGACAAAAGAGATATCTCAGAATATCCATAAAATAAGTTTCAACATCACAGAAAAAGCCACCAGGCTAGAAAGAAAAAGAGACTAAAGGCCCAAACATGGCCGACAAAAGTACAGTGTATAAAACAAAGGTGCCACGCACCGACAACTAACAACAGAACCTAAAACAGAAGAAGCTCCGCAAAATCACCAAGAAAGGTCTCCGATGTCCACAAACTCCTCCTGGGAAATCATGGACTCAAACTCAGCGTTAGCAAAACATCACGTACACAGCACCGGTCTCTGGCTCAGGGTCTAACATGTGACACCCAAAAGAGCAAGGGGCACATGTCAGCAAGTCTATAAGAGACTTGTGCAAGGAAACTGGAAGTATGCAAAAGTAAAGCAACCTAGCAGTTCTAGCATGAATGCGATGACATGGCAGTTAAAGTATGAGTGCAACAGGTAAAGTAAAGTAAAGTACGAGCATGGCATTTAAACATGGCATGGATGAAAAGTATTACATGAATCATTCACAAAACAAGTACAAGACAAGGAAAGTAAGCACCTCGTGCACAGAGATTCCGTCTTTTGGCTAGATTGGCTGATCGGGCCAACTCCTAAGCTCAAGTGACCGTTTATCCCTACCCCTCCACGTGTATCGGGCATTGGTTTTCAGCCAACACATGAGGCCCGCTTCTGGATCACGAGCCAGGAAGTGTTTTAAACAAGTATGGCGTAGGGGTGCACCTAGCCGGAAACACGGAAACACGGATTGTACAAGTATTTTGTAGCATGTGCTACGATGCAACAATCAATTTGAATGACAAGTAAGATGCAATGCATGGCAGTTAAAAGTGCGTACAGGTAAGGAAAGTAAACGTGACAGTTTAGTATGCATGCACAACAAGTTTAAAGGGTTGGATCTAGCTTCGTTGTCAAGCTAGATCAATTAGGTGACAGATCTAGTTTCGTTGTCAAACTAGATCAAGTAGGCGTCTAGCCAGCTATCATTTCACTGACTAGTCTCTTTTACGCTGAAAACAAGGAAGTGGCCTAAAAACATGGCCCTACACAAGAGTTGGCAAGTTTCACTCGCCTGCAAGTACGACGTCTGAGCACACCGTCCAATGAGTCCAAAAATCACAATTATCCTACGTGCACAAGTCCACCGACCTAAAGTCCATATTATTAATCTTGATTAGTGAATTTAAAACATTTAAAACATTTTAAAAACATCAATTTTAGTCTTGATTAACAGGCAATGGGTTGGGGGTCCTAGGGGTGCAAAGCGTTACCTCAACACGACGCGAAAGCTACACCGGCGTCGGGTAGCGACGCCGGGGGTTGGAATAAGAGAACGCGCTTCAAGTCCTGATTCCAAATTAGTTTCCTCGCTGGAAAGTTCAGAGCATCAACCGGAGCAACGGTTCCAGATTCCAAAGCTAGCACGTGCGACGATGGGCTACTACGTGTCGCAACGTCGTACACTGTAAATCGTCGGAGAGAAAGCACCTAGGTGGGGCCCACAGTAGTCCTAGGGACCTTTGGGGGACCCACAATACATCTGGAGAACTGGGGGGGCCCACTGTGGCAAGTGGTGCGACGGGTGCGGGGTTGCGACGAGTGGCTCTCGGTCGTACACAGCCAATGCGGGAGATTCCATCGGTCGGGCACTAGGGATGCGAGGGTTGCAGCGTTTGGGGTCGGTGCGGGCCTTGGTGCGGAGAGATCTGTCGGTCGGTGCGGGGGACAGCACCGGTCGGGCGCCTTGGATGCGGGAGTTCGGGCGCTACAACGTTGCAGCCGTTGCAACGTTGTGGAGGGCGGGCGATGTGGGGAATCCCTTCGGTCGGGCACGGCGCTGAGCGGGGGATGAAGTGGGGTTTGGTGCGTGCGGCTGTGCGGAACGGAAAGCGGGCGAAGCTCTCGGTCTGACCGAGAGCTTCTCTCGGTCGGTGCGGTCGAACGAAGTGGGCGGCAGCAGCGGGTCGGTGCGGATCGGGGATGCGGGGGCGGCTAGCAGTCGGAGCGGGGGATTTGGGCCTGTTTCTTCGGTCGTGCGGCAGCTGTTCGTCGCAACGTTGCGACGAAATGTCGCAACGTCAAATTTGAGTTTTGGAAGAGGCTAGGGTTAATTTCTTGCGAAAATAGGTCTTCCTAGGGGTTGTTTATATAGTGTAGATGGGTTGACTAAGTCTAGGGCTAAATCTAATAGGATTAGAAGTTCAAAAATATTTAAAATTTGAAATTCAACTTCTCCAACTCATCCAAGGATTTGACTTGGTCCAAATGAGCTGGAAATTGGCTCAAAAATGCTTTAATACGTTTAAAACTCAAATAAATTTTATTTGGCCGAAATTAATTTAAAAATTAATTATTAAAAATATTATAAAACTTGTTAAAAATATAAAAGTGGTCAAATAAACTCCAAAAATTATAAAATAAATATCGGGTTGATCGTGATGAAGAGTGTGAGCTAACTAAGAAGACGGATCTCAATTTCGATGTCGGACGACGAAACTAAAAATAGAAACGTCTCCCGTCAAGAGTGAGAATCGCAACGTCTCATCGAATAAGATTAAATTGTGGGAAAACGACTCGAGAAGTGTCGTTCCAAGATAGTGCCACTATTTAATACGCTTAGAGATGTTCACAATGGCATATCACAACAAAGTGTTCACAAACAAACAAAGTCTAAAACAAACACGTGCACGGTCAAAAGCACGTGCGCGAACAACGTACCACGAAAAGTGGTCGTTACAAATAGGGTGCAGGCCTAGGGTTATAATAAGGGGATGGCTCACGTGCAGGGTGAGAAAGAGCAGCTTGTGAAAAGTTTGCTAGGGTTTAAAAAAAATCTTGTTTGTCTCTAGGCATGGGTGCGGCTGTGAAAGAGAATGAACCGGGTTTCTCTTCTATTTATTATTACTATAATTGATAGGCTAAACACTTGTAGGCTGGGATATGTATAGGCTTAGGGTTATAATAAAAAGTTGTGTGTGAAAGCATAAACTGGGTGCGGCCATGGCTGTAGAAAAACTAGGTTATAATGGGAGTGGGATTTGAATGATGATTAATAGGGTTTAATATGTATAATTAAGGGAATGATAACAAATCAATATGTTTAAATGGGTCCAACAATGGTAAGTTTCATTTGAAATTTTAAAGTTTAAAAATAAAATTTGAAACTTGAATTAAATTACTCGTAAGTGATATGCTAAAAATAATAACATTAATAATAAAAGATTTAACTACGTGACTCTTATAAATAATGTTATTAATAATTAATATGAAAAATAGTAGAAGCTGATATGTGTACGGGGACTGATACGCCTAACTACGGTTACGAAAAAGTTCACGAGAGAAAGGAAATATCGATAACGTGACGAAGAAAACCGATCGTTACGTCCTACCCACCTTAAAACGATTCCGTCCTCGAAATCTTATCGACTGAGACACCGGGAAACGTAAGGGTAACTCTCACATCTCTTCTTCTATTATATACACGCCATAAATAACCATCATGCCATTTCTAAATAGTATTTCTAATACTCATATCCATACCAATAGTACAGCTGATAATACTAATCAACGTCCATACTAATAGTGGTGACAATACACGTACACACAGTGCTAATTACGTATTAACATAACACGTCTAATATAATCTCATCCTACCAATACAATCTAATCAATATTATACTCGGGCGAATAATAACAATTTACTACACCACCACATCAACTTACTAGCAGTAAGTGTGCCATCACTTCGCACACTCACATTATTACTATTTCACAATGTATTACCCTATATTTTATACACTCACAATCTATAATGATATAGCAACACATGTCATTTAAACATACCACTAACACATAAATACAATTATTTTTAGTCAATTAACACTTCAATCGCACAATCACTTTTACACACCGCATATTACCATACATACATTATAATACACACCACTACACGTATATACATGCACATAATACCTTACACTAAACACAGATTTATATACGCCTTACCCATAGTACTAGGGTCGTCGTAATCTACCCACCTTAGGATCAAGTCCGTCCTCAGACTTCCTTAATTAGGCCGATATAGGGGTGGGCGGACTTAGACACTATGGTCATCCTATCCAGTCATACATACATTATAATGAAAACAACATACATCTATATTCTTATACCTACTCATACATCACACACTTTCAAATAAATATACATAAGTTCATTTTATATGCACATACATACTAAACTACTACACGCCTATCTCGTATCTATATATGACATACATATACACACCAGTACACTCAACCATGGTAATTTACATAGGGTTAGTATACTATTACATGCATTCCCCTATACGTAGTCACAACCATACTGCCATGCTTACCTCCTGGTATACACATGCTCACACATCATCCCGTAAGGGTAATATTATAATCTTACTATACATAAAACACACTTATTCATCCAATATACTTATATACATACATACCTATAACTAACCACATACATATATCCACACGAGCACACGCCAGACATACTAATATATAAATCACACAATAAATCTGCACACACAACTTTATGCACACCTATCATCATACTCCTAACATGTGTATCACTGCACTAGCATACAATTACAATCATTAACAAGTATGACTAAGTTACATATACTCCTAGTAGCTAGCCAAAACTAAATCTAATACAGCTATTCCCATAGTGATATAGCCAATCACTCGCCTATCTATAAATATAACACTTACTATTCTATACTCGACTATATACATATATATCACAAATTACCGCACATGCGCAACGTCACAACAGACAATCACACTATAATAATATACTAAGGGTAAACACACTTAAACATGGGTGATATATAGAGATTCGCACACACGGGTCCACGTTCACTATCTATTCACATGCACCACAACGATACCACAATCAGAGCTAAAGGTCTCACTAAGCAGTGATAAGTTCTAAGGTGATAACTAAGCAAGTATAGGATTCAGAGTTGAATGAGGCAACGAGTTAATGTTGTGATGAACGGTTCCGAATGTGGGATGGGTAAGAGGTTAGTTGGTTGAGTGACATAAAACATTTATGAGTGATTAAATAATTAAGAAGATACGGATATGTGTAAGCCTCGTTATAACTTACGTAAAATAGTGAATGTATGGTATGGGTTAAAACGTAAAATATGATTAGTCAAATAATATGTGAAGGGTAATGTGGGTATAGTGTTGTAGTGCATGTTTTGCGAGTGGAAATAGGTTTGTAAATTATTATTATTATTATTATTATTATTATTTTAATATATGAAGACAATGATTATAATACTAATACACAAGATTTTGAAGCTCTATTTAACCCAGGAAAGTATTTTAAAAATATGTAGAAATGACTGTTTTGTAATATGTTAGTAAAAGGGGGATGATATTTTGAACTAGTGAAATAGAGATAATGTTTTAAAAGTTCTTTACATGAGAAAAATAGAGTAGTTATGCTAGATCATATAAAATAGAAGTGTAGAAAATGTATGTTAGAAAATCGCTATAAGACAGTAACTAAAGATCGCGTCAAAAGAGTATCATAATCAAGATTGGGTTTAAGCCGACTGAAGTGTAGAAAATCTAAGTAAAAGTTTTCGAAATGATTTTAAACTTAACGGAGAATTCAATAAAAGAAATGTCGTAAATACTTTTTAAAAGGACCCTGGATCTGCAATGGGGAGGTTCAATGGTAAAGATGGTGGACCTGAAGAGTTTATGTGAATCGAGGACAAAGATTCGGTTTGACGATCAAAACGTAAGGACGACTAAGAAGTAACTCTGTGAATACGCTACGATGTGAATACGCTAGTATGGCCTCCTACGATCTTTAACTTGGAAGTGTAATGATTAGGAATTAGTAGAATCAGGGGGAAAATAATGATTGGGTTGATTAAGGTTTAGCACTGAGGTTCTTCAACAAATTAAACTGCGATAAGGAAGCCAAGGTAAGGGAGGATCGAGATCGAGATCTTATTATAGATCTGGAACATCTTACGCTTCGAAGTCTATTCATTGTAGGTGTCTCAGGTTCGACTGGCTTGACGACGATCGCTACGTTCGGTTGGGCCCTAGATTCGATAAATCTAGGCGAACGGCTAACAAACTCAAAAGTCTAACAAGGTCAGAGCTGGACGATCAATCGCTAAGATGACTCCCTAGATGATAACACTAAGTCGTGGCAAGGGCGTCTAACTAACGAGCACGAGCGTCTAACTAACTCTTCCTATTATCATGGTATTGGGTTTCCTATCGTGCTGAGACGAGGGATTCAAGTAATTTTGCGTACAAACTATTTCTGGATGTTTTGGCTAATGAAAAGTGTTCTCATTGTTCTGAATTTTGCAATTACAGGACCTGAATGGGCCACCACTAAAACCTGTAAAGCCCCACTTCCCAAAAGACACCGGAAGGGAGAACGTTACACGGTCCGCTTGAACTGGAGCAGTGAAGCTCAAGTCCAAGAAGCGTCTGTGATAAAAACACAGAAGAGGTCCTTGCATTTGTGTATCAGAACAATCAGAAGAAAACATTTCATTAAATTAAAAAGAGCACTTCCAGAATTATTTGTACAAGAAATAAGACAACTGGGCCTCGGCATGGCCAAAAAGAAGACTACAACAAAACACTAATCCTACTACAAGGTACTAAAACTCAAAGTAGTGACGGAAAGGGGGCTCTAGTCTTCTGCAGAAGAGGCTCGACGTCTACGGCAAACTCTGGCTCCCTAAATCAGACGTCGCGAGAGGATCTCCCTAGTACTCAACTCAAGCTCAGAATCTGACATACATCCAAAAACATGAATGTATGTCAGCAAGGTCTGCAAGAAAAGATTAGCATCCAAAGGCAAGATATACAAATGATATGAATTTAAGAAGCATTTAATAATTTAAAGAAACGACTGTAGCAATTTAACATTGAACAATTTGATTGAAGCATAAGAAGCACTCCTAACATGCAGTTCTAGACGCTTACAAGTTTTAAGTTGGGATTTTCTCTGAGTTCATTAGCATTTCAATTACCAAGATGACCAAGTTAGCATTGCAAGTTTCCATGTCAAGAGTTAGTATTCTAATCTAGGGTTCACGCCTGTAGGTCGTGATGAGAAGGTCGTTCCTCTCACGGGGGCTTACCGTGATTGACGCTAACCCACCGCGTACGGGTGGTGCTCTTGAGGAGAGTACCTTTCATACGCTTAGTGGCCGCTTAACCCTAACTCCACCCAAAAGTTTGCCGGAACACGAGCCAGCCTAGTCGACTCACACGACATCACGATATCACGATACCGCCTTCGAGGCGCACGATTTCACGATGTCATAATTTGTTAAACATTCAAGAATGTCCAGACAAGTTATGTACCAATTTAACAATGTCATCTTTCCATTTATACAACATCTTCAATCATTAAGAGAGGGTTGCCCGACATTTACAATAAATTAACGAGAGTGTTGAACATGTGGGTTTAACGAACAGGTTGCGAAAACTAGTTTTCTTTGCCAATGTTTAAATTTGAACAATATCAAGTTATATGTCCAAAAGTCACATTTTTAGTCTAGAACATTATGGAAATAATTCCAAGTGTCATTTCACGTGCAGTTTTCAAGATATGTAGATTTAAGTAAAAAAAGGGTAATAATCATCAAACTTCAAAAATTCATATTAAATTGCACACTTGCCTGTTTTTGGCGTTCTTGGTGTCGTTGGAAACGTCTCAACGGGCACTACTCTACGGTGATGATGGTCCATTGATTTAAGGGGAAACAAGAATATTTCTACGTCATTAAATTACTGGTACCAACCAGAACGGGATTAATACACAACGAAACATTAATCGGTCTAACTAATATGAATACTGGCATAACCTATCTAACTTACAAGTTATAGATATTAATAATACGTTAAATGGTGCGCTGATAATTCCTATAGACAGAACACAACTTGTATCCTTAGTCAAGGTTGTGTGTTGTGCATTCATATAGTACACAAGTAGGTGTATACCCCCATATGACAAGTGACCCAAAAGTAATTCTAAATATAGTGCACCAAGCATGAAGAAGAAAACTCACTGCTACATATGTGCCTACTGTGTGCTTGCAGGCGAGTGGAAGAGGAGGAAGAAGGAGGGGCACGGTTGCGTGTTGTCTCCCGTGCGTTGCGAGAAGGAGGCCACGCGCATGTTCCCTCGCGTGGAGAGGAACTGGGCGGCCTTGTGAAGGAGGCACCGGAGCTTGGATAGGGGTGTACCGTCATGTAGATCTCGGAGGAGAAGGGGGAGTCACGGGGAGCTGGGTCGCGTGGCACCGTGGCTGTCGTTTCGTGGAGGCTGCGGACGTTTGGGCTCGGAGAGGAGGCGCGAGTGAAGAGGAGAGGCCGGCGTTGGGCTCTCGGAGAAGAAGGAAGGAGGCGGCCTGGGGGTTTGTTGATGGAGAGGAGAAGAGAGGGGTGGAGGAGGAGGCCGTGAGGGGAGGAAGTGGATGTGGCCTGTGGTTGTTCGCGTGAGGAGAGGAGGTAGGGGCGGCGGCTGTAGATGGCCTAGGGTTTTTTTTAAACGTAGGGGGTATCATGCTGAGGCTTTTAGAGTTATAATATAAAGGAAAGGTAGGGTGAGAGAGGCTTTAAGGTTATAGGTTTCCTAGTATAAAGTCTGAAGGGGGTTTGTTTCATAGGGCAACACGTGAGAGGGTTCCCATAGGTTCTTTTAGGGTGTAGGTTTATTTGTTTATTTCAGGGAATATGGTGCAGGCCTAGGATTATAATAAGGGGATGGCTCACGTGCTGGGTGAGAAAGAGCAGCTTGTGAAAAGTTTGCTAGGGTTTAAAAAAAATCTTGTTTGACTCTAGGCATGGGTGCGGCTGTGAAAGAGAATGAACCGGGTTTCTCTTCTATTTATTATTACTATAATTGATAGGCTAAACACTTGTAGGCTGGGATATGTATAGGCTTAGGGTTATAATAAAAAGTTGTGTGTGAAAGCATAAACTGGGTGCGGCCATGGGTGTAGAAAAACTAGGTTATAATGGGAGTGGGAATTGAATGATGATTAATAGGGTTTAATAGGTATAATTAAGGGAATGATAGCAAATCAATATGTTTAAATGGGTCCAACAATGGTAAGTTTCATTTGAAATATAAATGTTTAAAAATAAAATTTGAAACTTGAATTAAATTACTTGTAAGAGATATGCTAAAATAATAACATTAATAATAAAAGATTTAACTACGTGACTCTCATAGATAATGTTATTAATAATTAATTTGAAAAATAGTAGAAACTGATATGTGTACGGGGACTGATACGCCTAACAACGGTTACGGAAAAGTTCACGAGAGAAAGGAAATACAGATAACGTGACGAAGAAAATCGGTCGTTACCGGTGTAAGATGGTGTACAGGTTGGGGTAAGTCTAGGGGAGATTAGAGGAACAGTTTAGGAAGGTTATAAAACAGATTAATTAGAGATATAGCCAGATTTGGCTAACAAATTTGAATTTGAACCGATTGGGTTAATCAACGGTCGAGATTTATCCGAGCGATATCTTTCAATCCGAGCGTCAGAAAAATAAACCGAAAATACCAGGGCGATCGTGGAGACGAGACGCACAGATCTACAGATGCTGATTGTCACGCCCCGCTTCCCAAAAATACGGAGGCGAAGCGTGACTAAGGCCCGCTTAGGCCGGAGCTGTGAAGCTCTGACCCAATAAGCGTCTGTAGGGGTACCATTTCAAAAGGTTTAATAAAGTTCGAAACAACAAAAGTACAGAAAAGAAAAGGCATTCATTAGATTAGTGATATAATATCCAACTGGTACAAAGTCTAAAAAGGAAGCCTACGCATGGCAACAACCTAACTAAAAGCAAACTAAAAGCAAACTAAAAGCAGTAAACTCTGAAAGTGACGACTAAAAAGACCTCAAGGTCTGGTCCTCGTCAGGCACGTACTCTGGGTCGACGTCCTCGGCTCCTCGTACTCCAGTGAGTCTGCCTCGTCCACGAACTTTGGCTGAACACCTGACGTACAACACCCAAGAAAAAGGAACTGTACGTCAGGTAAAGTCTACAAGAAGGGTTAGACTTTACTGCAAGTGCACCGAACTTTAAACAACGGTTTACTGGTTGATTAGCATGCTGAGGTTCTTTTACACAACAGTTTACTGGTTGATTAGCATGCTGTGGTTATAACAGGGTAACACGACAGGAAGTAACGTAGCAGGAAAGTAAAATGGGACAAGTAGTAGTCGTAGCGTGTGCTACCAACTACGGGACTAACCTACAGGTGTCAAGACAAGACAGGATAAACAGGACGGAACAAGACGAAATGTGGCAAGACAAGACAAGACAGGACAATTGTGACATGAAGGGTTCACGCCTTACGGTTCGAGGGGGATCAGACCCTCTTGTCGTGCGCACGCTCAACCCTACCCCAAACCCCAGAACTCAGGACAAGACAATATAGGGCCACTCACTCTACTAGGTGAGTGCCTCTATCCCCACGGTCGGTAGCGTATCGCTCACTCTGCTAGGTGAGTGACGAACGCCTCATAGGTGAAACTGTACAACTGTATAGGACCACTCACTCTGCTAGGTGAGCGTCTCTATCCTCTCGGTCTGCTGGGACACTCACTCTGCTAGGTGGGTGCCGAGCTTCCCGTAGGCTGTGAATCAGTACAAGGGATCACTCTCTCTAGCTTGGAGAGTGCCCTATTGCTCGCAGGCTGTGCAAGACGAGACGGGACGTGTCAAGACGGGAAGAGTTATTCTAGGGTGTCCACACACACGCACACACATGATAGCCCTACGATGTCAAAAGTTGTTGTTTGTCGAGCTTAGACTTCGTCGTCAAGTCTAAGTCGTCAGGGGCGTCCCGGACGCTATCATTTCACGTCAGGTTCTATTTGTTCACAGTCTAACAGTTCTAGCAGTCTAAGACCAAAGCACGGCCAAAAACGCAAGTGAGTACACTTGCCTGTGATGGCGAGTTTGTCGTCAGTCCGGGGCGTCTCGTCCAGTCGTCGCGTCCGCAGTAGTCCGTCTGAAACAGTGCCAAGGCGACGGTGTCAGGCCTCGTTTTCAGAAATTCCTATTAGGGTTCATGTCTAGGTTGTCGGGACTACACTAATTGTCAGAGATCACATTTTTAATGTTCAGCCCTATTCGACGATCTATCCTATGTGCACAGTCAAAAAGTCCAATCGCCGGTCTAAATTTCCACAACAGTTTAAAAGGGAGTAATAGTAAATTTAGTGATTAGTTACCGATTTTAGGTAGGTTTTCAATCACGTAACGTGTAGGTTACTACGAGTAGCGGGAACCAACCTGGTTGACGAACACGCGGGAAAATCGGCGTCGGATCTGGAAATGGCAACGGATCGCGTCGCCTTTGCTCCGGTTTCCCGACTCCGAGTAGCGCAACAAAGAGGGAAACGTCGGGGCCCAGAAGGTAGCAAGGAGGCGTACTTAATTATCTGCGTCATTAAATTATAACGTCAAAAAAAGGAAAACTAGACCCACATACGTAGGTACAGTCTAACTCCTAAGTTGTACTATTTACAACTTAACTACTACAAGATATATAACACGTTTTAATAGACAAGCTATACTTATTAACTTAATGATTCTATATAAATTCTTACTGTTAACATTCATGATACTGATAATAACCATATACTAACTACCTGATACAATAACATGCTTAACATTGATATGGCTTCTGACATTATATACTAACAGCACTAGTTGGTAACTTGTTAATATTTAGTCATAGCACCCATTAGTATTATAGGGCTACTGGCACCAAAATGCTATTTCATGAGGTTATTTTAACAACACAAATAAAATAATAAATAAACTTAGTGTTATAGAACTACTGGCACCCATTGGTATTATTATAACAACACAAATAACCCACTGCATCAATTGGTCACCGCACATGCATACTCATGCTCTATTAATAAACTATGTGCTTGTATAAAATTTCGACTCACCGTTGCTCTCTTAGTCCCATGGTCGTTTGCAGGGGAAGGGAAGGCGGGCATCGAGATGTCGGAAGAGAGGGAGTGGCGAGATGTGAGCGACGACTGCTAGAGGGGAGGACGGCGCAGCGGCTGACGGGGCAGCCCGGAGGGTGCTGGCGGCGTGGTATGGTGGCTCCAGTCGAGGAACGCCCCAGGGGAGGCGACGAGATGGAGGGTGGTCTGGGGTCGTGATGGAAAGGGAGGAGGTGAGGTGGACAGTGGGATGGCGGCTCCGGCAGCACGAGCGTCGGTTGTGGTGGCCGCCGGGGAGGAGAGCAAGCCGGATCTTGACTGTGCGGCACCGCTGCGAGGGGCCTGCCATGAGACAAGGGTGGAAGAGCGGAAAGTTCGGCGACAGCGGTTTGTTGGGAGGCCGAAGAAGAGATGACAGGTCTGGGCAGCGGCGCGGGCTCGTCGGCATGGAAGCAGCAACAAGGCAGCCGCTCGGCGGCTGGCAGAAGCGGCGCGACGACGCATTACTGCTCGCGGCAAGGGGGGACGCACGGGAGGCGATGGCCGGTGGCTAGCTACTACCGAGAAGGGGGGTTCCGGAGGTCGACGTCGAGATGGAGGGGGCGAGGCCAAAGGGGAGAAGGGCGGTTGTTTGGGTTTAACGAAAGAGAAACAGAAAATGCGGCGGCTGATGTTTGCGTGGAGTAGGGAGGATGGCAGGTCGCTGTGCCCTAGGGCTGTGTTATTAATAGAATAGGGGTGAGAGATAGGCAAAACGTGGAGTCCTAGTAGTTGTTAGTGGTTCACATGGGGAGAGATAGGGGGAAAAGTACGGGCTGGCTGTTGTGATCCCAAAAGAATAGGTCTAGGTTCAAAAGCTTTAATTAAAAGACTCTGTTAATATCTTAAGTTAGGCTTCAAACAGATTCGTTTCTTTTTTTATATACAAATATCATTTATTAACAGAGTTAGTGGGTTGGTTTCATAAAGCAATTAGCAAGTAGTAAAAAATTTTTGTTGAACAAAACAGCACAGAGCCACAATTTCAAATATTTATTAAAAGGTTTATTAATAAAACAAACGATAATATTGCAGATAGGTCCAATGACGTCCTAAAATTACAAAGGAAAATACCGGGGTGCTCGCGCCTCTGAGAGGGTCGTGAAAACGGTGTCCGGACACATGTTCGGGCTACGGAAAACAATAATAAATTCAAATATGATAACACGTACACAAAACAACCAAGGATACGCGCTACAAACGTTCGGTCGGAAAGTGACCGTTACACTGATCGTGTGCTATGCCTACCAAAAATTAATGTAAAATTGTGAACCGCGTTTTGAGTCAAATGACTAAAACGCCCCTATCTTTCAAAGTCGTTTTGTGAGAAAATGAGCCGGGAAAAGACGTTCCCAAAAATTACTATAAA
Organism: Scilla litardierei; assembly: GCA_030789695.1. Classification (NCBI taxonomy): domain Eukaryota; kingdom Viridiplantae; phylum Streptophyta; class Magnoliopsida; order Asparagales; family Asparagaceae; genus Scilla; species Scilla litardierei. The sequence continues at coordinate 256,987,279 of CM061142.1, read as the reverse complement.
ATCATACACCCCATAACGATCGCAACGGCATATCACATCGCATATGCCGGAGCTCAGAAAAAGCCAAATAAAATATGTGCACGATAAAGCATGTGCACGCAGAAAAATCATAAGGTCGGAAAGCGACCGTTACATTCTACCCACCTTAGAAATGATTCCGTCCTCAGAATCTCTTATACTAAGAATAATTATAAAATCCATAAATACTTAAGCATATAACTCCCATCCTCCACACAATGGTCTCTAGTCCTATAACTTCAACATCGTTCCTCAAATAATCCATCATAATCCTTCTTTTCACTGGATAAAGCCACGACTAATCTCACATCCTAACACTTAACTATAGACCCATCACTGCTGTTCAAATTTCCAACTCCAAGTTCTCACAAAAAATAATAATCATCTTTTCATACCATACCATTCCACTAAACATCATCGCTCAATAACATCTTTAAATTTCTCAATCTCTTCCCAATATTAATCAATCGCTAAAAAGATGTTCTAGTCAATCACCAATCCAAGACAAAAACTTTGTCTATCTTATAACACCTTTCACGAATCAACAATCGTCGTGTGCTCAATATATTCCTTGTCATATCTTCCCATAAATTTATCCGCCAATTAATAGAACCATCAGAATCACATCTCATCCTACTCACTATAACTAATCCCAACCAATTTAAGTCCACCTACCTAACCATCCATTCATCTCAACACATCGTGTTATTCCCAATGTTTTCTCACGTTAACTTAATAATCATGTCTTGATGCTTCAAATGTTTTCATCATTTCTTGGTCACTCTAAATCATACCATACCTTTATAGCTACTACTATCTACCACTCATTCAAGTTTAGATCGATTAAGTACTCATCTACCTATACATAATTTCATCCAATCAGAGTTCTTTTCATCGGGAAGAAATTCTAGTCTAATATCCTTGTGTTCAAAAATCAAACAATCGCCGATACAGTATATCTCATCTCACTCTATGCCTACCCGCAACATAATCCTATAAGAAGGATAGCTAGTACTAACAGCATCATAACAATCAAAAAGATAACACTGCCGAAGAAAAGAAAAAGGAAGTTTAAGGCCAAAGACAGATTTTAAAATATTTGGAAAAACGTGTAGGGTTGATGTATTGGATGAGAAAAATAGGTGCGTTGTGAACTTGTGTGTTTGTTTCAAAATTTAAAGATCTGATTTAAAGAAAACAAATAGGTTTTGAAACATATATAAGCAGCAAAATAAACTAAACTATAATACAGAGGACTAGGTCTAAGGATACCATCATTCAGACAACTCCATGTGTATGTCATGGACCACATTAAGTAAGCATACATAGCACTATAGACAAACATCAAGATCCTAAAGTAAAACACTTATACAGGTCTACACACTATACCTATGAACATACACCATGACGACATTACAAAAAAAACAAGGGCCCACTACTAAACTAGATGGCACAGACAACTACAAGCACCGTGTCTACATGATAGAAAGGGACCGGAACCAAAAGCGAAATGGAACAAGATCGAAAGAAGCAAGTTTGGATAAGGCGAGGATAAGGAGATAACTAGTTGGATGGAACCAAGATATTGCTCAAAATATTGAAATAGATAAGAAAAAGATCACGCATAAAATACGTTATAATATATTGTTATACTAAAAACATTAAGTAGAAAAGGTGTGCAGATGGTAAAAATCTCAACTCGAAAAAAGAGTTAGACGGAGAAATGATGAGTAGGGTGAGGTAGCGATTGTTTTGCAAATAAAAAATAAGTTATACCAAGATTTTGAAATGTGAGCACGATGAACATAAAACTGGAAAAAAAACAAAATTTGAGGTCCTCTTTACCTTAGAGAAAAATATATTCTAAAACTATGTACAGTAAGTCGTTAAAATAAATTTCGTAGTTTAGAAGAAAAAAGTGACATGTCGGATTTTCAAAATAGTAGCGAAGTGTTAAAAACTGAACTATGAAAGATACCGATTCGAAAATAAGTACGGGATAGTAACTTAAAAATTTCGGTCAAGAAGGTTTCAACATTAGTGAAAGAATTTTTTTTAAACTCTACCGAAGGTAAGAAATTTAAATATTTAATACATGTTTTTAAAGAGTTTATTAATGAATTTCAAAAATACTTTTAAATGAAGCAAGATTTTGCAATTGAGAGATTCGAAGAATTATAGATAATTGCCAGTAAGCGATCACGTGAATTGGGAGAAAGGAAATAGATCGCATGATGGATACACTTAGGATACGATTCACGAATCTACGATGGAACTCTACGGTCGATAACACGAAAGGGTAATGATCAGGAAGACCCCAGAAGTCAGGGATTCTAATTATTGGGTCGTCTAAAGATCAGGAGAGCTCGACACTACGATTTCCTAATGAGCTAGACTGTAACCAGGATCTAATGGGAAGGTTCCTACGAGAATCAAGGTTAGTTCTGCTGGGCCCGAAGTCGATGGGCCCGAGCGAACGACTAAAAGAAGGGCTCTAGAAATCTAACACGGTCAGAGTCAAGTGCGGGCTACTAAGATATCCTAGAACGAGGATGACTAAATCTTAACCAAGGTGTCTGACTATCCAATTGGGACGTCTAACTAAGTCTTCCTACCATCTAAGACTGGGAAAACCTAATTTAGACATGTACATGGATATTAAATGAATACGGTACTCTTATTGTTCCGGACTTTTGCATGACCTGCATGGGCCACCACTAAAATCTGTCACGCCCTGCTTCCCAAATATATCGAGGCGAAGCATGACTAAGGCCCGCTTGGGCCGGATCTGTGAAGCCCGGGCCCAATAAGCGTTCGTAGGGGTACCATTTAAAATTTTTCAGGTTCTTGCATTTATAAAGTTCGAAACAACAGGAAGTACAGAAAGAAAGTTGCATTCATTAATTTAAAGAGTTAATATCTAGTGAGTACAAAAGTCTAAAAAGAGGGAAGCCTAAGCATGGCAACAACTACCGAAAGAGAGAAGCTAAAAGTAGTAACCTCTAAACGTCCACGTTAGAAGAGACCTCTAAGTCTGGTCCTCGTTAGGTACGTCATCCGGGTCGACGTCCTCGGGCTCCACGTACTCTGGTAAGTCTGCCTCGTCCACGAACTCTGGCTCCACACCTGACGTACAGCACACAAAAGAAAGGAATTGTACATTAGGCAAAGTCTATAAAAAGGGTTAGACTCTACTGCAAGTGTATCGACTATTTAACAATGGTTTACTGGTTGATTAGCATGCTGAGTTTATAACAGAGGAACAAAGAAAGTAAACGCAGCAGGAAGGTAAAACGTGACAAGTAGTTGTCGTAGTGTGTGCTACCAACTACGGGACTAACCTAACAGGTGTCAAGACAAATCGGGACATGGCGGGACAGACAAGACAAGACAAGACAAGTGTGCCATGAAAGGGTTCACGCCTTACGGTTCGAGGGAGATCAGACCCTCTTCCTGTGTGCACGCTCAACCCTACCCCAAACCTAAGTATTCAAGACATGACAAGACATGACAAGACAAGGGATCACTCGCTCTAGCTTGGCTAGTGCCCTATTGCCCTCTGGGCTGTGTATCACGATAATGGATCACTCGGAGAGTGCCCTATTGCCCTCTGGGCTGTGTATCACGATAAGGGATCACTCGGAGAGTGCCCTATTGCCCTCTGGGCTGAGTATCACGACAAGGGATCACTCGTAGAGTGCCCTATTTCCCTCTGGGCTGTGCAAGACGGGGCGGGACGTGACAAGACAGGAAAGGTTATTCTAGGGTGTCCACATGCACGCACACACAAGATAGTCCTACGTTGTCAAAATTTGTTGTTGTTAGGCTCAGACTTTGTCATCAAGTCTGAGCCGTCAAGGGATGTCCCGGACGCAATCATTTCACGTCCGGTTCTCTTTGTTCACAGTTAACAGTTCTAACAAACTTCGGCCTAAGCACGGCCAAAAGTGCAAGTGTATACACTTGCCTGCGGTGGCGAGTGTGTCGTCCTGCCAGAGCATCTCATCCAAGCGTCTCGTCAGCGGTAGTCCATCTGAAATAGTGTCACGTCAACGGTGTCAAGTCGCGTTTTTCAATAAATGCTATTTAGGTTTGTTTCTAAGTTGTCGGGACTACCCTAACTATTAAAGTCATGTTTTTGGTGTTTTTATCAAGCTAAATCGACCACTACCCTATATGCACAGAAAATTGTCCGATGGTCGATTTTCTACAGTGACAACATTTTACTAGTGCGAAAAAGTAAATTTAATTTGTAGTCGTCCAGTTTTAGTTTAGGGTTCAGTTTTTCTACGGTGTGGGGTTTGCTATGAGTTATGGGTCACCAACCTGGTCTGACGGTCACGTGTAGCTTTGACGTCGGATCCGAAACAACGGATCGCGTCTTCCTCACTCTGGTTCCTCGACTGCGAGTAGCGTAACTGGAAGAGGTCGTCGGGGTGTTCCGATGATCGAACGAGGATGAGTCTACCTGCGAGATCAGATATCAAGCTAAGAGATCCCTAACCAATAAATTTCTGTTAACTAAACATATAAAATCTTGATAACAGAATACCTATAAACTATTTATGTAATCTCTGTACATTTAATCAATCATTCACCCATAATAACACTGTTTGTAGCCACTGCTCCTAGGTAACAATTTTACAACACTTATGGTCGAATGGGTCTCGCGTTGCTGTTGCGCGTTGATGGCGGTGCGGCTCAGGGGAGCGCAGGCGAGCGGCTGCGTGCGCTTGGGATCTGCAGCGGCGTGAGCTCGGGAGTTGTAGCAGCGGCGCGGCTGCATGTAGATGACGGCGTGACACGGGAGGCCGTGGATGGGCGGTGGGAAAGTTCGAGCGCCGGAGGGAGGGGCAAGGTCGCCGGGGAGATTGTAGGGCGAGTCGGAGCGGCGACTGGAGCTGTGAGGCGGAGGAGAGCAGGGGCTCTGGGTGTCGTGGGTGCCCTGTTTCAAATGGAGAGGATGAGAGGCAGGGCGGGGGCTTCGAGGAGATGGCGGTGGCTCGTGGCGGAAATCAGGGTTTCGCAGGGGAGGCGCGGCGGTGGAGGATCGCCGGCCGCGGGGCTGTGCGCGATGGTGGCGGGAGTCGCAACATGTGGCGGCACGCTGAGAGGGGGGCCGGAGGCTGTGGATCGCGACGGCTGAGATCGAGGGCGGCGGTGGAGAGCACTGGGGGAGGTGGAGCAAGAGAGGACGGCGCTCGGGATGGCACAGCGGCGGCGGGCGGCGCTGCGGATCGCAGAGCGGTGGCGACAGCGGGGAGCGCTGCGTGTTGCAGCGACAGCATAAGGCGGCCGAGAGGGGAGCCACGGGTGAGGGGAGCTAATGTGGCGCAGCGGAGAGCGGAAGGCGGCGGATCGGGGATGCGAGAGGGAGGAGGCGGCGGATGAGCGGGATGCGGGTGGCGGCTGAGGGGGGGGTATTAACCATAGGCGGCTTGCGTGAGGGGGGTGATAAGATTTGGGGTTAGGGTTAAGTTAGGGTTTGGGTTATTATTATAATAGGTAAAAAGCTATATAACACTAGGTTTAATGTTAAAGGAGTGGAGATATTGAGTAAGATGGTGTACAGGTTGGGGTAAGTCTAGGGGAGATTAGAGGAACAGTTTAGGAAGGTTATAAAACAGATTAATTAGAGATATAGCCAGATTTGGCTAACAAATTTGAATTTGAACCGATTGGGCTAATCAACGGTCGAGATTTATCTGAGCGATATCTTTCAATCCGAGCATCAGAAAAATAAACCGAAAATAACAGGGCGATCGTGGAGACGAGACGCACAGATCTACGGAGCCTGATCGTGTGCTACGCCTACCAAAAATTAATGTAAAATTGGGAACGGCATTTTGAGTCAAATGACTAAACCACCCCTATCATTCAAAGTCGTTTTGCGAGAAAACGAGCCGTGAAAAGACGTTCCCAAAAATTACTATAAAATCTTACACCATGTAACGATCGCAACGGCATATCACATCGCATATGCTGGAGCTCAGAAAAAGCCAAATAAAATACGTGCACGATAAAGCACGTGCACGCAGAAAAATCATAAGGTTGGAAAGCGACCGTTGCAATCACTTGCATCCAAATCGTCCATCACCGTATCCCACTCTGTAGAACATATGAAGGATCAAATAACATCTTCCAGTACATATACATGCGACGGGCAAAATTTCTTCATCACGTCAATTTCCGGTAGTATATTGGACATCTCTGTGTGTTGAAGACGAAGTAGTGATGAACAACTGGATAAATTTAGCATGGTGGAGAAAAAATATTGTATAAAGTAGAATCAGATAGAATCAGATAGAATACTATCATCAAGAAGTGTAGTGGTTGATAAGGTCTAGTGGGAAGGGAGGCCATTTATAGACGAATTGGCCTGGCCCATTGATGAGGATGAGAGACTACAATAGAGATAATGTGCGTCTACCTAAAAGAACCCGTGAGTCTATAAAGGAGTGATATTGAATATGCAGACGAGCGAATCTGCCACAGATTGTTACCAGATAGATGTTGTTCCCAATAATGTTTGACCTTTGTGGTGCGCGTTGAGCAAAATTGATTGCCTCTAAAAAATTTGCTCAATGTGCAAAACAGTAAAAATATGGCAGTTGTGCATGTTGAGCAAATTATTTATGTTTATACAATATTACTTATTATTCCATTTAGAGTGATGTTACAAATTGGGACACCATCAAATCCAACAGCTTGACACATGAGTATCATTCACATAGATATATGTTGTCCTATTCTGTAAACAGTAAGATATGTGTTGTCTTTTCACTTAAATGTCTTTACACCAATCAATCAATTGACCGTCAGTGCAGTATATGTGCTTTAATGTTGATTTATTTATTTGGCATGTCAGTCTGAACATTAATTCTCCCCCGATTGTGTGTTGTGATTTTTTATTGAACATTGTGCTCGTTGAAAAATTATTACTTACGACAGTTTTGCTAAACGCGCACAGCTGGTGAAATTTTAATAGTTGTGCAAGCTGAATTATATTTTCGAAAGATTTACCTTTTTACACACCACGCAGAACTGGTCATATTAAATAAATCAAAGATAAGTATATATATTTGCTGTCTTATTCTGTAAACAGTAAGATATGTGTTGTCTTGTCACTTATATAGCTTTACAATCATCAATCAACTGACCGTCTGTGCTAAGGCTGTAATCAAAAATACAAAGTTTACCATACACGTCTATTTCTTGAATTATCTTTTGTTTGAGTCAAAATTCCAACTTCCAAGACAGATAAGTGAAAAGACAACACTTATCTTACTTTTTAAAGAATAAGACAGCTTTAATTGGCTACACTGTATATATATTAGGCTGCATTTACAAATTTACACTTCATTTACAAATGGTCACTAATTAATCACCAACCAAAATTGCTCAACGTGCAAAAGGGGCATTTATTTTTTCCGGTGTGCGCGTTGAGCAAACACAAATTGTTCTACTACATAAAACACAAGTGAAACTACTCTTCTGCATTTAAGTGCACATGTCTTCTGCATTAAACGCGTGCCTTCGAGCCAGCCGCTAGGTTGGTCGATGATCAGCTACGTTTTTCCATACAGGATTATTTTTTATGTGGTTTCCAACCAACTGTATTCCCCCTCTAAACTCTCTCAAACCACATCTCATCTGTCCATTCCCCAAAATCAAAAAATCCCAGCCACTCTTTGCTAGACCTAATCAGCCATATAATTCAAATCAGTTGACAAATGTAAACTATAGATTTTGCTTTTTGCTAATCCCAACCAAATGTAATTTTACCCGTTCTGCAAGTTGAGATAATTTTTATATGCTACCAATTTTGCCCAACGTGCACCGCAACGACAAACCTTTCTTGGGTACACCATCTGGCTGGTATTACCCAGCTGTAGATGAACGAGAAATCTTCTGTATATTCACAAGCTCTTATCTCTGTAGCATACAGTAACTCTACTGTAGCTCAGCCTCTTCCATACGGACCTTACCCAGTCCAATTTGTCTATATGAATTGATTCCCTACCCACTAGACATCGTCAACCACTACACTTCTTGATGATAGTGTTCTATATGTTTCTATATGACTCTACCTATACAATATTTTTTCCCTTCACATGCTAAATTTTTGTTCTTAATGAATGCTTCGTCTACGACACACAAAGATGGCCAGCCAATATACTTGCGGCAATTGACGTGATGTAAAATTGAATACATCACATTTATATGACATCAAAGATGGTGTTTGCTCCTTCAGAAGAAGCACCCGATGTTCTCGGCTGTTTCACATTGCCATTAGCCTTAAGGTGCCAACAACGAATCATCTCTCAAACTGAGCAATCTGCTTGGAAACTGTGCAGCCTCATTTCTCTCTATTCTCAGAAGAATTTCTTATGATTGCCATTATTGAATTTCATACCAGTGCCAAAATATAAATTTGCAATATTCTTTATGATACTAATTGCTCTATCTGATTATTTCTGATTCTAATTATAAAATATATTCGTTTCTATTATGTTTTTTGTGTTCATCACTGACTATTGTTCAACGTATACAGTGGACAGATGGCCAAGATACATGCGGCAAGTGACGATGGAATGGAGCTGCTCATAACTGCAATTTTTGTGGAGAAAATGTTCACGACATGAGAACTTGTCGTATGAGCAAAACAATATTCCATCACTCAAAGTTAATCAGCCCGCTCTAGTGCAAAAGTAGTGACCTTTGTGAGCATTAATCAAAAATATTTACAATACTGTGATTGGTTAAAGTATGGCGTGTGGTGCGCAGTGAGCAAAAAGATATACGTTTGAGAAATATTGCTATTGGATAATATAGATTTTGCTCTTTGCTAATCGCAATCAGGTGTCTTTTTGCCCGTTGTGCGCGTTGAGTAAAAAGGTATACGTTCAAGCAATTTTTCTCTTCGCGCACCACTGCAGTCAAATACTATTTGGAACAACCTCTGGCTAGTATCCATCTGCTATATATTCACAAGCACTCACGAGCTCTCTTCTATAGCCTCACAGTTACTCTACGGTGGTCTCATCCTCATCCGTGATCAGTCCAACTCGTCTATAAATGGCTTCCATACCCACAAGACCTCATCAACCACTACCCTACGTGATGATAGTTCATTTATCTGATTCTCTCTGATTCTTCTTATACAATGTTTTTTCTTCAAACTTGAATTTTTGTTATTGTTCATGAGTGCGTCGTCTACAACACACAAAGATGGCCAATATACTATCGGCAAGTGCAGTGTTGCAGAAATTGAATACATAACATTTATTTGGAGGCGAAGATGTTCTTTGCTCCTCTCCTGTTTGCCTGATCTGTTCATCTTCGTTGCAAACATCACATGGATGCGAAGATGTTCTTGCAACCACAACAGCTTCATTCTCGTCCGTCCCATCTTGCAGATATTCTTTGACCCTTCGTATGTTCTGTTCAGATTCATTGCATACATAACTGCTTGATGATAACAATTGTTCTATCTTAAATCTATCTACGTCTAATTATACAAAAATTTTACTTATTTATGCTATTTTTTATTGATCACTGATTCTTCTTCGACACATACAGGCCAAAACAGATGACAGATGGCCACGATTCTTACTCTAAGTGACGCTAATGGATTTGATGGAGCTGCTCATACTTGGAATCATGCTAGACATTTTTTTCTTTATGGGAGTCCATGTATCCATACGATAGTCACTTGCATGAATTACATACCAGTTCCAAAATGTGAAGTTGGAAAATGTTTAGATGTAGTATCTACTTTGTTGTGTTATGTACATTTGAACGCATAATTGTTATAGTTTGACAAAATACATACCTTAATACAATGTCATTAAATTAGATACTATTGTAACACATTACAAAATTGTGTAATGCTAACTTAAAAGTAACCATAATTACTCAGCGCGCACAACTGGCCCAATTAGTGAACATTGTGGGCGCTGATCCAAACTGTCTACTATTACCACAATAACTCAACGCACATAACTGGCAAAAGTATACATAGCATCTTGCATTTACAACGGGACGCTAATTACCAAACACACAGTTTTGCTCAACGCGTACGACGGGCTTAAATTTGCACCGTAGTGCGCGTTGGGCAACCCAATTGGTCTAATGCGTTAAATGCAAGTGAACCTACTCGGCTGCTGATCGCTCCGGAATGTAACCCAAAAGTGCGACCGTGTAGTTTTACCGTAAGCGCACGGTGTAGCGGCGAGCGGGTTATCGAACACAGGGAGGACGAATGAAAGTGCTTGCTCCGAACAACCTGGCTATTAAGAACAGAAAAGAGGGAATTTGCCTTTGGCGATCCTGTCACAATCGTCAGACAAAGTACGAAGATATCAAATCAGATAAAGACGCCTAGGGAATGGGGAATCCCCTCTACTCACCGTATCTAGTCAATGTGATTCGTTGGTGTCAACATCGCTAGGGTAGAATTTCGGATGAACTAGTTGCAAGTGAATGTAAAACCTAGCTCACGCTCTTGCGATGTTGCTGGTCTATAGCTATCCTAGGTTTGGGTCCAATCTCTTGCAAACCCTAGACTAGGCAAGCTAGCATTAGGATCAACATCATCGTTCAATCGTGCCCCGAGCACACTCTCGTGCAAACTCGGGCCACGACCTAGGTCGGGATAGTTCCTACCCATCCAATCTCTTGCAAACGGGTATCGGCATGGAATTGCAACCGAGAACCCTAGTCTCGGTCCAATCTCTTGCAAACCGATACTACGGAAGCTCGATTCCAACCCAATTCGAATTTCTAGGGTTTCCTATCGAATTGGGATCCAATCTCTTGCAAATCCCAATCGATATGAATACCTAGCCATCCGTAGTAAATTGATCCCAATCCAACCCTAATAGCAATTCTAGCAATATTTCCACCAATTCATCACAAATCTGAAATTGGGCTCGTAGTGTTCATCCCCACGCCCCAAGACGTATAGACTACTCACAATTCATATCACAAATACAAGAATAAACAATGGAAATAGCAAGAGAATTCATCACAATATTCAAATAAGCAATAAAAATAGTATTTTAAAAGGAGAGAGAGACAAACCAATAGAGTTCTTCCAAGAATCCAACAAAAACAAACTTTCCTCTCCTCTCCAATCACAAAAAAATCTAAAGCTAAAAGTTTAATCTAAAAAGCTGTAAAAAGTAAAGAGAAAAGCTCCCTAACCTAGGGTAAAAACAGGGGTTAAATACCCCCCAAAATCGTCCAAAAAACTGTGACCAAAATACCCCTGCGCAGCTTGAAATTCGCAATTTTCGCTACAGGCAGCGCGTCGCACTCGGCCGAGTGACAAAAGTTGCTCGGCCGAGTGACAAACCCTGAGAATTTCCAGTAAGTCTGGGTTTTCGGGGGTCTTCACTTCGGGGGTCGCTCGGCCGAGTGAGTTGTCGTCACTCGGCCGATGGCTTCTATGTACTCGGGCGGTCGGCATTTTCCACTCGGCCGAGTGGGTCTTCTGAAGCTCAGGCAGACGAAAAACAGTAAGTTGGCATTTTTTGATGGGCTTCATCTGAGTTCCACTCGGGCGGACGGGGTCTCGTCACTCGGCCAATGTGGCTTCCGACGCTCGGCTGAATGCACACATAAAATGTGTCCGATCAGGTCGGCCGAGCGGTGTCTCGCTGGTCGGCCGAGTGATCCCTTCACTCGGCCGAGTGAGACACCAAAAATGCCCAAACAGCTTGTTTTGGCCTCCTCGTCGCTCCTGCGACGTTCTTTCTTCTTCCGCTCCTCTCCAATGGCAAAATACCCCTCGGGGAGGTCATCGGTGACACTCTGGAGTAGGTGTATCAGGGGATCACTCTAAATCGCTCCAAATCTCCTGAAATATGACAAAAAAAACAAATCATGAAAAGCATCGCAATTTTGTCGATATATCGTGAAAAACGTGATTTGGGCGATCTAAATGGCATGCAATCATGCGGAAAAAGGTGTAAAATAAGGAGTGATCAAAATCCCCCAAGCTTACCTCTTACTCGTCCTCGAGGAAGATAAGTAAAAGGCGAACCCGGTGGATTTGGAAAACGAAAACGACTAAAAAACGAAAAAACTAAGAACGAAGAAGAACGAAAAGCGAAATAAAAACGAAGAAGAAAGAAGGAAGTAAAGGGGGAGGCTGCTAGATCATTTTCTCAGGACGTGGGTTTTGCTTACTCATATAGCATGCACCGAATGAAAAACACATGTCAAAGAATTTTATTTCGATATCATAGTATAATGGTGCAAATAGAAATAGAAAACCCAAGAATGATGATATAACATGAAAAACGGAATAATTTTAGAATTAACATCGTCTGAATCATTTAAAGCGGTATACAATATCACAGATCACACACTTTTCAATTGAACGCTTTCTAAGAGGAGTATAAGAATATCACGCAATAGAATAGAAAGAATAGAAAAGCATGGATTTCATGAAATGAGTGCTAGGCATAGATTTCTGGACTTCGTAACGCTAAAAATAATCTCACCGAGTATAGAATATTACTTAGCCTAGGTTGTCGTGCAACGTCAAGTAGTCACTCTCTCACACATCATTGGATTCTCTCCCCCAAGCTTATCTATAAGCGTGGTGGCACAAAAACAATATTTACATCCCCATTTTTATGAAGCTCTAAAAGCAATAAAAATAAAAACAAAAAGAGGGAAAGAAAGAGAGAACATGAGATGGGATCTTTTATTGAGGTTCGTTTCTCTTTTCTTTTTCTTTTTCTTTTCTTTTTTGTTTTCTTTTTGTTTTCTTTTTTTTTCAAATAGCATATATACACAATGATCCCAAATAAAAGAGAAATAAGGATATACAAGAATTTTTTTTTCTTTTTCTTTCTTTGGTTTTGGGAATTTGGAGCTAGGAATTAATAGCGGGGGGAAATGCCATATAATAGAATCGCTAAGGGGAGATTCACCAATGATTTTAAAATAGAGAATTGATGTTCAAGATATGTGGAGAAAGAAATAAATAAGTCTCTCAGTTCACTCTATAAGACGTGCACGACAACTTCAGCATGGTAATCTAATCTACTCAGTTTCAATCACAAAAAAGCTAACTAATCCAGATTTATCATAGCTAACATCATTCAATCATCCTGAAGTGAAATGTACAAATCATGCATATAGAAGTGATATAGGAAAAGAAAACGATACTCCAGATATAAGCATTCAATGCGTGAATCTTGGTGTGTTTTCTGCGATAGCATACATATGAATATTCAGACTCAGCTAATAATAAAATTTCATCCATTTTAATGCGGAAAAAGTGTGGGTTACTATCTCTAAATGCAAGGCAAATCACAGCATATGATATCAGAAATAAAATCTAAGACATGACAAATATAGCATGCATATAGAGAAAGCTAACGCCACGTAATCATCATCACAGAAAAGTCATCTCTAGCATGAGATGAAAAAGAAATAAAGATAAAGAGGGAAAATAAAACTATTTACAATGCAGCACACAAAGAAAATAAGAAAAACGTGATGCATGGTAACGTAAAAGGAAAAATGATGAAAATAAGTGCAAAAGCGGAAAATGGCGGGAAAAAAACTAAAAATAAAGGTGGTAAACCGAAAAGAACGTGAGAACTCACTCCCCCAAGCTAAAGTGCAAAGTGTCCCCAATGTGCGAAGTGTGGCACACCGAGAGACAAGTAATGTGAGGGGTAAGTGAGGATGCATGCATGAGGAAAAAAAGGAAAATAAAAATAAAAATAAGGAAATGAAAAATATGATGCGGTCATGATGCATGCAGATATAAGAGTGGTACATATATAAAGGTGTGACACCAAAAAATCTCCCTCTCGCCCAAAAAAGATATATAAAGATATATAAAGAAAATGTGTACCCAAAAACAGTGAGGGGAGGGTGGGGTGGCCAAAAATCAACAGGACCCAGCAGAGACGGGCAGTACAACGGTAAAAAGAATCAATGGCATCAAGAGTGCCTAAGAGGGTGGGGCTGCGCCGTCTCCGTCCTGAGGCGGAGGAGGTGGAGGAGGTGGAACAGGCTGCTGAGCTGGTGTGGGTGTGGGTGTGGGTGTGGAAGCAGGCTGGGTGTGTGTAGGAGTGGGGGTGGGGACCTGCTGGGTGGGTACGCGAGGGAGCCGCTCTAGGACCTGGGTGAGGCAGTAGTGAATATGGGGGAGTAGGTCAAAGCGGCGAGCCATATCGGTGACGGTGGCGGACAGGGTCCTAAGGTCACCATTAAGGCCACTCACCGCCCCCTCGAGAGCACGAATGCTCTGAAGTACAGTGTCAGGGGGAGGTGGTGTAGAGGGACGCACCGGTCTGTGCTGTACAGGACGGGGCTGGCGTACTCGGGTGGCGTAGGTGATGGGCTCAGCAGGTAAGTGGAGGTAGGGTGATGTGCTCACAAGAGTGGGCCTAGCCTCAGGGCGAGGCTGGGACGCAGGCTGGTAAGAAGTGGAGGCAACAGCAGCGGAAGTGGAGTGTAAAAATGGTGACGAGGCGGCCAGAGAGGTAGGTGACACAGAAGTGAAGACAGACGTCACCACACTCTCAGAAAGTACGGCAGTGGTGGGGACAGAAGTGACTACCGCTGGGGAGGAAGTGTGTGGTCCGAAAGGCAAAATCCCAGCGGAGATCATGCTAGCCATGGTCTCCACGACCGCAGCAAAAGAGGGCTCTCCACTCTCAACAGAGGTCGGTGGGCGCTCGGGAAGTGCAGAGCAAAGGGGCTCAACAGACAGAGGGCCAGCAGCAGTGGTGGTGGTGGTGGTCAGCGTGGAGGTGGCGGCAGGGTCAGTGGTGGCAGCAGGCGTGGTGGTGGTGGGCTCAGCAAGTGTGCTCCCGACACTGGCAGAAGTGGAGACAGAAGTGTCAGGAGCGGCAGAAGGTGCAGGGACAGGCTGAGGGGCCACGGGGTCAACGCGCGCAGCTGGGTCAGCGGGTGCAGCGTGGGCAGCGTGGGCCTGCTCGGCCTCCTCAGCCTCGAGCACGTATGCGGCTGGGATCAGAAGATCCATCGCCGGGAGCCAGTCCACCTGGGCCGGTGCTATCTGAGTCCGAGCTGGGCTCGGAAGAATCATGTAATCGACACCGTAGGGGCCGTGCAGCCAGACCCAGTGTCGCTCATCATGCGGATGAAGCATCTTCATCCGGGCCATGACATCTATGGACAGTGAAGTGGGGCCCGGTGCTCGTCGCAGGTCATCTGGAAAGTCCTCGCCGGTCATAAGGGCAAGCAGGGTGATCAGACCGCCGCAGCACATCGGTGGCGAGCGCCCACCGATACGATGATGCGATCCAAAAACCAGCTCACGATATCGATCACGACGGCGGGGACCAACTTATCGTCCTCCCTAGATAGAGCTCTGGGGCGTGTCATCGCGTAGAGCATATAAAGCTCCGGCGTGGACATCGTGCCCGGCTCATATCTCGCCAAAAAGGTATTCGCCATAAGGCGCTGAGCTATACAGAGGCAAGGGTGGACGATGGCCGAGGCCTTGGCCCTACTAGGGTCAAAGGCAGCAGGTAGACCCATGATCCGGGCCCATAAGGCGTCGGCATCGAAGGAAGGTGGGGGAATGTGAGTGGGGGCGTAACCACGGTCGGCCCCAGGGACATCGGGCCACGAGAAGAAAGCTCTCATCATACTGAGAGTGACCTGGCACTCTCGGTCCATGAACCGAAACGAGCATCCCTCGTCGGTCCGGGCGATCGAACTAAGCACCTCAAGTGTCGGACGGATAAACGTGTCCACCGACGCCTGGAAGAAATCTCGCTAGCCCACATTGTCGTACAACGTGAGCATCCCCTCAAGTACCCCCAGGCGTCCTAGGTCTGCAAGGTGTGCGAACCTGGAGGGTACGATCGAGCGTTGGGAAATGCGCTCGAAGACGACGCGGTGTGCGTCGTCTCAGAACGTAATCCCGAGCGGCCCGACAAGCGGTGCCGGTGGTGGTGGCTGTGGGGTGGCAGGGAGTGGCTGTGCGAGGTGAATGGGATGTGCGGGCTCTGCAGGCTGTGCGGGGTGTGCGGGGCCTGCAGGCTGTGCTGGGTGAACGGGGTGTGGTGGTGTAGGCGGAGGAGAGCCCTCCACCTCGTGGGAGGGGCCGGCATCATCTGACCGCTTCCGCTTGCCGGATGCTCTCCTCGACTGCGGCCGTGTCCGGGGCGGCATATGGGCCCCGAGTGCTCACCGAAAACGTGAAAAATGCGGCGTGCGTAAAATAAAGGAAAGAGTGTACCGTGACACGCCGCGAGAGCAAAGCAATGGAAGCGTGCGAAGACAACGCCTCCACGTAGCCCAAAACAGTCCCCGGAAGTTCCCCTGGGCTCCCCTAAGCTCCCTAATATACCCTGCACATCAAACGAAGAGATTAGCGTGTAATATTCAAAACGTATGGGGGGTTAGGGGTATAATGGATGGAAATTGAATTTAATTTGGGTTTGGGGCTCGATAAACTCATGGATCGTCGAAAAATACGAGAGAGAGGAGAAAATAGGGCGATTTAGGCGTTACCGGAGGTGACCGGAGGCGTGGCCGGAGGCGGCGACTCGGGCGAGGGGCGGCGACGTTCGGCCGGAGTTGGGTGGCCGAGCGCCGGCGTGGGCGGCTGGTTCAGGCGAGTGAGGGGGAGGTCGCAGCGGGCGTAGGGGAGACAGGGCATGGGCTTGGGCGGAAAAATTCGATAATAACGCTTCGAATTCCTCGCCGAGCCCGCAGCGACTTATATAAGGAAATGTTACGACTCGGCCGAGTGACTAAGTCGCTCGGCCGAGCGATCGTAACGGAAATATTTTTGAAATCCCCCCCGCATATGACTCGGCCGAGTAGCCTTGCCATCCTCGGCCGAGTGGAATAGGTCCATTCGGCCGAGTGACTCAAGCTACTCGGCAAGACTTGCCCTAGCAGCGTATCAGTTTTACTCGGCCGAGTGGAATATATATACTCGGCCGAGTAGCAGTTATACTGAAATCAATAAAAGAAACAGAGAGTTGGGTACATCAGACTTCCCTCGTTCATGAGCCGCTCGGCCGGACGAACTTGTGTGCTCGGCCGAGTGACTAGTATGCTCGGCCGAGTGAACCTTGTTTTCTGCTGTTTGTCTTCGTTTGGGCTCTAAACTCTGTATTTCTTCCTCCAGTCGACTTCATCTTCCTCCTAAGCATCGAGCGCCTTCCTGGGGCGCTCCTTGTCGCTTTGTTCATCCTCCTAATGATGGGTACCTCGTTCTCCTCTCCTGTCAAAGAAAAATAGGACCCGTTATCACGAAATTTTTGGGCGAACGACTCAAAACACTAATAACTTCTAAAACAAAAATAAAGGAAAAGTAAAAATAAAGCAATAACCGTCGGGTTGCCTCCCGACAAGCACTCGTTTAAGGTCGTGAGCTCGACCCCCTTTGATTTTCAATTAATGCGGGATGTTTGGCGCATACGAGATGCACCAGCCAAATTTTCCGGGGAGAACGTTCGGATTCGGAAGTTACGGCGGCGTGTTCTCCCTCGGTGGTCTCTTGTCTCGAATAGTGTTGGGGGATGGCTCCCCCAAGCTAGCGTTTGCTCCGGTCCTCGGCTTCACCGGTGACGCCGATTTCCGTATCGGCGGAGCTTTCTTCGGAGACCTCAATTTTGAGAGCTTGCAGAGCTCTCGAATCCTTGCGACATCAGCGTCGCCTTCATCAATTTCAGCGGAGAAGTCGGGGGAATGCTCCATCTTCTCATCTTGGCCTAAATCCGGCTCCTCCTCAAAATCCTCCTTGAATAGAGCGCAGATCGAATGGGGGATCGCTTCCTCAATTACCTCGTCAAGGAGGTCCATATAGTCCAGCTCCTCGTGGTAAGGCATGTGTTTCATTGCCTTAGGAATATGAAGCTCCACCTCGATGTTGCCGACGTTCAATGTTAGGGTACCTTCTCGTACGTCGACAATGACACCGGCGGTGGCGAGGAATGGTCGTCCAAGTATTAACAATGTATCTCCCTCCTCCTTAACATCCATAATCACGAAGTCGCATGGCAAGCATATGCCCCCCGGGACTTGTAGCGGGATGTCCTCTGCGATCCCTACCGGCCTCGTGATCCGTCCATCGGCTAATTGTATCCGCATGTCGGTAGGCTTCAATTTCGTGCCGGTATTTAGCCTTAGGAACATAGAGAGAGGCATAAGGCTAAAACTAGCCCCTAAGTCCACCAACGCCTTTTGTAGAGGGACGCCGCCCAAGGTGCAAGGAATTCGAAAACTCCCCGGGTCTTTGAATTTAGCCGGCTCCTTCTCTCTCTTGGTGAACCAAGAGCCCTCCTCGGCGAGCATAATTTTCTCCTTCCTCTTTCTCCCCGAAATCAAATCCTTTAAAAATTTGGCGTATGTCGGGATTTCCACGATGGCGTCGAGGAAAGGAATGTTGAGGCTAAACCCTCTCAGATACTCGAGAAACTTTGCTAGCATTTTCTCCATTTTTGCTCTAGCAAGCCTCTGGGGGAATGGGACCGGTGGCATAAAGAGCCTCTCTTCAATCAATTACTCCGCTCTAGATTTCTCCTTTTCTTGCGGCTCTTTCTCCCTCTCAACTTCAACTACCGGCTCAATTGGCTCTACATTCTACTCCACGGGCTCCTCGGTAGGAATCATGGCGGGGGTGGTATCCTTCCCGCCTCTAGTTGTAACGACAACCACGGCATTGATGTGGCCGGTGTTGCCCCGTGGGTTTTGCTCGGGTTGAGCCGGCAATTGTTGAGTATTTCGATTGAGCAACGCCAATTGCTCCGAGATTTGAGCTACAACGGTTGTAAGGGAGTCTTGGCATGCCTTCAAGGAAGCATTGACCTTCTTTTGCTCGACCATAAACTCCTCCACTCTAGCTTCGAAGTCGGATCGTTGTTGAGCTTGTGGAGGGTTTTGATTTCTCCACCCTTGATTGTATCCGGGCGGCCTATAGGGTGGAACTTGTTGCTTCGGTGGGAAATTTTGTTGTGGAGGCCCCCTCGGTGGATAGTGTTGTTGTCATGGTGGTCGAGCTTGTTGAGGTGGTTGTTGCGGCGGGTTCAAAGCTCCTTCATTGTTGGCATAAGAGAAACCGGGATGGTTTCTTGTGGCCGGGTTGGCCCAATATCCTTGGTTCCCCGCGACATATTGAACTTGCTCCAAGGATCCCTCTCCTTGCTCTCCTCCCAAATACATAGCTTGAGATTGGTCTTGCCAATCACACATTTGATTTGTTGGTGCGGATGTGGAAGGGGTTCCTTGGGGCTCCGTGATATACTTCTCCAGTCTCTCCACCACCTTGTGGAGAGAGTCAAACTTGTTTATCAGCTCCGCTACGGCCTTTGCTTCATAGATGCTAGATGGCTTCAAGGAGGACGTAGAGTGTCCTCGCTCGTCGCCCCATTGTTGATTGTTTGAGGCTATCTCCTCAATTAGGGCCGTAGCTTCGTCGAGAGTCTTGGATAGGATAGCACCATTTGCCGCGGCATCAATAATTTGCTTGGTCCCCGGTTGGAGGCCATTGTAGAAGCTATGAACTAGCTCCCAATCTTCAATGCTATGGTGCGGGCACTGGTGCTACAGGTCTTTGAAACACTCCCAAGCCTCATAGAGCGTCTCTTGAGGTCCTTGCTTGAAGGACATAAGAGCACTCCGAATCTTTACCGTCTTGGAGGGCGGATAGAACTTGTCAATGAACGCACTCGCCAACTCGTCCCATGTGGTAAAGACTCCCTCAGCTTGCGTCCTCAACCAATAAAGTGCTTTATCCTTCAATGTGAAGGGGAAGAGGCGTAGTCTGATGGCATCGATGGAGACCCCCGTCATCTGAAATGTGGCGCACTTCGACAAAAATAACTGGATGTGGTAGTGGGGATTTTCATGGGCATTCCCATGAAATGGATCCTGCTGCATCAGAACCACTAGTCCAGTCTTCAGCTCAAAATTCTTGTCAGCCGCCAACTCCGACATGGCAATGGATGAGGTCGTAGAAGAGGTCTTAGGCTGAAGCCTATCTCGAATAGAAATAATCCTCGCCATTCTTGCCGCTAATTGTTCCGCAGTTTCCGGGTTGGTCATAAACCTCCCTTCCGGATCTTGTCTTCTCTCCGCTCTAATTCTCCGCACAGTACGTTCGATCTCGGGATCAAATAATATAGCTTCAGGGTCCGCCGTGGATAATCGCCTCCCCGGTAACGGCGCCAAAAACTTGATCGCTCCGGAATGTAACCCAAAAGTGCGACCATGTAGTTTTACCGCAAGCGCATGGTGTAGCGGCGAGCGGGTTATCGAACACAGGGAGGACGAATGAAAGTGCTTGCTCCGAACAACCTGGCTATTAAGAACAGAAAAGAGGGAATTTGCCTTTGGCGATCCTGTCACAATCGTCAGATAAAGTACGAAGATATCAAATCAAATAAAGACGCCTAGGGAATGGGGAATCCCCGCTACTCACCGTATCTCGTCAATGTGATTCGTTGGTGTCAACATCGCTAGGGTAGAATTTTGGATGAACTAGTTGCAACTGAATGTAAAACCTAGCTCACGCTCTCGTGCTGTTGTGGGTCTATAGCTATCCTAGGTTTGGGTCCAATCTCTTGCAAACCCTAGCCTATGCAAGCTAGCATTAGGATCAACATCATCGTTCAATCGCACCCCGAGCCCACTCTCGTGCAAACTCAGGCCACGACCTAGGTCGGGATAGTTCCTACCCATCCAATCTCTTGCAAACGGGTATCGGCATGGAATTGCAACCGAGAACCCTAGTATCGGTCCAATCTCTTGCAAACCGATACTACAGAAACTCGATTCCAACCCAATTCGGATTTCTAGGGTTTCCTATCGAATTGGGATCCAATCTATTGCAAATCCCAATCGATATGAATACCTAGCCATCCGTAGTAAATCGATCCCAATCCAACCCTAATAGCAATTCTAGCAATATTTCCACCAATTCATCATAAATCTGAAATTGGGCTCGTAGGGTTCATCCCCACGCCCCAAGACGTATAGACTACTCACAATTCATATCACAAATACAAGAATAAACAATGGAAATAGCATGAGAATTCATCACAATATTCAAATAAGCAATAAAAATAGTATTTTTAAAGGAGAGAGAGACAAACCAATAGAGTTCTTCCAAGAATCCAACAAAAACAAACTTTCCTCTCCTCTCCAATCACAAAAAAATCTAAAGCTAAAAGTTTAATCTAAAAAGCTGCAAAAAGTTAAGAGAAAAGCTCCCTAACCTAGGGTAAAAACAGGGGTTAAATACCCCCCAAAATCGTCCAAAAAACTGTGACCAAAATACCCATGCGCAGCCTGAAAATCGCAATTTTTGCTACAGTCAGCGCGTCGCACTCGGCCGAGTGACAAAAGTCGCTCGGCCGAGTGACAAACCCTGAGAATTTCCAGTAAGTCTGGCTCTTCGGGGGTCTTCACTTCGGGGGTCGCTCGGCCGAGTGAGTTGTCGTCACTCGGCCGATGGCTTCTATGTACTCGGGCGGTCGGCATTTTCCACTCGGCCGAGTGGGTCTTCTGAAGCTCAGGTAGACGAAAAACAGTAAGTTGGCATTTTTTGATGGGCTTCGTCTGAGTGCCACTCGGGCAGACGGGGTCTCGTCACTCGGTCGATGTGGCTTCCGACGCTCGGCCGAATGCACACATAAAACGTGTCCGATCAGGTCGGCCGAGCGGTGTCTCGCTGGTCGGCCGAGTGATCCCTTCACTCGGCCGAGTGAGACACCAAAAATGCCCAAACAGCTTGTTTTGGCCTCCTTGTCGCTCCTGCGACGTTCTATCTTCTTCCGCTCCTCTCCAATGGCGAAATACCCCTCGGGGAGGTCATCGGTGACACTCTGGAGTAGGTGTATCAGTGGATCACTCCAAATCGCTCCAAATCTCCTGAAATACGACAAAAACAACAAATCGTGAAAAGCATCGCAATTTTGTCGATATATCGTGAAAAACGTGATTTGGGCGATCTAAATGGCATGCAATCATGCGGAAAAAAGGTGTAAAATAAGGAGTGATCAGCTGCATTAAGTGCAAATGTGTGAGGGTGACTACTGCATGCAAAAGCATTAAACGAGCCATCGGGCCGAGGTAAAACAGGGTCAGCTGCGTTTTCCCATACAGTATTATTTATTAGGTGTTTTCCAACAAAATGTATTTTTGACTGTTCTGCGCATTTCGAAATTATTTTAGGGGCTAATAACAATTTTTCCCAGCTCGTCCCACAAAGGTCAACCATTCTTGGGTACATCAACTGGCTGGTATCAATCGGCTGTAGATTCACGAGTACTATTCTACTTTCTGCATATACACGAGCACTCTGCTGTTGACACACTTGTTCTCTTCTGTAGCCTCACAGGCTCACAGTAACTCTTCTGTAATCTCATCCTCATCTATGTGCCTGTCCAAGTAGCTATAAAAATGGCTGTACAAGATCTCATCCTCATCTATGTGCCTGTCCAAGTAGCTGTACAAGATCTCATCAACCACTACACTTCGTGATGATAGTTTCATTATCTGATTCTATCTGATTCTACTTATAAAATATTTTTTCTTCAACTTGCTATTTTTTTGTTGTTCATGAATGCTTCCTCTACAACAAAAAAGATGGCCAATATATTATAGGCAGGTGACGTAATGCAGAAATTGAATACATCACATATATATGAAGTCGAATATGTTCTTTTCTCCTTCAGAAGCAATCGAGGTTATCGAATGCTTCATTACATTGCCAGTTATCTTGGTCAGTTCGACTTTGGGACCTTATCGCAAACTGTGCAGACACCTTACCTGGCTGCTCGGAGACTGTTCAGCCACCTTGTGCTTTATGCTCTGAAGAATTTCATACCCATGTGCCATTATTGAGTTTCAAACCAGTGCCACATGGTAATGTTGCAATATTCATTATGAAACAATATATTTACTTATTTATGTTTTGTATGTGTTCATCACTGATTCTTATTCAACGCATACATCCTACAGGTGACATAAGGCCAAGATACTAGTGAATAGTGGCATGATAAGCCAAGCAGATCCCAAGTTCATTACATAAAGGTAGTACTGCTCACCTGCGCAAGTGGCTTATGCATGCTTTCAGTAAGAAGAGGTCAAGTTGTTGGTTAGTCTTTTACATTCTTTTATTTGATTTGTTGTTCGTAATTAGTTGCCACATGTTGTTGAAATCCGTAGGATTTGGAAAATTTGTTTAGGCTTTTGCATTTATGCACTGTCATTTTGCTGTTGTGAGGAAATCAACCAATCGATTTTAAATTTATCCAGTTTTGTTCTCACCTCACGTAGAATTTAATCAGTCAATTCTTGCAATTGACGTGATGCATAAATTGCAGACATCACATATACACGGCCTCGAAGATGAAATTTGCTCCTTTAGAAGGTCGAATGCTTCATTATATTGCCAGCAGTTCCAGTTTCCATCCAGAAGTGCTCCAACTGGCATCTGAAGTCCCTTGCTGCTTTTCTCACTTTTATCAAGCTGCCCGGAACCTGTGCAGACACATTTCTCTCTGTGCTCAGACGAAGGAACCTGTGAGTAAATTTCATACCCCTGCCAAAATGTGATGTTGCAATATTCTTCACGATACCAACTGATCTATCTCATTATACAATATATTTACTTAATTATGAATTTTTTCTTTTCATCACTGCTTATTCTTCAACGCATACAGGGGATAGAAGGCCAAGATACTAGTGGCAAGTGACGATGGTCAGCGAGGATGGAGCTGTTGATTGAGGCCATTTTGCAAGAGCGGTTCATATTGACTTTGATCAGTTTCTCGTATTTGGAATCCATGTAAAATGTTGTGTTCGAGGCCAACAATTTTGCTCATCGCTCACAACGTCAGTGGATCATTATTGGGAACAGCATCTGTGTCATATATACAATAAATATCCGAGGTACAAGATGATTCTTCTGTATATTCTCGTGACCTCGTCGGTTGACTTTTATTTAGTAGAAGTGATACCTTTATTTATACCAGCTTCCATTTAGCCCTGGACACTAATTATTCACCCCACATAATTGGTCAGCGTGCACAACTTGCAACAGAAATGAACGTTGTGCGCGCACAACGGTGTTATTTAACAATCCATTATGCGCTCGGAGCAAAACTGTATACAATTACAGACAATTACTTATCGTTATCATATACGGAAGGTCATTCTGCCGCCAGTCTCGTCCTCGGTGACGGGGCCGTGTCAGCCGTCGAGCAGGGTTCCTGTGTGTCAACCGGGAATCAGGGGGATAGGAAGTAACGCTCTCAATCGGGGTCTGTTGCAAAAATTCCCCTAATTAAATTGTGCACAATTACATATGACTCGCTCGAGAGCAGTCTTACAAATGTAACGATTCGCAAAATTTAGGAAGACGATGCATCCTCGGCTGTAAACAGGTCCTTTATCGCTCTCGCCACCCTATCTATCTTGGCGGTGGCCTGAGCTTTGAAAGCATCAATCTCTTGCCCCTTCTCGAGAAACTTGGCCTGAAGGTCAGTAACCTCCTTCCTTGATGCCTCAAGATCAGCTTGGAGTTGAGATCGCTCTCTACCCCACTGAGCTTTCGCCTGCTTCCTGGCGCTTGACACGTTGGTGAGGCTGGATTTCGCCTCCGAGGCAGCCCAATCCAACATGCCCTTGGCAGCCATGGTCCTCCCCAATTCTTCCTGCAGCTTCATCACCTGAGCTCTGAGCTCAGAAGCCTGGCTCTTGACATCCGCCAGCCGGCGCAGCCCCTCGATCAGTTCGAGGGCCCTGCGGCGCAGACCTGCCCCAAAAATGGTCACCTGCGGATGGTGACAATTAGCAAAACCAGAAGGGGAAGAAAAATTCGGTAGGCCCAGTGGCAACGAACCTTAAGGGCACTGTGAACGAAGCAGTTGGCCATCGTCTCAAGGTCGACCCCATTCAGGAAATCGAAATCCCTTGGCAGAGTGATATTCTCCGCCAGATGAGCCCCCGTCCCAAAGTCCAGGAGGGCTGACTTGTCATTCCCCATGACGAACGGTAGCCGATAGGTCTCCCCCTGAATCTCCCCATGATGGCCGGACGAAATGCGGTTCGACAACAGAAGCTGGCCGAACACTGGAGATATGGGGCCGATGGAAGTGACCGGAGGAACAATGTCTTCGTATGGCCACCCGTCGTGTGGCGTGCTGGAGGATCATTCGGCTCCAACTCGAGGATAATAAGGAGCAGCCTTCAAAGACATAGCAGCTTGACTTGAGGAGCATCCAGCCTCCCCCAACTCCAGAATGAGGTTCCCCAATTCCTCCGATTCCTCCGATTCCACCTCTTCCTCCTGATCCCTCTTCCTCTTACGGCCTTCTTCATTGGCCCGCTCCATCGCTGAAGTAAACTCTCTGTATGCTCCTCCCGCCATTTTTATTTGCTGGAAGAAATAAGAAGATGATGAGATTTCCTCGAGTTAACCAGAGAACGGAGCGTAAAAGCCATTAGCTTCACGACACCAGTTTCTTTTATTATGCGAAGGAATAGTACACGATGATTGACACGTGTCAGAAGTTTGTCAAAAACAACGGTTGAGATCAACCGAAGGCGAGAAGTTTTGGCGGTATGAATCAAATCAGATGCTTCGAATGACATGCCTATTAAATGAAAGTACTCACCATTCGGCCTCGATCCGCGTTATTCCTCGAGAACGAATCACATGGGCCAATGTGGATACCCAGGTACGGCGCCAGAAAAGCATGGGGTAATTGCTTAGCGCACACAACGACTCAAAACTCACAATTGCTCACCGCACACAACTATTTATTTTTCCATTCCACGTTCACATGTTCACGGGTAAATTTATCAGCCGTTGTGCGTGTTTCGCAATTGTTAACAGTCTTTATTTTACTCAGTGCGTGATTACGATCCATAACCCGTACAAAAGATCGAAAAGGTACAGACATAGGGTTTATTCGCTTCATAGGGTTTATAAGCTTCTTTGTCGATACTAGTTTAGTGTTTATTATTTATCCATGCTTTCACGAAAACGTGGGGTTTAATGTACTGTTGGTTGCAATTATGATATAGTAAAACACAAGTATCACTATTCAATTTCATTTCTTTATTCTGTAGAAGTGATACTTTTATTTATATCAGCTTGCATTTACACCCGGCCACTAAATTATTCACTACACAAAATTGCTCAGCGCGCACAACGGGCAACAGAAAGGAACGTTGTCTGTGCTGAGCAAACCTTTCTACAATTACCCATGAGCAGAACATCTTAATCAGCGCACAATGGGCTATTAATGCGCACAACGGGCATAAAAATTGGGGTTTTATGTTACAATTTGGGCTGGTACATAATTCCGACAATGCCCATGGGCTTGGATCAGGGAACTGACACGTTCTGTCTTAAGCCCATTATGTGTGTGTTGGATCAACTGCCCACCATCGCTCGGGGCTGTTCGAGGTTTGACGACTGGCCACGCCCCGGATATACACCCGGGACAAGCGATTGTAGTCTTACCGCAAGCGCACGGCGTTATGGCAAGCGGGTATCAAACTCAGGGAGGAATAATGACGGTGTCTCGTTCTAATCACCTAGCTATCAAAATGTTTGAGAATAATTTGGGGTAAATTGTCACAATCGTTCGTATATCTATAGAAATATTAATGGAATAAAGTGCCTAGGGATAGGGAATCCCCGCTACGGACCGTATCTCATCGTTGTGATTCGTAGGTTACATTATCGCTAGACTTGAATTTTCGGTGAACTAGTCGCAAGTAAATGTAGAACCAAGCTCACGCTCTTGCGCTATTGCCGGTCTATAGCAAACCTAGGTTAGTGCCCAATCTCTTGCAAACCCTAACCCAAGCCGCTAGCATTAGGATCGACATCATCGTTCAATCGTATCTCGAGCCCACTCTCGTGCAAACTCGAGATACGACCTAGGTTGAGATAGTTCCTACCCGTCCAATCTCTTGCAAATGAGTATTGGTATAGAAGCACGATTAAAAACCCTAGCTTTGGCCCAATCTCTTGCAAACCAATTCTAGGGGAGTCCAATCGCAAATCTAAATTGAATCTCTCTGGCTTCCTATCAATTGGGATCCAATCTCTTGCAAATCCCAATCAATATGAGTCCCTAGCTATCCGTAATAAATCAATCCCAACCTAACCCTAATCAATTCTAGCAAGAATTTCACCAATTCATCACAACTTAGAAATAGGGTTCATACATATGCCCTAAGACAATAAAACTACTCACTATCCATCATGCAATCCATAAGAAATTCAATAGCAAAATCAAAACAATTTATTGCAATAGAGAAATTATCAATAAAAATAGAGTTTTTGACAAGAAGAGAGACAAACCAATGAGAACCCAATAGCATCCAACAAAAATAACCTTTTAATCTTCAAGAGAAAAGCTAAATCTATTGATCTAAAAAGCTCTCTAAAAAGGCTGCCAAAAGTATCAAAAAGTTCTCCTAAACTAGGGCAAAAACTGGGTTTAAATACCCCTCAAATCGCCCAAAAAATCGGCCTCTTTTTGAAGTGGATTTTCCCGTGCCACTCGGGCGAGGGGATTTCCATGCTCGGCCGAGTGGATTATCGTAACTCGGCCGAGTGCACGCCTATTTCCTTCTGTTGGTGTGTGTCCGGTCTGGTCGGCCGAGTGGTCTTCTTGCTCGGCCGAGTGGGTGGTTCACTCGGCCGAGTGAGATGCTGCAAAGCCCAATCTTCATCTTTTCGCTTCATCGTCGCTCCTACGACGTTCCTTCTTCTCCCACTTGTCTTCCATCGCCGAATAGCCCTCAAAAGAGCCTTGGGTGACACTCCGGAGTGGATGCAAATCCTCTAGATCTTAAAATCACTCCGAATCGCTCCATATATCCTGAAATACGAAAAAAACAAGAAATCGTGAAAAGCATCGCAATATTGCCGAATAATCATGAAAAGCGCAATATGAGCGATCAAAGTGGCATGCAAACATGCAGAAAAAGGGTGTAAAATACGGAGCGATCAAAATCCCCCAAGCTTACCTCTTACTCGTCCTCGAGGAAGATGAGTGAAAAGTAAACCCGACGGGCAAAATAATGGAAAAGAAGGAAAAATAAAAACAAAAATAGAATAGAAAGCGAAGAAGGGGGGTGCTAGATCATTATTCTCAGGACGTGGGTTTTGCTTACTCATATAGCATACATCGAACATAAAACACACGTCAAAGACTTTTATTTCGATATCATAGTATAATTGACGCATTTGAAATAGAAAACCCCGAAAATATCAAAATAGCATGAAATATGGAATCATTCTAGGGTTAACATCATCTGAAGCATCTAAAGCGGTATGCATAACCATAACCATAGATCCAATTGAATGCTTTCTATAAGGAGTATAAGAGATATCACATGATATGGAATAGTAAGAATAGAAAAGTATGGTTTTCATGAAATGAATGCTAAGTGTCGATTTTCTAGATTTCGTGAGACTTTAGCAATCTCACCGAGTATAGAAGATTACATAGCCTAGGTTGTCATGCACCGTCAAGTAGTCACTCTCTCTCACATCATTGGATCCTCTCCCCTAAGCTTATCCATAAGCGTGGTGGCATAAACAAATCAATATGTACATTCCCCATTTCTTTTGAAGCTCCAAAAAGTAAAAATAAAAACCAAAAGAGGGAGGAAAGAGAGAAATAGTATGAGATGGGATCGTTATGAACTTCTTTTCTTTTCTCTTTTCTTTTTCTCAATTTTTCTCTTTTTTCTCTTTTTTTATAATAAACATATATACATAAGCGATCCCAAATCAAAAGAGAGAAGGATATACATGTATATTTATTTTTTTGATTTTGGGGATTTGGAGCATGAAAATTAATAGCGGGGAAATGCCGATAATAGACTTGCTAGGGGGGATTCGCCAATGAATTTTAAGTAGAGAAATAATGTTCAAAATATGTGGAGAAAGAAATCAATGTATCACTCGGTTCACTCTATAGGACGTGCATGACAACTTTCAGCAGAGTAATATAATCTGCTCAGTTTAATCTCAAAAAGTAAACTAGTCTAGATATATCACCCTAGCAAACATCCAATCAACTGGAAAGTGAAGCGTACAATTCATGCAATAAGAAGTGATACGAGAGATGGAAGCAGTACTCCAAACATAAGCAGACAATGTGTGAAGCTTGGTGTGTTTTCTATGATAAGCATATATATGAATCATCAGACATAAGCTAATAACAGAATTTCATCCATATTCATACAGGAAAAGAGTGTGTTACTATTTCAAAATGCGAAGCAGGACATAGCATATGATATCTGAAACAAAATATATGACGTGACAAAATAGCATGCACATAGAGATAAGCTAACACCACGTCATCATCATCACAGAAAAATCATCTCTAGCAAAAGATGAAAGAAACAAAGATAAAAGCAAATAGAACTATATACAATGCGGCATACTCAAAAAAGGAAAAGAAAACGTGATGCATGATAAAAAAACGAAAAAGTGGTGAAAATAAGTGCAAGAGTGGAAAGAAAACGTGAGAAATCAAAAATAAAGGGTGGCAAAAATAAAAAGAGTGAGAACTCACTCCCCCAAGCTGAAGTGCACAGTGTCCTCAATGTGCAAAGTGTGGCACACCGAGAGACGTGAAGTGGGAGGTGAGGGTGAGGATGCATGCATGATAAAAAAGAAAGAAAAAGAAAAAGAAAGAAAATAAAATATGAATGAATGTGATGCATGCAAAGATCAGGATGGTGCAGATATAAGTGTCCCCAAAAAGGTCTCTCCCTCACTTCCAAAAAGATATATAAAAAGATATGATCAGAAAGGCACCAAAGTAATACGTGGAGGAGGGGGGCAAAAATCAATCACCAGGCCCAGGAACAAACGGGCTTACAAAACGAAAAAAATATCAGAGGCATGAAGAGTGTGCCTAAGCTGGTGGTGGCGCTGCACCAGCACTGTCCTGTGGCGGAGGTGGTGGTGGGGGTAGTGGCTGGGAGGGTATGGGTGGTGGATGCAGACGGGCAAGAATCTGATTCAGGCAAGCCTGAATACTGGGAAGGAAAGCGACGTGGGTCTGCACAGCGTGGACCGTGGCAGAGAGAGCCCTAAAGTCTCCTCGAAGTCCACTAACAGCCCCCTCAAGAGCACGAATGCTCTGAAGTAGAGTGTCAGGGGGTGGTGGAGCAGAGGGACGCACATTTCTAACAGGTGAGGTGCGGGGCTGTCTCTGGCTGGCAGTGTAAAGTATGGGGCCAACAGGAAAGTGTGGTAGGGGTGCTTTGCTCACTAAAGGATGCCCAGCCTCGGTGCGAGGCTGGGACGTAGGCTGGGTCGAGGCGGCAGCAGCAGCAGCAGAAGTGGAAGGAAAAATGGGCGACGAGGCAGCAGGAGAGGTCAGTGACGTAGAAGTGGGGACAAAAGTCATGACACTCTCGACAAAAGATAGCGGCAGTGGGGTCAGAAAGGCCAACGGCCGGGGTGGCCATGTACAAAAGTGAGGTCCGAACCACCACTATGGCGGTAAAGGAGGTCTCGCTGGTCTCTAAAATGGTGGTGGGACGCTTAGGGCTCAGAGAGGTGATAGGCTCGATGGACATAGGCTCGGTAGAGATGGTGGTGGAGGACGGCTCAGCTAAGGTTCTCCCGACACTGATAGAAGTGGGGACAGAAGTGTCGGGAGGTGCAGAAAGTGCATGTGCGGGCTGAGGGATCACGGGGTCAACGGGTGGCGCAGGGGGTGCATGCTCAGCATCCTCAGGCTCAAGGATGTAGGCAGTGGGGATAAGTAGATCCATCGCTGGAAGCCCGTCCCCGTTAGCCGGTCCAATGTGTGTCTGAGCGGGGCTCGGAAGAACCATGTAGTCAGCACTAAAGGGGCCGTGCAACCACACCCAGTGCCTGCGACCGTGGGGACGAAGCATCTTCATCCGGGCCATAACATCTATCGAAAGTGAAGTGGGGCCCGGTGCTTGGCGCAAGTCGTCAGGTAGGTCCACGCCGGTCATAAGGGCCAGAAGTGTGATCAGACTGCCGCAACAAATGGGTGAGGGAGCGCTCACCGAAATGATGATGCGGTCCAGAAACCAACTAGCAATATCAATCTCGACGGCGGGGACCAGGTCGTCGCTACCCCTATCCATAACCCTAGGGCGAGTCATCGCATAGAGCTTGTAGAGCTCTGGTGTAGACATGGTCCCGGGCTCGTACCTCGCTAGGAAAGTAGTCGCCATGAGGCGCTGTGCAATGAGGAGGTAGGGGTGCAGGATGGCTGAGGCCTTGGCTCTACTAGGGTCAAAGGCAAGTGGGGATCCCGTGATCCATGTTCAGAAGGTGGAGGTATCGAACGACGGGGGTGGGATGTGCGTGGGGGCGTAGGCACGGTCAGGGACAGGGACAGCGGGCCACTGGAAGAATGCACGAAGCATGTCGAGTGTGATCTCGCACTCTCGATCCATCAAGCGGGATGTGCATCCTCCAGGGGTCCGGTCAATAGAGCTCAGGACCTCTAGTGTCGGACGGATGTAAGTATCCGCCGACACCGACAAAAAATCATGCCATCCCACGTTGTCATACAACGTGAGGAGCCCCTCGAGTACCCCTAGGTGGTCAAGGTAAGCTAAGTGCATGAACATAGATGGTACTATCAAGCGATGGTAGATACGCTCGAACCTGGCGCGGTGTACGTCATTTCGAAACGTGATCCCCAACGGACCGATAGCGGGAGCGGGTTGAGGGACATGATCACAGGGATTGGCTGTGTAAGTGGCAGTGGCGGTGGTGGGTTAGGTAGAGGGGAGTCCTCCCT
This sequence comes from Scilla litardierei, assembly GCA_030789695.1. Lineage (NCBI taxonomy): Eukaryota > Viridiplantae > Streptophyta > Magnoliopsida > Asparagales > Asparagaceae > Scilla > Scilla litardierei. The sequence goes on along the minus strand of CM061142.1, from coordinate 256,955,462 downwards.
AGCATGAGAGGGACCGACATCATCGGTCCTCTTCCGCTTCGAAGAGGCTCCCCGTGTACGGGGCCTAGTGCGCGGCGGCATGTGTGCCGCGAGACATGTCCCAACTAAATAAATAATGCTGAGTGCTAAATGATGGAACGAGTGTACCTAAACATGCCGCAAGAGCAATAAGTGGTGCGTGCAAAGAGACGCCTCCGCCGCGAAGCTCAAAGCGCGTCCAAAAGCTCCCCAAAGCTCCCCTAAGATAACATGCAAATCAAACGATCAAATCAGTGAATAATATTCAATATGTATGGGGGAGATGGGGGATAATAGATAGATATGAAATTTAATTTGGATTAGGGGCTCAATGGGCATACAGATCAAGAGAAACGGGGAGGAAAGGGGGTTTTGGGGCAAAACGAGGTGATTGGGGGCGGTGGAGGCCGGGGCCAGCGAGGGGGGGGTGGTGGCCGAACGTCGGCGTGGGCAGTGGAGCTCCGTCGATGGTGACGGGAGTTGATTTGGGTGAGGGTCGAGATGATTCAGGCGATGGAGCTCAAACGTCGCGCTCGGGCTGAGAATTTGGGGTTTTTTCTGTTTCGATTTTCGCTCAGCCCGCAGCGATTATATATAGGGATTGTTACGACTCGACCGAGTGACAATGTCACTCGGCCAAGTGCGTAAACGAAAAAGAATTTCAAAAATCTCCTTGCCGCTTATGACTCGACCGAGTGGCTTTGCTTTACTCGGCCGAAGGGAGAAACTCCACTCGGCCGAGTGGCTCTGCCACTCAGCAATTTTTAAGCTAGGAGGGTATCTGTTTCACTCGGCCGAGTGATAAGTCACTCGCCCGAGTGGAAATTAAAGCTAAACTTACAGAAATTGACAGAGAGTTGGTCTGCAGAAACTTCCATGTTTGGTGCTCCACTCGGCCGAGTGGAGTCTTTGCTCGGCCGAGTGGCATATGCTACTCGGCCGAGTGACGTGCTGTTTTCTGCATCAGCTCTCCATTTTTGCTCTGGTCTCTGTTTTTCTTCCTCCAGTCTGTTTCTTCCTCCTCCTAAGGCCTAAACGCATTCCTGGAGCGCTCTTCCTTGCCTTGATCATCCTCTATATGATTGATATCCCTTTCTCCTTCTCCTGTCATGAAAATTAAGACCCGTTGTCACGATTTTCATGGACAAAAGACTCTAAACACTATAAAAGTCTAAACCAAAAAATGAAAATCAAATAAAAACAAATGCAAAACGCGTCGGGTTGCCTCCCGACAAGTGCTCGTTTAAGGTCATGAGCTCGACCCCTTAAGATATTCGTTTAGCTCGCTATATTGGGCGCATACGAGATGCACCCGTCAAATTTGCCAGGAAGACCGCTTGGATTTGGGTCGTGATGATCATTGGTCTTCCTCAATGCCCCCTCATCATGGGTATTATTGGGGGATAAGTCCCCCAAGCTAGATCTTGTTCCTATTTTCTTCTTGGCCGGTGACATTGATCTTCCTTTCGGTGGAGCTTTCTTCGGATTCTTGGCCTTTGAGAGCTTGCAAAGCTCTCGTATTCTTGCGACATCAGCGTCGCCTTCATCATCATCTATGGAGCCATCTGGAGGGTCATCCATTTTCTCTTCTTCACCTGAAGCTTTGCCTTCTTCGAAGCCATCGTCATGGAGAGCACCAATAGAGTGGGGGATTGCTTCTTCAATCACTTCATCGAGAAGATACGAAAGATCGTGGGGGTGTCCCTTGAGTAGATATACGCAACTTACTTCACCGGAGGGGACTCCTTCTGAATAATGCTTGAGCCATTGTCCATTCACCTTGAATGTGGATCTGTCTTTCCCTTCCAATTCAAAAGCTCCTCCCGGTTGTATGTGCTTAATGGTGAAAGGTCCGGACCATCGCGATCTCAATTTTTCGGGAAAGAGTCGGAGCCGGGAATTGAATAGGAGGACTTTATCTCCGACCTTGAAGTCCGTGACCGTGATGCGCGCGTCATGGAGGATTTTAGTCCTTTCCTTATAAATCATTGAGCTCTCATAAGCATCACGTCTTATCTCATCAAGCTCATTAATGTCTAAGAGTCACCTCACCACCGCACTTTTGTAGTCATAGTTGAATGTCTTAATATCCCAATATGTGCAGTGCTCCAACTCTACCGGCAAGTGACAAGCTTTCCCATAAACAAGTCGGTACGGTGTGGTTCCAATAGGAGTGCGAAAGGCCGTGCGATAAGCCCTTAGTGCATCGTTCAATTTCATTGACCAATCTTTTCTATATCTATCCACTGACTTTTCTAGAATTTGCTTGATTTCTCGGTTCGACACCTCCACTTGGCCACTCGTTTGGGGATGGTATGCCATGCCAACTCTATGATTCACCCCATATCTTTTAAACATGGCTTCAAATTTGTTCTCTATAAAGTGGCTTCTCCCATCGCTTATCAAAGTACGAGGCACTCCAAAGCGTGGGAAGATGTTATGCTTGAAAAACTTGGATACCACCCTCGCATCATTAGTAGGGGTCACAATGGCTTCCACCCATTTAGAGACGTAGTCCACGGCTAGTAATATATACTTGTTTCCTTTGCTTGACGGGAAAGGTCCCATGAAGTCCACTCCCCAACAATCGAATAGCTCAATTTTTAGAATGGGCCTCATCGGCATCTCGTTTTGCCTTGATATATTCTCGGTCCTTTGGCATCGATCGCATCCCTTGACGAAGTCATGCGTATCCTTGAACATGGTCGGCCAAAAGAATCGCATTGCAATATCTTAGCAGTGGTCTTAGATGAGGCGTGATGTCCCCCGCATGGCATACCATGGCAATGCAAGATGATCGACGTGGCCTCCTCCTTGGAAACACATCTCCGAATAACACCATCCTTGCAAATCTTGAAGAGATACTGATCTTCCCAAAAATAATTTCGGACTTCGTGCATAAACCTCCTCTATTGTTATGTGGGCATTCCACATGGTTTTATCCCGCAAGCTAAATAATTGACGAAATCCGCATACCAAGGCACCTCTCCGGGCCTTATGGCATATAGCCTCTCATCAACAAAGGTGTCATCGATAGGTAGGCTCTCGTCCTCCTCGCCGCGAACAAGCCTAGATAAGTGGTCCGCCACTATGTTGTCCATTCCCTTCTTGTCCCTAATCTCCAAGTCAAATTCTTGCAACAAAAGTATCCATCTTTTCAATCTTGGTTTTGCCTCTTTCTTGCTTAGAAGATACTTCAATGTCGCATGGTCGGTGTGGACAATAACCTTGGATCCAAGGAGGTAGGAACGGAACTTCTCGATGGAGTAGACAACCGCTAGAAGCTCTTTCTCGGTGGTAGTAAAAATTTTCTGCACGTCGTCCAATGTCTTGCTAGCATGAATATAGCATGAAGCTTTTTGTCTTTCCTTTGTCCTAGCACCGCTCCGATGGCTTGGTCACTTGCATCACACATGAGCTCGAAGGGAAGGGTCCAATTCGGTGGTTGTATGTTAGGGGCGGAGATGAGTGCTTACTTCAACGTATTAAATGCTTGCAAGCACTCTCCTGAAAAGACAAAGGGGGCATCTTTAGCAAGTAAGGAAGTAAGTGGTCGGGCAATTAGGGCAAAGTCCTTGATAAAGCGGCGGTAAAACCCTGCATGACCAAGGAAGCCTCTAATGCCCTTTACATTAATAGGAGGAGGGAGTTTTTTGATTACCTCAACTTTCACCTTATCAACCTCAATCCCTCGAGAGGACACAAGATGCCCAAGCACTATCCCCTTGGTGACCATAAAATGACATTTTTCCCAATTAAGGGTGAGATTGTTTTGTTGGCATCGTTTGAGGACTTTTGTAAGATTAGCCAAACAAGAATCAAACTCACTTCCATACACAGAAAAATCATCCATGAAGACTTTCATAATATTTTCAATGTAATCAGAAAAGATTGATGTTATGCATCTTTGAAAAGTGGCGGGAGCATTGCAAAGTCTAAAGGGCATTCTACGATAGGCATATGTACCATAAGGACATGTGAAAGTGGTCTTTTCTTGGTCGTCTTCATGCAAGGGAATTTGAAAGAACACAGAATACCCATCCAAATAACAAAAGTATTTATGTTTAACAAGTCGTTCAAGTATTTGATCAAAGAAGGGTAATGAGTAATTGTCTTTCCTCGTGGCTTTATTTAACTTCCTATAGTCAATGCACATTCACCATCCCGTGACGGTGCATGTAGAAATGGGTTCTCCCTTATCGTTTTTTAAACGGTCATCCCCCCTTTTTTAGGAACCACGTGAACGGGGCTAACCCACAGGCTATCAGAGATAGGGTAAATAATGCCGGCTTCGAGTAACTTAAGAATCTCTTTCTTAACCACCTCTTTCATGTTGGGGTTCAACCGCCTTTGAGGCTCTATAGAGGTGGCTTCAGTGTTTTCTAAGTGGATTCTATGCGTGCAAAGTCTAGGGCTTATTCATTTAAGGTCAGAGATGGTGTAGCCAAGCACATCTTTGTGACGCCTAAGAACATCTAAGAGTCTTTCTAGTTGATCATGGTTGAGGCGGGCATTAACAATAACCGGGTAGGTCAATTTATTGCCCAAGAAAGCATACCTTAGATTTGGTGGTAGTTGTTTAAGTTCTACCTCAGGTGGCGCTGTACTCCCTACTTCCTCTCCTTGTGTAAGCTTGATTTCTCCTGCAACATCTGGGTCTAGATCCTGCTCATGCGGTGCGCTCTCGTGTGGAGGCTCAGATTCACTTCTTGGTGAGGACGGTGCATCGGAATAGACGCTGCACACTTCCATGTGGGCATGGACGTGGTCACTACTTTGCTCCGGTTCATTCCTAAGATCAAGAGATATGTCAGTTAATGCACAAATGTAGGAGTGGGAGTTGTAGAGTCCACTTACCTCAATATCGGTATGCCCAAAGGGTAGCTCGGGGGTGTAGCATTCTTCGATGCATGTTCTACTGTCTTCGAAATATAGCTTGTCATCCCTCACATCAACTCTGATGTCGCCCCCAATAGTCCCATTCGGGGAGATTCGATCCATTACAAAGCTAGCAAACATTTGTTCAAGGGGGTCCTCGATGTTAATAGCAAAAGCTCCGGCGGCGTGGACCTCATCGACAAGTTCCTTAAGAAGTTCTGCGAAGGAATCATCATCTCCCTGGCGAGATTCAGTCACTGGCATTGCATCCCCCATGTTACCTGTTAAGATCTTATGGAAAGTATTGGGAGAAAATGCAAACTGGTCTGTGAATAGAGTTAGAAAGGAAAAATAAAGAAAGATGGATGATTAGAAGGCGAGAGATAACCGGGTGATCAAAAATAAAAAACCATCAATAGTTACTCCCCGGCAACGGCGCCAAAAACTTAGTCGCGCCCCGGATATACACCCGGGACAAGCGATTGTAGTCTTACCGCAAGCGCATGGCGTAGTGGCGAGCAGGTATCGAACTCAGGGAGGAACAATGACGGTGTCACGTTCTAATCACCTAGCTATCAAAATGGTCGAGAATAATTTGGGGTAAATTGTCACAATCGTTCGTATATCTATAGAAATATTAATGGAATAAAGTGCATAGGGATAGGGAATCCCCGCTACGGACCGTATCTTATCGTTGTGATTCTTAGGTTACATCATCGCTAGACTTGAATTTTAGGTGAACTAGTCGCAAGTAAATGTAGAACCCAGCTCATGCTCTCGCGCTATTGTCGGTCTATAGCAAACCTAGGTTAGGGCCCAATCTCTTGCAAACCCTAACCCAAGCCGCTAGCATTAGGATCGACATCATCGTTCAATCGTATCTCGAGCCCACTCTCGTGCAAACTCGAGCTACGACCTAGGTTGAGATAGTTCCTACCCGTCCAATCTCTTGCAAACGGGTATTGGTATCGAAGCACGATTAAAACCCCTAGCTTTGGCCCAATCTCTTGCAAACCAATTCTAGGGGAGTCCAATCGCAAATCTAAATTGAATCTCTAGGGCATCCTATCAATTAGGATCCAATCTCTTGCAAATCCCAATCAATATGAGTCCCTAGCTATCCGTAATAAATCAATCCCAACCTACCCATAATCATTTCTAGCAAGAATTTCACCAATTCATCACAAATTGGAAATATTGTTCATAGGGTTCATCCCTATGCACTAGGACAATAAAACTACTCACTATCCATCATGCAATCCATAAGAAATTCAATAGCAAAATCAAAACAATTCATTGCAATAGAGAAATTATCAATAAAAATAGAGTTTTTGACAAGAAGAGAGACAAACCAATGAGAACCCAATAGCATCCAACAAAAATAACCTTTTAATCTTCAAAAGAAAAGCTAAATCTATTGATCTAAAAAGCTCTCTAAAAAGGCTGCCAAAAGTATCAAAAAGTTCTCCTAAACTAGGGCAAAAACTGGGTTTAAATACCCCTCAAAATCGCCCAAAAAAATCGTTACAAAAACGCCCCTGCGCAGCCCAGAAATCGCAGTTTACGCAGCAGGCGGGGCGGCTCACTCGACCGAGTGACAATTGTCACTCGGCCGAGTGACAAACCCTGTACAATAACAGTAAGTCGGGAATTTTTTGTGGGTCTGTCTTCGGAAGTGACTCGGCCGAGTGGCTTTACTCACTCGGCCGAGGGGCATCTCTTGCTCGACTGAGTCGGAACCGCCAAGAGCCTGTACATTTACAGTAAGTCAGCCTCTTTTGAAGTGGATTTTCTCGTGCCACTTGGGCGAGGGGATTTCCATGCTAGGCCGAGTGGATTATCGTCACTCGTCCAAGTGCACGCCTATTTCCTTCTGTTGGTGCGTGTCCGGTCTGGTCGACCGAGTGGTCTTCTTGCTCGGCCGAGTGAGATGCTGCAAATGCCCAATCTTCATCTTTTCGCTTCCTCGTCGCTCCTACGACGTTCCTTCTTCTCCCACTTGTCTTCCATCGCCGAATAGCCCTCAAAAGAGCCTCGGGTGACACTCCGGAGTGGGTGCAAATCCTCTAGATCTCAAAATCACTCTGAATCGCTCTATATCTCCTGAAATACGACAAAAACAAGAAATCGTGAAAAGCATTGCAATATTGCCGAATAATCGTGAAAAACGCGATATGAGCGATCAAAGTGGCATGTAAACATGCAGAAAAAGGGTGTAAAATACAGAGCGATCAACGACTCGATCCGAGGGAATGTGATTCTTGTGTATTTGACGTAAACTTCACTTTATATCATCGCATTGAATGAAGGCCAGTAGCACGATGTTGGAATTCTCACGCCCTTTGGGATCGTGATTCGAAGTGCCTCCTTCTGTGAGACTTTGATACGCGTCTCCTTCTGACGGCTTGGATTCGAAGTGACCTTCCGTATAAAGCCTTTCTCCTTTTAAATTCTGCTTTACCCATTGCTAGTTACCCTGATTTTCATCTATTTTTCTCAAATGGCGGGTCGGGATTTCAGTCAAGACGTTCAGCAACGCAATCCTCGGTGATGAGGATATTCGGGTGGTCGGGGGAGTTCCTCTGGCCATGGGCCTGGTCGCACTGTGGGGGAGGACATTCTTCCGGGTGACCCACCGATTGGGGTATCAAGGCAGGTGGGCATTCGTCCCCATCCGCCCTTGGGCACGGCCAAACCTTCGCCCTTCGTGGCGGATCAGATTGATGCTCACGTCGGTCTCGACCTCAGAGAGGGGGACGTGGCGGCCGTCGAGCAGGGTTCCCGTGTGTTAACCGGGAATCTGGGGGAGAGGGAGAGACGCTCTCTCTCGTGGTCTGATGGTCCTGAGGGGAAGCAGAAGAAGAGTGAGAGTGGTCCAGCTGGCGTGGCCGTCCAGCTGGCACAGGGATCTGTCCTTCCGAGTGACCGCTCCTTGTTAGAGGGGGTTCCTTATTGGGAGAAACTGGCAAACTCTCTGGTATGGCATAACCAGGATATCGGTCCCTTTCTTCTTCTACGAATGTTTTTTTGAGGGCGACATTCACCCCTTCAGTCTCGCAGGTTTCCACGGTTGCTGTAGAGGCGCAACGCTTCTCATAGAATGTAGATGGTCTTGAGTCGGCCTTGGCGCAGAAGCACCTGAGGCCTGAGGTGGCTGAGCAATCAACCAAGGAGGCCCACCAGTTCAAACTGAGAGTTGCAGAGCTCCCCTTGGAGGTGGGATGTTTGACGGAGGCTCTGGCTGTCGCCGAGAGATCGGCCAAATATGCTGAGGATGCACTGTCCCTCGCCCGGGAGGTGCATAGAAAGGAGAAAGGCGCTCTTTGGGCCGATATAGGCGACCTGCAGGAAGTGGACCATGCTCAGATCGTAGCTGAGGTCCAGAGGGGTTATGGGGATGTTTTGGCTCCGAGGATCGCGGAGTCTCTCCGTGAGGGATTCCGGGCGTTCTCGGACATTTTAGCTGCGAAGATTGAGAGGTCCTTCCGGGATGGTTTCATAGCGTTCGAGGAACGGGTCCTAAGAATGATTCCCCTACCACCGGTTGTCCCTGGTCAGTCTACTGGTTTTGAAGAAGACGAATAACCTGGGGACGCCTCTTTGCGACCTCCTGCATCATAGGTGGATCAAAAACACACAAAGATGGCCCATGCACATCTCACATGCTTCATCTACGACACACAAAGATGGCCAATATACTTGTGGCAAGTGACATGATGCTGAAATTGAATACATCACATTTATTTAGAATCGAAGATGTTGTTTTCTCCATCAGAAGAATCACCCGATATTCTAGACTGTTTCAGAAGAATCACCCAGTAGCCTGAAGGTGCCACCAATGAATCATCTCTCAAACTAAGCAATCACCTTCCCTGCGCTGATCGAAAACTGTGCAGCCTCATTTCTCTCTATGCTCCGAAGAATTTCTTACGAGTGCCACAATTGAATTTCATACCACTGCCAAACTGTGTTGTTGCAATATTCTTTATGATACTACATGATCTATCTCATTACACAATATATTTACTTAATTATGAATTTTTTCTTTTCATCACTGCTTTTTCTTCAATGCATAAAGGGGATAGAAGGCCAAGATACTTATGGGCTTCATTACATCAATGCTTTTCATACCCCTGCCATTTTTTCTTTGGTGATGAGCTTGATGACTGAGCCCACAGGCATGGCTAAAAGGCTGAAGAGGAAATCGAAAAAATCTTTGCCAGCTGCAGCGAACAACACTCTCTTCATCCTCTTGTCTATGAAAAGCTTCAACCTCAGTTGGGTGGCCATCATCATTGCTGCAGCAAACAGGTGATGGTTTATTTAAGCTATGGTCTCTGGTTGGGGGGGTGGGGGGTGTGTGGGGGTGGGGGGGGGGGGTTGCTTGAATATGGTCAGAGTAATATTTGACCAAGATTACTTCTTCCTCATACCTTTCAAAGCACTCGAAGTGTTGTGGTTGAAGAGTTCTTGTGGGTAGGGAAGCCATTTATAGACGAATTGGACTCCCCTTGGATGAGGATGAGTCTACAGTCAAGTGTAGCATTACTTCTTCCTCATGACTGATAAACATCAGTCGAAGTGTAGAGGTTGAAGAGGGCTTATGCGTTGGGAAGCCATTTATAGACGAATTAGACTGCCCTTGGATGAGGATGAGTCTACAATAGAGTGACCGTGAGTCTACAGAAGAGACCACGTGAGTTAACAAAGCAGTTATGTACATAAGATTTTATTCATCTCGCACATCTTCCTAAATTATAATGCGTTGTGCGCGGATTAAAACAAGTTAACGGAGAGTTTTATTACTCACTACGCACTACGGATTGTGCACGTGGGGTAACAGATTTTACTTTTGACCTAATAATAATCAATGCAAAAACGGGTAAAATTATACCCCGTTGTGCGCGTCGATGAAAATAGGGTTACATTCGAATAAAATAACTCCAAGCATACAACGTCATGTAATATTTGTCCAGATTTTATCCAATGTGCGTGTCGATCAAAAAACATGCTACGAGAAAAAATTTCACCTAATGCATCGAATAGAGAAAGCACCGGATTCGTTAAAGGAGTGGTGACGTATACCGTGATGGACGATCTCGCTGTGATGTCAATGTATACCGCTATTTCCAGCATTACTCTGCTGAAACAAGTTTACAATATTGATGGAGAAATATTACTCTTACTTACTCGATTGAACAATTGTGTTATCCAAAATACATATTGCTCAATGCGCGCAACAGCCAAACTATATGCCCGTTTTGTGCTTTGGGCAATTTTGATAAACCATAAATAATTTGCTCTCCATGCACAACGGCCATATTCTTGTCGGTTGTGCGCGTTGAGCTATTTTGTTTGAGGCTATCAATTTTGCTCAACGCACACCACTACGGTCATACATTATTGGGAACAACACTGGCTGCTATCAATCTGATGTAGATTCACAGGCAATCTTCTATATAATCACAAGCAATTTAATGTAGACTCACGGGGTCTCTTGTGTTGCCTCGCAGTAACTCTACTGTAGTCTCATCCTCATCCAATGGCATCCAAATTCGTCTATAAATGGCTTTTCTTCCCACAAGCCCTTGTCAACCACTACACTTCTTGATGATATTATTCTATCTTATTCTGTCTTATTCTAATTATATGATATTTTCTCTACAACATTCTATTTTTTCCTTCATCACTGATGCGTCCTCAACACTCAAAGATGGACAATATACTAGCGGCTAGTGACATGATGCAGAAATTGAATACATCACATATATATTGATTCGAAGTTGTTCTTTGCTCCTTCATATGTTCTGTTCGTCGTCATTGAAGCTATCAGCTTCCATGCACACCCGCTTCATTGCAGACTTCACTGCTTGTATATGTTCTTTGATACTTAGTTGCAGACATAACTGCTTGATGATAATAAATGTTCTATCTTATTCTAAGTCTACCCGTACAATATTTTTACTTAATTTTGCTTTGTTATGTGTTCATCACTAATTTTTCTTTAACGCAGACATGAGACGGATGGCCAAGATACAAAGAAGCAAGTGACGCGGATGCAGCTGATGGAGCAGCTCATAAATGGCAACAAAGTTTAATTTTTTTTCATGGTGGGAATCACTGTATCCCTAGTATAGTCCAGTGCTTGAATTTCTTAGTCGGGCAAAAACTATGAAGTTGCAAAATGATTACATGTAGTTTCTACTTTGTTGTGTTATGTAGATTTGAATGCATAAATGTTGTAGCATGTTGGAATACAGATCTTAATACAATTCATTAAATTTGGGCAATTACATCACATTACAAAATTGTGTGATGCTAACTTGACGTACCCACAATTACTCAGCTCGCACCAACGGCAACAGCATTGAACGTTGTGCGAGCTGAGCACAACTGTCTACGATTACCAACATTTACTCGACGAGCATACCCGTCAAAGTTAGTAACCGTTGTGCGCGTGGAGCATAACTGTTTACAATTACCCAAATTACTCAGCGCGCACATCCGCAACATTATTGAACGTTGTGTGCGCTTATTAGGAAACCTGTAAAATTACCAAGTTTTGCTCAGCACGCACAAAGGGTAAAAGTTGTAAACGTTGTGCGTGCGGAGCTAGACTGTATACAATTACCCACCAATACTCATCGCGGACAGCTACATGCCTCATTCTCTTCATTCTCTTCAGCTCTTCAGCTTCTTCTTCTTACTCCTTAATCCCATTAATTTTCTTGACAATTGTCAGGTTCTGCAGCAACAGAGAAATTATAAGATATAAGATCCACAGCATCGGATATAGGTCTCGAATGATAGGCATTATCCTCATAGGGTTATAATCTAGACTTTGTGTTTTAAGGTTGAATTTGGACCCCCAGCCCTATTAATTCAACTCCACGATGGCTGCATTTTGGACTAAAATATAGGAGGCTGCCGTTTTCAGATGACCATTTTTAAAGAGAACCAGTTTACTTACAACCCATTTACACTGATATGTCGGTGGAAAATGCATGTAGTATATTTCTTCCAAGCTAATACAAAATTGTTACCTATAGGATATAAAAATGTCGGCCTTCATATCACAGCTTTGTTAAGTCATCGGTCGAAGATTTTTCCACAGAGAATATGGAGCAATGATGTTAAAATAATTTATACTAGTATATAAAATAGTAACCTGTTGAGCAATTATACCTTCTTTCTACCAGTTGTGCTCATACGACAAGTTCTCGTGTCATGACCCTTTTCTGCACAAACACTGCAAGTCTTTATTCTTGTTTGACTTTGTTCTTGTGAGACTTGTATTCCAGACGGAATCCTTGACGCCGCTCGTGGTCGACCTTTAGTTCTTGCTTTTGTAAGATCATGCATAATTACATCATTTACTCCCACTTCTTGTTTGATAGGTGCACTGGACCCCACCTGTGATCTTGGCTCTTCAGAAGCAGTTTGCACTTTATTAGTCATATTATGGTGGTCCAAAAAACTGTTTGCCCACCCAAAGACGTCATCAAACAGAAGGGGATCTCTTGTAACTGCCTCCATGACTTTATCGAATGGTGAACGAAGCCTCCAGGCTTGAACTGGAGTAATTTGAGTTGGACGTACTCCATGTACTGTGCTAGTCGAAGAGGCCCCAAGACTCATGATGCTATGTCTTGCATTTAGAGTCCACCTTGGTAAAATATATCTCTCAGTGATGGCTTGCATATTATACTTTTGCTTCATGATATATAAAATTTGCGTGCATAGAAAACCTTCAGTCACAGCCATTGCACACGTACACCTGAACATTCCCTTAGATATATTGCATTGAACATTATGCACGTAGCTCTGTCTATCAATCCGCATAGTTAATCTATACGTGGTCGTATCCCCATTAGTGCTCACCCTTTTATGTCGACAGTATAAAGTATTTTTGAAACAATTTTGAAAAATGGAAAATATGTTTCTAGTATATACCTGTGAGACATGAACCTCTAACTCATACATGCCGCTAAATTCTGGTTTGTTCCTCATACAAAAAATATCTTCTCTCTCCTCTTTGTCTCGCAGAAATTTTACATCTTTATCATATTGATCAATGAACTCGTATGATAGAGCCATACAGTTTACGTATCCATCAAAATACGCATTCATGCTTTCACTCCTTTGGCTGGACGCCATGCCTGCACACAAAACAAGAAATGAATACCATGTGCTGAGTTTATTTTGATCATATAATTTTACAACAATATCTATCGTATTAACATTTTCATACCCCCAAAGAAAGTATCCAGTAGGTACGCCTTAATCCAATGCTGTCCTTTCTCATGCATCGTATGCAACCACTTCCAGGCTTTCATTGGATTGTTTTGTTTTTCTGTCAATGGCTCCTGAAATTCCGTTTGGTACCTCTCCATTAAGATGCCCCAACAATTCTCAGCTTCTTCAACATTTTGACTATTCTTACACCAGTTGGCATAGTCTTCATCAAATTCAGGGTTATAAGAAGACCGCAATGAACGTGGATGCTCATATTCGTGCAGAATGATATGCCATATGCAATACATGTGCTTTGTATTTGGAAAAACTCTTTTGATTGCATTGTATATTGCCGGGTCTTGATCAGTGATGATAGCTCCTGGTGATTTATCCCATATACATGTTAACCACTGTCCAAATAACCACACAAAGGATTCTTCCTTCTCATCATCAAGAAGAGCACATCCAAATAGAATAGACTATTTATGATGATTGACACCTGTAAACGGTGCAAAAGGCAACATGAATCTATTTGTCTTATAAGTGACATCAAATACAACAACATCTCCAAACTGGTTGTATGATGTCCTCGCCCTTCCATCAGCCTAAAATATACTCCTACATACATTCTCTTCATCATGCTCAATAGCATAATAGAACAGAGAGTCTGTAGCTTGCCTTTTAATAAATTGTTCTATTACTCTAATGCATTCCTTCCCAATGTTGTTCTTTCTTGCTACTCTACCATGATCAATGCATTGTTGCATAGTAATATTGACATTACTACTACTCGTGGCATTTAGAATCCTTGCAATCTTTACAGGTTCTACTCTACAGCCACGCATCTGATCAACTAAATTCCAACATGTTCCGTCCATATGCGATCTTTTATGTGACCGTAACATCTGGATCTTCGCTGGGCTTTTTATCAACACATGATTATGATCATCATTAAAGGAGTTTATGCGCCAAACTCCATCGGCGATTTTATGAATTTTCATTAGAGCCATACAGCCTTCTCTTTCATTATTCCTTCGATTAACGTCCCTCCCTATCTCCCTCTTATCTTTTACGCTTTTACACCCTTCTTTGTTGCACGTATACTTCCTCCTCGTGGTATTACCATCATTTTCCTTTCCCGTAGATCCATTTCGGGTTGCAAAACCTTTTATTGCTGCATATGTATTATAAAATTGATATGCAGCTTCTTCTATTTGAAATGTCATTCCAATATGTAGTCTGCCTTTTTCATTATCACTATGCCTATCCTCTTGTTATATGTTGTTTGCACTGTCATTTTCAGCTTTAATCTCATTTGGCATCTCCTGATCATGCACAAAGGGTTCACTCTCTTCGATTTTCATTTTCTACATTAGAAACAAGTAAAAATATCAGTAATATTGACGCAGCATGACTACTATACATGTCTATCCAAGTAGCAGTAGATTATCATCAGCTTGTTAGTTGAAACCACACTACTATTACTAATCATGTTAAAACCTTGCGTATTATATCTATTCATTTTCAATCTGATCTAATTGTTACCATCATATTTGATGACCGGATCAAATACATCAAAAAATCAAACATATCACCTGTTTTGCACGGTGGGCAATATTATTTACGCCATTCGCTCTATGTGTTGTGCTATATAAGTGGCTTCGATAAGTTTTGATGGACATCTCATATTGCTCAGCGTGCACAACAGGTGATATGTTTGAAGGGGTTTACGCGGAGAGTAATTTCCATCGCAACACTTCGCTAATTTGGAAATTACTCACCGCGCAAAACGATACAAAAATTTAGCCTGTTGTGCACGGAGAGGAATTTCCTGCGCTAATTGTCCATAGGTTTGAAATTACTCACAGTGCAAAACCCTTCAAAAATTTATCCCGTTGTGCGCGTTAAGCAATATGAGATGTCCAACAAATTAGGGATGACGATCCTTACCTCAAGGAGGAGAGTATGAGGGGAATCAACGAAAGTGTGATGGCTTGGATTTGGGGACGATCTTAGGCGTGGGCTGTTGAAATCGAAGACCTTGTGCAAAACTGGGGATCTACTCCAGCTTCCGCGTTTTGTGCGGGAGTGAACAAAAGAATTGGTGGCGATCGTATTTTAGTACAAAAGGGCTTAAAGGTAATTTAGTACAGAGGCACGTTGAAAAGAGCTTAAAGGGCGTTCTTGTAATTGCACCAAAAGGACAGATATTACCATAATCAGTGATCGAATCGAACGGTAGGGAGGGGTCGAGCACAGGAATCCCATCTGAGCTTGAGCGCAGGCGCATTTTACCCCATATATATACATATATACATATATACACATATGTACACATATATACATATATATACAAACATATGTATATATATATATATACTAGTCATAACCTGTGCACGCGTGCATGGTTCATTTAAGATTTCCCTCCGCGAAATATAAACAAAATTTAAAAGAACACCAAATTAGCGTAAAAATATTTAGCAGCACGGGCACCTTCAGCGTGGGCGTCTTCGGCACGGAACAACAAATTCGGTGCGAGCGCCTTTGACGTGGAACAAAAAATTCAATGCAGAACAACAAATTCGGTGCGGTCGCCTTCGGTGCAGAACAACAAATTAGGCGTAGAACAAAAAATTTGGTGTGGGCCTCTTCGGAGCGAAACAACAAATTCGGCGCAGAACAAAAAATTCAGCATGGAACAACAAATTAGGCGTAGAACAAAAAATTCGGCGTGGACCCTTTCGATGCGGAACAATAAATTCGGCGTGGGCGCCTTCGGCACGGAACAACAAATTAGTGTAAAAAAATTAAGCGTGCGACTTCGATGCGGAACAACAAATTCAAAGGTGAATAACAAATTTGGCGCGGGCGCCTTTGACGTGGAACAACAAATTCCGCCAGGTCACCTTTGGTGCGGAACAACAAATAAGCGTAAAATTATTTAGCGGGCACCTTCAACGCTGAACTACAAACCTCAGGGTATTTTTCAGTGATGTTATTAACTTAAAATTTTTTACGCTAATTTGTTGTTACGCTAAATTTTTTATGCTAATTTGTTGATCCGCTAAATTTTTTTACGCTAATTTTTTTACTTTGTTTAATTTAACGAATCATGCTTCTCCACAATCTTTCCCAAGACACTTTTAATTTCAAAGTGTAGGTTCCCGAGACACTTTTTCCCCAAAAATTTAACCTCCACAATCTTTCCCAATACACCTTTAATTTCAAAGTTTTGGTTCCCAAGACAATTTTCCCCCCAAAATTTAAGTTTTCCCACTAAAATTTTCACAAAATTCAATCTCAATCATTGATTTACCAAGATCAAATCCCAGCCACTCTTTATCTTATCCTCGTCAGCCCAAGAATTCAAAAACGGTTGTCAAATGTATAATAGATATATAATATATGTGTATATATATATATATATTTGTATGTGTTTATATATACTAGTCATAACATGTGCCCTCGGGCACGGTTCATTTAAGATATCCCCTGAAAATCTTTGTTCTCCTCAAAAATTACTGCCCCCAACAAAATTTAAACGAACTAAAATTTAGCTTCAGTGCGGAACCGTGCTCTCGGGAACGGTACATTTATGGTATCCACTCAAAATCTTCGGTCTCCCCAAAAATTATTTCCCCCTCCAAAATTAAAACGAACAAAAATTTAGCTTCAGCGCGGACACGTGCCCTCAAAATCTTTGTTCTTCCCAATAATTATTTCCCCTTCCAAAATTTAAACGAACAAAAATTTAGCTTCAACGTAGGGTAAATTAAACGAACAAAAATGGACAGTGGAATGAAAAATGAACAAATAATTATAAATTTATAATACACAATAATATTTGGCAACTATATAATTATAGTTAATAGTTTGTCTGGTACCATTAAAAGCATGCTGTCCATTTCAAGACTCCCTTTTTATCCATCTATACTTTTTTCGAATTTTTCTTGTACGGGTTAGGTGGATGTGAATTTGGACGTCTAATCTACAAATGGGGGCGGTGGGACCCAGCTAATCAAAGTTGGTTCGGATCCAACTGACTCAAATCCCAAACATTTTTCTCAGCCATTGATGCCACGTTTTTCCAACATTACAAATGCCATTGGATAATGTGTTGCCATTGGTGTTACGTTTTTCCATAAAAATTTCAAAATTTTGAGTTTTCCAACATAATTGATTCCCCCCCAAAACTTTCTCAAACTCATCTCAACCTGCCATTCTTTAAGAACAACTCCTAGCCACTGTTTATCTTGTCCTAGTTAACCATAGAATTCATTACATTCTTCAAGAACAACTCCTAGCCGCTCTTTATCTTGTCCTAGTCAACCATAGAATTCAAAAACAGTTGTGTTTTAATGTGTGTGTGTGTGTGTATCTATTATACATTTGACAGTCTTTTTTGAATTTTAGGGCTGACTAGGACAAGTTAAAAAGTGTCTGAGATTTGATCTTGGTAAATCAACGGTTGATACTGGATTTTGTGAAAATTTTAGTGGAAAAACTTATATTTTGGGGGAAAAGTGTCTTGGGAACCAAAACTTTGAAATTAAAAGTGTATTGGAAAAGATTGTGGAGATTAAATTTTGGGGGAAAAGTGTCTTGGGAACCAAAACTTTGAAATTAAAAGTGTCTTGGGAAAAATTGTGGAGAAATATGATCCATTAAATTAAACAAAGTAAAAACAATTAGCGAAAAAAATTCAGCGGAACAACAAGGTTAATACCGTCATCGAAAAATACCCTGAGGTTTGTTGTTCTGCGTCGAAGGCATAAAAAAATTTAAGTTAATACAGTCACTGAAAAATACCCTGAGGTTTGTTGTTCCGTGCAAAAGGCGCCCGTGCCGAATTTGTTGTTTTGTGCAGAATGCGCTCGCGCGTTGTTCTGCACCAACAAACGGCGCCCGCGTAATTTTTTACGCTAATTTATTGTTCCGTACCAAAGGCGGTCATGCCTAATTTGTTGTTTTGCATCGAATGCGCTCGCACGTTGTTCCGAACCGATTTTTTGTTCTGCTAAAGTTTTTACCGTACTTTGTTGTTACCCGTCGAAGGCACCCGTGTCGAATTTGTTGTTCCACACCAAAAGTGCTCGCGCGTTATTCCGCACCGAAGGCATCCGCACCGAATTTGTTGTTTCTCACCGAAAGCGCCCGAGCACAATTTGTTGTTTCACGTCGAAGGCTCCCGCTCCGTATTTGTTGTTCCGTGCAGAAGGCGCCCACGCCGAAAGTGCCCGTGCCACGAAATTTTTTGCGCTAATTTATTGTTATATTAAATTTTGGCTCTGGAAATATTTTGTTGGGTAACAAAATTTCGCGGGGAAAATCTTAACAGAACCATGCCCGCGGGCACGGGTTATGACTAGTATATATATATCGGTGTGTATATATATATATCTCTGTGTGTGTCTAAACACACACACAAGACATAACCCGTGCCCGTAGGGCACGGTTCATTTAAGATATTACCACCCTCAAAATCTTAGTTTTCCAAAAAATTAAAGCATAATAACTAGTATATAGTTCCCTCAAAGAATTTAGTTTCACCAAAATTTACTTCGCCAATTGAATTCGATTTCACTCAAAAGATTTAGGTTCTCTAAAAAAGTTTCCTCCTAATTTAACTTGTTCACTAAGTACACTGTTCATTTAAAATTTTCCTTTCACAAAATCTTGGATCCACTAATTTTAAAAGAACATCAATAATTATAGATATACCATAAGAACAATACACGTATATTTATAGATATATCATTTTAGTTAAGTTTATTGCAAAAATATTTTTTGGCCAATTCAGATCATAAATTATATGAATATAGTCTGACGTCAACTGAATTTATAATGAATTGAGCACAGTTGTAATTTGCTATTGTAGGAATAAAATCTCTACACATGACATAATGTCTGTGTGCAATTGGTTTTAAGCTTTTTTTTGCTAGAATAATTTCTCATTCAAAATAATACATTACCGATTTGTTTTACTTTTTTGATTTTACTCATCATTTTTTCCTAAATGAATCATATATATCTCGCTTAATTTTCAATATACATTCACAATTCTCTTGCATAATACCAATTGACAGCCGATCCATGGAAACTTGAAGATAATGATGAACCTGCAAGCTGCAGATGATGCTTTAGTCAATAAAAATATTGACACACTAAGACAAATGAAGTCAGCATTCTGTAATGCCTTGCAAGAGAAACGTGCTACGACTTGCAACTGCAGCCTCGAGTTCAAATTTGATTGATAATAATGTACCTATCATAGTTAATTGCACAGCTACCATGATACAATTGATAAAATTTCTTTTTAGTTCCTTGATCTTCTATACTTCAACGTTCAGCTGGCATTAGAGATATATCCCATGTAAGCTTTTCAGTATAATCCCATGTCTTGCTATAACAACAAATAGTAGGTTTTATCATTAAAATTGAAACATATGTCAAGGTTTAAATATTGTTTTTGCATCATGGTAGCCACCAGGAGAATGATAGCATCCATACTATGAATGTCGAGATCTATGTGCAAAATACAATTCCATATAGTAAGAACGTCAACCATATAATCGGTCAAGGGTAGAAAGTCATATGTTCATGAAATTGCCAACCAAAGCGTTTACTGAAGATCAAAAAGATTTTATTTTGCTATGGTATATGAACAATGGGCATGCATCCAAAAAAAATCAATAACATAAGTCACAAAAAGACATTCACCAAACATACCATTTATATCCCAAAAACAACTCAAAGTACAAAAGCTATAACAAAAAGCTACATATAACAAAAAGGCTACAGATAACTCAAAGCATTCAGATTTCTAGCTCAATCATCCCTTCGTTATGTTTAAGAAGTTCCGATTTCTTGTGTCTTTGGCTATGGGAGGGGGAAGAGTGCGGGGATGCTTGCAATTTTTTTTATCCGCTTACAAATCGTGCTTGGAGCTGGGAGTGCTGAGTGGAAGATGTGGGCAGATCGTGTGGGAGAGGAGGTTCTTGCGACAACCAATGCGTGGAAGTATCTATAATCTCATTAACCTGGATAAAAGATTTTCTATTAAAAACCAACTAGGAACTCAAACCAAATCATGGACGTATCAATAATCTCATAAATGCATGGAAGTATCAATAAACTCATCAACCCGTATTTTTAGAACGTATTTGATACAATTAAAGCCTTCTATTTCCATCAAGGAGCATACATGTATGTTTATCTCGAGTTAAGGGTTAACAAATAAATAAATTTTCACGTATCTCGCCAATATGAAGACATAATAAATGTATCTATTTTGATAAAATAGTGGCAATAATTCCCTTTTAATCTACAAAACTAAGCATCGAACAAATTCTCAGCTAGTGTAAATTATCAAAACTTGAGATCGGTAAAAAGGATGTCAAAGTTAAGGAGTAAATGGGTCATAAAAAGCGAAGAAAAATGATGAGATTTTCACAACTTTATATACTAATACATCAAGAAACCATATGAATGGAAGACATCAACAATGTTTATTTGAACAGAAAGTTCATTTTTTTACTACTTGCAATTGCCTCTTGGATGTAGGTCAAAGTTGATGCATCAATGTGCAGGTCAACCTTACTACCCGTAATTGCCTCAGTTTCTAAAAGTTCAAAATATTTACTACATGCTAATACATCAAAGTTCAAAAAAAAATTGAACTGGAAAATCATGGATCAAGTTGACCTGCACAATTGTGCCTAAACAATTGGTTAAAAAAATTATGCAGGTCATGAACTGAAAAAATAAATTTGAGAGTGAATGACCTACACAATTGTTTAGAAACTTGATTACAATGTTCACAAAATCACTTGAAATAAAATTTCACTTGATTATAGGCACAATTTCACTTAATTTGATTTCCAAGACTTTATGTTTAGAACGGCACTTAAAAATATAACAGGGATTACCATGGAATTTAATAGCTATTTTTGTTCAAATTTAGGGGTATGTTAAATTGTTTTCATCAAGAATATAACACAGATTAACAGTACAATTTCACTTGATGACAATATACTGTGCACTATGTATTATACTTCACACCTCCTTGCAAACTGCAATTAACCCTTTGGAACTGGGCATGATACAGATACATGTATGACATGCATGCGTACAGCTATTTCCTTGACATAAAGCTCGTGAATTTTTGCAATAAATGTCAAATGTTACAGATACATATGTCAAATGATACAGATACATATGTCAAATGTTTCCTTGACATGAAGCTCAGGAAGTACATCTGTAGATTTGTGTTTCAAGTTGAAAAGCATATTTGTGTTCCTATAAGCCAACAAAAAACGTTTGCAATAAACTTCTTATGTTAATTGAAGTAAGAGAATTCATAAGTTTGTAGAGACATTAATTTAAAAACAATACTCAAGGAGAGAAAAATCGAAGGATGAAAATGTATTTTGACAAGAGAACCTCAATTCTGACATGCAGCTCATTCAAGTCCCATGATCCATGACCACTCTCCTTAAGGTCCCCCCGCTTGGATTAAGGAACTTTCCCTTCTGGAAACTGCAGCATCCAATTGTAAGTCAAGGAACTCTAGTGTGAAGCGCACTTCCCCCTCTGCTACCTATAGGAGCTCTCGGATAGCCGGCAGCAACAGAGCTCCCCCACATTGTTTTAATGTCTGTATTCATCTGGAACACGTGGGATCTTAATAACTCTGCGAGGCGGGGGGGAACTTAGGCAGAGAATGTGAAAACTTCACCATTCAATTGTATGTTTATTAGAAACTAAAGTTGATGTTTGTCATGCGGGGAGGATTTCTAAATGCTTACCCAAGACTTGGTTATCTTTGGACAATAGATGCTATCATACTGGAGGGCGCATTGTTATTTTTGTTGATGACAAAATTTGGAGCTGCAACCTTGTCTCATTTTCTGCTCAGTATATCTACATGACCCTCACTAACAATGTCGGATTTATCATGGCCCTTACTATTGTTTATGCTCTTAATTGATCTGTGCTACGTCATCCCCTTTGGAAGGACCTCGTCAATGATGCTTCTATATTAAAAAACTTGACTTGGTTAATGGTAGGAGACTTCAACTGGGCGAGGTATTCTAATGAGAAGGTGGGAGGTCGGCCATTGGATAGTAAATCTTTGGATGAATTTAACCGCTCCCTTCGGTGCTGTGGACTTATGGATTTAAAAAGTGTTGGACATCAATTCAGTTGGAGCAATATGAGGATTGGTTTGGGGCGCATCTCGGCAAGATTAGACAGGGCACTTTGCAATCTTAATTGGATTCGGCTGCTTCCTATATCTTACTTTGAGTATTCTGACTCTGGGACAAGCGATCACTCTCCAATGATTATTTTTCTTCACCCTAAGGTACATTCTTTCCCCAAGCCCTTTAAATTTTATAACACTTGGTGTTCATATTCGGGGTATCGAGATATGGTGCAGAAATCTTGTGCGGATAGTAGCCTGGGATTTTGTTCTCAATTTATGCAGAAGCTTGGACTCAAGCCCATGAAACGCTTTGTTGATAAGCTGAAATTGCTCAAAAGGGATCTCAGGAATTTTTCGACAGCATGCAAACATGCCTCTGAGGCCGCAACTTACAGGCTGAACCGAGAAACTATTGAATCTGATAGTAATTTTTTAACTAGCCCAGAATTGCAGAATCTTGCATAAGCTGCTGCTATTAAGCTTGCAATTGCACTTGATATTGAAGAGACTGACCTTAGGCAAAAGAGTCGACATGACTGGCTCCACCTGGGTGACAGGAATTCAAAGTTTTTTTTACAATGCAATGAAGGCAAAGAATAGTTACAATAGTCTTAATCACCTTGTCAATGCTGATGGCTCCATGAATTTGAATATTGACCGGCTTAGAGAGGAGGCTGCTTCATTCTATGAGAAGCTTTACACACATGACCATTATTGGAATGTATTTCCAAATTAAATTCATAAGCGTAAGTTAACCATTGAAGCTACTCTCTGGTTTGATAGGAATGTTACTCCTACTGAAATTAAGGAAGCAGTCTTTCAGATTGGCAAAGGTAAGGCACCTGGTTCTAACGGGTTCAATGCATTATTTAACCAGCATGATTGGGACATCATAGGTAAGGATGTTACTCTGGCTGTGTCTTCCTTTTTCAAATCAGTGAATATGCTGCGGCAAATTAACCATACCTTCCTCACCTTAGTGCCCAAAAATTCCAAGGCCTCTGAGTGGGGTGATTGCAGACCAATTGCTTGCTGCAATGTTATTTATAAGATCATCAGTAAAATTCTTTACGACAGGCTGACGATGGTCAGTAATGATCTGATTTCATCCGATCAGTCTGCTTTCCTTAGAGGTCGTCTTCTTTCAGATAGCTCCCTCCTGCGCATGAGCAGATACGTTATTTCAGTAATCCCATGTGATCCCGTGCATGCCTAAAGTTAGATCTGCGCAAAGCTTTTGACGGTGTTAATAGAGAGTTTGTGTTTTTCATTCTTGATCAAGGGAGCTCATCAAAATTAAGTGAGCAAACATGGATCAAAAGGTGACCAAATTTTAGTTCCTCAGTTTTCATCTTTATTCTCAATTTCACATTCTAGAAAAACCTGACGGGAGTTTGGATCTAACCCGAAGCTTAGCGCATAGGTTCCAACCAACATGAATCTTCTGGGACAAGTGGTCACTTCTTGACGAGGTGTTGCATCGCCTCAGAACATTTCCATAAGGAATTGTTTTTGCAACTGCAAAAACAAAGGTATATTTCCTAAACTTTACTTTATATTGTTTGATTTTAGATCAATTTTTGCAAGATTGGGTCGCCCACTCCTTAGATAGTATAGATCTTGTAATGGGTTTTCTTTTATATATGGTTTTCATAAAAATTCGATTTTTTTAAATTTTTTTCTTTCGCTGCTTCCCACGTCTGTTAAGCCTTAGGATAGACAATGAGAAAATGCCCTATGGAAACCTCCTCAAAGCCCTTCAGTGTATCAAAGTGTGGTTTTACATTGATCTAATTTTTATGATATTATAATACGTGCATTGGACGATGTGTTGTATCGATGTGTCATATTAAGCTCTCCAGGTTTTAATTTTAATTATGTAATTTGTTACTGCCTACGTGCACTGATTTTATGTAATTTTTATAGGCTTTATCTTCTTTATGTAATTTATTATTCTTTCAAATGAAATACCATTTTGCATTGTATAGTAAACTTTCGACACAGAGCTGCTACCTGAAGTTCTTAATGGTGGGAGATCTATGGAGATGAGATGGGAAAAAGAGGGGCTTTGCAAGGTGTTGATTGGTGGTGGACATCCTGCTTAATCCATGGAGTTTCCTTTGTTACTTAGGGTGTTACTAGAGAGCTTACATGAATCTGTGTTGATTGTAATTTTTTTTCATGTGATGGACGAATTGTAATTTAATTTTGGTTTTCACAACATGACATATAATTTTATATTGCATGGTTATACCATCGCTCTACAATAGTTATCTAACCTATGGCGATGACTTGTCCAATTGTCTTTTACAATAATTATATGTGTGTTTGCATTTTTGAAAATTTGTTTTTGAAACTTAGGCTTCTTTCTGTTATATGATAACTACGTGGGATGCATATGCTATGATGTGAAATATATTCTTAAAATGTTAGTTTTAGGAATTGCATATTTAATTAGAATTAACTAATTCGATGAACCCATAAAAATCATTGGTGTGCAATTTTGATAACTAGCATTCTTAGGTATCCTCGAGCAAGTGTCTAGGATCATTTGGTATCTAGGCTGGATCACCCTAGTAGGGCTCACACTAGCTAGAGATAAGTCATTCTACCTGGCCAAACTTGACTGGCCATATTCACTTGGATCAACATAGAATTCAAATTATCAACAAATAATGCAAACAAGGATTATATTTTAGTCAATTACATTAATGATGTTTTTCAGGATTAGCCGTAGCCCTCCTTGCTTTTGGAATTTGGCAACTGAGGATTCCTGTTATGGTTGTTAGGCATACTAAAGCTATAATATGGTTATCTTTTTGAAACCAATTCCATTATACATATGATGTAGTTCAGTCTAACACAAACAGTCACGAACACTACCGAGTGCCGGTGAAAGCTAGGATTAGACAAGAAAGTAATTGTCTAACTAGACTAGTCTTTATGATTTGTTGGGCATACCCAAGATCAGAAGTGACTATTGGTAAAAACCTATAGGAAATCACATATGATGTGATTGATGAAGAGTCATCTACCGATCGTAGAGTCAAGCAAATTATTAGTCACAATCAAGGTTGTGAAATTCAAGGTGGTTTGGTTCCTCTCCTCCTAAATATCACTATTCGTTCAATCTCTATGGGTTGAAATGATAGCTAAAATAGTAGGTTGATATAGTTAGATAAAAACCAATCTATCTATATTTAAAATTAATGAAGCATGCTAAATTAAGGTGTTCTATTCCTTGCAGTATGTGTTCCAGACTTCAATTTATCCTAGATAAGAATAGGCTGACTGGTAATAACTACAATAACTGGCTAAGAAATATCAACCTTGCACTTTCTTTTGAAAGAATAATCTATGTCCTCACCAACCTCGTCCCTAAAGAACCCGCTAAGGGTGCCCTAGTCGAGGGCGTTAAGTCCCATAAGCAATGGCTCCTGGATTACAAAAAAGGCATGCTGCCTCACACTCGCCCTTATGAGCAATGAGCTCCAAATGAGGCACGAACATATGGATGTTCATAGCATATTTCTCAATACAAAAGACTTGTATGGGAAACAATCTCGAGCCGTAAGGTTTGAGATTTCATGTAAACTTTTTTACATGAGGATGAGTCGTGGTGCGGTGCATTATTATGTACTTTATATAATTGGTTACATTGCAGAGCTTGCATATCTATGTTTCGTGCAAGATTAGGAATATTCTATGGACCTTATCCTGAATTCTCTTACCCCAAAGTTTGCCTCGTTCATAAGTAACAGTATTATAAACAACATATTTTAAAATTCCTGAAAAAGATCTAAAATGTTTTAAATGTGTTAAAATATTTTAAATTAGTATATATTTAATTATAAATATTATCAAAGTATTTTTATGTAGAAAAACTCAAGTTTCCAATGATAGCCGACTAATATTATCAGGGTTTTACTCCAAACTCTCTGTCAAAATAATAGCCGGCTATTTTGGCACATAGCCGGCTATCTGAGCTATGATATCTAGGTCAACTTTCAGCATTTAAGGAAAGTTTGATTTTAAATTAACTAGTCGTTTAAGAAGATTTTTGAGCTGATTTTAAGCAGATTTAAAGCAAATTTTAAGCTGATTTTGTGCTATTTTTTCTTTATAAATAGATATGGTTTCAGATGTTTTAGACATCAAAATTATTCATTTTAAAATCATTATATTGCTCAAAAGTTCTCAAATCTCTCATTTTTAAAGTCTTCTTGGGCCTTGTTCTAATTTTTTGTGCTGAAAATTATTTACTAATTCTATTTATTTTATTGGCCTAAAATAAATTGATTTGATCTCCAAAGCTTAAAGCTTTTATTTTAGAGATTCAAACTTCACGTGTTCTTTTTGATCTTTGTGCTTTCTCATTTATATTCTTTCAAAGATAAAATCTTGAACATCGATCTCTATAAAGCCCAAGTGCTAATATGTTAGAGAATCAATTTCAAGTTAATTCTTTTGATCAAGTTTATGTTTAACATGCAATATTTTATTTGATCAAAAGGATTTCAATTTCTTTTAGCCACGATATTCACACATAGATATATTGGCTATAAGAATTTTTGTGATGTCATTAAAACGTGTTTTAATCTCTGTTTTGAATTTATATTTAAAAGATATTTAAACCAAGTGTATTTTTGATCTCTTAAGCTTCTAAAGATATTTAATTTTGAGACAAATACACTCCTATTGCGGTCATATACACAAGGGATTCATCAAGCAGCTTTATGTATTTATAAATCTTCAAACTGTTGTACGTATCTCTTACTTGGGTATTTGTAAGAGGGATTTCCTCATTGTAGGTGAGGGTTTATAGATTCTAGTTGGAGGGATGAGTATACTCTTGTTGTAGGCAAGGAGTATGTAAAAGTCCTCGTTTTGTTAGGTAAGGGAAAATCCTCATTGGAGGTGAGGTGGTTTGTACTATTTATTGAAAATAGTGGATTAAAGCTTGACAGAGATTTGGCGACTGGATGTACCCAGGTTGTAGTGAACCGTGATAAAAATATGTGGGTTTGCGATCGTTGTGTGCTTCCACGTTATTTATACTGCTTATCTTTATTATTGCAAATAGTTGTTGTTAAGATTGATATGAGGTAATTCTATATTAATCTTAGGGAGACTTCTAGATGTAAAGTTTTAATTTGTGAAAACACTATTTACTCCCCTTTAGTATTCTCTTTGCCATCTCAGGTCCCAACAAACCTGAGCTAGAAACTCAGGCATGCCCTAGCTGGCAACTCAGGCGTGCCTGAGAAATCATCCTGGGCATGCATGAGAACTCAAGCACTGTAGCACCTTAGCTTATGCTCGGGATGCAGTCAACCCGAGCAATAGATCCAGATCCATACGGCCTGAGCAAGGCTCAGGCTGCACCTAAGCCTGGGTTGAGTGCATCTCGACTACGAAGTCGTGTGCAACCTGAGTATGGGCTCAACCCCTTTTTAGGGACATGATTTTGGGTCAACCTTAACATGGGATTTCAACAGTCAAACAATCTCAAAAATGTGTGACATCTGTTTCTATGAGTTCACCATGCTAAGACACTCATAATGATATATCATTTAGCTTCTAAGGTTTACTGAAGAAGGAGAAACAATTGCTCGAAGTTACGCACTGAAAGGGAAAAAAACTTGAGTCAAAAGAAGTTCTCCTTTAGCACCACATTAGATGTGCTACTGATATGAAGGCTCATCTCACCCTAGAAATATGATCCATCTCCTTCAACCAAACCTACACCAAGCCTTGAACAAAGGAGCACATCATAATTAAGTGAGCAACCATAGATTTAAACGTGATCAAATTTTCGTTCCTCTTTTTCACTCTTTATTCACTCTTTCATTTTCTAGCAAAACCTAAATGGAGTTCGGATCTGACCGAAACTTGGCGCGTGGGTTCAAGCTAAGGTTTAATTTACTGGGGCAAGTGGTTGCTTCTTGACAATGCTTTCCATCACTTCGGGATATCACCTAAAGGAATTGTTTTTGGCAACTGCAAAAACAAAAGTATGTTCTTTAAACTTTACTTTATAGCAGTTAATTTTATATCTATCTTTGCGATGTTGGTTCGTCCACCTCCCTATATAGTATAGATCCTGCAAAGGGTTTTCTTTTCCATTGGATTTCATAAGAAATCGATTTTTATGGTTTTTATTTTCTTCCGCTCCTTCTTACGTCTGTTAAGCATTGAACTAGACGATAGAAAATGACCTTTTGAAGCCTCCTCAAAACCCTTCAGCATGTAGTGCTATCTCCAAACCATGTTCCTTATTGACTCTGAAGCTTTGGGATAAGAAAACTTCATTTACTAATCTCTTTGAAATAATGATAGCTTCTTAGTCGATGCACTCATCCTTGTTGAGTATTGGACTTCTCGCTACTTGGTTAATGATGAGCAAACATAAATACTTGTGACTAATCCCCTATTTGCAGTTAATCCATTGTCTAAGCATATCTTGAAGATCAATTAGCAATGGATGTCAATCAAAGATCAATGAAAGAATGAAAAGTGGATTTGATGATTAAAGATGGTGATTGAAGATCCTAGAAGACTTCAAGCTCATACTTCGGATAGAAGAGAGATTTCTACAAAATGTAATCTATTTATTCTCTACTAGTATGTAGCTTAGAAGTAGAACTGTGTTGGAGCACA
Organism: Scilla litardierei; assembly: GCA_030789695.1. Lineage (NCBI taxonomy): Eukaryota > Viridiplantae > Streptophyta > Magnoliopsida > Asparagales > Asparagaceae > Scilla > Scilla litardierei. Next base: position 256,926,466 of record CM061142.1, on the reverse strand, counting down.
CACACATCATCATTTATGTCTTAGAAAATCATTAGATCACATTTCCTTAGACTCCAATTCTCATTGCTCAAGCATGTGCATGTTGTGATTTCAATAGGCAACTGCTGAACTATTTACAGTCTCCTGTCTCAAAACAGTCGACTGTGATTTGTTCTACAGTCGAATGTTATGCACATACTTAATCAATTGATTTTTGGGCCTTTTAAGCTTTAATTCCTTCAGGCGACTGCTGTAAAAAATACAGGCGCATGTCTAAGCTACAGTCGCATATGATTTGTTACAAAGTCGCCTGTCTATCTTTAGCCTAAAAGTCACTTTCATTTTCACCTGGCCACTCGACTGATGTTGTATTGACATTCTCATGTCCAAGGCACAGTCGACTATCAATGCTTCAACAGTCGCCTGTCTATGATTCCTCTACAGAATCTGCTCTCTGGAATGTTTCAAGTTTTAGTGACAGTCGACTGATATTGTATTGATAGTCGCCTGTCCAAGGCATAGTCGACTGTTAATGCTTCAACAGTCATCTATCTATGATTTCTCCGCAGACTCTGCTCTCTGCAAAATTTCAGGTTTTTATGACAGTCGACTGATGTTAGTTTCACAGTCGCCTGCCCATGGCACATGCTCATGTGTGTTCCACATCAGTCGCCTGTCGTGTCTTCCCAAAACTTTCTGATATTTTCTCAGCTTACCCATATTATGGCCAGTCGTCTGTAGAAGGATTTACAGTCGCCTGTTAGTTTAACGAGCGCATGTCTTCTCTTCATCAGTCAACTGTCCTACGTGGCAAGTTACTGTTTGAATTCTCACCTACCATCTGACACAGTGCATCAGTCGACTATTTTTTGTTCAACAGTCGACTGTTGACTGTAAAAATTCTATCCGATGGCATTTTCTCCACGGATTTCAAAGGGGGTTTTGGGGATTCTGTTTGGGGGTTTTGAGGAACCTATAAATAGAGCTCCTACTGTTCCATTGAGGGATTACTCAAGTTACTCAACTACTCTAGCATATCATCTTCTTGATCAAAGCTCTCAAATCCAAAAGCCATAGAATTCCAATCTTTTTCTCTCTTGCTCTCCAACCTAGAATCAAAGTGGTATCTTCTAGGCAATTGGTAGTGACAAGAGAAAGGGCTTTTCTCTCTTTCAAAAGATACTTAAACACACAACACACTTGCTCCTTCAAGTTCTACTTCAAGGAATATGTGATTGTAAGTGTTGCTATTTCAATATTTCATATCTTTCGATATTAGTTTAACTCTCAGTTTGTGAGAGTGGTTTGCTTGATCCCATGTTGTAGGAGTCAAGGACATCGAGTGTATTTCGATTTCACTTAATGGGTTGCTACAAGTGGGTTTAAAGGAAACCTCAAGTTAGGGTTCTAACTTGAGTATCCGGTGTTATCTGGGTGAAAGGGACGTAGGATTACCGGGAACAAGTCGGGAGTTGACTTGGGTAATCCAAACCCTTGAAACATCCTTTTGTTAGAGTTGTTTCAATTTAGGGTTTATTTACATTCTGCCTTAATTGTTGGTTAGGAATTTAATTTGGTATAACTATCGTCTTAAATTGTATAAACACTATTCAACCCCTTCTAGTGTTTTCCTCATAGCAAGGTCTTTACAATTTGTATCAGAGCATTGGTTTATAGCTATGGCATCCAACAACAATAATGTTCCTCCATCGACTTCGTACAACAATCACGACCTTGATGGTGCGTCTACCGTCTTCGAAGGACAATCAACGGTTCGTCATCTGCATTTCAATGGCACAAATTTCGGCCACTAGAAATGCCGGATGGAGACGTTTCTTAGGAGTGCTTCTGTTTGGAGAACCCTCCACAAGGAACACAGTGAATCCTTCGAAGAGGATTTTGACAAATGGACTCCCTCTGAGAAGTCCACCGAAGTGAACAATGCCAAGGCAATGAACGATCTTCCTGGTGCATTGGATCCGGATGAGTTCAATTAGATATGCACATGTAAGAGTGCATATCAAATTTGGAACCATCTAGTCGTTACCAACGAGGAAACGAACAAGGTAAAGTTGCCTAAATTATATGTTGCAATACAAAACTTCAATATGTTTCATATGCATGATAATGAGAGCATTGCAATGATGTACGTACGTTTCACCGACATCACCAATGAACTTGAAGCTCTTGGACAAGTCTACACCCAAGAAGAGAAGGTGAGAAAGATAATCATGGGAATGACCTCGAATTGAGAAAGAAGAGCAATCGCCAATGAGGAGGTCAATGACATGAAGAACTACAAAGTTGTAATTCTCATCGATACTCTTAAGTCTTACGAAGTTAGAAGGGAGAACCGATTGAAGATTAGAGCAAAAACCCAACGGAGGCCAAGAAGAAAGCGTTAGCATTCAAGACTACTTCTTCATCCTCAGATAGTGAAGAATCAGAGAACGAAATGGACCTCGAAGAAATGGAACTAATGGTGAAGAAGTTCCAACGCTTCTTTCGCAAAGATAAATTTCCTTCCAAAAATAAATTTGATTCCACTAACAATACTTCATCTCTTTGTTTTAAATGTAACAAGCCGTGGCATATCAAGAAGGATTGCCCAATCCTTAGAAACAAAGAAAAGTGGAAAGCTCCAAAATACCACAAATCCGAAATTTACAAGAAGGATAAGAAGAAAGGACTTGTTGGGACGTTCGATGATTCAAGCAGAAATTCCTCAAGTGAATCCGAGGATGAAAAGGGTGAGAGTGTCCATATGTGTTTCATGGCCCGAGAAGATCCACTCTCCGATGAGAGTGATAGTGACATCGATGAACCTGAGGTAACCATAGATGAACTTCATATTTCTAACGAGGAATTATTTTCTAAGTATCAATCTCTTATGGTTAGATATACTAGTTTAAAGAAATCAAATGTAAGCAAATCATCCATGCCGTGTATTATCAACAATGACACCATTGTTGATACACTTTCACTTGAGAAAGCTACTTTGGTTTCTCAAAATGACATCTTGAGAAATGAGGTGAATTTTCTCTAATCTCAACTAGATCAAACTTACCCTAAGGATAGTATTGATCTAGCTTCACATAACACACAATTGGGTATTGAGCATGATTCTCTTAAAACCTAAGTGCACGAGCTCAAAACACGTGTGTCCACCTTGGATACCAATATTTCATCTTTTAAGGAGAAATATGAGCTCATGTCCTCCCAAGTTAAGAGATTTATCAAAGGAAAAGGACAATTGGAAGAATTGCTTGCAAACCAATTTTCAGCCACACATCGTATTGGACTTGGTCATATGGAAGCAAATGCATACAAATCACGCACCTCCTATAGTGGTGTAACTGTAGATTTTGTGAGGCCATCCTCCGATGCATCCACAAGTGGTGTCAAAAACACTATTGGTAGCAAACCTACCAAGAAGGCCACCACTTCACTATCTCTTCCTTTTGGCAAGAAACCCACTAAGGGTGAAAACCAAAAGAGAGGTCATGCATATATGTACACCAACTCTCATCCACGTAGGAAAACTCCTACTTCACTTGTGGACACTAATGACACTTTTATGCTCCATACCCACGGACACGTGTAAACCCGCACAAGAGAAATACTCATGCACATGCCCTACACGTTCATTTGTTCATATAAACTATTCTTCCATGTATGATCATCCACCTCATGTTATGCATGCTCCATATGTTGCCTATAACATAAATGCTCCTAAGTTTGCATACAACCCATATATGTCCAATGCTTATCCACCTCCATCTTCATATGCTAGAACTCATGCTCCTAGGAAGCACGTACCATATAGAACTCAATCAAATGTACATGCAACTAGGAAAAGGAAACCCAAACCATAAACAATTTGGGGTCATAAGAACACTATCATAATTGATAGGAATGCTTATGTTGACTCATATTTAAATGATGTAATAAATAGTGGTAATTTTGTTGGGAAGCGAAATTTCACTTAGACTTGGCTTCCAAAGGGCTAATCCCCTTGGACCCAACAAATCTTGTGTACCATGAGCTTATGGTAGATTATGTAGGTACCCAAGAAAAAGAAAGAGAGCAATAAAAGTAGCATTGGCTCTAAAAATAAAGGATGGATACTCGATAGCGGTTGCTCCAAACACATGACAGGAGATCCCACATTGCTCTCCGAAGTGATTAGCATTAAAGATGGTGCAACGGTCACTTTTGAAGGTAATAAAAAGGGAATCATCATTGGAGTAGGCAAAGTCGATAATCCTTCCAACCCACTTATTACAAATGTCTATTTAGTTAGTGTTTTATGTCATAACCTTATCTCCATTAGTCAACTTTGTGACAAGGGTTACAAGGTTAACTTTTGGAGAGGGTATGTGTAAATTTGTAGATATTGATTCACATATTCTATTTACCAGTATTAGGCATAAAAACACTTATTATTTGAGCTTGCCTAAAACCATAGAACATTGCTTAGTTGCGAATACAAATGAACAACTATTATGGCATCGCCGTTTTGGTCATGTTCATTTTAAGCACTTATATAAGTTAACTAAGCATGATCTAGTAAAAGGTTTTCCGAAAATTGTATTTAGTAAGAAAAACTTTTGTGATTCTTGTCAAAGAGGTAAACTTAGTAAATCATCTTTCAAACTTAAAGAAGGCATAACTTCTAAGAGGCCCCTAGAATTACTTCATCTAGATTTATTTGGGCCATTTAGAACTGCCTCTTTAGGTAATGCTCATTATGTAATAGTAGTCGTTGACGACTTCTCTAGATTTACTTGGGTTTCATTTTTAACCAATAAGAATGAAGCTTTTGAAGAGTTTATTATATTTGCAACGAAGATTCAAAATTTCTTAGGATCCACCATTATCATTATTCGTAGTGATCATAGAGGAGAATTTGAGAATGAATCTTTCACCAAGTTTTGTGATGACAACATGATTAATCACAATTTTTTTCCTCGCAAACCACCACAAAATGGTGCTGTAGAGAGAAAGAATATGACTCTAATAGAGTGTACACGTACCTTGCTCTATGATAGTCATATTGGACTACAATTTTGGATGGAGGCGGTGTATACGACATGTTATGTACTTAATAGGATTATAGTGAGACCCTGAACGAACAAAACTTGTTTTGAGTTTTTTATGATAAAAAGCCACAATTTAAATATTTTTGTGTTTTTGGTTCAAAATGTTTTGTAAAGAACACTTTTGGTAACTTAGATAAATTTGAGCCAAGATCCAATGAAGGAATTTTTGTTGGATATTCCACACGTAGCAAAGCCTACCGGATATACAACAAAACATCTTCAACAATCGAGGAATCACTACAGGTATCATTGTATGAAGATTTTGATCTTCCTCATGTTGTTGTTGATAGTGTAGATGTTTTATATGATTCTAGTGGTAATGTTAAAAGTAATGATTCTATTATTGAGACTACCAATACTAGTGAAATTGTTGAAGATGTTCCAAGTGGTGCAGGGATACCTAAAGCTTATCCAACCGTTTGTAATCACCCCCATGACCAAATTATTGGAGATATTGGTATGTGTGTTCGAACGAGGTCAAGAATTAATGAATTCTCTCAGTGTGCATTTGTATATACTATTGAGCTAAAGAACATCCAAGAAGCATGTAAAGATAGCTCTTGGATAGTTGCATTGGAGGAAGGGCTCAAGCAATTTGAGAGAAATAAAGTTTGGAAGCTCGTTCCTCTTCCAAGTGGTCACCAAGTGATTGGGACCAAGTGAATTTTTAAGAACAAGACCGATGAGAACGAGGTCATCACAAAGAATAAAGCAATGTTAGTAGCTCAAGGCTATCTGCAAGAAGAAGGAATTGATTTCAAAGAATCATTTTCCCCTGTAGCTAGATTAGAAGCTATTAGATTGTGTAAGGACCCTGGCTACGAGGAAAACACTAGAAGGGGGTTGAATAGTGTTTATGCAATTTAAAAAGATAGTTACACCAAATTAAATTCCTAACCAACAAAATAAATGTAGAATAATAGAAACCCATAAAAAGAAACAATGCAAACACAATGATGTTTCAAGGTTTTGGATTATCCAAGTCACTTCCCGAATTGTTCCTAGTAATCATACATCCCTTCCACCCGGATACCATCGGATACTCAAGTTAGAACCCTAACTTGAGGTTTCCTTAAAAACCAACTTGTGGCAACCCTACAAGTGAAATCGAAATACACTCGATGTCCTTGACTTCCACAACTTGGGAGCAAGCAAACCACTCTCACAACCTGAGAGTAAATCAAATAACGAAAGTTATGAAATCTGAAATTAAACAACACTTATAATCACCTATGCCTTGAAGTAGAACTTGAAGGATAAGAGTGTTGTGTGTTGAATGATTCTCATGGTAGAGATGAAAATCCCTTTCTCTTGACTGCACTAAATGCCTAGAAGATTTCTCTTTGGTTCTACATTGGAGAGCAAGAGATTGAAGATTGGAATCCTAAGGCTTTAGGATTTGAGAGCTTTGATCTTGAGAGAAAAGAAAGCTTGAATGTTTGAGCAAATGAACCTTGAATGAATCTTAAAAGTCTAACCTCTTAATGGAACAGTAGAGGCTTCTTTTATAGGTTTCTCATACCCTTCAAACCGAATTCCCAAAAACCCATTTGAAATCCATGAAGAAAATCTCAACAGATAGAATCTGCGCCCGCGACAGTCGACTGTTGAACAACACACAGTTGACTGCTGCATAGTGACAGAGGGTTGGTAAGAATTCATAACAGTAACTTACCTCGTGGACAGTCGTCTGGTAAAGAGTAGACAGTCGACTGTTAAACCAATAGGTGACTGTAAATCCTTATACTGGAGACTGGCCGAAATAGGGGTAAGTCAAGCAAGTCATAGCAAAGTCTGGGGATACAAGACATGTGACTAATGAAGAGAAGACAGTCGATTGTAAACTCAACAGGCGACTGTAATTCCTTCTACAGACCACTGTCAAAAACCTTGACATTTTCCATAGAGTTGTGTCTTCAGAGAGGCTCAAAGACAGACGACTGTTGAAGCAATGAAATTCGACTGTTACTTTGGACCGTCGACTGTAAATACAACAATAGTCGACTGGCCAGATCAAAACTAAGAAATAGATTTGGGCTGAGGATGGACAAGCAACTGATTAACAAAACACAATCGACTGTCACTTGGACAGGCGCCTGTGAAATGTACAACAGTCGTATGAATGAGTTAAAGCTAAGAACCCAAAACTAGACTGATAAAGTTTGTGCATAATAGGCGACTGTAGAACAAAACACAGTCGACTGTTTTGAGACAGGCGACTGTAAATCGTTCAGCAGTCGACTGTTGAAACTATGACATGTACAATCTATATATAAATGAATTGGAGTCTAAGGAAAGTTGATCTTATGATATCCTAAGACTGAAATGAAGATGTATGTGTGCTCTAACAAAGTTATACTTCTAAGATACATACTAGAAGAGAAATAAGGAAACTACATTTGAAGAACTCTCTCTTCTATCCAACGCATGCGCTTGAAGTCTTCTATGAGCTTCAATCACCATCTATGATCATCCAATCCACTCCCTTTGCTTTTAATGATCTATGAGTGTCATCCATTGTAAATTGATCTTCATGATATGCTTAGGCAATGGATTAAATACAAATAGGGGATTAGTCACAAGTATTTATGTTTGCTCATCATTAACACCAAGTATGGAGAAGTCCAATACTCAACATTCTTCCCCTTTTTGATGATGACAAACAAACATAAACAAAAAGACAAATAATTGTGCTTAAAGAAAACATACTCCCCCTACATAGATGCCAATCAAGTTAGTCAATAAATATTAGGGCATCTATAGATCAAATGAAGCAAATCAGTAAGATACGCATGAATGAAATGAATCCACGAAATCTGGGATTTTATAATCCATATTCACTATATCTTACTCCCCCTGAATCTAAGGCAACTTCAATCTTAGATTCAAGTATAATTAGTATTTACTTAGCACATACATTATGAATCTGTTTATTTCTCTCCCCCTATGGCATTATCCAAAAGATGGAAGTAAAATAACAACAACAATCGTGCTAAATAAGAACTAACAACAATTACAAGAGTCTAAAGATATACAAATCAAAAACTCATAAACCACATTATAAACTTAGCTGAGTAGAGGAATGAGATTCCAATATCCACATTGAGAGACACAAGAAAAAGAAAATCGTCTCAAATCACATCACATAGAGAATATAGCATACAATGAAACAATTTCACAAAATTCACACATATAAGATATACAAATATAAAATGTGTGAAACAGAATGAAGAAACTGAATGTTCATATATAAATATACGTGAATGTGACAAGGGCACAAAATACATCCAAACTACCCATGTACATTCATACAAAATGATCAATATACATACCATCCATACAATATCAGCAGTCATAAAAACAAAATCCAGACAACATCATCCATATAAAGACACTCAAACACTCAAACCAAAAAAATCTAAGGGTGAGTGTCCCTGGGAGCAGCAGAGGTGGAGGCTAAATCAATCTCGAACACCTGAGACTCTAGGTCAACGGAGACATCCTCTAGAGGAGGATCAGCTGCAGCAGAAACACCCTAAGTAGTAGATACACCAGGATGCCCAATAATCGTAGTCACGGTAGGAGGAGGGGGCTCAAAAGGCTGCGATGGAACAAAACATCGGAGGTGCTCAGGAATGGGAGTTCCATAAAGCTGGAACGACAAGAAGGATAACTCATAAAGACCAGAGACCATCTCGAACAAAATATCATGAGAGGAAGAAGCAGAGGTAGATGGCTGGTCAGCAGGAGGAAGGGTGGATGATGAAGGAGCAGATGTATATTACCTCTTCTTATATGCGGACTGTAGAGCCGAAGAGGACTTTGACTTCGCAGAAGCATCTAGAAGAGGACCAAAAGGCAAATGCTCGTAAGAAGTCAAATCAATGCCAAAGTGACGAAAAACAAGAGTAAGGAGACCGCCATAAGGAATGTGGGAAGAAGGAGTAGTAAACTCGACCATGTCCATCCTATCAAGGAGGACGCCGGCCCAGTTTACTGACATGCCAGAAAAGATAGCGTACCTACACCGAAAGATCTCCTGGGAGGGCTGGTCGGAAGATTCGTACTTTGGCAGGATGTTGGACTTCACCACAAGGTGAACAGCCCAACCCCTCGCCAAGAACATGGAGGCCCTAACTCCATAAGAAAGAACAGAGGGGATCTCACGAAACAGGTCTCGGAGGACAGTCTGATCAAGCTTACTAACATCTGAAATAGAGATATCAGCAGGAAGGGAGCCAGAGGAGGGAATCCTAAGAATGGTGCTTAAGAGAATATGATCAATGCAAATGTGGGTCCCCTGGACGACAGTTTCAATCACACCAGTGTTTGCATACTCACCGCGAATGCGGTTAGCATAGAAAAGCTTGAGCAGAAATGGGTAAGCACGAGGGAATTCACTGTGGGAGAAGTGAAAGAGGTCATCCAAGCAAGTAGAGGAGAGGATCTATGATAGTCTTTCAGCGGGAAAGCCGGATCAACAATGAATCACTCCCGAAGGAGCTTGATCCCTAGTAGAGAATTGAATTTTGCCAAGAAAGAATCGTCACGGAAAATAGGAATGAGGGGATCAGAAGGAGAGGCAGGTCTTTGTTCATCGGAGCTAGTCTTAGAAGCATGTTCAGCAGCAGCAACAGGCTTGTTGATGTGAACACCAACGTGCCTGCGTGGTCTCTTCACAAGGGGTTTAGCATCGGAGAAAGAGGGAGAATAGCCTCTCGACGATTCGGAGGGAGGATCGGTTTTCTTGGTGCGGGCTTTGTGGGTTCTATTGCTCTTGACAATGGTGGACTTAGGGATCCTAGGGCGTCTAGAGACAACAGTCTTCCCTTTCGTCTTAGGAGCCAATGTTCAATCAAACGATGGAAATGAAGTAAACACACGAAGGAAACGACAAGAGGAAACAAACCTAATCCGAGACGGATGAGAGACAGTCAACCAAGCAATCGAGAGAAGCAATCGAAAGATCCAAGATTGGAGCTTCGAAACAGATGGAAATCGAGGGCGGAGTGATCGACTGGGAATTTTGAAAGGGGAGACGATGGAGATTTTTGTCGGATGAGAGAGAAAACATTCGGATGAATCGAAGGATCTCGTAGATATAACAAGGGGTCAAACAAATCTGGGCCGTTGGATCGAAATAATGACGGCTCAGATCAAATTATCGAACCGCCACAACAAGAGACAGTCGACTGATGAACAATAGTCAGTCAACTAGTTGATAGGATAAGAAATGAGTTTAGGTTGACAGACAGTCGACTGTTGGGTAACTTATAGTCTCCTATCAGTGAGACAGTCGACTGTATTTTACTTATCAGTCGACTGACTGGGAATCAATAAATCCGATGATAGAAACAGAGACTACTGACGAAATGGATAGACGCCTGTTGACCAAAATACAATCGTATGTTGATCCAACAGTCGACTGTAAAGTCGTCATCAGTCGCATGGGCAAAAGATACAGTCTGCTGTAAGAGAAAATAGAGTAGGGCAGTCGACTGTCAAAGGAATGACAGTCGTCTGTCCTGGTCCAAAAATGCACAGTGAGGTTTAAATCCAGAGGATAGACACAACTCACCCTAGGACCTATACTCTAACACAAAACTCATCACGAAATCAATATCAGGAAATAAATCATTTATCATACAAATCTCTTAAAACAATTCAAAGACTCACGAAAACAATGAAATCTCAATAAACTCTCTTAAAACAAATATATGCGTAACATATAATCTATCGAATGAAGAGAAGCATCATAATGATATGAGTTTAAAATATGATATTACAAGAAAGTTGAACTCCTAAATATCAGATTTACCCATAATCCCTAATTCTCCACGCAACCTAACAAATGAATCTTCTTTAAGAGGTTTAGTGAAGATGTTGGCGATTTGTTTTTGGGTTTCAATGTACTCTAAGATGATGTCCTTCTTAGCTACATGATCATTTATAAAATAGTGTCTCACATCTATGTGTCTGGTACGGGAGTGATGTACCGGATTCTTGGAAAGACATATATCACTTTGGTTATCAACCATGATAGGGCAAGTATCATAATTGACACCATAGTCCTTAAGAGAGTGTCTCATCCGAAGAACTTGTGCACATGCAAGACCCGCGACAACATATTTCGCTTCAGTCGTGGACAATGATACCGACTTCTGTTTCTTGGAGAACCAAGAAACTAAGGAATTTCCTAGAAAATGGCAAGTGCCACTAGTACTCTTCCTATCGGATTTGCATCTGGCAAAGTCGGCATCACTATATGAGATTAACTCATATGTGCTAAATTTAGGGTAAAGTAACCCATAATTTAGTTAATGATTGAGGTAACAAAAAATTCGTTTAACTGCAATCAAGTGTGACTCCTTCGGTCTAGCTTGATATCTAGCACACAAACATACGAAAAACATGATATCGGGCCTACTAGCAGTTAAATAGAGTAAGCTACCAATCATACCTTGATATAGACGAACGTCTACATTTTTTCCGTTCTCATCCTTGTGTAGATGGGTTTTCGTACTCATAGAAGTCCTTTTGCTTGAAGATGAATTCATCCCGAATCGCTTGATAAGCTCCCATGTGTACTTGGTTTGATTTATAAAAGTCACAACCTTCATTTGTTGAATTTGTAATCCAAGGAAATAGTTGAGCTCACCCATATGGCTCATCTCGAATTCATCCTTCATAGACTTAGAAAATTCTTCACAAAGATTAAAGTTAGTAGAGCCAAAAATAATATCGTCTACATAAACTTGAATTAAGAGAAAATGTCACTTTCATAATCCTTAATAAAAAGTGAAGAATCAACTTCAACCATTTTAAAACCTAAATCCAAAAGAAAGGTTTTGAGTCGATCATACCAAGCTCTAGGAGCTTGGCTCAACCATACAACGCTTTCTTAAGTTTGAAAACATGGTTTGGAAATTTTTCATGATTGAAACTGGGTGGTTGAGAAACATAAACTTCTGCATTGACAATACAATTTAAAAATGAACTTTTAACATCCGTTTGAACCAATTTGAAATACTTATGAGATGCAAAAGATAAAAGGAATCTATTAGCTTCTAATCTAGCTACGCGGGCAAAGGATTCTTCAAAGTCGATACATTCCTCTTGTCGGTAGCCTTGAGCTACTAACCTTGTATTGTTCCTTGTGATGACCTCATTCTCATCGGTCTAGTTCTTGAAGATCCACTGGGTCCCAATCACTTGGTGACCACTTGGAAGAGGAACGAGCTCCCATACTTCATTTCTCTCGAATTGCATGAGTTCTTCTTCCATTTCCACTATCCATGAGCTATCCTCACATGCTTCTTGGATATTCCTTGGCTCAATGGTAGAGACGAATGCGCAATGAGAGAATTCTTCAATTCTAGACCTCGTTCGAACATCCACACCAATATCTCTAATAATTTGGTCATGTGGGTGGTTGTGAACAGTTGGGTAGACTTTGGGAATCCTTGCATCAACTGGAACATCGTCAACAATCTCATTAGTAGTGTTAGTCTCAATAATGGAATCATTAATCTTGACATTACTAAGAGAATCACATTTAGCATCTACACTATCATCAGTAACATGTGGAAAATCAAAATCTTCATAAAATGATACGTGTAGTGATTCCTCGATCGTTGAAGAGGTTTTGTTGTATATCCGGTAGGCTTTGCTACGTGTGGAATATCCAACAAAATTCCTTCATTGAATCTTGGTTCAAATTTATCTAAGTTACCAAAGGTGTTTTTGATAAAAAATTTTGAACCAAAAACTCGAAAATATTTAACTTGAGGCTTTTTTGTCATAAAATAACTCAAAACAAGTTTTTTCGTTCAGGTTCTCACTAGGATCCTATTGAGCACATAACATGTCGTGTGCACCGTTTCTGCCCAAAATTGTAGTCCAAGATGACTATCATGGAGCATGGTACGAGCACACTCAATAAGAGTCCTATTCTTCCTCTCTACAACACTATTTTGTGGTGGAGCACGATGAAAAGAAAAATCGTGAGGTATCCCGGTGTCATCACAAAACTTTGTAAAAGATTCATTCTCAAACTTTCCTCCATGATCACTATGAATATTGATAATGGTGTATCCTAAGAAATTTTCAATCTTCTTTGCAAATATGGTAAACTCTTCAAAGGCTTTATTTTTATTAGTTAAAAATGAGACCCAAGTAAATCTTGAGAAGTCGTCAACGACAACTAATCCATAATGAGCATTACCCAAAGAAGCGGTTCTAGTTGGCCTAAACAAATCTAGATGAAGTAATTCGGGGGGCCTCTTAGAAGTTATGCCTTCTTTAAGCTTGAAAGATGATTTACTAAGTTTACCTCTTTGACAAGAATCACAAAAGTTTTTCTTACTAAAAGCAATTTTTGGAAAACCTTTGACTAGATCATTCTTAGCTAACTTACATAAGTGCTTGAAATGAACATGACCAAAAAGGAGATGCCATAATAGTTGTTCATTTGTATTAGAAACTAAGCAATGTTCTACAGTTTTAGGCAATCTCAAATAATAAATATTCTTATGCCTAATACCAGTAAACAAAACATGTGAATCAAAATCAATAATTTCACACATACCCTCTCCAAAGATAACCTTATAACCTTTGTCACAAAGTTGAATAATGGAGATAAGGTTATGACATAAACCACTAACTAAATATACATTAGTAATGAGTGGTTTGGAAGGATTACCGACTTTACCTACTCCAATGACGGTTCCCTTTTGATTGCCTCCAAAAGTGACCGTTGCACCATCCTTGATGCTAGTCACTTCAGAGAGTAGTGAGGGATCTCCCGTCATGTGTTTGGAGCAACCACTGTCGAGTATCCATCCTTTCCTTTTAGAGCCAATCTGATGTTTATTGCTCTCTTTCTCTTTCTTGGGTACCTACATAGTATACCATAAGCTCATGGTACCTAATTTTTGTTAGGTCCAAGGGGATTAGCCCTTTGGAAACCAAGTCTAAGTGGACTTCCGCTTCCCAACATAGTTATCATTATTAATAATACACTGAAGGTAGAAATCAACATAGGCATTCCTAGCTTTTAAGCTAGTGTTCTTAGGACCCCCAATAGTGTATGTTTTGGGAGTCATTTTTCTAGTTGCATGCACAATAGGTTGATTTCTATGGTGTGTGTGCATCCTAGGAACATGAGTTCTAGCATAAAAATGAGGAGGAGGATATGCATTAGACATATGTGGGTTGTATGCATGCTTAGGAACATGCATGTTGTATGAAACATATGGGGCATGCATGACATGCGTTGGATGTGCATACATGTAAGAATGATGCGTCTCAGCATACGAGTATGCAGGAGGACGTACATGAGTATTTCTCATGTGTGGATTTGCACGTGTCCGTATGTGTGGAGCATAAAATGTGTCATGTGTATCCACTTGTGAAGCAGGAGATTTCCTACATGGATGAAGGTTGGTGTACATGTAAGCATAACTTATCTTTTGGTTTTCACCCTTTGCGGGGTCTTGCCAAAAGGAAGAGATTGTGAAGTGGTGAATTTCTTGGTTGGTTTGCTACCTATAGTGTCTTTGACACCACTTGTGGATGCACTGGAGGATGGCCTCACAAAGTCTATAATGACACCACTATAAGAGGTGTGAGCATTGGATGCATTTGCTTCCACAAAACCAAGACTAACACGATGTGTGGCCGGAAATTGGTTTGCTAGCAAATCGTCCAATTGTCCTTTCTCCTTATTAAATCTCATAATACGGGAGGACATGAGCTCATATTTCTCCTTAAGAGAAGAAACGTTGGTATCCAAGGTGGACACCCGTGCTTTGATCTCGTACACTTGGGTTTTAAGAGAATCATTCTCCAAACCCAATAGTGTGTTTTGTGAAGCTAGATCACTATTATCCTTAGGATGTGTTTGATCTAGTTGAGATTTGAGGGTATTCACCTTATTTCTCAAAGTGACATTTTGAGAAACCAAATTTGCTTTCTCAAGAGTCAGTGTATCAACAATGGTGTCATTGTTGATGATGCATGGTATGGATGGATTGCTAACAGATTGTTTCTTTAATCTAGTATATCTAAGCATTAAAGATTGATACTTAGCAAATAGTTCTTCATTAGCAATATGCAATTCATCCATAATTACCTCGGGTTCATCCAGGTCGGAATCACTCTCATCGGAGTGTGGATCTTCCTGGGCCATGAAACACAGGTGGGCACTTTCACCCTTCTCATCATCGGAATGGCTTGATGAGTCTCCACTTGAGTCATCGAATGTACCGACTAGTCCTTTCTTCTTATCTTTCTTATTCTTGTCGGACTTATAGTACTTCGGAGCCTTCAACTTCTCTTTGTTTCGAAACATTGGGCAATCCTTCTTTATTTGCCCTGGATTATTACACTTAAAGAAAAGAGAGAAAGTGTTATTATTAGAATCAAATCTATTCTTAGAGGAAAATTTACCTTTGCGAAAGAAGCGTTGAACTTCGTCGCCATTTGAGCCATTTCTTCTAAGTCCATGTCATTTTCGGATTCTTCACTATCGGAGGATGAAGAATTAGCCTTGAATGCTAAATCTTTCTTCTTGGCCTCCGAAGGGTTCATGATAGCTCGAATCTTCAGTCGGTTCTCACGTCTTACTTCGTAAGACATGAGGTGCCAATGAGATTCACAACAGTGTAGTTCTTCAAGTCGTTGACCTCCCCAATGGCGATAGCTCTTCATTCCCATTTGGAGGTCATCCCCATTATGATCTTTCTCACCTTCTCTGGTTGGGTGTAGGTTTGTCCAAGAGATTCCTGTTCATTGGTGATGCCGTTAAAACGTCCGTACATCGATACTATGCTCTCATTTTCCTGCATGTGAAACATATCGAAATTTTGCTCGACACCATATAGTTTAGAGATTTTTACCTTGTTTGTTTCCTCATAGGTAACGACGAGATGGTTCCAAATTTGATATGCACTCTTACATCTGCGTATCTTGTTGAACTCATTCGGGTCCAACGCACAATGAATAGCGTTCATTGCTTTTGTGTTGTTGACTTCGGCGGACTTCTTGGAGGGTGTCCATTTTTCGAAATCCTCTTCGGTGGGCTCGACGTATCCTTGTGGAGTGTTCTCCAAAGGGAAGTACTCATTAGGAATGTCTCCATCCGACATTTCCAATAGCCGAAGTTCTTGCCATTGAAATGCGGAGGACGCACCGTGGATTGACCTTCGAATAGTGTGGACGCTTCTTCACGATCGTGATTGTTGTACGAAGTTGGTGGAGGAATGTTGTCGTTGTTGGATGCCATAGCTTGAAACTTGCGCTCTGATACCAATTGTAAGGACCCTGGCTATGAAGAAAACACTAGAAGGGGGTTGAATAGTGTTTATGCAATTTAAAAAGATAGTTACACCAAATTAAATTTCTAACCAACAATAAATGTGGAATAATAGAATACCCTAAAAAGAAACAATGCAAACGCAAGGATGTTTCAAGGGTTCGGATTATCCAAGTCACTTCCCGACTTGTTTCCGGTAATCCTACGTCCCTTCCATCTGGATATCACCGGATACTCAAGTTAGAAACCTAACTTGAGGTTTCCTTAAAACCCCACTTGTAGCAACCTAACAAGTGAAATCGAAATACACTCGATGTCCTTGACTTCTACAACTTGGGAGCAAGCAAACCACTCTCACAACCCGAGAGTAAATCAAATAAGGAAAGTTATGAAATCTGCAATTAAACAACACTTACAATCACATATGCCTTGAAGTAGAACTTGAAGGAGAAGAGTGTTGTGTGTTGAATGACTCTCTTGGAAGAGAGGAAAAGCCCTTTCTCTTGACTGCACCAAAGGCCTAGAAGATTTCTCTTTGGTTCTAGGTTGGAGAGCAAGAGATTGAAGATTGGAATTCTAGAGCTTTAGGATTTGCGAGCATTGATCTTGAGAGAAAAGAAAGCTTGAATGTTTGAGCAAATGAAACTTGAATGAATCTTAAAAGTCTAACCTATCAATGGAACAGTAGAGGCTTCTTTTATAGGTTTCTCAAACCCTTCAAACTGAATTCCCAAAAACCCCTTTGAAATTCGTGAAGAAAAACTCAACGGATAGAATCTGCGTCCGCGACAGTCGACTGTTGAGCAACACACAGTCGACTACTGCACAGTGAAAGAAGGTTGGTGAGAATTCATAACAGTAACTCACCGCATGGACAGTCGACTAGTAAGGAGTAGACAGTCGAATGCTAAACCAACAGGCAACTGTAAATCCTTATACATGCGACTGGCCGAAATAGGGGTAAGTCAAGCAAGTCATAGAAAAGTCTGGAGGTACAGGACATGCGACTGATAAAGAGAAGACAGTCGACTGTAATTCCTTCTACGGACGACTGTCAAAAACCCT
This sequence comes from Scilla litardierei, assembly GCA_030789695.1. NCBI lineage: Eukaryota > Viridiplantae > Streptophyta > Magnoliopsida > Asparagales > Asparagaceae > Scilla > Scilla litardierei. The sequence continues at coordinate 256,909,006 of CM061142.1, read as the reverse complement.
GACATTTTCCAGAGAGTTGAGTCTTCAGAGGGGCTCAAAGACAGACGACTGTTGAAGCTATGACAATCGACTATGCCTTTGGACAGTCGACTGTAAATACAACAATAGTCGACTGGCCAGATCAAAACTGAGAAATAGATTTGGGCTAAGGAGAAACAGGCGATTGATTACAAAACACAGTCGACTGTCACTTGGATATATGCCTGTGAAATGTACAGCAGACGCCTAAATGAGTTAAAGCTAAGAAGCCCAAAACTAGACTGATAAAGTTTGTGCATAATATGCGACTGTAGAACAAAACACAGTCGACTGTTTTGAGACATGGGACTGTAAATCGTTCAGCAGTCGACTGTTAAAATCATGACATGCACAATCTAGATAGAAATGAATTGGAGTCTAAGGAAAGTTGATCTAATGATATCCTAAGACTGAAATAAAGATGTCTGTGTGCTCCAACAAAGTTCTACTTCTAAGCTACATACTAGAAGAGAAACAAAAAAAATTACATTTGAAGAACTCTCTCTTCTATCCAACACATGAGCTTGAAGTCTTCTAGGAGCTTCAATCACCATTTATGATCATCCAATCCACTTCCTTTGCTTTCAATGATCTTTGAGTGTTATCCATTGCAAATTGATCTTCATGATATTCTTAGGCAATGTATTAACTACAAATAGGGGATTAGTCACAAGTATTTATGTTTGCTCATCATTAACACCAAGTAGGGAGAAGTCCAATACTCAACAGATTACTTTTATCTTTTGCATCTCATAAAAATTTTAAGTTATTTCAAATGGATGTTACAAGTGCATTTTTAAATGGTATTGTTAATGAAGACGTTTATGTTTCTCAACCACCCGGTTTCACTCATGAAAAATTTTCAAACCATGTTTTCAAACTTAAGAAAGCGTTATAAGGGTTGAGACAAGCTCCTAGAGCTTGGTATGATCAACACAAAACATTTCTTTTGGCTTTAGGTTTTAAAATGTGTAAAGTTGATTCAACTCTTTTCATTAAAGATTATGAAAATGACATCCTGTTAATTCAAGTTTATGTAGACGATATAATATTTGGTTCTACTAACTTTAATCTTTGCGAAGAATTTTCTAAGTCTATGAAGTATGAATTCGAAATGAGCCATATGGGTAAGCTCAACTACTACATTGGACTACAAATTCTGCAAATGAATGATGAAACTTTCATACATCAAACAAAGTACACCGGGGAGCTTATCAAGTGATTCGGAATGTAATCGTCTTCTAGTAAAAGGACTCACATGAGTATGACAACCCATCTACATGAGGATGAGAACGGAAAAAATGTAGACATGCGTCTATATCGAGGTATGATTTGTAGCTTACTTTACTTAACCGCTAGCAGGCCCGAATTATGTTCTCTGTATGTCTTTGTGCTAGATATCGAGCTAGACTTGAAGAGTCACACTGGATTACGGTTAAACGAATTTTTCGTTACCTCAATCATTCACTAGATTATGGGTTACTTTACCCTAAGTCTAGCACATATGAGTTAATCTCATATAGTGATGCCGACTTTGCTGGATGCAAATCCAATAGGAAAAGTACTAGTAGCACTTGCCATTTTATAGGAATTTCTATAGTCTCTTGGTTTTCCAATAAACAGAATTCGGTATCATTGTCCACGACTGAAGCGGAATATATTGCCGCGGGTCTTGCAACTGCACAAGTTCTTTGGATGAGACACACACTTAAAGACTATGGTGTCAATTGTGATGCTTGCCCTATCATGGTTGATAACCAAAGTACAATTTGTCTTTCCGAGAATCCGGTACATCACTCACGTACCAAACACATAGATGTGAGACACCACTTTATTAATGATCATATAGCTAAGAAGGACATCATCTTAGAGTACATTTAAACCCAAAAACAAATCGCCGACATCTTCACTAAACCTCTTAAAGAAGATTCAATTGTGAGGTTGCCTGGAGAATTAGGGATTATTGGTGAATCTGAATTATAGGAGTTCATACTCTCATGTTATATCATGCTTGAACTCATATCATCATTTTACTTCTCTTGTTTTGATAAACTATATGTTTCTCATATATTTTTTAATAAACTATATGTTTCTCATATATTTTTTAAGAGATGTATTTGAGATTTTGTTGATTTCAATTGTTTGGATTACTTTACGTGATTTGTACGTTAATCTATAATATTTTGATATTTATTTAATGATTTGAGTTGCGTTAAAGTATATTTCATATGGTGAATTGTCTCAATCCTCTGGATTTTAGCATCATTGTGCATTTTTGTACAAGGACAGACGACTGTCATTCCTTCGACAGTCGCCTGCTCAACTCAATATTTCTTACTGCAGACTAAATTTTTCACACATGCGACTGATGGATAATTTTCAGTAGACTGTCTCTACGACAGGCGACTGCAAGTTGGTCATCATGCGACTGTCCAAATCTTGAGATGTCTCTGTTTTATCAACACATTTTTGATTCTCTATCAGAAGACTGTTGTGTAAGTTACAGTCGACTGTCTCTCCGACAGGCGACTGTGAATTACTCAACAGGTGACTGTCTGTCAACCCAAGCTAATCTCTATCATATCGACCAGTCGACTGACAATTGTACATCAAACAACTGTCAACTTCTGTGGCGGTTGGTTAACTCGATCTAAGCCGTCGATCTGATAATCCAATGGCCCAGATTCTTTTGACCCCATCGTATAATCTTGAGAGCCGTCGTTTATTTTGAGTATTTCTATCTCATCCGACTCGTCTTCCCTCGTCACCTTCCTTCGAATTCCAACTGTTTGCATCGATTCGAAGGTCCTACCACAGATCTCACTTCCCAATCATTGAATTGCGAGTTTTGTTCCCTCACTCCCCATCGATCGTCGCAGATTAGGTACCTTTCTCCGTTGTCATTCGTTCGTGTCCTATTTTCTGTCGATCAGTCTTCATGGAATCAGTGAGTCCGTCGTCCACTAAGGAGTATTTGGAAATCTTAGTCGCTGATCCTATTCCTTCAGCTACTATGACTGAACACTCTCCTACGTTTGTTTCAAAGCCATTCTCTCCTCCACCTACAGCTCTGTCGGATGACGCACTCCTCGTTCAGCTGTATGAGTGAGTTTCTTCACTTGAAACGAAAGTTTCTGACTTAGATCAGAAGCTTTCGCTCCTTCTTGAGCGGAATTACAAGTCGTTTCTGTATCACGGATTTCTAGTTCCGGCCGCCCTCTAGGGTATGTTTCATCCTTTCGAGGATGCTCCCTATTCTGTGGTTCCTCATCCTCCAGGCTTTGTACCTTCATCTACAGATGTTCTGCCCTCTGTGCCTGATCACTTATAGTCTCCTGCTGCTGGTGCGTCGTCATCAAAGCGAAATGCTCGTGTGTATCCTACTTGTCGCTCTTCCAAATTGATGTTCCGTCGCTCTGGTCGCCCTTCAGACTCATATGTCATTCAGATTGACTGATGCTGCTCTGCCTCGACTCACCATAGGATTTTTTTTGTGTATTATGGTTTGAGTGTCTATTTGTATCTTGAATTGGTTTGTGTACTTATGGATGATGTTGTATGTATGACGATCATATTTTTGGATGTACATGCAGTTGTCATTGTATTTTGTACTCCTTGGATCTTGTGACTATATATATGTGTGATAATGTCTTTACTTTCTCATATGCTCCTTCACAGTGTGTCTCATTTTTATGTTAATTGTGTGAGCATTGTGAAATTTTCTCTCTTTGTATGCTATATCATATACATGATGTGATGTGAGACGTTTTTCTCATTTGGTTTAGAATGTTGATTTTGGATTCTCGTTCCTTTAGTCAACTAAGATTTCTTGTATTTTATGAGTTTTTGGTATCTATATCAATGAGATGCACCTTCGTGATTAGTTTTTCTCCGATTATATGTTGGCATCACATTTGATATACATCCTATCTTTAGACTCTCATGATTGTTTTAGTACTTATTTAGCACTATTGTTGTTGTTATTCTACTCCCACTTTTTGGATAATGCCATAGGGGGAGAGAAATAAACATATCATAATTATGTGCTAAGTAAATTCTAATTCTAAACTTGAATCTAAGATTGAAGTTTCCTTAGATTCAGGAGGAGTAAGATATAATGAAGTTGGATTATCAAATCATAGATTTCAAGATTTCAAGAAAATCATTTCATTCATTTATATTTTACATACTCGCTTCAATTGATCTATAGATGCCCTTATATACATTGACTAACTTGATTGGCATCTATGTAGGGGGAGTAAGTTTTCATTAAGCACAATTATTTATCTTTTTGTTTATGTTTGTTTGTCATCATCAAAAGGGGGAGAATGTTGAGTATTGGACTTCTTCCAACTTGGTGTTAATAATGAGCAAACATAATACTTGTGACAAATCCCATATTTGCAGTTAATCCTTTGCCTAAGTATATCATGAAGATCAATTAGCATTGGATGTCATTAAAAGATCAATGAAAGTATGAAAAGTGGATTGGATAATTAAAGATGGTGATTGAAGCTCCTGTTGGAACTTGGTATTTTCCATCCTCTCTTCCAAAAGGTTTTGATGTGACAAATCAATATATTTCATGTTACTAACTCTATCTATGCAGATGTGCAGATATACAGCTTATCTCATTCACATTTACGCATATGATCAAAGTACAAGGATTCCCTGCGAAAACAGCCTTGCTACTCAAATTACGTTTGAATAACGTATCTATGGAATGATGTAATTTTTACTTTTTAGATAGCTTCAGGGCCTTGAGTATAACATATCATTCATCCCTAAGCTCAAAATTACATCATCTTCCTAATCCATTTGATCCTAAATCAAAATTCCTATTTTTCAGAGTTAGCCTATTAGGATTTTTCCTAGCCTACCAAAACAACTATATTTTCATTGACTTTTGACTTGATACTTTCAGACAAGGATCTATTCGTTGTCTAGTCCACATCACCAAATTTTTGTGACCGTTTGTGATCGTTTCAAAATTTGCAGGCTACGAATTTTTCTAGCCTGCCAAACCGTTTTTTGGTCTGAAATTTTCCAGATCGGTTTCTGACCGTTCTCCAACGTTCCTTACAGTTTCTGAACGTTGTTCAACGTCTCTTTTAGAGCCGTTCATAACCGTTTCTAAAAAATACAAAAGGAGGGGTTCCCCCTCTCATTTCTTACACACTTTCCTCTTCTTTATTCTGATTTAGTTGAAAGCAAGCCATTGATTTTCCTCAACAATTCAGCCATTAGTTGTTCTTTTCTTATTTGTAAGAAGAAATCATTAGATTTCTTTCTTCATTTAAGAACGGAAGAACTTGGATTTTCAACATCATTTTAGAAAGTTGTTTGTGTTCATAATTGTAAGAAGAAATCGATTGATCTCTCTCTTCTTTTATGAACCAGAGAACTTCAAGTATTGTTCTTCATTACATATCGTATACATCTTGAAGTCTCCTTTTAAACACCGTCCTTGAATTTCATTCTAAATTCATAACAAGGCCATATGTGTTTTCTATTTCATTATTTAACCGGTTTGAATCTCTATTTGAGATTGTACAAAGTTTGGGACACGGGGAGTGTCGCCATTTTTGTAAGTTTGTGCTTGAGGGGCAAGTGATTATAGTGGATTGAAAATCACTACGGGGAGTAGAGGACTGTAGCAGGATCAACAGGATCCGAACCAGGATATATCTTTGTGTTTGTGATTGGTTTAATTTTCAGCACTTGTCAGTTTATTTCTGTGCCTTCTTTGCAAATATCAGTAACGTTTTATTTGCAACATTTTTATTATATACAATATTCACCCCCTAGTGTATTGATCCATACAGGCTGAAATCACATTTGGTATCAGAGCACGGTTAAGATGGCAGAAAGTTCCGCAGCATCAAACATGAACGCTGTTCCACACAACTACAACACAAATCAACATCCTGAAGGGCATTCTCAAGTTCGTCCTCCTCTATTTGATGGTTCAAACTACTCATATTAGAAAATACGAATGGAGATTCATCTCCAAAGTATGCATTATGAGATTTGGGACATCATAGAGACAGGATACAAAAAGCCAACAACTCCTGTTGCTGATTGGACTGCCAACGACAAAGCTGCAAAAACCAACAACTCAAAGGCCATGAATGCTTTATTCTGTGCCATGGATAAACATGAGTTTAATCGGGTATCTCAGGCCAAAAGTGCTAAGGAGATTTGGCATATACTCAAGGTAACTCATGAAGGAACAAGTAAAGTGAAGGAAACTAAGATTTCCGTTTTGGTTTACAAATTCAAGTTGTTCAAGATGAAGGACCAAGAGACAATTGGAGAAATGAACACCATGTTTACTAATATTATAAATTCTTTAAATGCTCTTGGAAAAACTTACAATTCTCTTGAACAGGTTCGCAAGATTCTTAAAGCTTTAACTCCAGTATGGCGTCCAAAGATCACTGCTATTGAGGAAGCTAATGATCTCTCCACATTATCTATGGAATATCTTATTGGTAACCTAATGGCCCACGAAGTTACATTACAAGATGAGAAAGAAGAATCGGTTTATATATAGTTTGTAAATGATATAAGTTAAAATGTAAAATTACCTAAAAGTGTGTAAAATTAAACTTGAAAAGTATAAAACGATATAAGTTAAATGATATAAAATTACCCTCATAGGATGTAAATGATATAAGTTAAAACGCTAAAAGTATAAAACGGTCGTACTTGAAAAGTTGGAGTTCTCTTTTGCATAGAAAAATATTTAGGACTCGGTAAAATAAGTTGTTGAATTAAACTTGTGTAGTTTATATATAGTAGAGGAGGAAATTGTATTTTGAATTATCAAAATGTCATTATATGAAGAAATTAGGATATTTACGCGAGTGTGGAAGACATAGGTTAGTAAATATGATAAGATAATAATTTTAAAGATTTCAACGAAAAAAATTTTTAAATTCGGAGAATGCATGGAGTCTTAAATGCATGTTGAATGTTTTCATATAACTTAAATAGGAAAAGAAATTCAAAATAGATAACATTGAAAATATTCATCGAATGGTCAGGATAGTAATGGAGAAGTTTCAACGATTGACGGTGGTGACATGTAGATTCACGTGATTTGAAAGGAAGGGCGTGATTCAAATAAAACGTAAATATGAAGGGAAATAATTTAGTGAAACTGCTATGATGGAGTTCTACAGTCGATAACACGAAAGTGTAATGGTCTGAAAAAATGGTGGAAGCAGGGTTCTAATTACCGGGTCGACTGACAAACAAGAGAAACTTAACATTAAGACTCTCTAATGAACTAAATGTGATAGAGATATCTGTAAAGGGTCTTAAGGGAAATTAAAATTACATTCTGCTGGGCCTGAAATCGATGAACCCAAGCGAACGACTGGAGGAAATCTAGAAGTCTATCATGGTCAGAGCTAGACAAGAACCACTAAGGTAATTTATCAATTTCTAGCATGGAGTCTAGCTAACAATCAGGGACCTCTAACTAGCAAGTACAGACGTCTAACTAAGTCTTTCTAAAGTCCTGATCTAATGGATTCCCTACTAAGCTGAGACGGATGTTCGGGCAACACGTCTACCAGCCACCTAAGACATAGGAAACGATAAAAAAATTAGACTCAAGGCTTATGATTTGGATGTCGAAATTTATGTATTGGACATCCTATAATTATTATCGTTGTTCCGATAATTCGCAGTTGCAGTGGACCTGCAAGGGCCACCAACAAAACCTGTCACACCCCGCTTCCCTAAAATGGAGGCGAGACGTGAGAAGGTCTGCTCAGACTTGGAGCTGTGAGGCTCCAGTCTGTAAGGCGTCTGGATTTAACGGAGTTTAGGTCCTTGCAAATGCGAAGCAGAACAACAATAATAATAAGGAAAGAGAGACAGATAAAAGTTTATTCAATCTCAGAATGTCCGTAATAAATAAGTTCCAACATCACAGAAAAGCCACCAGGCTGGAAAGAAAAAGAGTCTAAAAGGCCCAAGCATGGCCAACCAAAGTACAACGTACGAAAAGTAAACGTGCTACGCATCGACAACTAACAGCAACCTAAAACAGAAGTAACTCAGAACAGTCTCTAAGACTGGTCACCGATGTCCACAAACTCCTCGTCAAACGTAGGCTCAGGCTCAGCGTCAGTGAACACCTCGTCCTCAGCAATGGTCTCTGGCTAAGGGTCTAACATGTGACACCCAAAAGAGAGAGGGGCACATGTCAGCAAGTCTACAAAAGACTTGTGCAAGGAAACTAAAAGTAAAGTAAGACAACCTAGCAGTTCTAAAAAGCATGCAATGACATGACAGTTATAATATGAGTGCAACAGGTAAAGAAACAAGTACAACAAGCATCTAGCATGGCATGGCAAGAGTAGTAAAATACTAACAATCACAAGTCACATTTTCATGTCGTGCACAGAGTTCACGCCTTACAGCTGAAGTGGCTGTACGGGCACACTTCTATACTGAGTGGTCGCTCAACCCTACCCCTCCACGTGTATCGGGCATTGGCTTTTGACCAACACAAATGGCCCGCTTCTGGATCACGAGCCAGGAAGTGTATTTGGCATAGGGTTGTGCCTGCAACGCAGGTGCCTAGCTTGAACAAGCAAGTACATGTATAGTAGCGTATGCTATGAATGCAACAATCAAACATAGATGGCATGCCATGGCAAGCTGTAATTTAAATGTGTACAGATAAGGAATTTAAACATGGCAGTTACAAATGCATGGATGACATGGCACCATGAACAAAACAAGTTAAAAGGGTTGGATCTAGCTTCGTTGTCAAGCTAGACCAAGTGAGGTGACGGATCTAGTTTCGTTATCAAACTAGATCAAATAGGCGTCTAGGCAGCTATCATTTCACTGCCTAGTCTCTTTTACGCTACGGTACAAAAGTGGCCTAAAACTTGGCCTAAATGAGCAACGGGCAAGTTTCACTTGCCTGCAACCCGACGTCTGAATACACCGTCCAAAAGTCCAGTCTACCTACGTGCACAAATCCACCAGCCTACATTCCGAATTTAAATTATCTTAATTAGTGATTTAAACAATTTAAAACACCAATTTTTAACTTATTTAGCAGGCAATGGTTGGGGGGTCCTAAGGGTGCAAAACGTTACCTCAACACGACGCGAGAGCTACACTGGCGTCAGGTAGCAACGCCAGGGGTTGGAATATAAGAACGCACTCCTAGTCCAATTTCCAGATCAGATTCCTTGCTCGAATAGTCTGGGCAGCAACCAGATCAACGAACCAAGATTCCAATGCTAGAACGTGCGATGAAAGGGGATAAGACGTGTCGCAACGCCAAAATAGTCAAAATGGCGATGAGAACGCTGTAGTGGGGCCCACAGCAGTGCTAGGGGTCAATGGGGGACCCACAATAACTCTGGGGGGCAAGAGGGGCCCACGGAAGCAAAGTAGTGCGATGGATGCGGAGTTACAATGAAGTTCATCGGTCGCAGCTAGCCGGTGTGGGGGATTCTCTCGGTCAGACCGAGAGAATACGGCGCTTGGGTCGGTCGGTCGTTGCAGAGGCGGGGCTTGGTGCGGAGCGGGGGTTTCCCTCGGTCAGACCGAGCGGGGGCGTCGGTCAGGCACTGCGGGTGTGGGCGCTTGCGTAGCAGAGGCTGCAATGGGCGGGGGCTCTTGGTCGTAGCGGGCCAATGCGGGAGAGAGGGTCGGTCAGGGCGAGCGGATGCGGGGTTGCAGCGGTGCGGGGTTGCAGCAGTGCGGGGATTGGTGCGGAGCGGGGGAGCAGGTCGGTCAGACCGAGTGGGGCTCTCGGTCGCTGCGGGGGTTGCAGCGTTGCAACGCTGCAGCGGGGGCAATGCGGGCTTTCGGGAGCGGCTCTCGGTCAGACCGAGTGGATGCGGGGAAATCTCTCGGTCAGACCGAGAGAATGCGGGGGTGCGTGAGTGGGGTTGGGCTGCTGATGTGCGAAAGTTTAAGGAGGGGGAAAAATGGTGGCTGGGGTGATTTGCTTTGGGAAAATAGGTTAACCTAGGGTATATATATAGGGTAGAGGGGGTTTGACTTGGTATAGGGTTTGGGAAAAATAGAAAAATAATTTAATATTAAGAAAATAATTAAAACAATTCGCACCCTCACCCTCTCTTGCGTGCATGTGTGCGGCCAAGGGGAAAAGAGCTGGCTCAACTAGGTTGGGGAGTTATGATAAAATAGTAATTGTATTAGGGATAAAAGTCCAGAGAACTTAGGGTTTAAAAATATCTTAGGTTGGGCCAAAAGTGCAAAATAGGTCAAATGAAGTCAAAAAATCGTGAAATAAATACTGGGGTGATCGGGACGACGAGAGAAAGAAAACTAAGAAGACGGTTCGCAATTTCGACGCCGAGGGATGAAACTAAAAATAGAAACGTCTCGCGTCAAAAGTGAAAATCGTGACGTCTCTTCAAATAAGGTCAAATCGTGAGGGAACGACTCAAGAAATGTCGTTCCAAAATAGTACCACAATTTAATACTCTTCGAGAGGGTCACAACGGCATATCACACTATAGGGTTCGAATACAGACAAAGTCTAAAATAAATACGTGCACAAACAAGATTACGTGCACGTAAAGCGTTTAAAGGTTACGGGGTCCAAAGGCGACCGTAATCCAAGTTGGGCACACGTCGGGGGTCGGCTTGCTAAGGATGCAACCAAGGTGCTACGGCCCTAACGACTCAACGACACGACTCCCACACAAAGCAACAAAAACCAATCGGGTACCCGAAATTGCTATACGCACAGCAGTATAACGAATAGTGGGTATCAACCGTTACATCCTACCCACCTTAGAATAAAGTCCGTCCTCGGACTTTCTAACTATAAATATAACTCTAGCCAGACTAGTAGCTATCCCGATCTCATCACACTATAATTCAACAAGGTATATGTTGAGTATTGACTCCCCGGATTTGGTTTTGGATAATGAACAAACATAAATATATTGTGAACTAACTCTTTGTGAGCGCAGTTATGGAGATCGTCGCCTAAATTCTACGTATATAAAATGCGACGCCTCAAGACTTCTCAAAGCGCGTGATCGTGTGCTTGAAGCTTCGTTGAAGCTCAAGGACCATTATTGAATTCATGAAGATTCGATTGAAGATTTTGAAGACGGTTCGTCAAGTTTATTTAATGTCTTCTTGCTTCTTTTCGTAGAATGTTAAGCCTTGAGTAGGTCTTACGTTTTAATCTGCATAACGCTCCTATCTTAGAGCTAGGATCTAATTAGAAGCCCACACAAAATTTCCCGAAGCATCGCGCTTCGATTCGCGACTTCTTGTGCATGTTAGTTGGTTCAAGAAGAAGAACCAACCGACTAGATGGCAATCTAGTCGGTCGGTAAAGCTTCTTGAACCGACTAGAATGCCTTCTCAATTCTAAACTCTTTACTGTTTACAGTTAGTCTGTCCATGTTGAATCACCGACTGCCAAGTTGATGAACTAGTCGGTCAGTGATCCTTCTTAGACCGACTAGTTGAGCTTTCCATGTACAGCCATAGTTACTGTTTATCGTTAGTCAGTCAAAGAACATTTGTCGACCGACTAGTTGATGAACTAGTCGGTCAACATTTGTTCTTAGACCGACTAAATCATCTTGAAGTCAGCCTTCTCTATTTCGACTGTTAGTCGGTCAAAGAACATTCACCGACCGACTAGTTGTGAAACTAGTCGGTCGGTAAGTCTTCTTAGACCGACTAGTTGTCATCTCCTGTACTTCGACCTTTTGGCGTTTCAACCGTTAGTCGGTCTATGTTGTATCACCGACCGACTAGTTGATGAACTAGTCGGTCAGTGATCCTTCTTTGACCGACTAGTCTGGTTCAGAATAGAGCCGTTGGAGCTTTAATTGAAACGTTTTTCTCTCTCTCTTTCCTCTAACCTATAAATACTTGGAGTGTTGCATTCATTGCACTCAAGGCTGATATTAAGAGCAGTTTAGAGATCAAAAGAGAAGCATTTAATGCTCATTCAAAGCTCATTCATTTCCAAAGAATCTCTCTCCCACTCTTATTTCAAAAGAGAGATTCATTGATTGTGAGCCATCCAAGCCAAGTGCTTGATTCTAGGTCACCAACTACCTCCTAGGTCTCCATTACTGGTCATCTACTTGGAGCTAGGGTTTGGTGCCTTCATCTTCCCCAAAATCATCTTTGCCCTAATTCGTAAGTTTACTCAAGGCATAGGTATTTTGTAGTAAGAATTTCTATTTCAATTTACTTTGAATATTGCAAGTGTTTTACTCTCGGTTGTGAGAGTTTGTTTGTGATCCTGGGTTGTGGGAGTCACAATTTCATTGGTGTATGATTTGACCTTGTAGAGGTTTCTACAAGTATTTCATAGTGCAAATTTGAGTTAGGGTTTCTAACTCAAGTATCCGGAGGGGATCCGGGTGGTTGGGCCGTAGGATCACCGGGGACAAGTCGGGGAGACTTGGGTGGATCCGAACCCGTTAATATCGTGTGTTTGCGATTGCATTTCTTTGTTGTCATTATTCGCATTTCTTCATTTCCGCATTGTTGGTTGAGTTTGCAAGATAATTAGGAATTATCTTCTTAATTATTTTAAAGTACTATTCACCCCCCTCTAGTACTTGTGCAGTAGCTTAGTAGGGCATTACATTTGGTATCAAAGCCAAGTCTAAAGCTATGTCTGCCAACGACAACAAGACCGTTCGTCCACCTTCAGATTATAGCACCTTCAGGAATCGTGAAGGAGCTTCTTCGGTGATGGAAGGACACTCCTCAACAAGGCCTCCCTTCTTCAACGGTACCAACTACGGGTACTGGAAATGCCGGATGGAAACGTTCCTCCGGAGTGCTTCACTATGGAGAGCCACGATGTCGGAGTATGTCGAGCCCGCCGAAGAAGATTTCGCTAAGTGGACTCCCGCGGAGGTCATCGTGGAGGTAACCAATGCCAAGGTGATGAATGCCTTGCAATGCGCCTTGGAGCCCGAGGACTTCAATAAGATATGCACATGTAAGAGTGCATATCAAATATGGAACTCTCTCCTCATCTTGCATGAAGGAACGAGTCGGGTAAGAGACTCCAAAATCGTAGTTGTAAACAAAGATTTCGAACTATTTCATATGCAACAGGGTGAGAAGATGAAGGAGTATTATGCTTGATTCGTCGACATCACCAACGAGTTGGAGGCCCTTGGAAAAACTTACACCCAAAAGGAGAAAGTCTCAAAGATAATTGACGGACTTCCTTCTTGTTGGGAGAAACGCACCTTTGCCATCGAGGAAGGTAACGACATGAGTAAGTATACGGTTATTCAACTAATGGGTACCTTGATGTCTTATGAGGTACGCAAGGATAGCAAGCTAAAGTTGCTGGACAAGATGAAGTCCTACTTGAAGCAAGACGAGCCAAAGAAAAAGGCTACTGCGTTCAAGGCCGCTCCATCAACATCCACATCTACCGATGATGAAGACTCGGAAGACGAGTTTGACTTGGAATATATAGCCCTCATGGCAAAGAAGTTCAGCCGGTTCTTCCGGAAAGGTAACTACAAGAACAAATCTAAAGTTATTTCTTCTAACGCCTCCGCTCCTTTGTGCTTTAAATGCAATAAGCCAGGACACATGAAAGCGGATTGTCCACAAAATAAGCAAAAGGAGAAGTGGAAGGCGCCAAAGTTCGACAAGTCCAAGAAGTACAAGAAAGGGTACAAAAAGGGACTTGTCGGGACATTCACCGACTCCGAGGCTGAATCCTCAAGTGGAGAGTCGGACGATGAGCAAGTGGAGAAAGCACATATGTGCTTCATGGCTAGAGAGGAGCAAGATAAAGATTCCTCCTCCGATGATAGCGACAATGAAGGCGATGAGATAACCATGGATGACCTTTGAAATGCTAATGAGCAAATATGGTCTAAATACACTAAATTAGTAAATAGATACACTAAGGTAAAAGATGATTTAGCTAGCATCCAAAACTCGCCTAAACCTGTCATCACCAACAACGACACCGTTGTTGAAGAGTTGAGAAATGAGATTGTTAATCTCAAATCTCAACTTGAACATGTTCATATTGAGGAATCGGATGAACATAAGATAGTGGATTTGACTTCTCGGAACTCAACTTTGAGTATCAAGAATGAGAATCTCAAATCTCGTGTTTATGCACTCACATTGCAAGTATCCACTTTGGATGCATCGATGCATTCTCTCACCGAGAAATATGAGTGCACATTAGGCCGAATTAATAAATTCAATAAGGGTAAGGACCATTTGGATAAAATCCTAAATGACTTACTTCCGGCCAATCACCACATTGGCTTGGGGTATAAGATGGGAAGTACATCCAAATCGGCCACTACCTTTGTTAGGCCAACTTCCGGTGACTCAACGAGTGGGAGCAAATACTCTATTGGTAGTTCATCTACCAATGGTGCTTCCACCTCGTACACACCCTCATTTGGAAAGAAACCCACTTTGGGTGGATCTCCAAAGAAGGGTCATGCTTACATGTACACAAATACCATGCCACATAGGAACACACGTCCTACTCCACCGGCTCACACTTATGATGATTTTTATGCTACACATCCACGGGCATGTGCACACCAAGTGAGACACCCTCACGCACGTGTTCCTTCACATGCATATGTTCACCCACATCATCATATGAACACTTCTCATAATGCACCATTTCATCATGTTCCTTATGCATATCCACGACATGCATCACGTAGAAACCAACAACGCATGCATGCTCCCAATAGGATTAGGGCTCCCAAAATCTTCACTTTTTGGAGCCCAAAGGACACAAACATGAATGAAAAACAAGAGTATATGAATGATTATTTTATGAATGTCGTGCATAATGATAATTATGTGGGGAAGTCTAAGTCCAATTGGACTTGGCTTCCAAAGGTCTAATCTATGTGGACCCAATGACCTTGGGTACCATGATACGATATTTTCTATCTTTAGGTACTCAAGAGAAAGAAACGGAGCAACAAATTCAAATTTAGCTCCAAGAATAATTGCATACTCGATAGCGGGTGTTCAAAACACATGACGGGTGACGCTCAATTGCTTTCCAGAGTGGTGCCCATTGCAAATGGAAACCGGGTAGTCTTTGGAGGCAACGAGAGCGGAACAATCATAGGTGTTGGTAAAGTGGGTAATCCTCCTAAACCTCTAATAAGTGATGTTTACCTTGTTAAAGGATTAAACCACAATCTCATTTCAATAAGCCAACTTTGTGACAAAGGTTACAAAGTTAGCTTTGCTAAAGGAATGTGCCATATTTTAAGAAAAGATAATGATGAATTATTATTTTTCGGCACACGCCATAAGGATATATATATATATCATAGATCTCCCTAAGTCACATGAACAATGTGTCGTTGCCAACACAAGTGAACAACACTTATGGCATAAACGTTTTGGTCATGTGAACTTTGGAACACTTTTTAAGCTTTCCAAGTTAAATTCTATTAGAGGCTTCCCTAAGCTTGTCTTTCAAAAGAAAAGCTTTTGTGACTCGTGTCAACGAGGCAAGCTTCCAAAATCGTCTTTTAACCCTAAGAAAAGCATTTCTTCTAAGCGGCCACTAGAGCTATTACATCTAGATTTATTTGGGCCAACTAGAGTTGCTCCATTATGAAATGCACGATATGGACTTGTCATCGTTGATGACTTTTCTAGGTTTACTTGGGTATTTTCCTTATGTAATAAAAATGGTGCTTTCAAAAACTTCACAATATTTGTCAAGAAAGTACAAAATCTCGTAGGAACCACCATTGTCACTATTCGTAGTGATCATGGATGAGAATTTGAGAATGAGTCTTTTGAGAACTTTTGTGATGAAGTTGGTATTACACACACCTTTTCATTCCCTCGCGCACCTCCTCAAAATGGTGTTGTTGAGAGAAAGAATAGGACTCTAGTGGAATGTGCTCGCACTATGCTTGATGATAGCTAACTTGGCCATCAATTTTGGGCAGAAGCGGTACATACCGCTTGCTATGTGTTTAATAGAATACTTTTGAGGCCCGTCACCAAACAAACTTGTTATGAATTATTGTTTGGTAGATTGCCTCAAGTTAAACATTTTCGAGTTTTTGGTTCAAAATGTTTTATTAAAAACACATATGGTAGCTTGGACAAATTTGATCCAAGATCCGATGAGGGGATTTTTGTTGGATATTCCTCACGTAGCAAAGCCTACCGGATATACAACAAACGAACCTCAACGATCGTGGAATCACTTCATGTCTCATTTAATGAAGATTTTGTTCCGGCTAGAATTACCAATGATGATGACTCCATGGATGTTTTATGTGATTCTATTGGTAATTCAAATTCTATTGATTCTAATGATACTAACCCGACTAAAGAATCTTTTGAGAATGTTCCTAGTGATCAGGGAATTCCCAAATGGCTTCATACGGTCCGTGACCATCCTCATGAGTAAGTCATTAGCAATATTCATGATAGTGTCAAGACGAGATCGCAAGTGAACTACTTCGCTCATTGTGCCTTTGCCTCCTCTATTGAGCCAAAGAATATTAATGAAGCGTGCGAAGATAGCGCTTGGATCCTTGCCATGGAAGAGGAACTCATTCAATTCAAGAGGAATGAGCTTTAGGAGCTTGTTCCATTGCCTTCGAAGAACCACACCGTCATAGGGACAAAGTGGATCTTCAAGAACAAGACCGACGAGAACAGAAACGTCGTCCGAAACAAAGCTCGGTTAGTAGCTCAAGGCTATCGGCAAGAGGAAGGTATTGATTTCGAAGAATCCTTTGCTCCGGTAGCTAGATTAGAATCTATTAAATTATTGTTATCTTTTGCATGCCATAAGGATTTTAAATTATTTCAAATGGATGTTAAAAGTGCGTTTTTAAACGGAGATGTTGTTGAGGAAGTTTACGTTTCTCAACCTCCGGGTTTTATAAATGAAAAATTTCCAAATCATGTTTTTAAACTTAAGAAAGCACTTTACGGTTTGAGACAAGCTCCTCGAGCTTGGTATGACCGTTTAAAGAATTTTCTATTGGATTTAGGATTTAAAATGGGTGAAGTTGATTCCACATTATTGGTTAAGTATTCGAATCAAGATATCATTTTAGTTCAAATTTATGTTAATGATATTATTCTCGGTGCTACTAACTTCACTCTTTGCAAAGGGTTTTCTAATGTGATGAAGGATCAATTTGAGATGAGCCCATGGGCGAGCTCAAGTATTTCTTAGGTCTCCAAATTCGCCAAATGAACGATGCAATCTTCTTCCACCAAACGAAGTACACGGTGGAGTTGCTAAAGAGATTTGGAATGGAGAATGCCTCAGGAAAGAAGACTCAAATGAGCACCACTACATATCTTGATAAAGATGCGGGCGGTAAAGATGTAGACATTCGTCTATATCGAGGTATGATAGGTAGTTTACGATATCTTACTGCAAGTAGGCCCGATATTATGTTTGTCGTATGTGTATGTGCTCGTTATCAGTCTCAACCTAAGGAATCTCACTTAGTAGCGGTAAAACGTATTTTCCATTATCTAAGTTACACACTTGACTTTGGATTACTTTATCCAAAGTCTAGCACATATGAGTTAATCTCATATAGTGACGCAGATTATGCGGGATGCAAATCCGACACGAAAAGTACTAGTGGTACTTGACATTTTATAGGAAATTCTCTTGTCCCTTGGTTTTCCAAGAAGCAGAATTCTGTATCACTTTCAACCACTGAGGCGGAATATATTGCCGCCGGTGCCGCGTGTGCTCAGGTTCTTTGGATGAGACACACTCTTAATGACTTTGGTATAAACTGTGATACTTGCTCTATCATGGTGGAGAACCATAGTGCAATATGTCTCTCCAAGAATCCGGTACACCATTCCCGTTCTAAACACATAGATGTCCGACACCATTTCTTAGATGATCATGTTGCTAAAAAGGACATCATTTTAGTGCACGTTGAAACCCAGAAGCAAATCGCCGATATTTTCACAAAACCACTCAAAGAAGACTCCTTTGTGCGGTTGCATCGAGAATTGGGGATTATGGGTGAATCCGAGATTTAGGATTCATTTTATTCAATAATCTTGCCTGCTATCAATTTTCGTTATATTTGTTCATGCTTGATATATTGGAATTTTCTGGATTTTTCGTTGAATTTTTGGAATTTATGCTCGGATTATTCATGAACGTCAAATTTAAGATTTTCGATGTTTAATGGGGTAGTATAATGATTAATGAGAGTATATCAATGTATCGTCCAAGTGCGATTAGGAGAGAACTCAACATTTCAAATTCTAAAATTTTTGGACTCTTTTAGTCAGTTCATGTTCATTGACTGACCGACTAGATTGCGTTCTAGTCGATCAGTGAATGAACTCAGACCGACTAACTCAAGCCCTAAATTTGGCTTCAGTTACTGTTTACTCTTAGTCGGTCCAAGTTCAGTCATCGACCGACTAGATTCAGTTCTAGTCAGTCAGTGGATGAACTTGAACCGACTAGATCGTTGCCCTATTTTTGACTCTGTGCAGCTGTTTGCACTTAGTCGGTTCACGCTTATTGGCCGACCGACTAGATCGTCATCTAGTCGGTCAGCGAGTGAACTGTGACCGACTAAGTGTGTAGGGGCAGCTGCGTCTTTTCACATTCTGATCGACTTATACTCCATCTAACCGACTTATTCTCCTTCTAGTCGGTGTTATCTCTTCTCCAGCTCAAAATCCCCCCCGAAAACCCTTCGACTTCCCCTCTCCCTCCGCCGTTGTCCGTCGATCTCCGGCCGTCTTTCCGACCAACTCCGGCCGTGGATCTCCCATATCTCCTCCCTAGGTGAATCTCCTCCCTCTTTCACTCCTCCTAGGGCTTGATTTCAGAATTTAGGGTTAGGGTTTCTTCAAGTTCATTCGGTTTAGGGTTGTTCTAGGGTTTTTTAGTCGTCGATCTCGTTTGATTGCGTTGTCTCGTCACGCTTATGGCGAAGACAAGAATACCGATCCGACCCTCGAGTCCGCCACCCATGACCATAGAGTCTCTGCCTACGGACCCCCCGCAACCCAAATGCCGTTCCAAGACCACCCATCCTTCTTCGTCTTCGCCTCCTCTTAAGAAGAAGAGAACGGCGACCGCTAAGCCTCGATCTCAACCCAAGCCTAGGAAACAAACCGCCTCTGCAGCTTCATTCCGTGCTCCCACACCTCCTGATGATTCCGACACGGAATATATCCCTGAGACCGAGCCTAGCCATAGGGATCCTACTCCTCAACCCCGTTCTAGCACTCGTCAGCCTAAGGGGAAGGGTCCGATGCCAATTGGCGGTGTCGATATTTCTTTATGTCACGACGACCCGGTGTGTCTCGCGGCATATAATCCTATCGAACACTGTCCGCTGTTGTTGGAGCACTTCTTTCAGTTCTCCGACTTCCCAGGCCTTGTCGATCTTCTTTCGTCTAGTGGTCTTATCGATTATCTTCGATATTACCCTAAGGCGAATCCACACCCATACCCCCGTCTGGTCAAGCTATTTTATGCCAACCGTGTTCGCGGTCAGTACGACGAGACCCATTCCATTGAGACGACTGTCTTGGGGACACCGATAGTCCTCACGGCAGAAATCTTAGTGGATTTTATAGGTGTCTCCTCGTCTGGCCTTCATCCTTCAGATATTTCAGTTGACGATATTTCTAATCTTGATCAGGTGATGCTCGTCGAGATTTTCCATGAGATCCCTCCTGCCATGATTGGCGTCCCATCCAAGTCCTTCAAGCAGAATGCATGGGTTCTTAATCTGATCTTGAAGTCGTACCTCCTTCCGAAGTACGGCCCATCTTCCTTGCCTTCCCAGCCATTCCTCAAGCTCATTTACGCCATCTTCATGGGGAGTGAGATCAATTGGGCACAGATCATTCTCGATAAGATGGACTCTTTCGAATGTATTCGAAAGTCCACCAAGTCGGCCCACATACCATATCTGTGCCTGTTGACTCTTGTTTTTCGTCACTTCCGTGCCCCTCTGCCCCCTAATGATGAGAGTCCCCTCGGTCCCCCTCTGAATGCGACGGCCGTCAAGAAGTCTCTTGCGGTGCTTCATCTTGTTCAGAGGACGACCCCGTCTGCTTCAGCCTCTGCCTCTGCTTCAGCTGCTCCCTCTCCTACTCTTACTGAGCTTGCACGTTCGTTGAAACATGTGGAGTCTCGTTGTGCTCGATCTGAGGAGACTCTTGCTCGCATTGCATCTCATTTGGGTATTGAGATCCCTCCGTCAGTTTCTGATGATGAGGAGTTGGATGAGGAGGATATCCAGGAGCTTGTTCATGCTGCTGCTCGTGCCCCTGAGGGTACGACGTCTGGTGCTGTTGCTTCTTCTACCGGTGATCCTGAGAGCACACCTGTTGCCACCGTTCATCCGGTGGTTGCTTCGTCTGTTGCTGCTCCCGAGACCACTCCTGTTGTGCCAGAGATCTCCACTCCTGCTGACCCAGTGACCACCTCCACTCCTACAGAGCCTGATGCTGCTGCTGATCCTCCCACTGCCTCCTGAGCTTCCTTGGAGGACTCTCCTATGCACATTGGATGATTTTTGTAGTCGTGAGAGAGTTGGGTAGGATAGATGGTGGTTATGCTATATGATGTCATTTTGATGTATTCTGATGTCATTTTGGATGGAGATTTGATAATTTTGTTTTATGTTTATTTTGATGTCCGGTGTGTCATATGTTGTATGGTGTGAGATATGATGTATTTTGTGCTTCGTTCTGAGGATCGCTTTTATGTATGTTGGCGATGTAGACTTTTGATGTACTCATGGTTCATATATATATATACATCGGTGTTGACATTTCATTCTCTTGTGCACATTATATTCTTTTTGTGTCTATGATGATTGATTTCGTTTTTCGATTTTCAACTATGGTATCATTGACACGCTTTAATTTAATTCGTTATTTTCCTTTAGTGTCATTTGAACCGTGGTCGTATTCTTCAACTCCCGTGCTTTTATTTTAGCCATTGTTATTGTCGTTGTTCTCCTCCCGCTCTTTTTGCTTATGCCAAAGGGGGAGAGAATTAATAATGACGATGCACGACATGATAATTCAAATCAATTTACCATGAATCTAATTAGATATGTTAGATTCAGGGGGAGTGAAGATATATAAATGGATTTTCAAATCCGATATTTCAAATATTTCAATATTTGGATTCACATTTATTTCTTCTCTCGTCTGCTTGATGCATTTGATTATTTTTATTAATTGGAATTAACGTGTCATCAATGCAGCGGGAGTAAGTAAATTTCATTTGAATCATTATTTTTGATTATTATTTATGTTGGTTTGTCATCACCAAAAAGGGGGAGAATGTTGAGTATTGACTCCCCGGATTTGGTTTTGGATGATGAACAAACATAAATATATTGTGAACTAACTCTTTGTGAGCGTAGTTATGGAGATCGTCGCCTAAATTCCACGTATATCAAATGCGACGCCTCAAGAATTCTCAAAGCGCGTGATCGTGTGCTTGAAGCTTCGTTGAAGCTCAAGGACCATTATTGAAGTCATGAAGATTTGATTGAAGCTTTTGAAGACGGTTCGTCAAGTTTATTTAATGTCTTCTAGCTTCTTTTCGTAGAATGTTAAGCCTTGAGTAGGTCTTAAATTTTAATCTTCATAACGCTCCTATCTTAGAGCTAGGATCTTATTAGAAGCCCACACAAACTTTCCCGAAGCATCGCGCTTCGATTCGCGGCTTCTTGTGCATGTTAGTTGGTTCAAGAAGAAGTACCAACCGACTAGATGGCAATCTAGTCGGTCGACAATGCTTCTTGAACCGACTAGAATGCCTTCTCAATTCTTAGCTCTTTACTGTTTACAGTTAGTCGGTCCATGTTGAATCACCGACCGACTAGTTGATGAACTAGTGGGTCAGTGATCCTTCTTAGACCGACTAGTTGAGATTTCCATGTACAGCCATAGTTACTGTTTATCGTTAGTCGGTCAAAGAATATTTGTCAACCGACTAGTTGATGAACTAGTCGGTCAACATTTGTTCTTAGACCGACTAAATCATCTTGAAGTCAGCCTTCTCTATTTCGACTGTTAGTCGGTCAAAGAACATTCACCGACCGACTAGTTGTGAAACTAGTCGGTCGGCAAGTCTTCTTAGACCGACTAGTTGTCATCTCCTGTACTTCGACATTTTGGCTGTTCAACCGTTAGTCGGTCTATGTTGTATCACCGACCGACTAGTTGATGAACTAGTCGGTCAGTGATCCTTCTTTGACCGACTAGTCTGGTTCAGAATAGAGCCATTGGAGCTTTAATTGAAACGTTTTTCTCTCTCTCTTTCCTCTAACCTATAAATACTTGGAGTGCTACATTCATTGCACTCAAGGCTGATATTAAGAGAAGTTTAGAGATCAAAAGAGAAGCATTTAATCCTCTTTCAAAGCGCATTCATTTCCAACGAATCTCTCTCCCACTCTTATTTCAAAAGAGAGATTCATTGATTGTGAGCCTTCCAAGCCAAGTGCTTGATTCTAGGTTACCAACTACCTCCTAGGTCTCCATTGCTGGTCATCTACTTGGAGCTAGGGTTTGGTGCCTTCATCTTCCCCAAAATCATCTTTGCCCTAATTCGTAAGTTTACTCAAGGCATAGGTATTTTGTGGTAAGAATTTCTATTTCAATTTACTTTGAATATTGCAAGTGTTTTACTCTCGATTGTGAGAGTTTGTTTGTGATCCCGGGTTGTGGGGGTCACAATTTCATTTGTGTATGATTTGACCTTGTCGAGGTTTCTACAAGTATTTTATAGTGTAAATTTGAGTTAGGGTTTCTAACTCAAGTATCCGGAGGGGATCCGGGTGGTTGGGACGTAGGATCACCGGGAACAAGTCGGAGAGACTTGGGTGGATCCGAACCCGTTAATATCGTGTGTTTGCGATTGCATTTCTTTGTTGTCATTATTCACATTTCCGCATTTCCGCATTGTTGGTTGAGTTTGCAAGATAATTATGAATTATCTTCTTAATTATTTTAAAGTACTATTCACCCCCCCCTCTAGTACTTGTGCAGTAGCTTAGTAGGGCATTACAGTATAGTCATTACAAATGCTTATACATGCACTAGGTAGTCAAACAATAACTCTGCTAACTTGTATATATTCACGCACATTACACACTTACACCTATCATATCCAGTCAAATTCATACACATAGTTCAATCATATACATATGCATACATCCCTTATATAACTACTACTTACCTAGCACGAAACAATAGTTCAGATACTCACATAAGAATAGTCTCACACTAGCAAATACAATCATTGCTCTACGTATAGATAGCTACCTATGCACAAAACAAACATGGGTATACTACTCCCTAATATTCCTAGTATACATCCGATGCCAAATACCTCAACACATGTAGTCACACCATACAATTATTAAATCAAGTTTTACTATATCTAATATACATTCACCACTACTATAATTTCACAATTATATAGTCATTCAAATGCATGCAAATATTTCACCATATATTCACATCACATACGGTCCTATAACTATATTTACGACACGCCACATATACCATAGTCACCAATACCCATAACTAAGCACATACTTACCCATGCATGGTGCACACCCACACACGCTAACTTTTCATTCAAATATACCAATCATACCACTATATACTCAGCACATCTACACACCTAGTTTAGCTAGCACACATACGTTCACACAGGCAAGTCCTTAGTAAATAACTTGTAACGACTGGTTTTCATGTATCTGGATTTATTATATTATATTATATGTTTTGGTGGATTTTCTCCTCTTGTGTGGTTTTCGTCTCCGTGGCTTTCATTTTCGATCGTTTCGTCGTGATTTTCTAGCTTCTTCTTTAGAATCGTCGATTTTGGAGTAAGTCATTCATGACGGGCTTCATATCGGTCGTATCTTGTTGTTAGATCAAGCCTAGGAGTCTTAGGAATCGATCCCGGAGCTTCACGCTCCATTTCGGAACTTTTTGTGCACGTTAGCCTGTACAAGAAGGGGAAACGACCGACTAGATGACGATTTACTCGGTCGGCAAACCTTCATGGACCGACTAGTGGGCTTTGTAAATTTCTCAGGAGTTACTGTTTATCGTTAGTCGGTCTAAGAACGTTCGTCGACCGACTAGGTTGCAAACTAGTCGGTCAGCAAATGTTCTTTAACCGACTAGCTCTATGATCATTTTTGATACCAAGTACTATTCATTCTTAGTCAGTCTAAGAACGTTCCTCGATTGACTAGATGACAAACTAGTCGGTCAGTAGTTGTTCTTTGACTGACTAAATCTAAATCCTATTTTTGTACAGGAGTTACTGTTTGGACTTAGTCGGTCTGCGTTGGTCAACCGACCGACTAGTTCCCAAACTAGTCGGTCAGTGGTTGCTCTTTGACCGACTAATCAGTGTCGAAACCCTAATTTCTGGGCAGCCTCCAGCACTTCCTATTTAAACCCCCCCAAACGTTTTTCTTTTCTTCCTTCTCTTCTCCTGAGCCTCCTTCTTCCCCAAATCATCATCCATCTAACCCTAGTGACGTGCCCCCGGTTTGCGAGCCGCAAATGGCCGGGGACCCGCGTGAGGGTTTAGTTATTTGTAACCGCAAGCGCACGGTGTTGTAGTGTGGCTTGGGGGTCGAACACAGGGAGGCTAGGATGTGCTTGTGTCAAGGAGGACCGAAATCACCCCGTGGGCGAGCTAGCCCGGATCGGTTGATGGGTTGTCACGGTAGAGGAATGCAAGGTATGAACAATAAGAAAATAAACCCGGGACTTTGGTTTCCACTCCAACGAGCGACTCTCGCCGATACGGCCTACGGGTTGGATGGCGATCGGAATTAGGGTCTAATGGTGAGACGTTGCCTCTGAAAGTGGTACCAGCATCCCATAGGCCCGATATTCCAGTCGGTGCCCAGGATCATACACCGGACTTCCCGGGTTCGATCAGTGGGCACTCCTGTGTCCATTAACACTGATCGATTCCGGGAGCACTAAGCTCGCAACGATAACTCGCAACGTCTCATACTGCCTCTCCCGCGCACTAGGATTCGGCGTCTACGCTAAGGGCGTGAGCTATGTCTAGGGAGTCAACCGCCAAGTTTATTCCCCCTTGGCCCAACGGTCAAAGGCGGTCTTTTTCCCAACGATGACAATAAAACACCCCGCGTAACCGTTAGATTCCTAATCCCTATCGATTTCCTAACCATTTGGATGCATCGGGAAGAGCCCCCGAAGGGGTTTCCGCCAAAATCCCAGATTTGGGAACTACTCACAAATATTCATTAAAAAGCGATCTAAACGAAAATGAACCGTTAAAATCATAATCAGACGATAGGAATGTGAAGGTAGTAGAGCAATTAAGATAATACTAAAGTTTTACAAAGATCCGAAAACTTACAAAAACAGGAAAATTACAGCCGTCACAAAATGAAGAAAACAGTAAAAAATAACCAACTCCCGAATCTGGGAAACCTAGGGTTCTATTTATAGAAAACGACATCACCCGATCGGTTGACAAGTCAACCGGTCGGGTGAGCCGCTTCACAAAATTACAGCGCGATGCGGGGGTTTCACCCGGTCAGTATGAACCGGTCGGTTGGATCTTGGTGCCGACCGGTTGGATCTTGGTGCGGGCCGGGTGAGGAGACCGGTTGGAGCTTCGAGTCTTGGCCGTTGAAATTCAGCTACAGGTGAACCGATCGGGTGAAGGTCACCCGATCGGTTGGAAATTAATCTCCGAATTCCAGCGACTTTGAGCTTTTGACCCGGTCACTGAACCGACCGGGTGACTTCTCGGGGGATCCAAGCTGCGTCCGGGTGGTGCACGCGTGCTTCACCCGATCGGTTGGAGATGACCAACCGACCGGGTGAGGGGCTGAAAGATGTAATCTTCGTCGTTTGACCCCCTGGATCACGCATGACTCCTCCCATTGCTCCGGGGACACATGATATCATCGTTTTGCGTCCCAAATGCCAGCAAACTCCTGCAAAACACGGAAAATACGGAAAAGTGAAAGAAAACAAGAAAATACAAGAAAACACGAGAAAACGAATAAAAGACGGCGGTAAATACGGAAAAACATGGAAGAAAACGCGCGTAAATATATGAAATATAAACGCACGTCAAAATCCCCCAAGCTGAACTCTTCCTCGTCCTCGAGGGAGACGAGTGAGAGTAGGAGCTCGGAGGGTAAAAATAGAGAGAAAGAGAGAAAAAGAAAACTCTATATCCTAGATCGTCCGTCAGAGCCAACAAAATCAAAAACGACACACCAAGCAAGCAAACGCCAAATCACATCACTAAACCTAGGAAAACGAGTCCAAATAAGTGCCGTGGGCCCACGCGGTGAAGCGCGAGTGAGTGTGGTCGTGCGCTAGCAGTCGGTGTCGCTATCTACGATGTGCAATAAAGCTCGATATACACAGACCCAGGAAACGACCCAAATACCGATTCGAATTTGAAATTGTGGCGAATATTAGTTCAAGCATGCATGAGAAGAGTATAAGAATAGAAGCGTATCATGCAACGGGGACTCCACAACTAGGGTTAAGGAAATCACACCACTATAGCCTAGATACTAGCTAAAAAGTTCCTAAGCCAAGTGTTTTCGAAAACAATGGGGGTTGAGATAATGTGGAGTAGAACACTCGGTGCAAATTCTCGTCTTCCCTTTATTCTCGGTAAGTAGGAAAAAATATTCACACGTGAATTTTTTTGGGTTTTGGGCATTTGTATTTTTTTGGCTTTTTGGCTATACAAAATTTTTATTTTATTTTCTTTTTGGGTTTTTCTTTTCTTTTCTCTTTTTTTTTGGATTTTTGGGTTTTTGGCTATACACATGTGTACTCTCCCAAGTGGGAGAACGGTACACGACGAGGGGATTTGCACCAAGTAAAACAAAAAATAAGTCGGAATCTAAACACTTGGGCAAAGGAAACTATTCTCGCTAAATAGAGCATGGGCTAAATGGGTTATCCTAGTCCTTAATTGTGGAATCCCGACACATGCGAAATGAAGTACACGATATATATATATAGCATGCAGAAGCAGACAGGGGAAATAAATACCGCATATTCAAATCGAAGCATGATAATCTAGGGGTCATTCCTGGACAGGTATATAAAATAAAATCACAAAGTAGAAGCACACCAAATAGATAGGCACGACACACGACTCACAAAAAACTAAGAGGACCCACGATGCGTGAAATGCAAGAGAACTCAAAATCCTGGGGTTAGTGAATGTAATTATCGATGCCGTGCTAGGTGTGTGTGATTTTGTGGCGATTCATCATAGGGTTCATCTCTAGGAGAAAGAGATAAAAAGAAGAGAAGAAAAAAAGGAAAAATAAAAACACGATGAAAATGACACAAAAACGAAAAAGAAAGGCTCAAATGGCGCACACAGTGCGACTCCCCCAAGCTGAAGCTTGCATTACCCTCAATGCAATAGAAATGAAAAAAGAGGAAAACACAGAGATGAAACTGAAAATAAAGAAAAATCAAAATCAAACCACATGACACGAAAATAGAAATAAAACCACACGACACGACACTCAAAAGGGGAAAAACAAGCACACATACAAAAATAAGAAAAAACAAAACACGACAACACACCAAATTAGACGTCTCCCAAGCTAGACATGACAGTGCTAGCAAATAAAATGTGATCGTGAAATGCCGAAATATGCAAGGGGGAGTCAAAAAACAAACAAAGTGCAATCAAATAAAAATAAAAAGGAAGTGATGCAACACGTGAATGGGTCCCACCCACCCTGACAGAGACAAAGCAGGGCCCCGAAAAGACAGATGGGCACAGATATGGGGGGGCAAAAGCGGGAAAGGAAAAATCAAGCAGGGGCACCACCCTCTGGGGGTGGTGAAGGGGGCCTGCGCTGGGGACCAGGAGTCGTGGGGGCTGGAATGTGGAGCTCGGAGACATCGGGTGGGTCTTCACGGATGTGGCGAATGAAGCTTTGAAGAAAGGGGAGGTCTCGGTCGACGGACTCCTCGGTTATCCGACCACCCTGTCCAGCTAGGAGGATCATGGCCGTGAATCGGTCGGCTTGGTCGTCGGCTTGGAATTGCATCCCATATTCGGGATCGTCAATGTGAGGGGGGGAGTGGTGCGTGGTGTGGTAGATGGGTTGGAGTTGGTGGGTTGAGCTGGGGGTTGTGTGCGACGAGTACGACGGGTGGGCCTAGGGTTGGAAGAGCTGGCGTCGGTGGGCTTAACACGGCAGGGAGGCATTGTGCGGGTGTCGTGTGTGTGCGTGAGTATGCAAAATACAATGAATCAACACAAACACAAAACACGACCAACGAGCAAATGGAATATTTGGGGCAAAATTAAAATTGAGCTAAGGAGCGAGTTTACCCAAATAAGATGAAGATCATTGCTTGTAGACGCCCCGATGCTACTCGATAGGAGCACGTTGTGAAGCCGCGGCGATTTCTTCAGCAAGTTTCGAAAATTAGGAGAATGGGTGAAAGTTAGGGTTTTGTGTGCGGGTGGAAACGAGGAGAATGGAGAGAAATCGATGGTGGGATGGATAGGGAAATGTGGGGAGGTCGATTGGGGTTGATTTTGGGGAAGATCGCAGTCTGGCGCAAGAGGAGGAGGCGAAACGTCGGGTTGGGATTCGAAAATGGCGAGGGCGGAACGAACGGGCGACGACGTAAATTTATAGGAATTTAAGTCGACCCGGTCGGGTGAGATATCACCCGATCGGTTGAACTTAGGTCTAAAATTCGACGCTGAAGAAACGCTACAGGCGACCCGATCGGTTGAGAACTCAACCGATCGGTTCGCCGCTCCACAGATTTTCCCGAGAACTCAGAGTTTTTCACCCTGTACATCAACCGGTCTCTCATCTTCCCACCCGGTCGGTTGATGAATTCTGAAATTTTTCCGAGAGTTCCCCCAAGTCACCCGGTCTGCTCACCCGGTCACTTCTTTCTTCACCCGGTCGGTTCATTTTGTGACAGACACGGCTGTTAGCTGATACATCCCAACCGATCGGGTGAGTTATCACCCGGTCGGTTGAGGCCTTGTTCTCTGCAAAAACCCAAAAATCGCCTAAGTTCCTTCACGGAAGCTGTTTCGGCTGGATTTAATAATAAAAATAGATAAAAATAAAGTAGAAAAAATTCCTAAAAAGCGAAGCAAAAGTTTAGAACATGGGTTGCCTCCCATCAAGCGCTTTTGTTTAACGTCGTTTAGCTCGACGCCCGTTGATGATTTTCATGGTGGGTGATACGGGTGATGCCCAAAATCCAGCATCTCTTCAACTCCAGAAGTTGTGGCTATTGGTGTAGTCGGCTGCTGTAAGAAGATTTGCTCGACTAACCTCCCTTTGTTCACAGGATCCGGGGGCTTCTCCCTCAAATTGGAGTCCACCGCCGTCTTTTTCAGGATCCGGACCTCATCACTAGTGAGGTCCATGGGTTCTTTTCCTTTTCTCCTCGTGGGAGGAGACTTAGGGAATCCGGGAGGGATCATATTTCGCATGACCGCCTCATTAGACACTCCATTCTTAGGGGAGCTAACTTGCTCTCCAATGTCCCCCAAGCTATCGGGGGGATTCCTCGAGAGCACTTCCCATGCACTCGTTTCAATAGCTCTTTCTTCTTCATTCTCCAACACATTGATACTAGGATCGTCCGGGGGGTTCGGATGTTTCATCGACAAGCCCAAGTCAAATTCGACACTTTCTTGGCCCACATTCAGGGAAAGCTTCCCGTTCTTTACGTCTATCAACACTCCGGCGGTTGCCATAAAGGGTCGTCCAAGAATAATTGGGGTATGCTTGTCTTCCGGCATGTTCATCACCACAAAATCGACTGTAACATGCACCCCTTTCACATCGACTGGGAGGTCGTCCACTACTCCCACCGGATACTTGACCGAACGGTCAGCAAGTTGTAATGTCATGCCGGTGGGCTCTAAGTCTCCCATCCCTATTCTCTTGTACAACGATAGGGGCATTAAACTGACGCTCGCACCAAGATCGACGAGCGCCCTATGGATTTGCACTTCCCTGATAGAGCAAGGGATGGAGAAACTTCCTGGATCCTTGAGCTTGGGCGGATTTGCATGCTGAATGAGTGCGCTGCACTCCGCCGTGAACACGACCTTTTCTTTTCTAGATCCTGTGTCACCAAGTCTTTCAAGAATTTAGCATAGGAGGGGATCGTCTCTATGGCCTCAAGGAAGGGGATTTGCAAACTCATATCTTTCACCATGGCAAAGAATTTGCCATACTTCTCATCGATTTTGGCTTTGGCGAGCCGTTGTGGGAAAGGCACAACGGGCTTGAATACCTTCAAATTCCCTTCCTCTTTCTTCTTCTCTTCTTCGGGGGTTCCCTCCGGAGCCACAATTTTTGGCGACGCGGCACCGTCGTCATTAGCTTTTTCAATTGGCCGCTCGACGGCCAGTGGTGTTTCCGGTTCTTTGGGCGGCGCTCTAGTAGGAATTTGTGTTCTGCTCCTCAAGACGATGGCGGACATGTTTTCATGTTCATGTGTGAGTGCCAAGGTCCGATTTACCCCCCTAGGATTTACCTCAGGTTGTGGCGGTAATAAATTTTGAGGTCTTTGCAGGTTCGCCACTTGCAACCCCAGCTGGGTCACCTGATCTGTGAGTACTCTTTGTCCCACTCCAGCTTCAGATTGATTTTCTCCTGGTTGGCTATGTATTGAGTCAAGAGGGACTCAACCGGAGAAATGGCCCTCTGTTGGCCGTATTGCTGCTGGGCGGGCTGCTGATTCCTAGGGGCATATTGTTGATACTGTGGTGGAGGTTGTTGCTGATATTGCTGCTGCTGAAACTGCTGCTAGGGCCTAGCCGGTTGATATATCTGCTATTGTTGCTGAGCCGGTTGTTGGTAGGGTGCCCGGTAACTAAGGTTTGGATGATTCTGGTTGTTGGGAGAGTAGGCCGGGTTTGAGTTGGTCCGTGGTGGAAATGGCGCATTCCCCGTAGGATTGTAGAACAATGCACTCGCCTGATCCAACGGTGGTGAGACGTCACCACCGTCGAATTCCCCAAAAACTTTGGATTCTACCGCAGCAATCTGTTGTGTACCAGTGCCACCGGCGCCTACCATCAATGCAGAGATCTGGGTCGATAGCAAGTCAAATTTGCTTGACAATTTGTCGACGTCTTCCACTCTATGGATGCCCCCAGACCTTGGTGTGGCTCTCTCGTCACACCATCGTTCATTGTTGGATGCCATATTTTCCAAAATTTGCCCGGCATCTTCTTCGCTTCTTGACATGAAGGACCCTCTAGCCGCGGCGTCCATGGAAGACTTTAAATCGTCCCTCAGCACATTATAAAACAGATGTATAATCTGCCATTTGGGGAGCTCATGGTGGGGACA
Source organism: Scilla litardierei (assembly GCA_030789695.1). Lineage (NCBI taxonomy): Eukaryota > Viridiplantae > Streptophyta > Magnoliopsida > Asparagales > Asparagaceae > Scilla > Scilla litardierei. The sequence goes on along the minus strand of CM061142.1, from coordinate 256,877,549 downwards.
TCTTCTCTGCATCTCCTTGTATCTTGTCCAAGCCTCATGCAAGGACTCGTGGCTGGCCTGGGAGAAGGAGGAGATCTCACTCCTCAGCTTCATGGTCTTCCCCGGAGGAAAGAACGTTGTCAGGAAAGCATTGGAGAGCTTCTCCTAGGTGTTGAATGTATTTGGGTCCTTCCCCCTAAGCCACAGCTTGGCCTTGTCTCGCAAGGAGAAGGGGAACATCTTCAGTCGGATCGCCTCAGTTGTGACACCGTTAATCCGGAAGGTGTAACATTTCTCCAAGAAGGAGTCTAGATGCTCGATTGTGCTCTCCATGGGTGCACCCAAAAACTGATCCTGCTGGATCCATGTCACCAAAGACGGCTTTAGCTCGAAGCTTTGGGCCGTAATAGCTGGAGGACAGATGGCGGAAGTGGACTCGATAGATGGCATCGAGTACTCCAACAGGGACTTGCGAGACGGGGTGTTCTCCTCCATGGCTTCAGGATCCTCTCTTCTTCGCTTCTCGGCGGCCAAACGCCTAAGGGTGGCGTTAATCTCAGAATCAACGGGGATCAAGTCGTCGAGACTTCTTGAACTCCTGCGCATGAAAAACAACAAACACCCGTGAAGCGACAAGTGGGAGAGAAACAGATAAGATAAGAAATAAAAAGAAGAAAATAAAAAGGAAAAAGAAGAATGCGAAAATTATCGCGAGGTAGGGATAAGAGCTAGACACTAGGGTTCAAGAGATCCTAAAATAACAAGCACATTGCCTCCCCGGCAACGGCGCCATAAACTTGACGTGCCCCTGGTCTGCGAGCCGCAAATGGCCGGGGGACCCGCGTGAGGGTTTAGATATTCGTAACCGCAAGCGCACGGTGTTGTAGTGTGGCTTGGGGGTCGAACACAGGGAGGCTAGGATGTGCTTGTGTCAAGGAGGACCGAAATCACCCCGTGGGCGAGCTAGCCCGGATCGGTTGATGGGTTGTCACGGTACAGGAATGCAAGGTATGAACAATAATAAAATAAACCCGGGACTTTGGTTTCCACTCCAACGAGCGACTCTCGCCGATACGGCCTACGGGTAGGATGGCGATCAGAATTAGGGTCTAATGGTGAGACGTTGCCTCTGAAAGTGGTACCGGCATCCCATGGGCCCGATATTCCGGTCGGTGCCCAGGATGATACACCGGACTTCCCGGGTTCGATCAGTGGGCACTCCTGTGTCGATTAACACTGATCGATTCCGGGAGCACTAAGCTCGCAACGATAACTCCCAACGTCTCATCCTGCCGCTCCCGCGCGCTAGGATTCGACGTCTACGCTAAGGGCGTGAGCTATGGCTAGGGAGTCGACCGCCAAGTTTATTCCCCCTTGGCCCAACGGTCAAAGGCGGTCTTTTTCCCACCGATGACAATAAAACACCCCGCGTAACCATTAGATTCCTAATCCCTATCGATTTCATAACCCTATGGATGCATCTGGAAGAGCCACCGAAGGGGTTTCCGCCAAAATCCCAGATTTGGGAACTACTCACAAATATTCATTAAAAAGCGATCTAAACGAAAATGAACCGTTAAAATCACAATCAGACGATAGGAATGCGAAGGTAGTAGAGCAATTAAGATAATACTAAAGTTTTACAAAGATTCGAAAACTTACAAAAACAGGAAAATTACAGCCGTCACAAAATGAAGAAAACAGTTAAAAATAACCAACTCCCGAATCTGGGAAACCTAGGGTTCTATTTATAGAAAACGACATCACCCGATCGGTTGACAAGTCAACCGGTCGGGTGGGCCGCTTCACAAAATTACAGCGCGATGCGGGGGTTTCACCCGGTCAGTATGAACCAGTCGGTTGGATCTTGGTGCCGACCGGTTGGATCTTGGTGCGGGCCGGGTGAGGAGACCGGTTGGAGCTTCGAGTCTTGGCCGTTGAAATTCAGCTACAGGTGAACCGATCAGGTGAAGGTCACCCGATCGGTTGGAAATTGAGCTCCGAATTACAGAGACTTTGAGCTTTTGACCCGGTCACTGAACCGACCGGGTGACTTCTCGGGGGCTCCAAGCTGCGTCCGGGTGGTGCACGCGTGCATCACCCGATCGGTTGGAGATGACCAACCGACCGGGTGAGGGGCTGAAAGATGTAATCTTCATCGTTTGACCCCCTGGATCACGCGTGACTCCTCCCGTTGCTCCGGGGACACATGATATCATCGTTTTGCGTCCCAAATGCCAGCAAACTCCTGCAAAACACGGAAAATACGAAAAAGTGAAAGAAAACAAGAAAATACAAGAAAACACGAGAAAACGAATAAAAGACGGCGTTAAATACGGAAAAACATGGAAGAAAACGCGCGTAAATATATGAAATATAAACGCACGTCACCTAGCCCTCCTCCTTCATCAAGAGACCTTCCCCCTCTCCATTTTGGCCGGCCACCACCTCTAGGTCACCGGAAAACCCCCAAAATCCCCCAAAACCCCATTTCTCCATATTTCCCCACCCTTTCTAGATCTGAACCCTAGGTTCCCCGGAGTATTTCTTCCGTTGCCGTGCTTGCTCGGCATCGTTCTTCCGCTTCCAATACGGTAATAACTCGATCTCTTAATATCCTCATAACCCATTTGTGTTTTTGTAACCCTAATGAAATGAATGTTGTTTTGATGATTGTTTCTTCATAACAGCGACTTCCCCGTAGATTAGCGTCCGTGGGACGAACCCTCGTTGATCGTCATCCTCGGTGCTAGGCAAGTGAAACTTGCCACTTAGGGTTTTGGGCCATGCCTTAGGCCATTTGTTTGTTGTAGTCGTAAAAGAGACTAGGCGACGAAATGATACTCGCCTATGCGCAATTTTAGGAACTAGCTTGACAACGAAGCTAGATCCAACATTTATCATGTTGCATAACTACCATGTCACGTTTAATTTCCATTAACGGTACGCAAATTAATTGTCATGTCATTGCATTCTTTAAGTGTTCACGTGATTGCGTAGCTCCGCTACACCTTGTGAAATGATTGAGGCTAGGTGCACCCCTATGCCAAATGGAATACGCTCCTGGTTGTGATCCAGGAAACAAGCTCTTGTGCGGGGCAACCCTGGCTCATTTACTGAGCTCGTGTGTAGGGACCCTGGCTCGTCTACATGTGGGTATTGGGGTAAGAGTTAAGCGGCCAATCAACTGGGAGTCTGCCCGATCAGCAACTGCAGTGGTAAGGCGTAAACTCTGGGTTCTGGGGTAGTGTTAAGCGGCAAATCAGCGTGAATGCCAAACCGTTCAGCTGTAAGGCATAAACATCTACAAACAACTTGAAACGTGACTAGTGAAAAGATTGAGATTGTTAGTAGCTTGGCTACTTTTGACTTGTCCCGATAATTGTTCTCTTGTACTTATTGTTTCACCATGTCTTGCTTGTGCACTCATACCATAACTGCCATGTCATGCATACTATAGCTGCTAGGTTCCTAGTTGCCTTCCTTTTCAGTTTCCTTGCCCAAGTCTTTTAGACTTGCTGACATGTGCCCCTTTACTCTTTTGGGTGACACATGTTAGATCCTGAGCCTGAGTACATTGTAGAGGACGAGGTGTTTGCTGATGCCGAGCCCGAGCCTGTGTTTGGCGAGGAGTACGTGGACCCTGGGGACCAGTCCTAGTGTCTTTGTTGAGCTTTCCCTTTTTGTTTAGACTGCTGCTTTGTTGTCAGTGCGTAGCACCTATATTTTGCTACGTTGTTCCTTTTGTTGGCCTTGTTCTGGGCCTTTAGACTCTTTCTTTTAGCCTGGTGGCTTTTCTGGATGTTGAACTTAATTTTAATGTTGGACACTTTCTGAGATTGAGACTTTGTTTCTGTCTCTCCTTGTGTTGTTATTGTTGTTCCATTTGTGGTTACAGGGACCTGCTTATGTTTTATTGACGCTTATCGGGTTTGGGGCTTCACAGCTCCACTCTCGTGCGGACCTTTTCACGTCTCGCCTCCATTTTAGGGGAGCGGGGCGTGACAGGTTTTGTTGGTGGCCCATGCAGGTCCCCTTCTGTAACTGCGATTATCGGAATGACGATAATAATATTAGAATGTCCAAAAAATTAAGTTCGACGTCCGAGTCATAAGCTATGAGTCTAATTGTTTCGTTTTCTGTGTCATTAGATGGCAGGAAGGCGAATCACCCGTGGTGGTGGTAGTGGTGCGCCCCTCATGACGAGGAGCCTGAGCGGGAACCCACCAATGGGGAGATGATGCGGATGATGCTTCAGATGATGCAGGTGCAGCAAGACGTGCTCATGCAAGTCCAGAATGCTCCGGCTGGTCGAGCTCCTCGGGCGGCTCCGGAGGCCCTTCGCTCCGAGCCGGGAGCGAAGCAATTTCGGGAGCTGGGTCCCGCATATTTTGATGGGTCTGAGGGTCCTCTCGCTGCCGATGAGTGGATTTCGAACATTGAGGATAACTTAAAGATGGCGAAGATCACCCCGGCTGGATGAGTTGATTTGGCAAAGAGGCAACTCAAGGATAATGCTCGGAACAGGTGGGATGCAGAAGAGAAGATGCTGGTGGAGCCGATAGCTTGGGCTACCTTTAAGTCCAGGGTTGATGAGGAGTTCTTTCCGAAGGCTGCTAGGAAGGAGATGCTGCAGCGCTTTATTGATCTGAAGCAAGGGAGCTTGACGGTGGACCTGTACCACCAAGAGTTCACTAGGCTGAGTCGGTTCGCACCGAAGACGGTACATGATGCTGATGAGAGGGCTCAGAGGTTCCTACAGGGACTTGCTTTGGAGCTCCAGAGTTTTGTGTCTTCCTCTGATCTGGACTCTTATCAGAAGGTTCTGGTCGCTGCGAGGAGGCAGGAGCTGAACCTGAGTCAGAGGGGAGGACATGTTTCCGGTGCTGGGAAGAGGCCTATGGAGCAGGCCAGGGCGGTGGTTAGGCGTGGTTTCACGCCTAATCAGCCAGCTCAGTTTAAGAGGCTAGGAGGGCCTATTCAGAAGACTTGCCATTTCTGCGGCAAGCCTGGCCACATCAAGGATCAGTGTAGGAAGTTTCTGGGCCATTGTTTGGTTTGTGGTGATGCTTCTCATGTCGCGAAGGATTGTCGGCATGCGAATCAGCTGCGGAGGGCACCTGTTGCGGCACAATCGTTACAACAGCGAGCGTCTGTTCCTGCTGGACGTGGAGCAGCTCTTGTTCCACAGAGGCAGGCTTTTCAGCAGGCTATTCCACCGAGGAGGCAGTCTTTTCTGATGACCGCTGTGGAGAGCGAGGCTGTGGATGAGGTTATCGCAGGTAATCCTCAATCTAGCTGTTACTTTCCTAGCTGGTTTTGATTGTTAGATTGTGTTGTTTGCTTAAACATGATTGTTTGCTAGACTAGGGTTTGATTGTTAATTGCTCGTTAGGTGTGGTTTTGGTGTGCACGTTTCCTGCACGAGTTCTCTTTGACTCAGGTGCATCGATGTGCATTATTTCTCGGAACTTCGTGGAGAAGCATTCCTTGTCGATGTTTGTGGACATGAGCTTTACGCTGATTTCATTGTCCACGACATCATCAACTATGATGCGGTCCTTGGGATGGATTGGCTTGTGAGCTTCTATGCTACGATCGACTGTCGGAGGAAGAAGGTGGTGTTCGAGATTCCCGGAAATCCAGTATTTGAGTTCAGCCGTGGTAGCAGCTCGCTTGGTCCTGTCAGGTTTCGGGCCAGGCCGGTGGAGGTTGTGGCTATGCAGATGGAACTGGAGAGGCCAGCGGTTGTGCGGGATTTTGATGACGTCTTCCCTGAGGAGATGTCTGGTTTGCCACCTGATCGAGCTTTAGAATTTTCTATTGATCTTATTCCGGGAGCGCGGCCGATTTCGAAGGCGTCGTATCGTATGGCACCTGTTGAGTTGGAGGAATTGCGGAAGCAGCTGGATAAGCTTTTGCAGAAAGGTTATATCAACCCTAGTGTGTCTCCGTGGGGAGCACCGGTGCTGCTGGTGAAGAAGAAGGATGGTTTGCGTCGCATGTGCGTGGACTATCGGGAGTTGAATGCGGTGACCATCAAGAATAAATACCCGTTGCCTCGCATCGATGATATTTTTGATCATCTTGGAGGTTCGAGGGTGTTTTCGAAGTTGGATCTGAGGAGTGGTTACCATCAGTTGAAGGTGAAGAAGGGAGATGTTCCGAAGACAGCGTTCAGGACGAAGTATGGACACTACAAGTTTGTGGTTATGCCTTTCGGTGTAACCAACGCACCCGCAGTTTTCATGAATCTGATGAACCTTATTTTCTATGACTTTTTAGATAAGTTTGTCATTATCTTTATTGACGACATTCTGATCTATTCAAAGTCGGAGGAGGAGCATGCCTCGCACTTGAGGACAGTATTGGAGATTTTGAGGAAGCATCGGCTGTATGCTAAGTTTTCAAAGTGCGAGTTTTGGCTGGATAGAGTTGCTTTTCTGGGACATGTGGTGACTGGAGATGGTATTTTAGTGGATCCCGAGAAGATCAGGGCCATCAGAGACTGGCCTGTTCCGCAGTCAGCGTCTGAGATTCGGAGTTTCCTTGCACTTGATGGTTACTATCGGCGTTTCATTAAGGACTTTTTCCGTATTGCTGAGCCGATGACCAGATTGACGCGGAAGGATGTACCTTTTGTTTGGTCGGGTGATTGTGAGAATGCCTTTGGCGTTCTGAGGGAGAGGTTGACGACTGCCCATATTCTTGTTGTGCCTGATCGCAGCGGTGGATTTGAGATCTTTTGCGATGCTTCTGGCAAGGGTCTATGTTGTGTGTTGCATCAGCACGGGCATGTTGTGGCTTATGCTTCTCGTCAGCTCAAGGTTCATGAGAAGAATTACCCGACGCATGATTTGGAGTTGGCTGCCGTGGTGTTTGCTCTTAAGATTTGGAGGCACTTCCTGCTGAGTGAGAAAGTGAAGATTTTCACCGATCACAAAAGCCTGAAGTATATTTTTACTCAGAAGGAGCTCAACATGCGACAACGTCGATGGTTGGAGCTCATAGCGGATTATGAGATTGAATTGCAGTATCACCCTGGCAAGGTGAATGTGGTTCCTGATGCGCTGAGTAGGCTTCCAGCGGTGATGATTTTGACTTCACAGTGGAGATTGCAGCAGGATTTTTGCGAGTCTGGTGTGGAGATTGTTCTTCCTGTAGAGGTTTCTTCGTTGATGTGTATGCAGATACAGTCGACGATTATGGATCGGATCAGGGCTGGCCAGGCTGAGGATCCGAAGCTGGTGAAGATTCGGGAGCAGGTGGAAGCCGGTCTGCGGACTGACTTTTTGATTCATGAGGATGGCTCGCTGAGGTTTGGAGCCAGGTTGTGTGTGCCAGCTGGGGATATCACAGAGGAGTTGATGGTGGAGGCGCACAGTTCGCCGTATTCTATGCATCCTGGTGTGACCAAGATGTACCAGGATCTTCGTCTGAACTATTGGTGGCATGGTATGAAGAGGAGTGTGGCTCGGAGTATAGCCAAGTGTTTGGTTTGCCAACAAGTGAAGGCGGAGCATCAGCGTACGGCCGGGTTGCTACAACCGCTTCCGATTCCGGAGTGGAAGTGGCAACACATCACTATGGATTTCGTGACTGGACTACCTCGGAGTCCGAAGCAGAATGACGCGATTTGGGTGATCGTAGATAGATTGACCAAATCCGCGCACTTTATTCCATTCCGAGTGGGACAGTTCACTGAGGCGCTAGCGAGGAGATATATGGAGGTAAATTTTTTTACTCTCCGTTTTTATTTTCTTTCCTAGTTTGGATAGTGATGTAACGTGAATCGTGCAGGAGGTCGTGCGACTTCACGGAGTCCCCGTGAGTATCGTGTTGGATAGAGACACGAGGTTCACATCTCAATTCTGGCAGAGTTTGCAGAAGAGTTTGGGTACGCGTCTGAGTTTCAGCACGGTGTACCATCCACAGACGGATGGCCAGTCCGAGAGGACGATTCAGATCTTGGAGGACATGCCGAGGGCGTGCATGTTGGATTTCAAGGGTTCGTGGGAGGACCATCTACATCTGGTAGAGTTTTCCTACAACAACAGCTTCCAGGCGAGTATTGGCATGGCGCCTTTCGCCGCTCTTTATGAGAGGAAATGTCGATCGCCATTGAGTTGGGATGACGTTGGTGATCGGGAGCTGTTGGGACCTGAGATGATCGTGGAGGCCGTGGATGTTGTCAGGAACATTCGGGAGAGGTTGAGGATTGCTCAGGACCGTTTTAAGCATTGGGCGGATGCTAAACGTCGTCCTTGGGATTTTCAGTCGGGCGACCATGTGTTCTTGAAGATTTCCTCGAATCGTGGTGTGATTCGCTTTGGGAAGCGAGGGAAGTTGAGCCCGCGATACATTGGACTGTTTGACATTCTAGAGAAAGTTGGCGAGGTAGCCTACCGCTTAGCCTTGCCGCCATCTTTGGAAGGAGTTCACAATGTTTTCCATGTGTCGTAGCTTCGTCGATACATTAGCGATCCATCTCATGCTGTGGATTTCTCGGAGATGACCGTACGCCCTGATATGACATATGACCAGCAGCCAGTGCAGATTCTGGACAGGCGTCAGAAGTCACTTCGGAACAAGGTTGTCAATCTTGTGAGGGTGATGTGGCGACACGGCTCGCCAGGAGAATCTACTTGGGAGAATGAGGATGAGATGCGAGAGCGTTTCCCACTTTTGTTCCCGGACACGTGAGTGTTGGGAAATTCCGAGGACGGAATTTTTCTTAAGTTGGGGAGGATGTAACGACTGGTTTTCATGTATCTGGATTTATTATATTATATTATATGTTTTGGTGGATTTTCTCCTCTTGTGTGGTTTTCGTCTCCGTGGCTTTCATTTTCGATCGTTTCGTGGTGATTTTCTAGCTTCTTCTTTAGAATCGTCGATTTTGGAGTAAGTCATTCGTGACGGGCTTCATATCGGTCGTATCTTGTTGTTAGATCAAGCCTAGGAGTCTTAGGAATCGATCCCGGATCTTCACGCTCCATTTCGGAACTTTTTGTGCACGTTAGCCGGTACAAGAAGGGGAACCGACCGACTAGATGACGATTTAGTCGGTCGGCAAACCTTCATGGACCGACTAGTGGGCTTTGTAAATTTCTCAGGAGTTACTGTTTATCGTTAGTTGGTCTAAGAATGTTCGTCGACCGACTAGGTTGCAAACTAGTCGGTCAGCAAATGTTCTTTAACCGACTAGCTCTATGATCATTTTTGATACCAAGTACTATTCATTCTTAGTCGGTCTAAGAACGTTCATCGACCAACTAGATGACAAACTAGTCGGTCAGTAGTTGTTTTTTGACCGAGTAAATCTAAATCCTATTTTTGTACAGGAGTTACTGTTTGGACTTAGTCGGTCTGCGTTGGTCAACCGACCGACTAGTTCCCAAACTAGTCGGTCAGTGGTTGCTCTTTGACCGACTAATCAGTGTCGAAACCCTAATTTCTGGACAGCCGCCAGCACTTCCTATTTAAACCCCCTAAATGTTTTTATTTTCTTCATTCTCTTCTCCTGAGCCTCCTTCTTCCCCAAATCATCATCCATCTAACCCTAGCCCTCCTCCTTCATCAAGAGACCTTCCCCCTCTCCATTTTGGCCGGCCACCACCTCTAGGTCGCCGGAAAACCACCAAAATCCCCCAAAATCCCATTTCTCCATATTTTCCCCACCCTTTCCAGATCTGAACCCTAGGTTCCCCGGAGTATTTCTTCCGTTGTCGTGCTTGCTCGGCATCGTTCTTCCGCTTCCAATACGGTAATAACTCGATCTCTTAATATCCTCATAACCCATTTGTGTTTTTGTAACCCCTAATGAAATGAATGTTGTTTTGATGATTGTTTCTCCATAACAGTGACTTCCCCGTAGATTAGCGTCTGTGGGACGAACCCTCGTTGATCGTCATCCTCAGTGCTAGGCAAGTGAAACTTGCCACTTAGGGTTTTGGGCCATGCCTTAGGCCATTTGTTTGTTGTAGACGTAAAAGAGACTAGGCGACGAAATGATACTCGCCTATGCGCAATTTTAGGAAGTAGCTTGACAACGAAGCTAGATTCGACATTTATCATGTTGCATAACTACCATGTCACGTTTAATTTCCATTAACGGTACGCAAATTAATTGTCATGTCATTGCATTCTTTAAGTGTTCCCGTGATTGCGTAGCTCCGCTACACCTTGTGAAATGATTGAGGCTAGGTGCACCCCTATGACAAATGGAATACGCTCCTGGTTGTGATCCAGGAAACGAGCTCTTGTGCGGGGCAACCCTGGCTCATTTACTGAGCTCGTGTGCAGGGACCCCGGCTCGTCTACATGTGGGTATTGGGGTAAGAGTTAAGCGGCCAATCAACTGGGAGTCTGCCAGATCAGCAACTGCAGTGGTAAGGCGTAAACTCTGGGTTCTGGGGTAGTGTTAAGTGGCCAATCAGCGTGAATGCCAAACCGTTCAGCTGTAAGGCGTAAACATCTACAAACAACTTGAAACGTGACTAGTGAAAAGATTGAGATTGTTAGTAGCTTGGCTACTTTTGACTTGTCCCGATAATTGTTCTCTTGTACTTATTGTTTCACCATGTCTTGCTTGTGCACTCATACCATAACTGCCATGTCATGCATACTATAACTGCTAGGTTGCTAGTTGCCTTCCTTTTCAGTTTCCTTGCCCAAGTCTTTTAGACTTGCTGACATGTGCCCCTTTACTCTTTTGGGTGACACATGTTAGATCCTGAGCCTGAGTACATTGTAGAGGACGAGGTGTTTGCTGACGCCGAGCCCGAGCCTGTGTTTGGCGAGGAGTACGTGGACACTGGGGACCAGTCCTAGTGTCTTCGTTGAGCTTTCCCTTTTTATTTAGACTGCTGCTTTGTTGTCGGTGCGTAGCACCTATACTTTGCTACGTTGTTCCTTTTGTTGGCCTTGTTCTGGGCCTTTAGACTCTTTCTTTTAGCCTGGTGGCTTTTCTGGATGTTGAACTTAATTTTAATGTTGGACAATTTCTGAGATTGAGACTTTGTTTCTGTCTCTCCTTGTGTTGTTATTGTTGTTCCGTTTGTGGTTACAGGGACTTGCTTATGTTTTATTGACGCTTATCGGGTTTGGGGCTTCACAGCTCCACTCTCGTGCGGACCTTTTCACGTCTCGTCTCCATTTTAGGGAAGCAGGGCGTGACATAACTATACCACAAGACCACCACCTATAACTATATACTGGTATAGCGACCCACAATCATGCGCGTAACACAACCAGGCACAAACATTCCTATCATTATACATACATCATCCATCGTTATATTCATGGCACTACACGCAACCACAGACATATGTAACAATATACTTAGAGTATACCCACTCAAGCTTGAGTGAGGCTAAGTACACATATCAAAATACTCTATATACGTAACACGGTATCTATACCTATACCAATACCACTCCAATATATATATATATACCTACCAACGTAACCATTTACATACCATAACGTCAATCACACTTAATATTTACTCAGGTAACACCCACATAGTTCAATCACTTTATATACCATAATAATATTACAGACATCATCACACGTATAATTATAATACACTCCCTAATACATGCATTCATCGCATAGTCACACACATGTAACATATATATTCACACCATATCCATCAACATATAATTAGTATACTGATACATCTACTTATCTATACATACTTAAGATATGCAATAGTCGTGTATACCTCATGGTATACACGCATACAACATCCCGTAAAAGCAAGCAATACCAATCAAAATTATAATCCTACTACCATATATATCACATATATACTCATGCAGCAAATACATAACTACTTACGTCTAAGCACAATACGTATCTACGTACGAGCACATACTCACACGTACTAACATATAGGTCATATAAAAGGCCTACTCACTATAAACACACCTATTATCATTACACATAATCATGAACACGACTTACTAATATATACATATATGTATCAAGCATTCACAAGTATCTTCAAACTACATACACTACTAGTCTATACTCCAATACAATTTCCATTATATATACTGACATTCCTAAAGTGTTATAGCTACCCACACATATATAACTAACATCATTCCTACACTCCACATATATATAACGAATAACACTGAATATACTTATATAACACGAGAGACAACTATTAATATACTAAGGGTAGGACACTCATACAGGTCTACACACTCTACCTATATTCATGCACCACGACTACATCCCAAAACCAAAGGGCCGACTACTAAACTGGTGTGACTTAAACAACGGTAAGCACTGGTGGGATGACTAAGCAAGAGGAAGGAAACCAAGATCATAAAGCGTAACGAAACAAGATCAGAAAAAATGGGTTTAGGTAGGGCGAGGATAAGGAGATAAATTGATCAAGTGAAACTGGGATATAATTGTGAACGTTTAGGTGGGGAAGAAAGAAAAATGAAAAATTACCATCATATGATGTAAATGATATAAGTTAAAACACTAAAAGTATAAAACGGACGTACTTGAAAAGTTGGAGTTCTCTTTTTCATCGAAAAATATTTAGGAGTCGGTAAAATAAGTTGTTGAATTAAACTTGTGTAGTTTATATATAGTAGAGGAGGAAATGGTATTTTGAATTATCGAAATGTCATTATATGAAGAAATTAGGATATTTACGCGAGTGTGGAAGACATAGGTTAGTAAATATGATAAGATAATAATTTTAAAGAATTCAGCGAAAAAAATTTTGAAATTCGGAGAATGTATGGAGTCTTAAATGCATGTTGAATGTTTTCAGATAACTTAAACCGGAAAAGAAATTCAAAATAGATAACATTGAAAATATTCATCGAATGGTCAGGATAGTAATGGAGAAGTTTCAACGATTGACGGTGGTGACATGTAGATTCATGTGATTTGAAAGGAAGGAAGTGATTCAAATAAAACGTAAATATGAAGGGAAATAATTTAGTGAAACTGCTACGATGGAGTTCTACGGTCGATAACACGAAAGTGTAATAGTCCGAAAAAATGGTGGAAGCAGGGTTCTAATTACCGAGTCGACTGAAGATTAAAAGAAACATAACATTAAGACTCTCTAATGAACTAAACTGTGATAGAGATCTCTGGAAAGGGTCTTAAGGGAAATTAAAATTACGTTCTGCTGGGCCCAAAATCGATGAACCCAAGCGAACGACTAAAGGAAATCAAGAAATCTATCATGGTCAGAGCTAGACAAGAACCACTAAGGTAACTCCTAAGACGATTATATCAATTTCTAGCATGGAGTCTAGCTAACAATCAGGGACCTCTAACTAGCAAGTACAGACATCTAACTAAGTCTTTCTAAAGGCCTGATCTAATGGATTCCCTACTAAGCTGAGACGGATGTTCGGGCAAACACGTCTACCATCCACCTAAGACATAGGAAACGATAAAAAAAATAGACTCAAGGCTTATGATTTGGATGTCGAAATTTATTTATTGGACATCCTATACTTAATATCGTTGTTCTGATAATTCGCAGTTGCAGTGGACCTGCATGGGACACCAACAAAACCTGTCACGCCCCGCTTCCCTAAAATGGAGGCGAGACGTGAGAAGGTCTGCCCAGACTTGGAGCTGTGGGGCTCCAGTCTGTAAAGCGTCTGGATTTAACGGAGTTCAGGTCCTTGCAAATGCGAAGCAGAACAACAATAATAATAAGGAAAGAGAGACAGATAAAAGTTTATTCAATCCCAGAATGTCCATAATAAATAAGTTCCAACATCACAGAAAAGCCACCAGGCTGGAAAGAAAAAGAGTCTAAAAGGCCCAAGCATGGACAACCAAAGTACAACGTACGGAAAGTAAAGGTGCTACGCACCGACAACTAACAGCAACCTAAAGCAGAAGTAACTCAGAACAGTCTCTAAGACTAGTCACAGGTGTCCACAAATTCCTTGTCAAACGTAGGCTCAGGCTCAGCGTCAGTGAACACCTCGTCCTCAACAACGGTCTCTGGCTCAGGGTCTAACATGTGACACCCAAAAGAGAGAGGGGCACATGTCAGTAAGTCTACAAAAGATGTGTGCAAGGAAACTAAAAGTAAAGTAAGCCAACCTAGCAGCTCTAAAAAGCATGCAATGACATGACAGTTATAGTACGAGTGCAACAGGTAAAGAAACAAGTATAACAAGCATCTAGCATGGCATGGCAAGAGTAGCAAACTACTAACAATCACAAGTCACATTTTCATGTCGTGCACAGAGTTCACGCATTACAGCTGAAGTGGCTGTACGGGCACACTTCTACGCTGAGTGGTCGCTCAACCCTACCCCTCTACATGTATCAGGCATTGGATTTTGACCAACACAAATGGCCCGCTTCTGGATCACGAGCCAGGAAGTGTATTTGGCATAGGGTTGTGCCTGCAACGCAGGTGCCTAGCCTGAACAAGCAAGTACAAGTATAGTAGCGTGTGCTACGAATGCAACAATCAGACATGGATGGCATGACATGGCAAGCTGTAATTTAAATGCGTATAGATAAGGAATTTAAACATGGCAGTTACAAATGCAAGGATGACATTGCAGCATGAACAAAACAAGTTAAAGGGGTTGGATCTAGCTTCGTTGTCAAGCTAGATCAAGTGAGGTGACGGATCTAGTTTCGTTGTCAAACTAGATCAAATAGGCGTCTAGGCAGCTATCATTTCACTGCCTAGTCTCTTTATGCTATGGTACAAAAGTGGCCTAAAACATGGCCTAAACGAGCAACGGGCAAGTTTCACTTGCCTGCAACCCGACGTCTGAATACAACGTCCAAAAGTCCAGTCTACCTACGTGCACAAGTCCACCAGCCTACATTCCGAATTTAAATTATCTTAATTAGTGATTTAAACAATTTAAAACACCAATTTTTATCTTATTTAGCAGGCAATGGTTGGGGGGTCCTAGGGGGTGCAAAATGTTACCTCAACACGACGCGAGAGCTACACTGGCGTCGGGTAGCGACGTCAGGGGTTGGAATATAAGAACGCGCTCCTAGTCCAATTTCCAGATCAGATTCCTTGCTCGAATAGTCTGGGCAGCAACCAAATCAACAAACCAAGATTCCAATGCTAGAACGTGGGACGAAAGGGGATACGACGTGTCGCAACGCCAAAATAGTCAATACGGCGATGAGAACGCTGTAGTGTGGCCCACAGTAGTGCTAGGGGTCAATGGGGGACCTAAAACAATTCTGGAGGGCAAGGGGGGGCCCACGGTAGCAAAGTAGTGCGATGGATGCGGAGTTGCAACGAAGTTCCTCGGTCGCAGCTAGCCGGTGCGGGGGATTCTCTCGGTCAGACCGAGAGAATGCGGCGCTTGGGTCGGTCGGTCGCTGCGGAGGCGGGGCTTGGTGCGGAGCGGGGGTTTCCCTCGGTCAGACCGAGCGGGGTCATCGGTCAGGCGTTGCGGGTGCGGGCGCTTGCGTAGCGGAGGCTGCAACGGGCGGGGGCCCTCGATCGTAGCGGGCCAATGCGGGAGAGCGGGTCGGTCAGGGCGATCGGATGTGGGGTTGCAGCGGTGCGGGGTTGCAGTGGTGCGGGGGAGCGGGTCGGTCAGACCCGAGCGGGGCTCTCGGTCACTGAGGGGGTTGCAGCGTTGCAACGCTGCAGCGGGGGCGATGTGGGCTTGCGGGAGCGGCTCTCGTTCAGACCGAGCGGATGTGGGGAAATCTCTCGGTCAGACTGAGAGAATGCGGGGGTGCTGATGTGCAAAAGTTTGAGGAGGGGGAAAAATGGCAGCTGGGGTGATTTGCTTTGGGAAAATAGGTTAACCTAGGGTATATATATATAGGGTAGATGGGGTTTGACTTGGTCTAGGGTTTGGGAAAATTAGAAAATAATTTGATATTAAGAAAATAATTAAAACAATTCGCACCCTCACCCTCTCTTGCGTGCGTATGTGCAGCCAAGTGGAAAAGAGCTGGGTCAACTAGGTTGGGGAGTTATGATAAAATAGTAATTGTATTAGGGATAAAAGCCCAGAGAACTTAGGGTTTAAAAATATCGTAGGTTGGGCCAAAAGTGCAAAATAGGTCAAATGAAGTCCAAAAATCGTGAAATAAATACTGGGGTGATCGGGACGACAAGAGAAAGAAAACTAAGAAGACAGTTCAAAATTTCGACGCCGAGGGACGAAACTAAAAATAGAAACGTCTCACGTCAAAAGTGAAAATCGTGACGTCTCTTCAAATAAGGTCAAATCGTGAGGGAACGACTCAAGAAATGTTGTTCCAAAATAGTACCACAATTTAATACTCTTCGAGAGGGTCACAACGGCATATCACACTATAGGGTTCGGATACAGACAAAGTCTAAAATAAATACGTGCACAAACAAGACTACGTGCACATAAAGCGTATAAAGGTTACGGGGTCCAAAGGCGACCGTAATCCAAGTTGGGCACACATTGGGAGTCGGCTAGCTAAGGATGCAACCAAGGTGCTACGGCCCTAACGACTCAACGACATGACTCCCACACAAAGCAACAATAACCAATCGGGTACCTGAAATTGCTATACGCACAGCCGTATAACGAATAGTGGGTACCGGCCGTTACAATAGTTATATTTCTAATTATATACATTCTATTGTTCATTCTAATGATTATATTAGAAAGAAAAATTCCACTTGGGTTTGGCTTCCTAAAATCTAATCCCAAGGACCCTCAAACAAAGGGTACCAATGCTTAATGTTTTATCTTTCAGGTACCTAAGAAAGAAAGATGGATTTTGGATAGTGGATGTTCAAAACATATGAGGGGAAATGTCAGCTTGCTTTCAACCGTTAAATATAAAGATGGAGGCACAGTTACCTTTGGTGACAACAACAAAGGCAAAATCATAGGCACTGGAACAGTTGGTAATACAAATCAGCATATCATTGAAAATGTTCTCCTGGTTGACGGTTTGAAACACAACTTGCTTTCCATTAGTCAATTATGTGATAAAAATTACAAAATAGTTTTTGAACAAAATGATTGCATCATTTATGATTCTGATATTTCATCTATTCTATTCCGTGGTAAGCGTAAGAATAACATTTATATCTTATGCATGTCTATTACCATTCATAATCACTGTTTAATGATTACATCAGATGATACACTTTTATGGCATAAACATTTTGGACACACTAATTTCAAAAACCTAGCACGTATTTCCAAACACAAGTTAGTTAATGGAATGACAAATATTTCTTTCAAACACAAACATTTCTGTGATGCTTGTTAACAAGGAAAAATGCACAAATCTTCTTTTAAATCAAAGGATGTTATCTCAAAAAAGAGACCTTTAGAACTTCTACACTTAGATCTGTTTGGTCCTTCAAGGTTTGCCTCTTTGAATAAAAGTAGATATGCAATTGTCATTGTTGATGATTATTCTAGATACACTTGGGTTATATTTTTACAAAACAAGAATGATGCTTTTGAAGAATTTTCAGTATTTTGTAAAAAGATACAAAAGATCAAATCCTCTAACATTGTCACTATTCGTAGTGATCATGGAGGAGAATTTGAAAATGAATCTTTTACCAAGTTTTGTAATGAAAATGGCATTACTCACAATTTTTCTTTTCCTCGTGCTCCTCCTTAGAATGGAGTAGTAGAAAGGAAAAATAGAACTTTACAAGAATGTGCAAGAACAATGCTTTGTGATAGTAATTTACCAAAATATTTTTGGGCAAAAGCTGTCGCAACTGCTTGCTACTTTATGAATAAAGATCTTGTAAGACCATTGCTTAATAAAACTTGTTTTGAATTATTCTTTAATCGCATTCCTCGTGTATCATATTTTAAAGTGTTTGGTTGTAAATGTTTCATTCTTAATACTAAAAATGCACTTGACAAATTTGATTCTAAATCTGATGAAGGTATTTTTGTTGGATACTCAACACGTAGCAAAGCCTACAGAGTATATAACAAAAGAACTTCAACAATTGAAGAATTACTTCATGCCACATTTGATGAGAATCCCTCATCTAATTCTCCCATCATATATGATGAAGAGAATATGTTACCTCTTTCTAATTCCTTAGATAATATTAAACTTGATGAAATTGATGCTACTAAACATTCTGCTGAGTCTATTTCAGATAATTCAGATCTTCCTAAGGCATTTGCACAAGTTTCAAATCATCCATCAGAGTTAATCATTGGAGATATTACAGATGGAGTGAGAACTCGTCGCCAAATAGAACAAATGGCACATTGTGCATTTCTTTCAACCATTGAACCAAAGAACATCAAAGATGCATGTGAAGACAGTTCATGGATTATAGCTATGCAGGAAGAACTCAAACAGTTTCAACGAAATGATGTTTGGGAATTAGTTCCCAGACCATCAGATCATTCAATTATTGGTACAAAGTGGGTATTCAAAATTAATTTAGATGAATCTGGTCAGGTAATTAGAAACAAGGCACGATTGGTTGCACAAGGCTATAATCAAGAAGAAGGTATTGATAATGATGAAACCTATGCACCAGTTGCACGTCTTGAATCTATTAGGATACTATTATCATTTACATGTTTTAAAGATTTTAAGCTTTTTCAAATGGATGTGAAAAATGCTTTTCTAAATGGTTTTCTTAAAGAAGAGGTTTACGTAGAACAACCTCATGGTTTCATTCATGAAAATTTAGAAAATCATGTTTTGAAATTGAAAAAGGCTTTATATAGTCTCAAACAAGCACCTCGTGCTTGGTATGAATGACATAAAAGTTATCTTTTAAATTTAGGATATTCAATTGGTAAAATTGATTCCACTTTGTTTATCAAAAGCATAAATTCTGACATTATCATTATTCAAATATACGTTGATGATATTATTTTTCGTTCTACTAACGAATCTCTTTGTCAAGATTTTTCTAAGATTATGCAGAAAGAATTTGAGATGAGTCACATGGGTGAACTCAATTACTTCCTCGGTCTTCAAATCAAACAAATGAAGGAAGGAATATTCATCCACCAAAGTAAGTATTCTAAAGAACTCATCAAGCGTTTTGGATTAGAAAGTTCTGCAAAAAAACATACTCCAATGAGTACATCTACTTCCCTCGACAACGATTTAAATGGTTAGGGTGTTGATCAACGTCTTTATAGAGGTATGATTGGCTCCTTACTTTATCTAACTACAAGTAGACCAGACATCATGTTTTCAGTATGTTTATGTGCACGTTTTCAGGCAGATCCTAAGTTTTCACATTTAACTACCGTAAAACGGATTATTAGATATGTTAAGTATACTTCTGATTTTGGTTTATTTTATCCTAAGACAAACACATTTGCTTTATTATCATATAGTGATGCAGATTTTGCTGGTTGCAAATCAGACCGTAAAAGTAAATGCACCAACCGTTCTCTCTTTAGTGGGTGGTTTCCTTAAATTTTTTTGACCTCTTCATAATTTCTTGTCTTGGAATGACAACTATACATTCAATTCTATTTTTTTGTCATTTATTCCAAGAAACCAACTACCCCATTTATTTCGGCCTGACATCCTCTCTTTGTCTTGGAAATTAACACACTCCTTCATGACAATTCAAGGGATCCACTCACTCTCTCTCCTTTGATTCTCTTTTATTTGTTCAAACCCAACAACCGACCTACCCCTTTCATTCGGCCTCTACATTGCAACTTAAATTTATTAAATTTATTTGTATGTTGACCACTTAACCACCCCTATCTATTTCTTTCGGCCTTATCTATCTCGCCACTTTCCTATACGCCTAGGGACTACACGTTTTTTAAATACTTCTATCTACCGTCCTTATTGTTGGTTCTTCTTTTATTATTTTTTGTATACTTTTTCAAAACAAAAACCCAACGGGTATTTTCGAAACCGCCAATTGCGTCTCTTCTTCTTCCCGTCTGTTCGGTTTCTATCTTTTGAATTTTTCAGTTGTTCTAACTTCTTCAGTTTTCACAACCGCTTCCACTTCTATTATGGCAACCGATCAGCCTTTCTTTCCTTCTATTTATTTCTTTCAACTTCTCTTTCATTTTTCCATTCTCTGTTTACACATCTTCCTCCTCTCGTTTTTATCCTTTATCTCATCTCCATCATGGCCGAACCTACTCCTCATTCAACCGCCGACCGATTCCACTCGCAGGCCGCCAAGGACCGCTACTTGTCCTTCGAGGATACATGTTACCATCCAGAACGTTATCTGGACTATGGCACAGCTGCAATGATGCACGTGAAGGGCATTCTTATGGTCGTCGGTCTTCATCAAATTTGGTCCCTCGCAAACAAAGTGCCATATTATCCCACCCTCGTCAAAGAATTTTACGCCAATCTCGAATCAACTGTTCATCGCGGTCAGAAGTTTTTCACCACAATGGTTCAAGGGGTTTCTTTCACAGTCACGGCCAAAACCATCGCCACCATTATTAATCAACCCCCCGACTTCCGAGGAGTTCTGTCCTTTGCCATGACCGACCCTGTTGTCCTCGCCAAATTAGCCAAAAAATATACCCCTCACATGTCCGTCGCCAAGCTTCATCTGGAGGCTCTCCTCCACAAGATCATCATCAACAATCTTCTTCCCAAGGCCGGATCCGCCAATTATCTCAGCAACACCGATGAACATTGTTTATACGCAATGTTGGCCGGCTATCCTATTGTCACGCCCCGCTTCCCAAAATGGACGGAGGCGAAGCGTGACAAGGCCCGCTTAGGCCAGAGCTGAGAAGCTCGGACCCAATAAGCGTCTGTAGAGGTACCATTTTAAACGATTTTCAGGTTCTTGCATTATTATAGTTCGAAACATCAGAAAGTACGGAAAGGAAGTTGCATTCATTAAATTAGAGATATGATATCCAACAAGTACAAAGTCTAAAAAGAAGCCTAAGCGTGGCAACAACTATCTAAAAGAAAACTGAAAGTAGTAACCTCTGAAAGTGGTGACTAAAAGACCTCAAGGTCTGGTCCTTGTCAGGTACGTACTCTGGTGACGACGTCCTCGGCTCCACGTACTCCAGTAAGTCTGCCTCGTCGACGTACTCTGGCTCAACACCTGACGTACAGCACCAAAAGAAGGAACTGTACGTCAGGTCAGGTCTACAAAAAGGGTTAGACCAAACTGCAAGTGTATCAACTTTTAGACAACGTTTTACTGGTTGATTAGCATGATGGGGTTATAACTGAGTAACAAACAGAAGTAACGCAGCAGGAAAGTAAAGCGCAACAAGTAGTAGTCGTAGCGTGTGCTACCAACTACGGGACTAACCTACAGGTGTCATGACAAGACGGGACGGGATGGGACAAGACAAGACATGACAAGTGAGACACGAAAGGGTTCACGCCTTACGGTTCGAGGGGGATCAGACCCTCTTGCCGTGCGCACGCTCAACCCAACCCCAAACCCAGGAACTCAGGACAAGATTTACAGGGATCATTTCCGCTAGGGAAACATCCGAAATGCCCGAAGGCTTTTTGTGTAACAGGGATCACTTCCGCGGGGAAAGCATCCGAAACGCCCGAAGGCTTTTTGTGTAACAGGGATCACTTCCGCAAGGAAAGCATCCGAAACGCCCGAAGGCTTTTTGTGTAACAGGGATCACTTCCGCAAGGAAAGCATCCGAAACGCCCGAAGGCTTTTTGTGTAACAGGGATCACTTCCGCAAGGAAAGCATTCGAAACGCCCGAAGGCTTTTTGTGTAACAGGGATCACTTCCGCAAGGAAAGCATCCGAAACGCCTGAAGGCTTTTTTGTTTAACAGGACACGACACGACAAGTGTAGGGAGTTGTTATTCTACGGTGTCCACACGCACGCACACACATGATAGCCCTACAATATCAAAAGTTGTTGTTGTCAGGCTAAGACTTCGTCGTCAAGTCTGAGCCGTCGGGAGTCGTCCCGGACGCTATCATTTCACGTCCGGTTCTATGCATTCACAGTCTAACAGTTCTAGCAAACTAAGACCAAAGCACGGTCAAAAACGCAAGTGGGTACACTTGCCTGCGATGGCGAGTGTGTCGTCCGTCCAGGCGTCTCGTCCGCGGTAGTCCGTCTGAAATAGTGCCACGGCGACGATGTCAGGTCGCGTTTTCAATAATCCTATTTAGGTTTTGTTTCTAGGTTGTCGGGACTACCCTAATCAGTCAAAATTCATGTTTTCATGTTCTGTTTGGTCTAGATCGACTTCTACCCTATGTGCACAGAAATAATTGTCCGATTGTCGATCTTTCCTAGGGTAGGCAGCGTTTTACTGGTGCGGAAAAGTAAATTTAAATCAAGTTGTCGATTTTTAGTTTAGGGTTCAGTCAGCTATTGTGGGGGTTTCTACGAGTTAGGGGGACTAACCTGGTGTGAGGAACACACATTTAATCTGGCGTCGGGTCTGAAAACGGTGGCGGTGTTCGTGTCCCCGACTGCGGGTAGCACAGTGGAGGTCGTCTCGGAATGGCCTCAGGATTGTGACGGCTGCGGGTAGCGCAGCCGAGATGTCACGGCTACAGTTACGGTACCGAGATTGCTTCGGTCGTGGGTCCCGGCAATGAAATGTCTACGGCCACGGTAGTAGGGACGAGTCGCGACGTCAGGAGGCCACAGAATCTGCGGCATCAGATTCTCATATTAAGTCAAAAACTTAAACTTAATCAAACACTATTAAACTAATTCATATAGCCATTTACATACACTTATAACTAAATATATAATATTTTCTTATATATATATAAAAATCAACTCAAACAGCGTAATGTGTGTACAATTACTAAACATAGGATAATAATTCAACCCAGGGATTTCTCAACATTATCCATCTCGATACAGTAATTTAATAATTAAGACACCAATTCAATAACTATACTGCAATATTAGTGTCAGGCTTAGACTTACTAGCGACAAGGACATATGTCCTTTCTTCCTCCATTCGTTAGGTGTATGGGAGCTGAAGGTCAAGGGGCATCGATTTGATTCGGCGTTGGGAGGCAGAGCAGCAAGCGCTGCGGCGGATCCGACGGTCAGCGGGTAAGAGCACTGCGCAGGGTTTCAGGCGGGCAGGCGGAAAGCAGTAGCTGCAGGGCGATCGGGCACGGGCAGTCGGCGGCGACGAACAGGGGCAACGGTGACAGATCGGCTCTCGGGGCGGATCTGGCAGGTGACGCGGCGGCGCGGGTCGTGGATGTTGCCGGAGAAGAGATGGGTAGTGGTAGTAGGGATCTGTCGGAGGATCGAGGGGAGGTGCCATGGGGAGATGGCATTGGTGGTTGCAGGGGGCTGCGGGGGCATCGGGAGTCTCCGGCAGGAGACTGGGAAGGCGGGGATAGGCCGTGGGGTCGTGAGGGGGCCGTGGAGCGAGGGATCTCATGGGGGAGGCGCTCGGGGGTTGGGGACGCCGGAGCTGCGTCGTGCGGAGGCGGCGGCCTCGGATCACGGCTGAGGGCGGCGATCTCGTCGTGGCGGAGCACAGCAGCAGCGGGCGGCAGAGCTTGCGTTGGGTCGCGGCGTATCGACGCAGTGGCGAGCTGCGGATGAGGACACGACGGTGGAAAGGGAATGAGGGAGGCGGCACTCGGGGGTTGGGGAAGAGAGGGACGGCCGGCGTTGGGGTTTCGAACGAAGAAGGCGAGAGAGAGGGTGAGGGATTTTGCTCGGGCTTCCTTTGTTTGTGGCGGCGGCTGAGGGGATGTTAACCCAGCTGAAAAATGCACGGGAGGGGAAAAATTTGTGACGGCAGCAAACATTAAGGCCTAGGTCACGTAAATAGAAATAATAGGAGTTAGGGTTAACTTATAAAAGAGTTAATTAGCTATAGAGCTATATGGCTTTTTTTGTTATTTGGGTGGAAGAGATTGAGATATGGCGTGTACAATTTGGGGAAAGTCTAGGAGACAATAGAGGGGACAGATTAGGAAAGATTTAAAACGATTTAGAAGAGAGATTTAGCCAGATTTGGCTAACAAATTTCGAATTTGAATCTGATTGGGGGTAAAATCGACGGTTCGGGGTTATTCCGGGTGATATCTCCCAATCCGGGCGTCAGAAAAATAATCCGAAAATACCGGGGCGATCGTGGAGACGAGATGCACAGATCTACGGAGCCGATCGTGCGTAACGCCTACCAAAAATTTACGTAAAATTGGAAACGGCGTTTTGAGTCAAATGACTAAAACACCCATATCGTTCAAAGTCGTTTCGCAGGAAAACGAGCAGTGAAAAGACGTTCCCAATAATTACAATAAAATCCAACACCCCGAAACGATCGCAATGGCATATCGCATCGCATATGCCGGTGCTCAGAAATAGCCAAATAGAATACGTGCACGATAAAGCACGTGCACGCAGGAAATTACAAACGGTCGGAAAGCGGCCGTTACATTCTACCCACCTTAGAAATGATTCCGCCGTCGGAATCTCCTATACTAATAATAATAACATCTATACATAACTTTATACCCAAAAATCTCATGTCTACACATATAGATTGCTAATCTTATAACTTCAAACAAGGCTCTTCAAATAATTCTTCATAACCCCGCTTTTCACTGGACAATGCCACGACTAAACTCTCCTCTTAAATCTTAACTACAGACCCATCACTACTGTTCAAATTTTCAGCTCCAAGTCCTCACCAAGGATTAATAATTATCACCGCTCAATAATATCTTTTAAATTTCTTGATTTCTTTCCAATATTAATCAATCACCAAAAAAAATGATTTTCTAGTCGATCACCAAATCCAAGACAAATACTTCGTCAATCTTACAACACCTTTCACGAATCAATAATCGTCGTGTCCTTAATACATCCCTTGTCACATCTTTCCATAAATTTATCCGCCAAAAAGTTTGAATTATCAAATTCACATGTTTTTTTTAAAATTATTTTCAACCAATATTAAACCCGACAACCTAACCATCCATTTATCTCAACACGTCATGTTACTCCCAATGTCTTATCTCGTCAACTCAACAATCAAGTCTCGATGCTAATAAAAGCTCTACTCAAACTCTTGATCACCCTAACTCCTACCATACTCTGTAGCCATCCCTATCTACCATTCATCTAAGCCTCAACTCTGATAAGTTCTCATCTTCACGCATATAATCTCATTCAACCAGTATTCTCCATTGAGTCCGCCACACTTAGTTTTTTTATAAATAAGTCTTGGACAGCCCATTCTTTTCATCCGAAGGAAATCTATTCCAAAATCCTATTGTTCCAAAATCGGTTAATCATTGCTATAACAAATCTCATTTCTCCCTGAAACAAAATCCTACAACAACAATAGCTAGTCCCAAAACTATAACACCCATAACATAACATTTCTAAATGGAGAGGGAGGGAAGAGAAAGGGAAACTTAAAACCAGTGACACATTTTTAAAACATTTGGAAAAACATGTGGAGTCGTGGTAATGGATGAGGAAGGATAATTGATTTGTGATCTTGTGAGCTAATTTCAAAAACTTTAAAGGTTTGGTTTAAGGAAAACAAAGTTTTGATACAATCACATGCAGTCAAAGATAAGCTATTCTATAATCGCGAAAAACTACTCTAAGGAAATTGCCCGCTATGACCCTATTCATATACGTATGAATACCGTCATTCAGACAACTTCAATCATATCATGGTTAACACTGAGTACACACTCAAGACACAAAAAACAAATATCAGAATCCTAAGGATGACACTCTCATACAGGTCTACCCTCTCTACCTATACTCATGCATCACGACAACATCACCTACCAAGGCCTACTCCTAGCTAGGGATGACATAGGCAACTACAGGCGCTGATGTCTACACAAGCTAAAGAAAACAGAAGCCAGGAGTGTAACGAAATGAATCGGAAAGAACGAGTTCAAATAAGGCGAGATAAGGAGGAAGTTGGTTGGGTGTGACGAAAATATTTCTCAAAATAATTAGATAGGTGGAAAGAGAATTATGTTTAAAATATGATATCATATACTTTTATAATTATAAAAATATGTAGGGAAAAGTGAGCATGTCATTATCATTTGGAAAAGAGTTAGCTGAAGAAATAAAAGTAGGATGAGGTAGCGATTGTTTTGCAAATGAAAAACAAATAAATAAATAATTAAGTTATACAAAGATTTTTTTTTGAAAAGTGATCACGATGAACATAGAATTGATATTTATAAAAATTTGAAGTTCCCTTTAGTTTAGGAAAATATTTTAAAAGTATGTAAGGTAAGTGATTTAGAAATAAATTTTGTAGTCTAGAAATATATATATATATATATATATATATATATATATATATATATATATATATATATATTGAATTATCAAAATGATAACAAGGTTTTAAAACTAAAATATATACCGGTTAGAAATAATTACTAGATAATAACTTGAAAATCTATAACTAAGGAAGTTTTATAATCCAAGAAGGAATTTTAACTGAAAAGCAAGAAATTTTAAATATATATAAAAAGTTTTCAAAGAATTTAAACCGAGCGAAGAATTTAATAATGAATTTCAAAAACACTTCCAAGGAAAAGAGGATTCGCAATGGATGGATTTGAAGAATTATCGATAAGCGTCATGAAGCGTTCACGTGAGTCGAGGGCAAAAATGTGATTGTAAGACGGTAATTAAAGATTTTTTTTGATGAGGAGAAATTTTGAAATTCAAAGAATGCATTCGAGTTAACTGAAAGGTCGGAAGTCTAAGTTCTTCAAGGAATTGAAACTGGGGAAGGAATTTGAAAAAATATAATATTAAAAAAAATTCTTTAGAAAGATCGGGAGGCTGAATGGAAAAAGATGAACCATGAAAAACCACGGTGGAATCCTACGGTCAATGACACAGAAGGGTAATGATATGAAAGATGCTAGTAATCAGGGATTATATTCATCGGGTCGCTCAACGATCAGGATAACTTAGCACTAAGACTTCCTAATGAGCTAAACTACAATCAGGATCTAAGGGGAAAGTTCCTAAGAGAAACAAGGTAACGTTCTGCTGGACCCGAAGTCGATGAGCCCGAGCGAACGACTAAAAGAGAGTGGCTCTAGAAATTCTAACACGGTCATAATCAAATGGGGATGCTAAGGTAGTCTAGGACGAGAACGACTAAATCTTAACCAAGGCGTCCGACTATCAAACCTGGGACGTCTACCTAAGTCTTCCCACTAACTAAGACTGGGAAACTAATTCAGACTTGTACGTGGATATTAAGTGAATGCGGTACTTTTATTGTTCCGAACTTTTGCAAGACCTGCATGGGCCACCATTAAAACCTGTCACGCCCCGCTTCCCAAAATGGACGGAGGCGAAGCGTGACAAGGCCCGCTTAGGCCAGAGCTGAGAAGTTCGGACCCAATAAGCGTCTGTAGAGGTACCATTTTAAACGATTTTCAGGTTCTTGCATTATTATAGTTCGAAACATCAGAAAGTACGGAAAGGAAGTTGCATTCATTAAATTAGAGATATGATATCCAACAAGTACAAAGTCTAAAAAGAAGCCTAACCGTGGCAACAACTATCTAAAAGAAAACTGAAAGTAGTAACCTCTGAAAGTGGCGACTAAAAGACCTCAAGGTCTGGTCCTTGTCAGGTACGTACTCTGGTGACGACGTCCTCGGCTCCACGTACTCCAGTAAGTCTGCCTCGTCGACGCACTCTGGCTCAACACCTGACGTACAGCACCAAAAGGAGGAACTGTACGTCAGGTCAGGTCTACAAAAAGGGTTAGACCAAACTGCAAGTGTATCAACTTTTAGACAACGTTTTACTGGTTGATTAGCATGATGGGGTTATAACTGAGTAACAAACAGAAGTAACGCAGCAGGAAAGTAAAGCGCAACAAGTAGTAGTCGTAGCGTGTGCTACCAACTACGGGACTAACCTACAGGTGTCATGACAAGACGGGACGGGACGTGACAAGACAAGACAGGACAAGTAAGACACGAAAGGGTTCACGCCTTACGGTTCGAGGGGGATCAGACCCTCTTGCACGCTCAACCCAACCCCAAACCCATGAACTCAGGACAAGATTTACAGGGATCATTTCCGCTAGGGAAACATCCGATACGCCCGTAGGCTTTTTGTGTAACAGGGATCACTTCCGCGGGGAAAGCATCCGAAACGCCCGAAGGCTTTTTGTGCAACAGGGATCACTTCCGCAAGGAAAGCATCCGAAACGCCCGAAGGCTTTTTGTGTAACAGGGATCACTTCCGCAAGGAAAGCATTCGAAACGCCCGAAGGCTTTTTGTGTAACAGGGATCACTTCCGCAAGGAAAGCATCCGAAACGCCCGAAGGCTTTTTGTGTAACAGGGATCACTTCCGCAAGGAAAGCATCCGAAATGCCCGAAGGCTTTTTTGTGTAATAGGACACGACACGACAAGTGTAGGGAGTTGTTATTCTAGGGTGTCCACACGCACGCACACACATGATAGCCCTACAATATCAAAAGTTGTTGTTGTCAGGCTCAGACTTCGTCGTCAAGTCTGAGCCGTCGGGAGTCGTCCCGGACGCTATCATTTCACGTCCGGTTCTATGCATTCACAGTCTAACAGTTCTAGCAAACTAAGACCAAAGCACGGTCAAAAACGCAAGTGGGTACACTTGCCTGCGATGGCGAGTGTGTCGTCCGTCCAGGCGTCTTGTCCGCGGTAGTCCGTCTGAAATAGTGCCACGGTGACGATGTCAGGTCGCGCTTTCAATAATCCTATTTAGGTTTTGTTTCTAGGTTGTCGGGACTACCCTAATCAGTCAAAATTCACGTTTTCATGTTCTGTTTGGTCTAGATCGACTTCTACCCTATGTGCACAGAAATAATTGTCCGATTGTTGATCTTTCCTAGGGTAGGAAGCGTTTTACTGGTGCGGAAAAGTAAATTTAATTCAAGTTGTCGATTTTTAGTTTAGGGTTCAGTCAGCTATTGTGGGGGTTTCTACGAGTTAGGGGGACTAACCTGGTGTGAGGAACACGCATTTAATCTGGCGTCGGGTCTGAAAACGGTGGCGGTGTTCGTGTCCCCGATTGCGGGTAGCGCAGTGGAGGTCGTCTCGGAATCGCCTCAGGATTGTGACGGCTGCGGGTAGCGCAGCCGAGATGTCACGGCTACAGTTACGGTACCGAGATTGCTTCGGTCGTGGGTCCCGGCAACGAAACGTCTACGACCACGGTAGCAGGGACGAGTCGCGACGTCAGGAGGCCACAGAATCTGCGGCATCAGATTCTCATATTAAGTCAAAAACTTAAACTTAATCAAACACTATTAAACTAATTCGTATAGCCATTTAAATACACTTATAACTAAATATATAATATTTTCTTATATATATATAAAAATCAACTCAAACAGCGTAATGTGTGTACAATTACTAAACATAGGATAATAATTCAACCCAGGGATTTCTCAACATTATCCATCTCGATACAGTAATTTAATAATTAAGACACCAATTCAATAACTATACTGCAATATTAGTGTCATGCTTAGACTTACTAGCGACAAGGACATATGTCCTTTCTTCCTCCATTCGTTAGGTGTATGGGAGCTGAAGGTCAAGGGGCATCGAGTGGATTCGGCGTTGGGAGGCAGAGCAGCAAGCGCTGCGGCGGATCTGACGGTCAGCGGGTAAGAGCAGTGCACAGGGTTTTAGGCGGGCAGGCGGAAAGCAGTAGCTGCAGGGCGATCGAGCACGGGCAGTCGGCGGCGACGAACAGGGGCAACGGTGACAGATCGGCTCTCGGGGCGGATCTGGCAGGTGACGCAGCGGCGCGGGTCGTGGATGTTGCCGGAGAAGAGATGGGTAGTGGTAGTAGGGATCTGTCAGAGGATCGAGGGGAGGTGCCGTGGGGAGATGGCATTGGTGGTTGCAGGGGGCTGCGGGGGCATCGGGAGTCACCGGCAGGAGACTGGGAAGGCGAGGATAGGCCGCGGGGTTGTGAGGGGGCCGTGGAGCGAGAGATCTCGCGGGGGACGCGCTCGGGGGTTGGGGACGCCGGAGCTGCGTCATGCGGAGGCGGCGGCCTCAGATCACGGCTGAGGGCGGCGATCTCGTCGTGGCGGAGCACAGCAGCAGCGGGCGGCGGAGCTTGCGCTGGGTCGCAGCGGATCGACGCAGCGGCGAGCTGCGGATGAGGGCACGGCGGTGGAAAGGGAATGAGGTAGGCGGCGCTCAGGGGTTGGGGAAGAGAGGGACGGCCGGCGTTGGGGTTTCGAACGAAGAAGGCGAGAGAGAGGGTGAGGGATTTTGCTCGGGCTTCCTTTGTTTGTGGCGGCGGCTGAGGGGATGTTAACCCTAGCTGAAAAATGCACTGGAGGGGAAAAATTTGTGACGGCAGCAAACAGTAAGGCCTAGGTCACGTAAATAGAAATAATAGGAGTTAGGGTTAACTTATAAAAGAGTTAATTAGCTATAGAGCTATATGGCTTTTTTTGTTATTTGGGTGGAAGAGATTGAGATAGGGCATGTACAATTTGGGGAAAGTCTAGGAGACAATAGAGGGGACCGATTAGGAAAGATTTAAAACAATTTAGAAGAGAAATTTAGCCAGATTTGGCTAACAAATTTCGAATTTGAATCTGATTGGGGGTAAAATCGACGGTTCGAGGTTATTCCGGGTGATATCTCCCAATCCGGGCGTCAGAAAAATAATCCGAAAATACCAGGGCGATCGTAGAGACGAGACGCACAGATCTACGGAGCCCGATCGTGCGTAACACCTACCAAAAATTTACTTAAAATTGGAAACGGCGTTTTGAGTCAAATGACTAAAACGCCCCTATCGTTCAAAGTCGTTTCGCGGGAAAACGAGCAGTGAAAAGACGTTGCCAATAATTACAATAAAATCCAACACCACGAAACGATCACAATGGCATATCGCATCACATATGCCGGTGCTCAGAAATAGCCAAATAGAATACGTGCACGATAAAGCACGTGCACGCAGGAAATTACAAACGGTCGGAAAGCGGCCGTTACACCTATTGACTTGCTCTTCTTCTTCTTCATACTCTCACCAAACGAGTATCTAACCACTTCTACTTACCAAGCCTCATCACCTTGATCCTTTGCGCCTTTGTCGCTCCCACCGACGGTGAATATCTGCTCCAGAATGATATTAACATTGATGAATACACTATCCATAGTATGGGCCTTCCAGACCCCGATTCTACTTCTCCGAAGACGACGCAGCCGACTGCAATTCCGATGATGACTCCGACCAGCCTCCTGCTCCGACCCCAACTCCTCGCACACCGGCTTCTTTCCCTG
Source organism: Scilla litardierei (assembly GCA_030789695.1). NCBI lineage: Eukaryota > Viridiplantae > Streptophyta > Magnoliopsida > Asparagales > Asparagaceae > Scilla > Scilla litardierei. Next base: position 256,846,327 of record CM061142.1, on the reverse strand, counting down.
GCTGTTCTCGATCGAAGTGTGGCAAGAAGGTTATTGCTTCCAAAGATGGTGTCTCCCCTTCTCGGGAGACCAACGCTGTACTTCTTCACCGTCTTTCTGAGCAAGTTTTCAAAGGCTTTGCCGGAATCCAGATCCACATGAGTTCTTATGACAAAACTCTCAAACACCACTCTGAGGTTCTCGACCAGATCCAAGTTAACCAATCCGAACTTCGTTCCGCTCTTGAAGCCCAAAACATCCTCCCAACTCGTCGTACTCGCTCTCGCCGTTCCTCTCCCGGCTCCTCCTCATATCATCCTTGAATCCTTTTGATCTTGCGTGCTCACTTTGACCCTTGGTTATCTAATCCGTTTGACTCCTATCCATGCGGGAATTGTCGCTGCTTCTCTTGCGTTTTGGTTTCTTTTGGTTGATACCCAAAAATCGTGCCTTTGCCTCATGTCGTGTTATGCTGTTTCCAGTCTTGTTTTGCTAGTTTGGTTGGATTTCGTGGTTGCTGTTTTTGCCTCGTTTCACTATGGTTGTTGTCGGTTCATCACTAGAATGTATTTTTATGTTGTATGTGTTACTTTGTATGTGGGTCAGTTTGCTTATGGGTTGCACTAGTTGTTCATGTATTTGGAAGTTTTAGTATTACTTTCGTCTCTAGCATGGTTTCATGTTGTCTGATGGTTATCTAATGTACCCGCTGTTTAAATCATCTATGTTATGTTCTATATACTCTTGTTTGTTTGGTGCCATATTTTTCCTTCTGTTAATGCATCACTTGTTACTAATTTTCTGTTTACTTCCCCATATTATTATTTCTCCCTTCTGTTCGTAATATTCTGTGCACTTTTCTCACTTTCAAATTTGGCCAGCTACCAAATAACGTAGCCTGCAAATTTTTCTTTTCCACTTTTTGTGGATGACAAAGGGGGAGAATTACGGCATATCTTCAGGGGGAGCATATATTCAGGGGGAGTAATAATCTCATTACGATTAACTTACATTTAACTCATTACATATGTTAAACTCACATTTTTATATTTCATTGTTTGTCATCATTAAAATGGGGGAGAATGTTGCAACTTGGTATTTTCCATCCTCTGTTCCATAAGGTTTTGATGTGACAAATCAATATATTTCATGTTACTAACTCTATCTATGCAGATGTGCGGATATACAGCTTATCTCATTCACATTTACGCATATGATCAAAGTACAAGGATTCTCTGCAAAAACAGCCTCGCTACTCAAATTACATTTGAATAACGTATCTACGGAATGATGTAATTTTTACTTTTTAGATAACTTCAGGGCCTTGAGTATAACATATCTTTCATCCCTAAGCTCAAAATAACATCATCTTCCTAATCCATTTGATCCTAAATCAAAATTCCTATTTTTCAGAATTAGCCTATTAGGATTTTTCCTAGCCTACCAAAATAACTATATTTTCATTGACTTTTGACTTGATACTTTCATACAAGGATCTATCCGTTGTCTAGTCCACATCACCAAATTTTTGTAACCGTTTTTGACCGTTTCAAAATTAGCAGGCTATGAATTTTCCTAGCCTGCCAAACCGTTTTTTTGGTCTGAAATTTTTCAGATCGGTTTCTGACCGTTCTCCAACGTTTGTCACGCCCCGCGTCCCATTCTACTTGGGAGCGAGGACGTGAGCGGGTCCGCATGTGCTTAAAACAAGAAGGATATACTTTTTTTTCTTCCTCCTTGGTTTAAGCACATTACGCATCTGTGATAACAACTTGCAGGTTCTTGCATGCAACTCAAACAACACAGATAATATTTTATTACAATCTCAATCTCAAAATGATTTACAACAATGAAAGATGCAAAAGTGAAGGGTCATAAGCCCATACAAATAACAAAGGAAAGAGTAACAAATACAATGATGTTGCGAAGGTACAAAGCTTCTCAGTGGGGCAACTCAGCGACATGGCACACCTGATCAACCTGCTCAGTCTCTAAGCAAATGCTTCTGCAGACCTGTCTAATACCTGACGTATATTTCACAAAACAAGGAAATATATGTCAGCGAGGGTCGCTCGGCAAGATTTAGAAAATAAAAAGAAACTTGACCCTCGGCAAGGTTTTCGAAAACATTTATATGACAATTTGAGTAACAATAAGTGTAGTGCGTAAAGCAGTGGCATGGCAAGAGTAGTGTACAAGTTGTGAGCAAAGTAGCGAGCATGACAAGGTGTAATGTGCACAACAATAAGCATGGCAAGTGTGGTGTGTACAGCAATAAGCATGGTAAGTGTGTGTACAGCAATAACATGGCAAGCGTGGTGTGTACAGCAGTAAACATGGAAAGTGTGGTGTGTACAGCAATAACATGATAAGTGTGTGTACAACAATATCATGGCAAGCGTGGTGTGTACAGCAGTAAACATGGCAAGTGTGGTGTGCATAGCAATAGGCATGAAATGTGTAGTGTACACAATATTAGGCATGATATTAGTACACGAATAAGGCAGGAGTAACTAACAGAGTACGCAATCCTCAATAGTAACAACAGGAGCAAAAGAACGGGACAATCAACCAAGTGTGCCTAGTGAAAAGCCCAATGTCTGAGGGGGAAAAGTGACCAGCATTACACCCAAGTCAACGGGAGCTACCCGTGACTCTCTACTCACCGACCCGGCCAGGTGTCGGTCAAGTTCACCACGAGAGTGCAATCTAGCATTCCAGCCTCTACTACATTGAACTACCCCACCCACGTGTTCTGTTGGAACACGAGCCAGCCTAATCCATATAACAAGCACGAGTTTGTCAACTCACATGACATCACGATTTCACTATTTCGCCTCTCAGGCGCACAAATTCACAAGTCCACGATTTCAAGTGTTCCATCAATTTGTTCCATCAATATCCATTTACTCAAGTGTGTACAAGTAGGTTAAGTTATCAGTGTGACAGGCATTATGGTATGACACAACAGTAGCGATTCTCGGTTTGACAAATAAATGTAACAACACTTAAAACACGTAAAAAGAATGCACACTTGCCTGATGAAGCGTTTTTGGGTACCCCGCGATCGCGGTGAGAGACGTGATATCAATCTGTGTCATAATGTTAACGACATCAGCTTAAAAGTTATCGGTTTACAATAATAACATTAAGTCTTCATGTGTAAATGTATAGCTCGTACCTATAAGGTAACATACATATATATAGCCCCTAACTCAAAGTATATCAGAATAGTATATAAAAGTTACTGTGTGAGTAAAGGTCAGAAGTTATACACCATACATAAGAGGGTACTATGAGTATACTAACTTAGTTATAACTAAGCCAATCATTTTAATAGCTTACAATGTTATTCCTTAAACTAACATTAAAAATAATGACCGTGAGGTACTGCTACCATACGAACCTCAGATAGGTATGACATGACTTAGATTAACTAACTTACGTTGTAGCCTACAAACTTAATTATGATACATCACATCACAGTTATAATTTTAAGCATACAACCTACTGACAATAAGAGGACCTATTAAAGTATTCTCTACATATATATAGATAAGGTACCCTATATTTAATGTTACACAGCAGTGGCAGGTACCACTACTCATATATTATGCCATCTCAAGTTATATAATGATCATCGCACACTAGCTATAACAACTGTTCACTCATGCACGTACCTAAAGACTTACGTGTGCAGGCAGAGAGTAGGAAGCGACGGAGCGGGGGTCAGTGGCCGTGGCGGTGCTGCTCGGAGGCGAGGCTGGTGACGTGTGTATATATTTCATATATTCACGCACGTTTTCTTTCGTGTTTCTCCGTATTTTCCGCCGTCTTTTATTCGTTTTCTCGTGTTTTCTTGTTTTCTTTCTCTTTTCCGTATTTCCCGTGTTTTGCAGGAGTTTGCTGGCATTTGGGACGCAAAACAATGATATCATGTGTCCCCGGAGCAACGGGAGGAGTCACGCATGATCCAGGGGGTCAAACGACGAATATTACATCTTTTAGCCCCTCACCCGGTCGGTTGGTCATCTCCAACCGATCGGGTGATGCACGCGTGCACCACCCGGTCTCAGCTGGAGCTCAAGTGGATGTCGCCCGACCGGTTCACAGGCCCGTTCAACGGGGCTGATTCTCTGTCTTTTCAAGCCAAATTCCAACCGATCGGGTGACTCTCACCCGATCGGTTCATCTGTAGCTGATGCTGAGGAGCCGAGACACGGGCACTCAACCGACCCCTTCACCCGATGGCGCCAAGATCCAACCGGTCACCCTAAGAACTCAACCGACCGGTTCATATGACCGGGTGAAAATCTGCCGTTTTCTGTGTATTATTTGTAACGGATCACCCGATCGGTTGACTTGTCAACCGATCGGTGATACGAGATCCTATAAATAGGACCCCTAGGGTTCCAGAAACGGGGAGCTGTTAGTTTTTACTGTTTTCTCCTATTTGTGACGGCTGTAATTACTTTTCTATTGTAAGTTTTCGTATCTTTCTTAAACTTTAGTATTATCTTAACTGCTCTACTACCTTCGCATTCCTATCGTCTGATTATGATTTTAACGGTTCATTTTCGTTTAGATCGCTTTTTAATGAATATTTGTGAGTAGTTCCTAAATCTGGGATTTTGGCAGAAACCCCTTCGGGGGCTCTTCCCGATGAATCCATAGGGTTAGGAAATCGATAGGGATTAGGAATCTAACGGTTACGCTGGGTGTTTTATTGTCATCGACGGGAAAAAGACCGCCTTTGACTGTTGGGCCAAGGGGGAATAAACTTGGTGGTTGACTCCCTAGCCATAGCTCACGCCCTTAGCGTAGACGCCGAATCCTAGCACGCGGGAGCGACAGGATGAGACGTTGGGAGTTATCGTTGCGAGCTTAGTGCTCCCGGAATCGATCAGTGTTAATGGACACAGGAGTGCCCACTGATCGAACCCGGGAAGTCCGGTGTATCATCTTGGGCACCGACCGGAATATCGGGCCCATGGGATGCCGGTACCACTTTCAGAGGCAACGTCTCACCATTAGACCCTAATTTCGATCACCATCCTACCCGTAGGATGTATCGGCGAGAGTCGCTCGTTGGAGTGGAAACCAAAGTCCGGGTTTATTTTCTTATTGTTCATACCTTGCATTCCTTTCCAGTGACAACCCATCAACCGATCCGGGCTAGCTCGCCCACGGGGTGATTTCGGTCCTCCTTGACACAAGCACATCCTAGCCTCCCTGTGTTCGACCCCCAAGCCACACTACAACACAGTGCGCTTGCGGTTACAAATATCTAGACCCTCACGCGGGTCCCCCGGCCATTTGTGGTTAGCAAACCAGGGGCACGTCAAGTTTATGGCGCCGTTGCCGGGGAGGCAACGTGCTTGTTATTTTAGGATCTCTTGAACCCTAGTGTCTAGCTCTTATCCCTACCTCGCGATAATTTTCGCATTCTTCTTTTTCCTTTTTATTTTCTTCTTTTTATTTCTTATCTTATCTGTCTCTCTCCCACTTGTCGCTTCACGGGTGTTTGTTGTTTTTTATGCGCATAAGTTCAAGAAGTCTCGACGACTTGATACCCGTTGATCCAGAGATTAACACCACCCTTAGGCGTTTGGCCGCCGAGAAGCGAAGAAGAGAGGATCCTGAAGCCATGGAGGAGAACACCCCGCCTCGCAAGTCCCTGTTGGAGTACTCGATGCAATCTATCGAGTCCACCTCCGCCATCCGTCCTCCAGCTATTACGGCCCAAAGCTTCGAGCTAAAGCCGTCTTTGGTGACATGGATCCAGTAGGATCAGTTTTCGGGTGCACCCATGGAGAGCCCGATCGAGCATCTAGACTCCTTCTTGGAGAAATGTGACACCTTCCGGATTAATGGTGTCACGACTGAGGCGATCCGTCTGAAGCTGTTCCCCTTCTCGTTGCGAGACAAAGCCAAGCAATGGCTTAGGGGGAAGGACCCCAACACTTTCAATACCTGGGAGAAGCTCTCCAACGCTTTTCTGACAAAGTTCTTTCCTCCGGGGAAGACCATGAAGTTGAGGAGTGAGATCTCCTCCTTCTCCCAAGCCAGCCACGAGTCCTTGCATGAAGCTTGGACAAGATACAAGGAGATGCAAAGAAGATGCCCTCACCATGAGCTTCCGAAGTGGCAGATTATTAATCTGTTCTACAATGGGCTGAGGGATGACCTAAAATCTTCTATGGACATCACGGCTGGGGGTTCCTTCATGTCAAGGAGCAAGGAAGATGTCGGACATATTCTGGAAAATATGGCATCCAACAATGAGCGGTGGTGTGACGAGAGAGCCACACCCAGGTCTGGGGGTATACACAGAGTCGAGGACGTCGACAAACTTTCAAGCAAGTTCGACTTGCTTTCGACCCAGATCTCCGCACTAATGGTAGGAGCCGAGGGCGTCGGTACTCAACAGATTGCTGCGGTAGAATCCGAAGTTTTTGGGGAATTTGACGGTGGTGACGTCTCACCACTGTTGGATCAGGCGAGCACACTATTTTACAACCCCACGGGAAATGCGCCGTATCCACCAAGAACCAATTCTAACCCGGCCTACTCTGCAAACAACCGGAACCACCCTAACTTTGGTTACCGGGCACCATTCCAGCCCTCGCCGCCTCAGCAGCCGTAGCAACAAACATATCAGCCGACTAGTCCATAGCAGAGTCAGATTCAGCAGCAACAATGTCAGCAGCAGCCTCAGCAACAATATTACGCCCCCAGGAATCAGCAGCCAATCCAGCAGCAACGCAGTATGGCCAACAGAGGGACGTCTCTCTGGTTGAGTCTCTCTTGACTCAATATATAACCAACCAAGAGAAGATCAATCAAAAGCTGGAAATGGGTCAGCAGGCCCTCACGGACCAAGTAACCCAGCTGGGGTTACAAGTGGCGACCCTTTCAAGGTCACAAAACCAATTGCCGCCACAACCTGAGGTGAACCCGAGAGGAGCAACCCAAACGTCGGCACTCGTGCACGAGCACGCAAATGTGTCCGCTATCGTTCTGAGAAGCGGGACACAAATCCCTACTAGAGTGCCCCCTAACAGACCGGAAGCACCGTTGGTCGTCGAGCGACAGATCGAAAAATCAAACGACGCCGGTGCTTCGTCATCAAATCCTACGACTCCGGAGGGAGTCTCTGAAGAAGAGAAGAAGAAGAACGAGGAAGGGAGCCTGAAAGTGTTCAAACCCGTTGTGCCTTTTCCACAACGGTTAGCTCAGGCCAAGATCGATGATAAATATGGCAAGTTCTTCGCCATGGTCAAGGATCTGAGCTTGCAAATCCCCTTCCTGGAAGCAATCGAAACAATCCCCTCCTATGCGAAATTCCTGAAGGATTTGGGGACGAGAGGGTCTAGAAAGGAGAAAGTAGTGTTGACGGCGGAGTGTAGCGCTCTCATCCAGAGGGCAAATCCGCCGAAACTTAAAGACCCAGGGAGCTTCTCAATCCCTTGCACGATCGGGGCAGTAAAGATTCATCGTGCACTCGTCGATTTCGGAGCGAGTGTCAGTTTGATGCCCTTATCGATGTATAAGAGGATAGGAATGGGTGATTTGGAGCACACCGGTATGACCCTACAACGTGCTGACCGGTCGGTCAAATATCCGGTGGGGATTGTGGATGACCTCCCCGTCAATGTAAAAGGGGTGCATGTGCCAGTGGACTTCGTTGTCATGGACATGCCTGAAGACGCACACACCCCCATCATCCTGGGACGGCCTTTCATGGCCACTGCCGACGTTTTGATTGATGTGAAGAATGGAAAACTTTCGCTAAACGTCAGCGGAGAAAAGGTTGAATTTGATCTGGGGTTGTCCATGAAGTACCCCGATCCCCCAGATGACCCTCGGTGTAATTTGCTGGAGGTGGAAGAAGATAAAGCTGTTGAAGAGAGCTCCTGGGAGATTCTCTTAAGAAATCCCCCCGATAACTTGGGGGACTCAGAAGACCAAGACGGCCCCAAGAACGATGATGCTGCTGGGAAAGCGAATGCAGCACGTACGACCCCTCCCGGGTTCCCAAAGGCTCATCCTGCGAGGAAAACGGTGAAAGAACCCATGGACCTCACCAAAGACGAGGTCCGGATCCTTAAGAAGATGGCGGTGAACGCCAATACGAAAGAGAAGCCCCCGGATCCCAAAAACAAGGAGAGGATAGTCGAGCAAATATTTCTCCAGCCGCTGACTACTCCAAAGTCCGTAAGCTCCGATGAAGAAGAGATGCCGAACTTCGGGCATCACCCGTATCAACCACCGTGAACATCACTTGCGGGCGTCGAGCCAACGACGTTAAACAAGTGCGCTTCATGGGAGGCAACCCATGCTCTAAACTTTTACCCCACTTTTTAGTGTTATTTTTGACTTTATTTTATCTATTTTTATAAATAAAATCAGCCGCAAGAACATCCGTTCCGGGACTTAGACAATCTGTTGGTTTTTGCAGAAAACAAGGCCCCAACTGATCGGTGGATAACTCAACCGATCGATTGGGATGTATCAGATACAATCCGCATCTGTCCCCAAATGAACCGATCAAGTGAAGAATGGAGAGACCGTGTGACAGACCGGGTGATCTGGGGAGAATTCTCGGGAAATTTTTGGGAAATATCAACTGATCAGTTGAGTTAGAGTGCGATCGATTGAAAAGACTGGGTGAGAAACCCCCAGATCTCGGGAAAATGAGTGGAGCGGCCAACCGATCGGTTGACAAGTCAACCGACCAGTTCCCCTGTAGAACTTCTTCGGCAAGAATTTTCGACCTAACAGTCACCCGATCGGTTCGACTTAACCCCTATAAATACCCCCACCCTCACCCATTCGCATTCCACCTCGCCCGATCGCTCGAACCGCCATCGTTTCACCTGCTTCTCCTCCCCAACGGCCTGATTTCTCCTCCCCACGTCCTCCACTCCTCCAATACTCCCTCTCTCCACCTCCTCCACCAATCTCTCCATCATTTTCACACTCTCTCCCCTTCATTTCGAATTTCTGACCTAATTCCCCCCAAACAACGCCTATTTCGAAAATTCTTGCTGAAAGAGGTCGTCGCGGCTCCACGCTTCTCTCATTGCACGGTGTGGGGTAATCTACGAGCAAGCTTCGCCATTTTGATTGGGTACACTCGCTCCTACGCTCGTATTTCTATTTTTTCCCTATATATTTTGCTTGCTCAGTTTGCTTGTGTTAGTGTGCATTCATTGTTTTTTGCACTCATTCACACACACACTCACGCATGGCTAGGGATAAAGACAAGGGGAAGGGGATTTTGCGGGAGGAGGAACCATCTCGAAAGAGACGAAAACAAACACGTCCCCCTTCCCCACGCACGAGCACTGACACTAGGCCCTCCCGCACCTGTTATCCCCCCTGTGGACCCAATGTTGGGCCCGCATGGGTATATCTTTAGGAACCAGGAACACAAGGATTTTTATCGTAGGCTCAATGCTCGGGGGCATCTATCAACTAAGTTCCCGCACACACAGTCACTAGTCGATCTCGGTGTCTTCACCGAGGTCGAATCTCTTTTCGCTAACTTAGGTTGGTTGGCCTTTCTTAATGCCTCTGCCTTATCCTACCCGTCACTCACCCTTGAATTTCTCTCTACACTTGTTTGGGAGTCCGGGTCGATCATAAAATTCCGGGTGCGTAACAAGAGTGTCACCACCAATCTGAATACCATTAATGGTATATTTGGTTTCCCCAATCTGAATACCATTAACGAGTACACGCCCGAGTTTGACGTCGATCAATTCTGGTTCCGCCTCACACTGCTCCCTAGCTATCCCCGAGGTAGGGCCAAGGCATCCTCCATCATCCACCCCGTATTTCGTTTGGCCCATAGGATCATATCATCTGCATTTTTTCCCAGGGACGAGTCCGGCACCGTGACTATCCCTGATCTTTTTATCCTCTGGGCCATGACTTTCCCTTTTGTTCGGGACGATGATGGGATTAGCTTTAGGGCCCCTACCGTCCCCATCCATGGCGGCGATTGGCTTGTTTACAAGCTTCTCGAGATCAGCCGGGCCGGTAAGGGGAAGTTTTGTTGTGGGGGCATCATTACTATCATTTGTTCTTTCCTCCAATTTAATATTCCCATCCCCGATAATCTTCCCACTGCCGTAGGACCCTCACAGCTAGATATTGATGTCCTGCGGCACATTCACATGATTAAACCCCACTCCGATGGCCGCTTCATCTTCCATTATGGCCACCCCCAGCCCGTAACACCATTCTCCCCAACCCCGCTCGCATGACCATAGATCTAGTAGGAGATTGGACCTTCCCACCCGATCCGAACTTCCTAGCGGGGTTGCACCTTCCTTTCCTTCCCGCGGACGCACACAGACCACCGTCCCCTGCCGCCCACTTAGGCGAGCAGGATATCCCTGCGTCTCGGGGAGATATGGGGCCTGTCCCGAGTCGTCCTGTTTCTGTTCCGGGCCCCATCACTTCTGAGCACCTCTTAGCGGCCATTTCTGGCCTTGTCTCCTGTGCCGGCATGACCACCACCGCCAGCACCACTTCCACCTTACCTGCCGACACCACTTCTGCCTCACGTCAGTCCACATCCTTTGGTCGTCGCCAGGTCTCTGCCTGTCTTGGTCTTGAAATGGAGGTCGCTGCCCTCCGTGATCTCGCCATGTCCTCTGCCTCCTCGGACCCATCACCGTCCTCCTTTCTCACTCACCCACGTTTTCTCGTACTTGAGAGGAACGTGGCCGCCATTCTTCGCCTTCTCACTCACATCCACGGTCCACCTCCACCTTCACCACCTCGACGATCTCCTCCTCCACCCTCCCACACATCCCCACATCCATCACCTCCCCCACCACATTCTTCTCCTCCCTCATCTATTCCCATCCCGGTATCCACTTCCCCCCTCCCGACCACTTCCATCGCACCCACGCTACCTCCTCCCTCCTCCTCCATCACTTCATATGTGCGTCGGAAGAAATTGCCGGTGCGCTCCAAATCTCTCCCATCACCACCCACTACAGTCACCACCACATCTTTTCCCCCCATTTCTATTCCTTTCACCACCGCCTTGATCGCCGTCCTACCACCACCACCCACCCCCACCGACACTCCTCCCATCGTTCACACCACCGCTGCACCTATTCCTCCACCTCTTTCCCCACTTCTCCACACACCCCCAGCCTCCCCCGACCACCCAGCCACACCCTCTTCCGAGGAGGGCAAGGATTCACCTTCTCCTGATTTTTGATTTCACCTTGTTTGTTTTTGACTCCCCCTTGTATATTTCTGCATTTCACGATCGCATTTTATTCGCTAGAACTGTCATGTCTAGCTTGGGGGACGTCTATTTTGGTGTGTTGTCGTGTTTTGTTTTTTTCTTATTTTTGTGTGTCTGTTTGTTTTTCCCCTTTTGAGTGTCGTGTCGTGTGGTTTTATTTCTATTTTCATGTCGTGTGGTTTGATTTTGATTTTTCTTTATTTTCAGTTTCATCTCTGTGTTTTCCTCGTTTTCATTTCTTTTTGTGTCGGTGCGTATTCCCCCCATCTTCATTGCCCTCACGTACTCACTCATATTGCATTGAGGGCAATGCAAGCTTCAGCTTGGGGGAGTCGCACTGTGTGCGCCATTTGAGTCTTTCTTTTTCGTTTTTGTGTCGTTTTCATCGTGTTTTTTATTTTTTATTTTTTCTCTTCTCTTCTTTTTATCTCTTTTTCCTAGAGATGAACCCTATGATGAATCGCCACAAAATCACACACACCTAGCATGGCATCGATAATCACATTCACTAACCCTAGGATTTCGAGTTCTCTTGCATTTCACGCATCGTGGGTCCTCTTAGTTTCTGTGAGTCGTGTGTCGTGCATATCTGTTTGGTGTGCTTCTACTTTGTGATTTTACTTTATATACCTGTCCAGGAATGACCCCTAGATTACCATGCTTCGATTTGAATATGCGGTATTTATTTTCCCTGTCTGCTTCTGCATGCTATCTATATATCGTGTACTTCATTTCGCATGTGTCGGGATTCCACAATTAAGGACTAGGACAACCCATTTAGCCTATGCTCTATTTAGCGAGAATTGTTTCCTTTGCCCAAGTGTTTAGATTCCGACTTCTTTTTTTGTTTTACTTGGTGCAAATCCCCTCGTCGTGTACCGTTCTCCCACTTGGGAGAGTACACATGTGTATAGCCAAAAACCCAAAAATCCAAAAAAAAAGAGAAAAGAAAAGAAAAACCCATAAAGAAAAGAAAAGAAAAATTTCGTATAGCCAAAAAGCAAAAAATATACAAATGCCCAAAACCAAAAAAAATTCCCGTGTGAATATTTTTTCCTACTTACCGAGAATAAAGGGAAGGCGAGAATTTGCACCGAGTGTTCTACTCCACATCATCTCAACCCCCATCGTTTTCGAAAACACTTGGCTTGGGAACTTTTTAGCTAGTATCTAGGCTATAGTGGTGTGATTTTCTTAACCCTAGTTGTGGAGTCCCCGATGCATGATACGCTTCTATTCTTATACTCTTCTCATGCATGCTTGAACTAATATTCACCGCAATTTCAAATTCGAATCGGTATCTGGGTCGTTTCCTGGGTCTGTGTATATCGAGCTTTATTGCACATCGTAGATAGTGACACCGACTTCTAGCGCACGACCACACTCACTCGCGCTTCACCGCGTGGGCCCACGGCACTTATTTGGACTCGTATTCCTAGGTTTAGTGATGTGATCTGGCGTTTGCTTGCTTGGTGTGTCGTTTTTGATTCTGTTGGCTCTTTTTCTCTCTTTCTCTCTATTTTTTTCCCCTCCGAGCTCATACTCTCACTCGTCTTCCTCGAGGACGAGGAAGAGTTCAGCTTGGGGGATTTTGACGTGCGTATATATTTCATATATTCACGCACGTTTTCTTTCGTGTTTCTCCGTATTTTCCGCCGTCTTTTATTCGTTTTCTCGTGTTTTCTTGTTTTCTTTCTCTTTTCCGTATTTCCCGTTTTTTCAGGAGTTTGCTGACATTTAGGACGCAAAACGATGATATCATGTGTCCCCGAAGCAACGGGAGGAGTCACGCGTGATCCAGGGGTCAAACGACGAAGATTACATCTTTCAGCCCCTTACCCAATCGGTTGGTCATCTCCAACCGATCGGGTGATGCACGCGTGCACCACCCGGTCTCAGCTGGAGCTCAAGTGGATGTCGCCCGACCGGTTCACAGGCCGGTTCAACGGGGCTGATTCTCTGTCTTTTCAAGCCAAATTCCAACCGATCGGGTGACTCTCACCCGATCGGTTCATCTGTAGCTGATGCTGAGGAGCCGAGACACGGGCACCCAACCGACCCCTTCACTCGATGGCGCCAAGATCCAACCGGTCACCCCAAGAACTCAACCGACCGGTTCATATGACTGGGTGAAACTCCGCCGTTTTCTGTTTATTATTTGTAACGGATCACCTGATCGGTTGACTTGTCAACCGATCGGGTGATACTAGATCCTATAAATATGACCCCTAGGGTTCCAGAAACTTGGAGCTGTTAGTTTTTACTGTTTTCTCCTATTTGTGACGGCTGTAATTACTTTTCTATTGTAAGTTTTCGGATCTTTCTTAAAATCGATAGGGATTAGGAATCTAACGGTTACGCTGGGTGTTTTATTGTCATCGGCGGGAAAAAGACCGCCTTTGACCATTGGGCCAAGGGGGAATAAACTTGGCGGTTGACTCCCTAGCCATAGCTCACGCCCTTAGCGTAGACGCCGAATCCTAGCGCGCGCGAGCGGCAGGATGAGACGTTGGGAGTTATCGTTGTGAGCTTAGTGCTCCCGGAATCGATCAGTGTTAATGGACACGGGAGTGCCCACTGATCGAACCCGGGAATTCCGGTGTATCATCCTGGGCACCGACCAGAATATCGGGCCCATGGGATGCCGGTACCACTTTCAGAGGCAACGTCTCACCAATAGACCCTAATTCCGATCGCCATCCTACCCGTAGGCCGTATCGGCGAGAGTCGCTTGTTGGAGTGGAAACCAAAGTCCCGGGTTTATTTTCTTATTGTTCATACCTTGCATTCCTTTCCCGTGACAACCCATCAACCAATCCGGGTTAGCTCGCCCACGGGGTGATTTAGGTCCTCCTTGACACAAGCACATCCTAGCCTCCCTGTGTTCGACCCCCAAGCCACACTACAACACCGTGCACTTGCGGTTACAAATATCTAAACCCTCACGCGGGTCCCTCAGCCATTTGCGGCTAGCAAACCGGGGCACGTCAGCTGGCGATGGATCTGGGTCGATGGTCACAGCTTGCGGCTGCCAGGGTGTAACGACGGTGAGGAGCGGTGGGACGTCGTCGGTAGGAGGTGGGTTTGAACTGGAGGTGGGCTCGCGGGGAGAGGTCACCGGAGAGTGGCGCTGGGTTTGGTCGGCGGGAAGATGGTCGGAGGCGGTGGAGCTCTGTCGGAGGGGCTGTGACGGTGGAAAGGAGTTGGGCCAGAGGCGTACTTGGCTCATGTGGGGTTCGGGGTGATGGCGAGTGCGGGCTGGCAGGCGCTCACCGGAGAAGCGGGCTTCGGGCTGTTGTTTGGAGACTGGTCGGTGATCGGAGAGAGAGGCGCTGGCGAGTGGCTCGGTGATGGGTGAGGTCAGTGAGGGGCGGCAGGGGGTCTGGGCGTTGCCGCGAGATGCGAGGAGGCCGCCGTGCGCTCGGACGTCTGAGGAGAGGTGACGGGGACGCGGGCTGTTCACTGGGCGTGAGGGAGCGAGAGGTAGAGGTCGGCGGTTTACACGGCGAGTCTGTGGTGGCTCCGCGCGGAGGAGCAAGGGGGAGCTCTGGCGGAGTTGGTCGAAACTAGGTGACGAGGAGGTGGAGGGTGAGGGCATGCATGTTGATGTCGAAGGGGTGAGAGGAGCTTTTGTAGGGGAGAGGGGAATGCGTTGGGATTGTTTCAGAGAGAGGAAGAAACGTGTATGGCTTTTTGAAGGAGAAGAGAAAGGGAAACGTGTATGGGTTGTTTGGTGATGTGGCCCATGTGAGTTGGTTCCCAAGTTGAAGGAAATGTGGGTTATGGTATAAAGGAGAGGGTGTGTACGTGGGATTGGTTAAGATCCCTTCAAGATCTTAGCAACGGGATTATAGACGTGTGAGGGGTGGGGGGTTTGCGGGGTGACGTGTAGAGGTGGGAACGTGAATGTCTCTCTGTTATACAACTGAAAATATTTATAAAGATTTGGAAATGATTTAATAAAATCTAGATTACTAATTAATTGATATTCTTAATACCTATATCAAGAGGGCACATGATACCTACTGCTTATAAATGTTCAAACTACAAATTCCGACCCATATACCCGAACACATATAATAAGATAATACATATGTTATAACTGCTCATTTGTTAGCATATAAACTGTATGATATAAGACTAACACATACTTAAAATCAGCATTTCTAGTTGTACGTATAATAAATAAATTTATAACCGTGCATTCACATATATAACTCGTATATGTATATATATATATAACAAGTTACGTAACTCACCGTTCGGGTTTACTTCTCTGCGCTGCTTGCGGGTGGGTGCTCGGTAGTCGGGCTCGGATGACTACTGTAGTGGATATCGACGTCCAGGCGGTGCAAGCTGAGATTGCAGTTGGGGAGATCGGAGTTGAGAGAAGAGGAGTTGGGTGCGTCAGTATTCCGGGGTTAGTTAGATGGCTAGGAAAATGATTCTAAGTAAGACATTGGAAATTAGTATGGTTAAAGTATTCGAGTTTAGAAATTAATCAAGTCAAGATCAGATTTATTAAGATTTATTAGTATGTAAGGTTATGACATGATTTATTGAAAATTGGTCAAGCAAGGATGAACTCAGTTGGTTAGGGATACAAGATTTATGATTTGATTCAGAAGTATAATATAGTTAGGATGATTGGATTCATCGGGTTTAAATTAGATTCATTAAGATAATGTTGGATTTGGTAAGATTGTTTAAGAATAGATTAGGAGAGTCAATTAAGATATGATAATTCATTCGGTTAGGATATCTGATATATTAGGTTAAGACATGATCATTCACTCGGGTAAGATATTGGTTTAGGATTGGATCAGCAGGAATTAGGATTTCGTTAGATTATTGAGTTAAGATTTATGGATTGGATAGGATCAGTTTGGTTACGATTTGATCGATGTATAAAACGTATCACATTTTGGATTAGGAGAGATCGATATGGTCAACCTATTATTACACCTTCGCCCCTGCAATCATCGCCAATCCAAAAGATTAAAGGAGATATAAGCACGATCGCTAAGTCGCTCTCTCGAGCTAAGAAAATAACAATAACAATAATAATAGAAATCTTATATATTAATACTCTATTACATCACGTATATACAAAAACAGGCCGTTACAACGTTCCTTACAGTTCTGAACGTTGTGCAACATCTCTTTTAGAGCCGTTCATAACCGTTTCTAAAAACTATAAAAGGAGGGGTACCCCCTCTCATTTCTTACACACTTTCCTCTTCTTTATTCTGATTTTGTTGAAAGCAAGCCATTGATTTTCCTAAACAATTCAGCCATTAGTTGTTCTTTTCTTATTTGTAAGAAAAAATCATTAGATTTCTTTCTTCGTTTAAGAACGGAAGAACTTGGATTTTCAACATCATTTTGGAAAGCTGTTTGTGTTCATAATTGTAAGAAGAAATCGATTGATCTCTCTCTTCTTTTATGAACCAGAGAACTTCAAGTATTGTTCTTCATTACATATCTTATACATCTTGAAGTCTCCTTTTAAACACCGTCCTTGAATTTCATTCTAAATTCATAACAAGGTCATAGGTGTTTTCTGTTTCATTATTTAACAGTTTTAAATCTCTATTTGAGATTGTACAAAGTTTGGGACACGGGGAGTGTCGCCATTTTTGTAAGTTTGTGCTTGCGGGGCAAGTGATTATAGTGGATTGAAAATCTCTACGGGGAGTAGAGGACTGGAGTAGGATCAACAGGATCCGAACCAGGATATATCTTTGTGTTTGCGATTGGTTTAATTTTCAGCACTTGTTATTTTATTTCTGTGCCATCTTTGCAAATATCAGTAACGTTTTATTTTCAACATTTTTATTATATACACTATTCACCCCCCTCTAGTGTATTGATCCATACAGGCTGAAATCACAGCTCCTAGAAGACTTCAAACTCATACTTTGGATAGAAGAGATACTTCTACAAAATCTAATCTTTTTATTCTTTTCTAGTATGTAGCTTAGAAGTAGAAATGTGTTGGAGCACACACACATCTTCATTTATGTCTTAGGAAATCATTAGATCACATTTCCTTATACTCCAATTCTCATTTCTCAAGCATGTGCATGTTGTGATTTCAACAGGTGACTAATTAATGATTTACAGTCGCCTGTATCAAAACAATTGACTGTGATTTGTTTTACAGTCGCTCGTTATGCACATAGTTAATCAATTGATTTTTGGGCATTTTAAGCTTTAACTCCATCAGGCGACTGCTGTACAAAATACATGTGCATGTCCAAGCTACAGTCGCCTGTGATTTGTTAAACAGTTGCATGTATATCTTCAGCCCAAAAGTCACTTTCATTTTCACCTGGCCAGTCGCATGTGATGTTGGATTGGCAGACACATGTCCATGGCACAGTCGACTGTTAATGCTTCAACAGTCGCCTATCTATGATTCCTCCGCAGAATCTTCTCTCTAGAATGTTTCAAGTTTTAGTGCCAGTCGACTAATGTTGTATTGACAGTCGCCTTTCCAAGGCATCGTCAACTGTCAATGCTTCAACAGTCGTCTGGCTATGATTTCTCTGTAGACTCTGCTCTCTGGAAAGTTTCAGGTTTTTGTGACAGTCGACTGATGTTGGTTTCACAGTTGCCTGCCCATGGCACATGCGCCTGTATGTTTCGCATCAGTCGCCTGTCATGTCTTCCCAAAACTTTCTGATATTTTATCAGCTTACACATATTGCGGCCAGTAGCCTGTATAAGGATATACAATCAACTATTAGTTTAACAGGCGTTTGTCTTCTCTTCATCAGTCGACTGTCCTACGTGGTAAGTTACCGTTTGAATTCTCACCTACCCTCTTACACAGTGTAGCAGTCGACTGTGTTTTGTTCAACAGTCGACTATTGACTGTGTAAATTCTATGCGTTGAATTTTTCTCCATGGATTTCAAAGAGGGTTTTGGGGATTCTGTTTGGGAGTTTTGGAGAACCTATAAAGAGAGCTCAAACTGTTCCATTGAGGGGTTACTCAAGTTACTCAACTACTCAAGCATTTCATCTTCTTGATCAAAGCTCTCAAATCCAAAAGCCCTAGAATTCCAATCTTTTTCTCTCTTGCTCTCCAACCTAGAATCAAAGTATTATCTTCTAGGCAATTGGTAGTGACAAGAGAAAGGGCTTTTCTCTTTTTCAAAAGAGACTTCAACACACAACACACTTGCTCCTTCAAGTTCTACTTCAAGGCATATGTGATTGTAAGTGTTGCTATTTCAATATTTCATATCTTTTGATATTAGTTTAACGATATTAGTTTAACTCTCGGTTTGTGAGAGTGGTTTGTATGCTCTAAATAGGCCTAAAGGGGGGGGTGAATAGGCCAATGACAAATTATCACTTGACAAAATTTAGTCTAGATAAAACGTAAAAAACTTCAGGCATATAAATGTGCAGAAAATAAACAGCAGAAGCAATCACAAAGTACACACAGTATTTATCCTGGTTCGGTCCCTCCAAGACCTACATCCAGCCTTCAAAGTATCCACTAGATTTATAGTATCCAATAGTATAGACACACGAACTTAGTGCACCGACACTGATTCTCAAGCCTATAGCCTAGCTCACCAAATCTAAAATACTACAACACTAGCAGTACTTCCCTGTCTAACTTGCCATTCACAAGTTAAGACTCCAACAAACTCAGAGTAGAAATAATTACGTTACAAACCGATCAACAATACCATAAATCACACAATATAAATAAGGAGTAAGAGTTTAGAAAGCTCATTTGTGGATTTTGGCTCTGTCCCCGTAGATCAGCACTGAAAGAGCTCTGCAACGCTTCTGACGGATCTTCGTTTGGACCTCTGTGCTGAAAGATAGCTCTGTCCCTTCACCGGTAGGCGTACGGACTCCTCGGTTGACGTGAAGATGGATCTGAAAAAATTCTCTAGAGAACGATTCTTTTGGGCTCATGAGATAGTGATCGTTGATATGAACCCAACGCCGTAAACGGCTCTCAATTTCGATCTCTAGAACTCAACTTATGGGTGATTTAGTGAAGAGTTATACATGTGTATTTATAGGGTAAAAGGCTGCGGGTTTGGTACTGTGTGAACGGATCCAATAGGGCGGCGCCGAACCCGCGGGTCAAAACCGCGTACAATCTGCAACCCGCAATCGCGACGCCGTATACGGAACAATACCGTATGTGTATTTTTATGAGTATTTTCACTGTATTCTTTAGTATTTGTCTTCCAAATAATTCCATAAAATTCTGAAAAAATTCTCAAAAATCTCAAAGCACTATATTTACATGGTAGAATTGTTTCACTTCATTTCACCACTTGTAGAAAAATTTTCTTCTTTGCATACTCACGTTTTCTTCGTATTCTTCCGTATTTAGGCTTCAAATAATTTCCATAAATCCTGAAACAATTCTCAGGATGTTTATAGCCTATGATTTACTTTAGGGTAGAGTTTAATAGATATACTTCATTGTTTGCTCTGCTTTCATAATTCTAAATGCAGTTTTATCGTTGTATTTCAACGTACTTGAGTACGTACATTCTTATACTGACCAAGCATGATTGTCATACTGCATAGGGACCTGTTAGAACCTGATACACACTTAACAAACATATTAAAACAGTTCAGTAGGGGTTGTGAACATCAAACAAGCATAAAGTAGTTGTTTCCAACATTCTCCTCCTTTTAATGAGAACAAACCAAACATTAAGATTACACCAAAAAATTGTGAAGTGTGTGAAGTGTTAAGCATTAAGTGTGAGCATGAATGACAAAAAGATTAAGTGCAGGCAAGCACGACAATGAAACAATATGCTCCCACTATTATCATGCTCCCCCTATCTCTGATACTCCGAAACAACATAACATCAATCACATTCACAATCTTAGTACATTATCTCCCCCTTTGTTTTCATCAAAACGCATAAGAGAGTAAATAGCATATGGCTAATGGAAAGGTAAACATTATATAGCAGAACAAAAGGCAATACATTGATGACCACCACGAACATTTAAGAAATATGCACTAATTTATAACTAGCATAATTCATCTTCGTGCTCAAGTGTGATGATCAAAAGTTTAGTACATATGAAGATGTAATAAGGAATACAGCATGTCATATCCAACTTTTCAATTAAATATATGTACTTCAAAGATTGAGTTTCCCCTTCTCATGTAATATGAGTTCAAGGTACATATTCCAAACATGACCTGTAAGGAATTTTAAATGTGAAATGGCAGTGCTTGATGGACTTAACACCAATGCTAAGAAAATGCCTTTTATAGCATAAGTTGGATGTCCGAGGGTAGTATCAAGGACATGGATCGTATCCATTTTTCATAGGAAGCTCTGTGTATATATATTTTTTAAGAAACTTGTCTTTGTTATTCTTTTTATATACGTATATATACTTTGATGGGAGCTTTTCTTTTTATCCATGCCTTGAAACATCATATCCCATTAGTTGAACATAATTTATTCCACCAACAACCAATTTTCTTACTCAAGATTACAAAGCCATATCAAAAACATTTTGATCTGTGCAATTGTGATTTGAAGATGAAAAACTTTAGTTACTCATTAATGAATATGACCTAATTAAGCATGAAGTCTTTGAATGCAAGAATTGTTAAGAATATAATATCTAAAATCCATAAGACATATGTTTTGCATCAAAGACGATTCTGATGAAAAGTGTAAAATGAGGAGATAGACATTATAGTTCCCCCTTTTTATATTTATCTTTTTCATTCATTTTTTTAATTTTTTAATTTTTTAATTTTTTAATTTTTTAATTTTTATAGCACACCACACACACAAAATAAATGCACACCAAAAAATATTTTCACTCTAAATATGATCAATTATGCCCAGTTCTAGACATAGACGACAAAAGCGATCTTCTGCCAAAGGTTTTGTAAAAATATCTGCCAACTGAGAATCAGTAGAAATATATTCAATGGATATATCCTCTTTTGCCAAATGATCCCTAAGGAAATGATGTCTTATGTCTATGTGTTTTGTTCGAGAGTGATGAACAGGATTGTTAGAAAGATCTATATCACTCTTACTATCAAATCTTAATGGAACTTTTCTAAGATCCAAACCATAGTCAAACAAGGTTTGCATCATCCAAAGTACTTGGGCACAGCAACTGCCAAGGGCAATATACTCAGCTTCAGTAGTGGATAAATCGACACTGTTCTGTTTATGATTAGACCAAGAAACTAATGAATGACCTAGCATAAAACATGTTCCACTAGTACTCTTCCGATCAATCATACTACCAGCATAATCAGCGTCAGCAAATCCAATTAAATCAAATAAACCACATGAAGGATACCAAAGACCTAAAGAAGGTGTGTGTGAATCAAATACCTAAAAATCCTTTTTATGGCAATTAAGTGTGACTCTTTTGGACAAGCTTGAAAATATGCACACAAACAAACAACAAACATTATGTCGGGCCTAGACGCTGTTAAATAAAGGATAGAGCCAATCATACCTCGATAAAGCTTTTGATCCACATCGATTCCTTTTTCATCTTTTTACAGCTTTGTCGTGGGCCTCATGGGAGTTCCAATTTCTTTCGCCTTTTCTATCTCAAACTTTTTCAGTAGTTCTCTGATGTACTTGGTTTGCGATAGGAAGATGCCTTCTTCAGTTTTCTTGACTTGGAATCCCAAAAAGTACTTCAGTTCTCCAACAAGGCTCATCTCAAATTGATCATGCATGACCTTCTCAAACTTTTGACATAAAAGATCATCAGTAGCACCATAAATAATATCATCAACATATATTTGTATGATGAGAAACTGATTATGATCATGTAAAATAAAAAGTCTGTTGTCTGTACTACCCTTTTTAAAATCTTTTGCCAAAAGATAAGCACTAAGATGATCATACCAAGCTCTAGGAGCTTGCTTAAGACCATATAACGCTTTTTCAAGTTTAAAAACATGATGTGGAAAATCATGACTTTCAAAAATATGGGTTGTTCAACAAACACATCTTCTTTCATGTACCCATTCAAGGATGCACTTTTAAGATCCATATGTTTAAGCTTGAGTTTCTTATAACTTGCAAAGGCTAGTAAAATTCGTATAGCTTCCAATCTAGCAACTGATGCAAAAGTTTCATCAACATCTATGCCTTCAATTTGATTATAACCTTTAGCAACCAATCTTGCCTTATTCCTGATTACTCTTCCAGATTCATCATGCTTGTTTTTATATATCCATTTGGTACCTACAACATGATAATATATGGGTCGTGGCACTAAATTCCAAACATTATTTCTATCAAATTCATTCAATTCATCATGCCTAGCCATTACCCAACTTTCCTCAATCAAAGCAGATTCAATAGTCTTTGGCTCAATTTCAGATATAAAATCTCCATGAATGCATAAAGCACGAAGATTACTAAAAGAGGAACGAGTTCGTATACCTGCCGTGGGTGCTTCAATGATCAGTTTTGGTGGATGGTTTGGATTGTATCTTAGCACTCCTCTATTCAGTGGTTCTTCCTCTTGGTTCTTTTCATTTTCAGCTGGTTCTTGTGCTTGACTTGGTTCAGCAATGTCCCTTGAACCGCTATCATTCTCTGCAATTGCTTCACCTTCAGTTTCCCTGTAATTCAAAGTATTATTCTCAGGTTCATCAAATTTAACATTAATCGATTCAACAATAGTCAATGGGCGTTTATTATAAATCCTGTAAGCTTTGCTTCTTGACGAATATCCTATAAGCACTCCTTCATCTGATTTGGATTCAAATGTACCAAGTTGATCTCCAGTGTTTAATATAAAACATCTGCATCCAAATACTCTAAAATATGAAATATTAGGAGTTTTTCCATGCCAAAGTTCATAAGCAGTTTTCTTCACTATTGGTCTTAGCATGACTCTATTACAACCATAACAAACATTATTTTTTGCCTCGGCCCAAAAAGGCATAGGCAATTCGTACTCATTCAGCATACTTCTAGTCATTTCTTTTAAAGTCCTATTCTTTCTTTCAACTACTCCATTTTGTTGCGGTGTTCTAGGAGAAGAAAATTCATGCAGAATTCCTTTTTCTAAACAAAAGTTTTCAAATATTGCATTTTCAAATTCTCCTCCATGATCACTTCTAATTTTTACAATTGAAAGATTTTTCTCATTTGAAACTTGCTTGCAAAAGTTTTGAAAGTTTTCAAAAGAGTCGGACTTTTTTGCTAAGAAATAAACCCATGTAAATATTGAAAAATCATCGATCAATACTAAGCAAAACTTCTTTCCATTTAAAATAGCAACATCAGTTGGTCCAAATAAATCCATGTGAATTAATTCTAAGATGTGTGTAATTGCTATTTCTCTAATTCTAGTAAAGGTAGATCGAGTTTTCTTACCTTTCGTACATGCCATGCACAACTTACTATTCTTATATTTCTGATGTGGCAGTCCTCTCACTAGATTTCTTTTCTCCAGTTTTTGCAACAACTTCATTCCAGCATGTGCCAATCTTCTGTGCCACAGTGTTGCTTCGTCTTCCCTGCCAATCAAACATTTATCGATTGTTAGTTCTTCAATAATAAGTGAATAAACATTATTTTTCCTAATAGCCGTAATCAAAACATTACGTGTGACAGTATCAATGATTTTACAAAATTTTGCATCAAATACTGCATACCTTTGTCACAGAGCTGGCTAATAGAGATGAGGATGTGTTTAAGATTTTCAACCCATAGGACATCCTTCAGTTGAAAAGTGTTGTTACCTACAACACCCTTTCCAATTACCTTACATTTTCCGTTGTCCCCAAGTGTAATACTACTTCCTGCTTGTTTTACGAGGCTAAGGAACTTGTCGTAACTTCCTGTCATATGTCTTGAGCATCCAGAATCCCAATACCACTCACACTGTTGTTCCTTAGCCAAGCTGTGCACATTTACATAAGAAAAACAGGACATGTGTGACCTAGGCAACCAAATAGGTCCACGATGGTTAGTTATAGTGCTCCTATATGCATGACCGACAGAACCACAAGTATAACATTTAGCATGAGCTTGGTTTCTTTTAACAACAACATTATGAACAATCTTCTTTTCAGCATATTGATTTCCATATCCAAGACCTTGTCTATTGTTTCCATGCGATTGACAACCAAGAATGATGTCGAGAGATTTCTTCCCTACACCAAATTTCTTAATACTCAATTCTAAGTCAGAGATCTTGGATTTTAGGTGGAAGTTTTCATTCACAAGCATTATACTTTTACTTATAAAACCCTTTCTATTTTCATCTTCATTTTTCTTAAGATTTTCAAATTTCTTTTCAAGACTCAAAATATTTTCTTTGAACTTGCTATCTTATAGTTTTAGCATGGCACAAGATTCATAGTGAAGAGTTTCATGCAAACTAGTTTTTCCTTTCAGTTTTGAAATTGTAGCTTTAAGATCCTGTAATGACCAGTTTTTATCGATGAGTTTATTCGTAATTCCCTTGTGGTGTTCATCTTCTTTGTATCCGTAGCTAAGACGTGTCTGACCCATACCGTTTCAACTTCTAACTTTTACATACTATTCATTATTATTTTAAATCTACTAATAAATCCCTTCAAATAAATATTTATAAACAATTCAATTTTATTTTTAAACTCAAATTCAAACTTTTAAAATTTTAAAGTTTGAGAACCTTCCAAGATAGGACCCATTTAAACCTGTTATTATATGATTTGATTAGCTCTAATTAACCATTATAACTCAATTAATCCACTTTATTTCTCAAACCTTCCTATATTAACTTAGCCCTATCTTGTGAACCATCAGACCGAGCCTAGCTTTGCACACTCACGCACATAATCAGTAAACACACATACACACTTATATTTTTATAAACCCTAGGTACCCTACCCCTTCATAATATAGACCCTACTGTCATGTATATTTTTAAACTCTAGGCTAGCTTCACATGCTACCGTACTAAACCAAGCTCACACACACAGAATCCTGCTACCTTTCTTATATAATAAACTAACCTAGGTCTCATTTTTATCCCTACCCTACAACTCACGTGCTGCCACCCATCACCTATTCTTATACAACATCCTCTAGGCCTTGCTCTCAACAACTAACCTATCATAAACCCTAGGCCTCCTTTTCTATTCACAGCCGCCTATCACTTCTTCTCCACGGCACAAAGCATCACCGAGCTCCCCTCACAAAACACCCAGCGGTGCCCCCATTCATCCTCTCCCCCCACGCGCGAACCCAGCGCCTCCTTGTTTCTTCGCGTCGACTTCCCTCACCCCGCAGCTTCTCTCCTCCGAGATCCAAAACGCAGCAACTCGCAGACCCCCCTTCCTCCTTCTTCATCCACGCACGGGCGGAATCACACACAAGCCGCGAGCTCTCCCTCGTCTTATAGGCCGTACGAACCGCCGCAAACACCCCCCACTTCTTCTTCTCCGTCGGCCAGCATCTCAGCCCGCGGCCACCACTTCTCCTCCACGCGACGCCGACGGCCAGCACTCCTCGCCATCAACACAAACCCCCCCCCGCCCTCGCCTCAGCCGTGGCCATCTCCACCCTCCGGCGGCCAGAACTTCCGCAACCCAACAGCTCGCAACCCCTGCAAGGCTTCAACGCATGCCGCAGCACCCAACCCTCACATCTCAGCCCCCTGCTCCTTCTTCGCACCTACTTCCGAGCGCTGCACGGAAAGCACACCGCCTGTCTTTTGCTCCTCCACGTGAAGAGCAATGCCGCCCTTGCTGCTACCTCCGCCGTTGTTAGTAGCGCGCGTTGAAGATGAGAGAACGAACGGATATGAGGTGATGTTTTACGTATTAAACAAAATAGTAAATTATTATATGCAGATGTTGATGATGGGTGATGAATTCTTGTGGGGGCCTTCAATCTATTCAAACTGTGCACCATGGTTATACTTTATAGTTTTTATTTAGAACTAGCTACCCTCAGAACTCTATGATAGTCCTGATGCATAACAGTAGCCTAGGTTGATTTTTAAACATATAGGTTATTATTGTGAATATGAGATAACAGTACAGTCCGGTTTTTGGAACTAATTTGCATGGTATACTATATTGAACAGTAAGTATATATTATATTAGGGTAATGAACAGAGTATTTTCCAAGTTAGAATTGAATATTTTGCTAGTTGAATCACCTATGGCTTGATATTGTGTATTCCTTAAACGCAGATATATACCGTACCTCTCGGTACAATCATCGGGCCACTCAATTTACCGGATCAGGCAAGTGTGCAAATTAAATATGAATTTTTGAAGTTTGATGATTATTACCCTATTTTTTTTACTTAAATCTGCATATCTTGAAAACTGCACATGAAATGACGCTTGAAATTATTTCCATAATGTTCTAGACTAAGAATGTGGCATTTGGACATATAACTTGATATTGTTCAACTTTAAACATTGGCAAAGAAAACTAGTTTTCGCAACCTGTTCGTTAAACCCACATGTTCAACACTCTCGTTAATTTATTGTAAATGTCGGGCAACCATCTCTTAATGATTGAAGATGTTGTATAAATGAAATGATGACATTGTTAAATTGGTACATAACTTGTCTGTACATTTTTGAATATTTAACAAATTATGACATCGTGAAATCGTGCGCCTCGAAGGCGGTATCGTGAATTCGTGATGTCGTGTGAGTCGACTAGGCCGGCTCGTGTTCCGGCAAACTTTTGGGTGGGGTTAGGGTTGAGCGGCCACTGGGCATTTGAAAGGTACTCTCCTCAAGAGCACCACCCGCACGCGGTGGTTTAGCGTCAATCACGGTAAGCCCTCGTGAGAGGAACAACCTTCTCATCACGACCTAAAGGCGAGACCCCTAGATTAGATGTGAACTCTTGACATGGAAATTGCAACGCTAGCCTTGGTCTCTTGGAAAAATTGTCATGCTAATGAACTCAGAGAAATCCTTACTTTAATTCTTGCAACTACTTAGAACTACATGCTAGGGATGTTTACTTTTCTTTTCAGTATAATTGTCATTATTAAATTACTGCAGTTACCTCTTTAAAATATCTAATGCTTCTTAAATTCATATCTGTTGTATATCTTGCCTTGGGTACTAATCTTTCCTTGCAGACCCTTGCTGACATACATTCATGTTTTGGATGTTTGTCAGGATCCGAGTTTGAGTGCTAGGGAGATCCTCTCGAGATGCCCGACTTAGAGAGCCAGAGTTCGCCGTAGATGCCCTCTCTCCTAGCAGAGGACTAGTGACCTCCACCGACGTTATCTTTTGTTTATCTTCAGTTGTTGTTGTAGTTGTTGTATAGTGTACGTTTTCTTCCGTTGCTACTTTAGCCCTGCCGTGGCTTGTTTAATTTCGTGTACGAACCTTAAACTCTGGATTCGGCTTTATTTTCTGAAGTGTTTCTGATTGTTCTGATTAGCAATTGCAAGAACCTCATCTGTGTTTTTATCACAGACGCTTATTGAACTCGAGCTTCACCGCTCCAGTTCAAGCAGACCGCGTAACGCTCTCGCTTCCGGTGTCTTTTGTGAAGCGGTGCGTTACAGGTTTTAGTGGTGGTCCATGCAGGTCTTCACCGCTCCAGTTCAAGCGGACCGCGTAACTCTCTCGCTTCCGGTGTCTTTTGGGAAACGGGGCGTTACAGGTTTTAGTGGTGGCCCATACAGGTCTTGCAACTACGAAATTAGAAACAATGAGATCACTTTTCATTAGCCAAAACATCCAGAATTAGTTCGTACGCAAAATTACTCGAATACCTCGTCTCAGCACGATAGGAAACCAAATGCCAGGATAATAGGAAGAGTTAGTTAGACGCTCGTACTCGTTAGTTAGACGCACTTGCCACGACTTAGTATTATCATCTAGGGAGTCACCTTAGCGATTGATCATCTAGCTCTGACCATCTTAGATATTGAGTTTCGTTAGTCGTTCACTTGATTCATCGAATCTAGGGCCCAACCGAACGTAGCGATCATCGCCGTGCAAGTCGAACCTGAGGCGCCTGCAAGGAGTAGACTTCGAAGCGTAGGATTTTCCAAATCTATAGATAAGATCTCGACCTTAATCCTCAACGAATCTTTACCTCGGTTTCCCCTATCGCAGTCTAGTACGTTGAAGAACATTAGTGTTAAACCTTTAGTCGACCCAATGATTATGTCCCCTGCTTTCACTATTTTCCTAATCATTATACTTTCAAATTGATGATCGTAGAAAGCCATCGTAGCGTATTCACGGAGTTACCTCTTAGTCGCCCTTACGTCTCGATCGTCGAACATATTCCTTGTCCTCGATTCGCGTAAAATCTTCAGGTCTGTCATCTTTAACCTTGAACCCCCCTTTTCAGATCCAGGGTCCTTTAAAAAGTATTTTCGACAGTTCTTTTATTGAATTCTTCGCTAAGTTTAAAATCCTTTCGAAAACTTTTTACTTAGATTTTCTACACTTCAATCGACTTAAACCCAACCTTGTATAGCTACTCTATTTTCCTCATGCAATGAACTTTTTTAAAAAAAACTTTATTTCTAATTCGCTAGTTCAAATGTCATCTCTTTTCTTACTAATGTACTTCGAAAAGGTCATTGATACCTACTTCTAAAATACTTTCCTGGGATTAAATAGAGTTTCAATATCCTGTGTGTCAGTTTTATAATCTTTGTCTTCATATATTTTAAAAAAAGAAAAAAAAAATTTCTTCTTACAAACCTATTTTCCTTTACAAAACAAGCACTACCACCCTACGCCCATATTACTCTTCACCTATTATTTGACTAATCATATCTTACGTTTTAACTCCTACCGTATGCTCACTATTTTACGTAAGTTATGACGATATCGTTATTCTTATACACGTCATTATCTTCTTACTTTTGTTCATAAATATTTTATCTCACCCAACTGACTAACCTCTTATCCATCTCACTTTCGGAACCATCCATCACAACATTAACTCGTTGCCTCTCTCAACTCTGAATCCTACACTTGCTCAGTTATCACTTTAGAGCTTATCACTGCTTAGTGAGACATTTAGCTTTGATTGTGGTATTGTTGTAGTGCAAGCAAATAGATAGTGAGTGTGGACCCGTGTGTGCGAATCTCTATATACCACCCATGTACGAGTGTGCTTACCCTTAGTATATTAATATATTGTAATTATCTACTGTGTTATATGTGCGTGTATGGTAATACGTGACATAAATGTATATAGTCGAGTATAGAGTAGTAAGTGTTATACTTATATCTAGGCGAGTGACTAGCTATATCACTATAGGAATGTCTGTGCGTATTAGATTTAGTATTGACTAGTTACTGGGAGTATATGTACCTTAGCTATACTTGTTAATGTTTGTAATCGTATGCTGGTATGCGCGTTAGGTGAAATGATAATAAGTGTACGTATAGTTGTGTGTGCAGATTTATTGTGTGATTTATATGTTGGTATGTCTGGCGTGTACTCGTGCATATATATGTATGTGGTTAGTTATAGGTGTGTGTGCATATATATATTGTATGAATAAGTGTGTTTTATGTATAGTAGGATTGTTATACCGTACTACCCCCTACGGGATGATGTGTGAGCATGTGTATATCAGGAAGTATGTATAGTCGCATGTTTGAGGCTGCGTATGTGGATGTATGTAATAGTATACTAGCCCTATGTATGTAAATTACCATGGTTGTGTATACCGGTGTGTGAATATAGATGCGAGATTGGCGTGTAGTAGTTTAAGTATGTACATGTATGTGAAATGAACGTATGTTCAAGTATTTGAAAGTGTGTGTATATATAAGTAAGCGTATGCATATGGATGTATATGGTTTCATTATACTGTATGTGTGACTGGGATAGAATGACCTTAGTGTCTAAATCCGCTCATCTCTATGTCGGCCTATTTAAGGAAGTCTGAAGACGAACTTGACCCTAAGGTGGGTAGGTTATGATGACCATAGTGTAGGATCCTGTCAAAACAGCGTTAGGATCGATAAATGAAGTTGCGACTTACGCTTGCGTATGCGGCACGGTAGTCTCGGAACATCGCCTTCAGATTCGCCACGACGGATCGAGTCTTCTCACGAACGGAGTAAGGCTACTAAATCCACAATCTAAATCTCTACTTTTAGATTAAGAACTTGGATTAAGAGAGAGGAAGGATTTCGGCAGAGCTTCGCTAGAATGAAATGCAAGGCAAGAATACCATGCAAAAGTGTAATGAAATGGCTAAGCCTTTGGTCTTATGTATAGCCCCCAAGGTAGTTATTTTAGGAGTAATGGTTCCTTTGGAACAATTTAACTAAAGTGTACCATCATACATGGTACAACATAAGCTTAAGTTGTACCATATGCATGGTACAACATAAGCTTAAGATATTCCCCCTTTATTCGTCATATGTCGCATGCACTTATGCACATATAATGCGACTTTCCCAATAATCTAGAGATCCTCTCCGCAAGGGAACAGATTCCCTTTGCACACGACTTCGTGTACAAGACGTTCGAGGTCCGTATTCCCTCGTACATCCCCTACAAGGGTGTACAAACGTCATCCATATCCAACATCTCTCACTCACACTTGAGGGGATTGTAAGAGAACGTCTTTCTCTTAGTTCTTTTATCTATCATACCGAGAAATAGACCGTGCGACCGTCATGCGCGTAGAGTCTGTTGTTGTGCACTTGTTAGAGATACACAACGACCTCGAAGGTGCAAAGTTGAGTAGTTCAACACATGCTTTACCCTAGATTATTTCTTCACATTTCTTATACTTTATATTCAACAATTGAATCCCATCTGGATCACAATTGGCTGGCCAGCTTTGAATCATTAAAGTCCAAATGCGAATATGAAATCAATCTTCCTCTTCTTGTGAACCTTCTGATCTTGACTTGATTCGCTTTTCTAACGTGCCCCGCCGAGCCGAATTATCATAGCCCATTAGCAACACGCTAAGATAGCGATCATCTCATCAAATCTAAAGGAACCAATTGGAGTCCTTGAGGGTAAGAGTTAAGACCCATATGGCCTTTGAGTCTCACATAATAGCAAACAGTATTGCTACTAACTCAGTGGTCGAAATGCATACGTGGTATGAACACGTATTAAAACATCACTCCTTTCCCAGGGAGAGTATGTCTTAATGATGTTGTATGGATGAAAGATCAGACACCACAGTGCCTATCTTTTGAGTCCCCTTACTACCCATGAAATATTCCCGGACTCTCATCCTGCATAAGACAGATAGGATTTAAAAAATCCTATGAGATCTCTTTTAAATATCCTTGTGATACAGATCTCAGATCTTTTGTAAGCATCCATATGATGCAGATCTTTCATTCGACTATCTTGTTTAAGTCACGACTCTAAATCATTTTTCTAATTATTTTGACTTGAAACTAGTCTCATCTCTATCTTATCCATCTGATAAGATAAGGCGGTTGCGCATGTGAGAGAGCCAACCTTAATCTGTCCGACATATACACAATAAAATAGCTAAGACTTAAACACAAATGTATAAAATCATTTGTAAGAAACTTGTATGCAATATAAAAAAAACTTCTTCTTTTTATTAAACTTTGATCTTCTATAGACATGGGAAATATTACATGATACAGCTCAGCACCTACGCATTCCCATAGATGATAAGTGTTTGAAGAACACATCTCTGGGGATCGCCTTAGTAAGGGGATCCGCTATCATCTTATGCGTGGATATGTATCCTATGTCTACTTCCTTCCATTTGTCATAGTCCTTCGTAAACTTGAATCGAATATCAATGTGTTTGGTCTTACAATGAAATTTAGGATCTTTGACATAGGCAATCGAAGCTTAACTATCACTGTATATAGGAACAGTGCTCGAGTCAGTGGCATCCGTCAGCCTGTCTAAGAATTTCCTAAGCCAAACAGCTTCTTGGACCGCCATGCTGAATGCTACAAATTCGGCTTCCATGGTTGATAGGGTGATGCAGGTTTGCTTCTTGCTGCTCCAGGATATTGCACCATTCTCGAGCAAGAAAACAAAGCCTGAGGTAGATCTTCGCTCGTCGAGATCACCTGCCCAATCAGCATCAGTATAGCCTTCGAGTTTCAAGGTATTACCTTGATAGCACAACGCATAGTCCGCAGTCCCTTTGAGGTACCTTAATATCCTCTTCTCCGCTTTCCAGTGTGACTGTCCTGGGTTGGATTGGTAACGGCTTACCATACCAACAGCATAGCAAATGTCCGGTCTGGTACACATCATGGCATACATCAGACTCCCGACAGCACTGGAGTATGGAACCTTTTCCATAGCTTTCTTTTCTTTTGGATCTTTGGGACACATTTCCAAACATAGACCCTCGCCTTTGCTTATTGGAGTATCAATTGGCTTGCAGTCCTGCATATTAAACCGATCTAAAACTTTCTTTATATATGTCTCTTGAGAGAGAGAAAGAAGTTTCTTGGAACGATTCCTTGAGATCTTAACCCCAAGGATATATGCAGCTTCACCCATGTCTTTCATTTCAAAGACGGATGAAAGCCAAGTTTTGATATCCATGATAAGACGCTTATCATTTTCGGCTATAAGTATGTCATCTACATAAAGAGACATAATTACATACTTGTTTTTAATCCTCTTAATGTATACGCAGTTGTCTTCGTCGAGCATGGAGAAACCATACGACAAAACGACTTCTTGAAAGCGCATATACCACTGCCTTGAGGATTGTTTAAGACCATATATGGATTTACGAAGTTTACATACCTTATGTTTGTTTTCTTCTTGTACGAACCCGTTTGGTTGTTCCATGTAGATCTCCTCAATTAGTTCTCCGTTAAGAAAAGCAGTCTTTACATCCATCTGATGTAACTCGAGGTCCAAACAAGCCACCATTGCCAGAATTAAGCGAATGGAGGTAAAACACACGACAGGAGAGAAAGTCTATTCGTAGTCTATTCCTTCCTGTTGCGTGAAACCTTTCGCAACAAGGCGAGCTTTATATTTCTCGATGGAGCCATCAGCCTTATGCTTGATTTTGAGAACCCACTTGTTCCCAATGGCTCTACGTCCCTTAGGTAAATCAACCAAGTCCCAGACTTGGTTTGTTTTCATGGATTGAAGTTCTTCTTCCATCGCCGCTATCCATTTATCTTTAGCAGGGCATGTGATGGCCTGTTTGAAATTTGCAGGTTCGTCATCATCTTGTAGTAATGTCATGAATGTTTGAGGAAATTCATCCTCAAATCTCAGAGGTGTTAGCCTCGTTCGATTACTACGTCTTGCTTGAGTTTGATCACTCCCACTTGGAATAGGATTGGTATCGTTCGTATCATCCATAGGTGAAGTATGAGGGTCATTTTCCTCTTCACCAAGAATTCTCCCACTCGAACGTTCCGATCCTTCTTGATCCCAAGTCTCAAACAAGGATAAGTCTTGACTTATCTCACCCTGTCTTGGAAACTCGTTTTCCAAGAAGACAACATTCCTCGATTCGAATTCTATTAGACCCCCATTGTCCTCTTGACCGATGAAAACATATCCTTTGGAGTTTTCAGCGTATCGGATGAAGATACACTTCCTCCCACGTGGCCCAAGTTTGCCATATTTGTGAGAGGATAAATGTGCGTAAGAGGCACAACCCCAAGGTTTTAGAATGCTTAAGTCTGGAGTTCTATTGTTCCACAACTCATAAGGAGTAGAACTTACCGACTTCGAGGGTACACGGTTTAAGATGAATGCTGCCGTCAATAATGCATCACCCCAAAAGGTGATAGGCAAATTTTCCTGATACATCATTGATCGGACCATTTCCATCAATGTCCTATTTCTTCTTTTCGCAACACCGTTTTGTTGCGGAGTATAAGGCATAGTTATTTGATGAACTATGCCTTTTTCATCACAGCGTTCCTTAAAACTCGTTGATTGATATTCTCCACCCCGATCGGTTCGCAAGACCTTTATCTTGCGATCTAGTTGATTTTCCACTAAACTCATATAGTTTTTGAAGCAAGATAAAGCTTCATGTTTGTGGGAAATCAAATAAATGTGACCGAAACGGGTGAAGTCATCAATGAAGGTGATGAAATAGGACTTCCCGCGTCTTGTCTTAACATTCATTGGACCGCAAATGTCCGAATGGATAAGCTGTAATGGAACTTCGGCCCTTGTACCAGTTCCAAACGGCTTGCGACAAGTTTTCCCTACAAGACAATGTTCGCAAGTTGACATTTCAACTTTTGAAACATTAGATAGCAAGCACTTTTGGCAAGTCTATCCATTCTAGTTGGTCCAATGTGACCAAGTCTTGCATGCCAACAAATGATCTCAGATTCAGAATTAGAAGCATTTGTCAAATGGAAACTTACATTAATAGAAGAAGAATCATCATACATAGTGTTTAAAACAATCAATCCATTACAAACATTACCCGACCCAACTAAAGAACTATTACAAACAAGGTCAACATTTTGTTCATAGAACCTCCATTCATAAACTAAAGACATTAACATGACCACGGATACGATATTCCTTCGAATATATGGAGCAAAGATGACGTCGTGCAATAATAGAGTCCGGCCGTTGTCGAGAACTAGCTTGCATGTTCCGACGCCCTTGACTTCAACACGAGTGTTGTTGCCGACGTATATCCACTTTGTTCCTTGAGTTATCCTTCGATACTCTACTAAGAACCTTCTGTCCTTCGCTACATGGTCTGTGGCCCCTGAATCAATCAACCAAAAATAGTTAGATTCAGAAAGAAACATGGAACTAGAAACACATATGTAACTAGCCCTACAAGTTACCTTATCACTTCCATCCGTACACGTACGGGCGAAGTGACCGTACTTGTTGCATTTAAAGCACTTGATCTTCTTCAAGTTTTTCTTCTTTGAGTGCACTTTCTTTTGCCACTTTTTGTTCTTAGTCTTCTTTGAGGTTTCCGGTTCTTGCTTTCGTTCATTCATAAACCTTAAGCGTTTATTCTTCCGCTTCTTTCCTCCATGTGAGGAACTAGCGGCCATGTGCACTTCGGCACCAGGTTTTGCAGCATGAATCCGCTCTTCCTGTTTGGATACATCGCTTAAAGTTTTAATGCACTCATTATGAGTGAGGTGCATTTTCATGTTATCCCAGCTATCTGGGAGTGAACGAATGACTGCTTGGATCTGCTGTTCGTCAGACAGCGTAAGACCCGCATCCTTCAATTCAGCTATGAGATTCGCCATGTGGCAGAGATGCTTTTTCATAGATTGATCTCGCCGCATTTTGTACGAATCAAATTGAATATTTAAGGAGGGGAGTTTAGTGACCGAAGTTCCACCAAACTTTATTTCTAGCCCAGACCATATGTCTTTGGCTAGGTCGAATTCCCGAAATAGACATATTATGTCATTGTCCATTGCGGACAATAACGTAATACGTGCTATTTTGTTCTTTCGAGTCCAAGTCTCATAAGCTTCTCGGTCCCTCTTGTGTTGGGCCGTATTGCCCAACTCAGGTTCTTCCATTACGTTTTGGAGTGTTTCAAGCACATCTTGCTCCTCCAAAACATATTGGATTTTTATTGACCAAAGTTTATAATTGTCACCGTTGAGCTTCTCACCTTTGTTAAGCTCGGTGACAATGTTCTTAGAAGCGGTAGACATATTCGAATCAAAAAACTGCAAAGAAAATGAAAAACATGATCAAAATTCTATGCATAAAGTTTCGATTCTTTAAACACTTGATAAGTTCCTTGGATGCGCTGAACTGTTACTCTAGAATCGAGAAGTTCACTACGTTCCCAACTACCATCTAGAAGTAACTTTCAAAGTATCCCTCTTACTTATCTCATGTAAAAAGAAATCAGAAATGATACCCGTATGGTACCAGCAGCGGAAAAATACTTTTGAAAAACATATCTTTCAAAATGGAATAGGTGAGAGTTTGCGCAAAGAATTTTAGCGCAACAATTGCCAAGCCACGAGACCTGTTCTACACACCCATGGGTTAGATAACCATGGCCGGATCGTGGTAAGACTTGGAATTCTAAATTGCGCTATCCCGATTAAGGACGGGACATAACCTATTTGAAAACATCTTTTTCAAAAAAATTTGAAATACATTGGCTAATCTCCGTAGAGTAGAGCACAACGTCATAAGTACATTGGCTAATCTCCGTAGAGTAGAGCACAATGACATGGCTAATCTCGCATGAAGTAGAGCACTATGGCTAATCTTCAATGAGTAGAGCCCAAGCAAAAAACTTTATAAAATAAGAGCAGACGACTGTCGTTAGCCCCGTATGGGCTAGTCGGCACATTCGTGTTTGACCAAGGCCTTTTGACAACCCGTATGGGCTAGTCGGCAAGTTCGTGATCGACCAAGACCTTTTGCCGGATTGGTCGACCAAAACACCCAAATTGGTCGACCAAAAAAATTGGTCTACATCACTCCCGGCCAGGGCCCCTGCCCTGGCCTAGGCTGGCCAAGGGCCGGCCAAGGGCCTCTACCCTGGCCGGCCAGGGCCGGCCTGCGGCAGCCCTGGCCACTACCAGGGCCGGCCAGAGGCAGGCCTGGCCTCGGCCAGAGGCCGGCCAGGCCTCTGCCAGGCCTGGCCTAGGCCAGAGGCAGGCCTGGCCTAGGCCAGAGGCCGGCCAGGCCTGGCCTAGGCCTGAGGCCGGCCAGGCCTCGGCCTGAGGCCGGCCAGGCCACTCTGGCCTGGCCGGCCAGGCCTCGGCCAGAGACCGGCCAGGCCCCCTGGCCTGGCCTCGCCTCGGCCAGAGGACGGCCATGGTCGGCCATGGCCCGGCCATGGCCAATTTGGCCTTGGCCGGCCATGACCCATTGGTCATGGCCGGCCTCCCCCATTCACGGGGTTGACCGCACACCCCCACCTGAGGGGGTGGCCGTGGTGGTGTTCGTCGTCATTGGCCGTAGCCAACCCCCTCCGCATGGGGAGGGGGAGTGCATTGCCTCCATTGCCCATTTGGCTATAGATTTCATGCACCAAAATTCATCTTCCCCGATGGGAATAACTACCATCTTCTTCTCCGGTGAAGCACCCGTTCGTCGAGGAAGTAGTTATCCTCCAATGGCCGTGTGCCAAAAAAAAATTAACACACTTCAAAAATTCGTAAAATACGCGCTCCACATGAAGAGAGCGCCCATTCCCTATGAATGGAGACTCAGCATCCATGAAGAGAGCGAGTTTGACGATATGAACGGTCGGTTCTTCCCGTCACGGAGAGTTCCTGACATATCCGTAATGGTAGGAGACCCTAACGTGAAAAGAACAACCGCTGCGTTCTCTCCGTCACGAAGCGTTCCTACCATATCCATAATGGTAGGATACCCATTCGTGAAAAAGACAACGACTCGTTCATAGTTTCGACGGGGCGGTGGTTTGACCGGGGCGAACCCGTATGGCTCCGATACCAATGTAGGATCCTGTCAAAACATCGTTAGGATCGATAAATGAAGTTGAGACTTACGCTTGCGTATGCGTCACGGTAGTCTCGGAACTTCGCCTTCGGATTCGCCACGACGGATCGAGTCTTCTCACGAACGGAGTAAGGCTACTAAATCCACAATCTAAATCTCTACTTTTAGATTAAGAACTTGGATTAAGAGAGAGGAAGGATTTCGGCAGAGCTTCGCTAGAATGAAATGCAAGGCAAGAATACCATGCAAAAGTGTAATGAAATGGCTAAGCCTTGGGTCTTATTTATAGCCCCCAAGGTAGTTATTTTAGGAGTAATTGTTCCTTTGGAACAATTTAACTAAAGTGTACCATCATACATGGTACAACATAAGCTTAAGTTGTACCATATGCATGGTACAACATAAGCTTAAGATATTCCCCCTTTATTAGCCATATGTCGCATGCACTTATGCACCTATAATGCAACTTTCCCACTAATCTAGAGATCCTCTCCGCAAGGGAACAGATTCCCTTTGCACACGACTTCGTGTACAAGACGTTCGAGGTCCGTATTTCTTCGTACATCCCCTACAAGGGTGTACAAACGTCATCCATATCCAACACATAGTACTATGAGTAAGACGTATATAATCTGTGTTTGGTGTAAGGTAATACATGCATGTATATACGTGTAGTGATAGGTATTATATTATGTATTTGGTATTATGAGGTATGTAGAAGTGATTGTATGATTGAAGTGTAAATTGACAAAGAATGATCGTATTTTTGCAGTAAGTCTATGTGGCGTGTAGTACTATATCGTTGTAGAAGATGAGTGTATAAGATATGGTAATACATTGTGTATTAGTGATAATGTGAGTGTGTGAAGTTGATATCACACTTACTGCTAGAAAAATTGGTGTGGTGGTGTAGTAAAGTGTTACTATTCACCCGAGTATGATATTGGTTGGATTATATTTGTAGGATGATATTAAACATGTTATGTTTATACGTAATCGGTAATGTGTGTATGTGTATTGTTACTACTATTAGCACGGACGTTGATTGATATTATCAGTGGTAATACTATTGGTATTGATATTAGTATTAGGAATACTATTTGGATATGGCGTGAAGGTTATTTATAGTGTGTATACATTAGAAGAGGAGATGCGAGCGTTACCCTTATGCTTTCCGGTGCCTTAGCTGATATGATTCCGAGGACGGAATCGTTTTTAAGGTGGGTAGGATGTAACGACCAGTTTTTATCGATGAGTTTATTCGTATTTCCCTTGTGTTGTTCATCTTCTTCGTATCCGTAGCTAAGACGTGTCTGACCCATACCGTTTCAACTTCTAACTTTTACATACTATTTATTATTATTTTAAATCTACTAATAAATCCCTTCAAATAAATATTTATAAACAATTCAATTTTATTTTTAAACTCAAATTCAAACTTTTAAAATTTTAAAGTTTGAGAACATTCCAAGATAGGACCCATTTAAACCTGTTATTATATGATTTGATTAGCTCTAATTAACCATTATAACTCAATCAATCCACTTTATTTCTCAAACCTTCCTATATTAACTTAGCCCTATCTTGTGAACCATCAGACCGAGCCTAGCTTTGCACACTCACGCACACAATCAGTAAACACACACTCACACTTATATTTTTATAAACCATAGGTACCCTACCCCTTCATAATATAGACCCTACTGTCATGTATATTTTTAAACTCTAGGCTAGCTTCACATGCTACCGTACTAAACCAAGCCCACACACACAGAATCCTGCTACCTTTCTTATATAATAAACTAACCTAGGTCTCATTTTTATCCCTACCCTACAACTCACGTGCTGCCACCCATCACCTATTCTTATACAACATCCTCTAGGCCTTGCTCTCTACAACTAACCTATCATAAACCCTAGGCGTCCTTTTCTATTCTCAGCCGTCTATCACTTCTTCTACACGGCACAAAGCATCACCGAGCTCCCCTCACAAACACCAAGCGGTGCCCCCATTCATCCTCTCCCCCCCCACGCGCGAACCCAGCGCCTCCTTGTTTCTTCGCGTCGACTTCCCTCACCCCGCAGCTTCTCTCCTCCGAGATCCAAAACGCAGCAACTCGCAGACCCCCCTTCCTCCTTCTTCATCCACGCACGGGCGGAATTACACACAAGCCGCGAGCTCTCCCTCGTCTTACAGGCCGTGCGAACCGCCGCAAACACCCCCCACTTCTTCTTCTCCGGTGGCCAGCATCTCAGCCCGTGGCCACCACTTCTCCTCCACGCGACGCCGGCGGCCAGCACTCCTAGCCATCAACACAAAACCCCCCCGCCCTCGCCTCAGCCGCGGCCATCTCCACCCTCCGGCGGCCAGAACTTCCGCAACCCAACAGCTCGCAACCCCCGCAAGGCTTCAACGCATGCCGCAGCACCCAACCCTCACATCTCAGCCCCCTGCTCCTTCTTCGCACCTACTTCCGAGCGCTGCACGGAAAGCACACCGCCTGTCTTTTGCTCCTCCACGCGAAGAGCAACGCCGCCCTTGCTGCTACCTCCGCCGTTGTTAGCAGCGCGCGCGTTGAAGATGAGAGAACGAACGGATATGAGGTGATGTTTTACGTATTAAACAAAATAGTAAATTATTATATGCAGATGTTGGTGATGGGTGATGAATTCTTGTGGGGGCCTTCAATCTATTCAAACTGTGCACCATGGTTATACTTTATAGTTTTTATTTAGAACTAGCTAACCCTCAGAACTCTATGATAGTCCTGATGCATAACAGTAGCCTAGGTTGATTTTTAAACATATAGTTTATTATTGTGAATCTGAGATAACAGTACAGTCCGGTTTTTGGAACTAATTTGCATGGTATACTATATTGAACAGTAAGTATATATTATATTAGGGTAATGAACAAATTATTTTCCAAGTTAGAATTGAATATTTTGCTAGTTGAATCACCTATGGCTTGATATTGCGTATTCCTTAAACGCAGATATATACCGTACCTCTCGTTACAATCATCCGGCCACTCAATTTACTGGATCAGGCAAGTGTGCATATTAAATATGAATTTTTGAAGTTTGATGATTATTACCCTATTTTTTTTACTTAAATCTGCATATCTTGAAAACTGCACATGAAATGACGCTTGAAATTATTTCCATAATGTTCTAGACTAAGAATGTGGCATTTGGACATATAACTTGATATTGTTCAACTTTAAACATTGGCAAAGAAAACTAGTTTTCGCAACCTGTTCGTTAAACCCACATGTTCAACACTCTCGTTAATTTATTGTAAATGTCGGGCAACCATCTCTTAATGATTGAAGATGTTGTATAAATGAAATGATGACATTGTTAAATTGGTACATAACTTGTCTGGACATTTTTGTATATTTAACAAATTATGACATCGTGAAATCGTGCGCCTCGAAGGCGGTATCGTGAATTCGTGATGTCGTGTGAGTTGACTAGGCCGGCTCATGTTCCGGCAAACTTTTGGGTGGGGTTAGGGTTGAGCGGCCACTGGGCGTATGAAAGGTACTCTCCTTAAGAGCACCACCAGCACACGGTGGGTTAGCGTCAATCACGGTAAGCCCCCGTGAGAGGAACGACCTTCTCATCACGACCTAAAGGCGAGAACCCTAGATTAGATGTGAACTCTTGACATGGAAATTGCAACGCTAACCTTGGTCTCTTGGAAAAATTGTCATGCTAATGAACTCAGAGAAATCCTTACTTTAATTCTTGCAACTACTTAGAACTACATGCTAGGGATGTTTACTTTTCTTTTCAGTATAATTGTCATTATTAAATTGCTGCAGTTACCTCTTTAAAATATCTAATGCTTCTTAAATTCATATCTGTTGTATATCTTGCCTTGGGTACTAATCTTTCCTTGCAGACCCTTGCTGACATACATTCATGTTTTGGATGTTTATCAGGATTCGAGTTTGAGTGCTAGGGAGATCCTCTCGAGATGCCCGACTTAGAGAGCCAGAGTTCGCCGTAGATGCCATCTCTCCTTGCAGAGGACTAGTGACCTCCACCGACGTTATCTTTTGTTTATCTTCAGTTGTTGTTGTAGTTGTTGTATAGTGTACGTTTTCTTCCGTTGCTACTTTAGCCCTGCCGTGGCTTGTTTAATTTCGTGTACGAACCTTAAACTTTGGATGTGGCTTTATTTTCTGAAGTGTTTCTGATTGTTCTGATTAGCAATTGCAAGAACCTCATCTGTGTTTTTATCACAGACGCTTATTGAACTCGAGCTTCACCGCTCCAGTTCAAGCGGACCACGTAACGCTCTCGCTTTCAGTGTCTTTTGGGAAGCAGGGCGTTACAGGTTTTAGTGGTGGCCCATGCAGGTCTTCACCACTCCAGTTCAAGCGGACCGCGTAACGCTCTCGCTTCCGGTGTCTTTTGGGAAGCTGGGCGTTACAGATCCTCTATTTCGGATTTCATTTTATCTTCATTTTGTGAAAAATGAAAATTGTCCTTCTGTAATTCAAAGTTGACTTCTTTTAAAGATTTTACAGAGGATTCTAGATTATTAATTTCTAAGTTCATATTTGCACAAATATTCATAAGTTCTGGTAGAGAGAATTCATGTACATCTGATTTTGTCGAATCGATGTCTCCAATCAGACATAAAGATGAGTGAGCAACTTCCTCTTCTGGTTCATCCTCGTCATCGTCATCCCATGTCACAGCAAGTGATCTTCCTTTTGATTCTGACGGGGCATCCTTCAAAGTTGGACAATCCTTCATAAAGTGTCCTTGTTTCCTGCATTTGAAACACTATACAGACTTAGTAGTATTCTGTTCAGAAGAAAAGTTTGAAGGATTAAACTTATTAAAGTGATTGAACCTTTTTGACATTTCAGACTTTTCCTGCGGTGTCTTGATGTATCTTCTGAAGCCTCCGACCATCAGGGCTTGCTCATCATCAAGATCATCGTCGCTTTCTTCAGCTTTGAATGCTATGGACTTAGCAGCTTTGGATTCTCCCTTTTCCCGTGACTCGATGTTTTTCAGCTCCAACTCATGGGACATCAGGTTCCCAATCAAATCATCCAAGTTCAATTTAGAGAGATCTCGAGCTTCTTGGATTGCAGTAACCTTTGGACAGGAAGTACTTGGCAAGGCTCGAAGGATTTTCCTTACCAGTTCCATGCTTGGGTACGTCTTTCCAAGTGCCTTTGAGTTGTAGACGATGTCTGTAACTCTTGCATACATTTCCTTAATCGTCTCTACAGGTTTCATGTGGAAGCCATCGTATTCGGTGCTGAGAAGCGCTAGTCTGATTCCTTGACTTGAGACATTCCCTCGTGTGTTACTTCCAAAGTTTGCCAAATTTCCTGTGCAGTTAAACAGTGGAAAACACGTTTAAATTCAGTTTTATCAAGTGCACAAATTATTGCATTCATTGCTTTTCCATTTAATGAAAACAATTTTTAATCTTTGTCATCCCATTTATCCTCAGGTTTTGGGATTGCAATATTCTCAATAGTTAGGACAGGTGATGAATATCCATTAGCAACAATTTTCCAGACATCATAATCAGCAGATACTAAATAAATTTTCAGTCTAGCTTTCCAGTAGGCAAAATCAGTTCCATTGAATTTTGGTGGTCTAACAGTGGACTGTCCTTCAGCAAATGATGAATCAAAAAGACTCATTGTAAACTAGACTTAAATGGTCAAGCCTGGTGCTCTGATACCAATTGTAGGATCTAAAATAGGCCTAGAGGGGGAGTGAATAGGCCAATGACCAATTATCGCTTGATAAAATTTAGTCTATATAAAACTTAAAAAACTTCAGGCAGATAAATGTGCAGAAAATAAACAGCAGAAGCAATCACAAAGTACACACAATATTTATCCTGGTTCCGTCCCTCCAAGACCTACATCCAGCCTTCAAAGTATCCACTAGATTTATAGTATCCAATAGTACAGACACACGAACTCAGTGCACCGACACTGATTCTCAAGCCTATACCCTGGCTCATCAAAGCTCAAATACTACAACACTAGCAGTACTTCCCTGTCTAACTTGCCCTTCACAAGTTAAGACTCCAACAAACTCAGAGTATAAATAATTACGTTACAAACCGAACAACAATACCACAAATCACACAATATAAATAAGGAGTAAGAGTTTAGAAAGCTCATTTGTGGATTTTTGGCTCTGTACCCATAGATCAGCACCGAAAGAGCTCTGCAACACTTCTGATGGATCTTCGTTTGGACCTCTGTGCTGAAAGATAGCTCTGTCCTTTCACTAGTAGGCGTACAGACTCCTCGGTTGACATGAAGATGGATCTGAATATTTTCTCTAGAAAAGGCTTCTCTTTGGGCTCATGATATAGTGCTCGTCGATACGAACCCAATGCCGCAAACGGCTCTCAATTTCGATCTCTAGAACTCAACTTATGGATGATTTAATGAAGATGTATACATGTGTATTTATAGGGTAAAAGGATGCGGGTTTGGTACTGTGTGAACAGATCCACTAGGGTGGCACCGAACCTGCGGGTCAAAACCGCGTACAATCCGCAACCCGCAATCACGGCGCCGCATACGGAACAGTACCATATGTGTATTGTTCTGAGTATTTTCACTGTATTCTTGAGTATTTGACCTCCAAATAATTCCATAAAATTCTGAAAATATTCTCAAAAATCCC
The DNA here is from genome assembly GCA_030789695.1 of Scilla litardierei. Lineage (NCBI taxonomy): Eukaryota > Viridiplantae > Streptophyta > Magnoliopsida > Asparagales > Asparagaceae > Scilla > Scilla litardierei. The sequence continues at coordinate 256,801,977 of CM061142.1, read as the reverse complement.
AGAGCACCACATTTACATGGTAGAATTGTTTCACCTTATTTCACCACTTGTAGAAAAATTTTCTTCTTTGTATACTCACGTTTTCTTTGTATTCTTCCGTATTTGGGCGTCAAATAATTTCCATAAATCCTGAAAAAATTCACATGATGTTTATAACCTATGATTTATTCTAGGGTAGAGTTTCATAACTATACTTCACTTTTTGCTCTGCTTTCGTAATTCAAAATGTAGTTTTATAGTTGTATTTCAACGTACTTGAGTACGTACATGCTTGTGTTGACCAAGCATGACTGTCATACTGCATAGGGACCCGTTAGAGCCTGATACACACTTAACAAACATATTAGAACAGTTCAGTAGGGTTTGTGAACATCAAACAAGCATGAAGTAGGTTTTTCCAACATGGTTTGCTTGCTCCCAAGTTGTGGGAGTCAAGGACATCGAGTGTATTTCGATTTTACTTGTTTGGTTGCTACAAGTGGGTTTAAAGGAAACCTCAAGTTAGGGTTTTAACTTGAGTATCCGGTGGTTTCCTGGTGGAAGGGACGTAGGATTACCGGTACCAAGTCGGGAGTTGATGTGGGTAATCCGAACCCTTGAAACATCCTTATGTTAGCATTGTTTCAATTTAGGGTTTATTTACATTCCGCATTAATTGTTGGTTAGGAATTTAATTTGGTATAACTATCATTTTAAATTGTATAAACATTAGTCAACCCCCCTTCTAGTGCTTTCCTCATAGCCAGGTCCTTACAATCCTTTGCCTCTTGAATAAGGCACACACTACTAGAAAACATATTCTTAATGATGGACTTTCAATGACAGAAACAAATTTCTTCACTAAAAGTGGACTTTCAATGATGATAAAAAATCCAGTCACTAAAGGTCAGAATTCAAAAAACTTAAACAAATTTTGACACTATAGGTCGGACTTTCAATGACGGAAATAAAATTATCACTAAAGGTCAAAATTTTAATGACAGAAACAAATTCCGTCATTACAGTTTGGACTTTCGATGATGGAAAAAAATTATGTCACTAACGGTCAGACTTTCAATGACGGAAAAAAGTTCTGTCACTGAAAGTCTGACTTTCTGTGACTTAAATAATTCGGTCGCTAAAGATCGGTCTTTTGCTCCCGTTAGTGAAGGTCAACCTTTCAATGATGAAAACAAATTGCATCACTAAAGGTTGTACTTTCAAAAACCGAAACAAATTCTCTCACTAAAGATCGGGCATTTGCTGATCGAATCCATCACTAAAGGATGATCCTTTGCTGACAGCGACAAATCCGTCAATAAAGGTCAAAAAAATTTATGACGGTTCTTTAAACCGTGAGCAAAAACACCCCCATCTGTAGTGACCCTGTGCTATGAGGAATATACACTAGAGGGGGGGTGAATAGTGTTTTATAGAATTATAAGGAATTTACGCCAAATAAAACCCTAATTAACCAACAAATGCGGAGAATAATGTTTTATAGAATTATAAGGAAAGAAATGAACAACAACCCAAGCAAGAATGCAAAGCTAACATGCAATGTAACCTGGTTCGGTGCCACCTAAGTCTCCCTGACTTGTTCCCGGTGCCCTAATCCAGCAACACCCGGATCCCCTCCGGATACTCTAGGAAAACCAGTAGAGCTTTCCTTTAGCCCACTTGCGGAAACCCCACAAGTGCAATCGACCTACAATCGATGTCCGTGTATCCCACAACCCGGGAACACACAAATACCTTAATCCCACAACTTGGAACTGTCACGCCCCGCTTCCCTAAAATGGAGGCGAGACGTGAGAAGGTCCGCATGAGAGTGGAGTGGTGAAGCCCCAAACCCGATAAGCGTCAGTAAAACACAAGCAGGTCCCTGTAACCACAAACGGAACACCAATAATAACACAAGGAGAGACAGAAATAAAATCTCATCTCATAATTTGTCCAACATGAAAAATTAAGTTCAACATCCAGAAAAGCCACCAGGCTAAAAGAAAGAGTCTAAAGGCCCAGAACAAGGCCAACAAAAGGAACAACATAACCAAGTATAGGTGCTACACACCGACAACAAAACAGCAGTCTAAACAAAAAGGGAAAGCTCAACGAAGACACTAGGACTGGTCCCCAGTGTCCACGTACTCCTCGCCAAACACAGGCTCGGGCTCGGCGTCAGCAAACACCTCGTCCTCTACAATGTACTCAGGCTCAGGGTCTAACATGTGTCACCCAAAAGAGTAAAGGGGCACATGTCAGCAAGTGTAAAAGACTTGGGCATGGAAACTGAAAATAAGGCAAACTAACAACTTAGCTGTTATAGTATGCATGACATGACAGTTATAACATGAGTGCACAAGCAAAACATGGTGAAATAATAAGTACAAGAGAACAATTATCGGGACAAGTCAAGAGTAGCCAAGCTACTAACAATCTCAATCATTTCACTAGTCACGTTTCAAGTTGTTTGTAGATGTTTATGCCTTACAGCTGAACGGTTTGGCATTCATGCTGATTGGCCGCTTAACACTACCCCAGAACCCAGAGTTTACGCCTTACAACTGCAGTTGCTGATCGGGCAGACTCTCAGTTGAATGACCGCTTAACTCTTACCCCATCCCACACGTAAACAAGCTAGGGTCCCTGTACATGAGCCTAGTAAATGAGCCAGGGTTGCCCTGCACGGGAGCTTGTTTTCTATATCACGATCAGGAAGTATTTGGCGTAGGGGACACCTAGCCTCAATATCGAGCGTTGGGGTTAGCAACTCATTATACTCGCTTCTGGTCACGAGCCAGGAAGTACAAGTATTGTAGCGTGTGCTACGCAATCACGGGAACATTTAAAGTATGCAATGACATGACAATTAATTCGCGTACCGGTAATTGAAATTAAACATGGCATGGTAGTTTTATGCAACATGAGAAATGTCGGATATAGCTTCGTTGTCAAGCTAGTTCCTAAATTTGCGCCTAGGCGAGTATCATTTCGTCGCCTAGTCTCTTTTACGCCTACAACAAGCAAATGGCCTAAGACATGGCCCAAAACCCTAAGTGGCAAGTTTCACTTGCCTAGCACCGAGGATGACGATCAACGAGGGTTTGTCCCACGGACGCTAATCTACGAGGAAGTTGCTGTTATGGAGAAACAATCATCAAAACAACATGCATTTCATTAGGTTTTCACAAAAACACAACGAGTTATGAAAACGTTAAGAGATCGATTATTACCGTATCGGAAGCGGAAGAATGATGCCGAGCAAGCACGGCAACGGAAGAAACGCTCCGGGGAACCTGGGGTTCAGATCTGGAATAGATGGGGAAAATCTGGAGAAATGGGGTTTTTGGGGGATTTTAGGGGTTTGATGAAAGTTTGAGGAAGATGAGAGGTAGAATGTGATAAGTGAGGGTTTGGATGATGGATTTTGGGCTTGGGATGAAAGAATAAGGGTTTGAGGTAGTAGGGGGCTCAATGGGGGAGAAATTAGGTTTAGAGTTGAAGAAGAAGAAGAAGAAAACGTTTGGGAGGGGTTTAAATAGGAAGTGCTGGCGGCTGCCCAGAAATTAGGGTTTCGATACTGATTAGTCGGTCAAAGAAGGTTGGCTGACCGACTAGTTTAGCAACTAGTCGGTCGGTCGATTAGCTGTGACCGACTAACACCAAGCAGCGAAATTAGGGAAAAATCTGGGTAATGAATTAGTCGGTCAAAGAGCAACCACTGACCGACTAGTTTGGAAACTAGTCGGTCGGTTGACCAACGCAGACCGACTAAGTCCAAACAGTAACTCCTGTACAAAAATAGGATTTAGATTTAGTCGGTCAAAGAACAACTACTGACCGACTAGTTTCGAATCTAGTCGGTCGATGAACGTTCTTAGACCGACTAAGAATGAATAGTACTTGGTGTCAAAAATGATCATAGAGCTAGTCGGTTAAAGAACGATTGCTGACCGACTAGTTTGCAACCTAGTCGATCGATGAACGTTTTTAGACCGACTAACGATAAACAGTAACTCCTGAGAAATTTACAAAGCCAACTAGTCGGTCCATGAAGGTTTGCCGACCGACTGGATCGTCATCTAGTCGGTCGGTGCCCCTTCTTGTACCGGCTAACGTGCACCAAAAGTTCCGAAATGGAGAGCGAAGCTCCGGGATCGATTCCTAAGACTCCTAGGCTTGATCTAACAATAAGATATGACTGATACGATGCCCGTCACGAATGACTTACTCCAAAATCGACGATTCTAAGGAAGAAGTTAAGAAAACACGACGAAACGATCGAAAATGAAAGCTACGGAGACGAAAACCACACAAGAGGAGAAAATCCACCAAAACATATAATATAATATAATAAATTCAGATACATGAAAACCAGTCGTTACATCCTCCCCAACTTAAGAAAAATTTCGTCCTCGGAATTTCCCAATACTCACGTGTCTTGGAACAAAAGTGGGAAACGCTCTCGCATCTCATCCTCATTCTCCCAAGTAGACTCTCCAGGCGAGCCGTGTCACCACATCACCCTCACAAGATTGAAAACCTTGTTCCGAAGTGACTTCTGACGCCTGTCCAGAATCTGCACTGGCTGCTGGTCATACGTCATATCGGGGCGAACGGTAATCTCTGAGAAATCCACAACATGAGATGGATCGCTAATGTATCGACGTAGCTGCGACACTTGGAAAACATCGTGAACTCCTTCAAAAGATGGCGGCAAGGCTAAGTGGTAGGCTACCTCGCCAACTTTCTCCAGAATATCAAACGGTCCAATGTATCGCGGGTTCAACTTCCCTCGCTTTCCAAAGCGAATCACACCACGATTCGGGGAAATCCTCAGAAACACATGGTCGCCCGGCTGAAACTCCAAAGGACGATGTTTAGCATCAGCCCAATGCTTAAAACGGTCCTGAGCAATCCTCAACCTCTCCCAAATGTTCCTGACAACATCCACGGCCTCCACGATCATCTCCGGTCCCAACAGCTCCCGATCATCAACGTCATCCCAACTCAATGGCGATCGACATTTCCTCCCATAAAGAGCAGCGAAAGGCGCCATGCCAATGCTCGCCTGGAAGCTGTTATTGTAGGAAAACTCCACCAGATGTAGATGGTCCTCCCACGAACCCTTGAAATCCAACATGCACGCCCTCAGCATGTCTTCCAAGATCTGAATCGTCCTCTCGGACTGGCCATCCGTCTGCGGATGGTACACCGTGCTGAAACTCAGACGTGTACCCAAACTCTTCTGCAAACTCTGCCAGAACTGAGATGTGAACCTCGTGTCTCTGTCCGACACGATACTCACGGGGACTCCGTGAAGTCGTACGACCTCCTGCACGATTCACGTTACATCACTATCTAAACTAGGAAAGGAAATAAAAACGGAGAGTAAAAGAATTTACCTCCATATATCTCCTCGCTAGCGCCTCAATGGACTATCCCACTCGGAACGGAATAAAGTGTGCGGATTTGGTCAATCGATCTACGATCACCCAAATCGCGTCATTCTGCTTTGGACTCGGATGTAGTCCAGTCACGAAATCCATAGTGATGTGTTGCCACTTCCACTCCGGAATCGGAAGCGGTTGCAGCAACCCTGCCGTACGCTGATGCTCCGCCTTCACTTGCTGGCAAACCAAACACTTGGCTATACTCCGAGCCACACTCCTCTTCATGCCATGCCACCAATAGTTCAGACGAAGATCCTGGTACATCTTGGTCCCACCAGGATGCACAGAATACGGCGAACTGTGTGCCTCAACCATCAATTCCTCTCTAATATCCCCAGCTGGCACACACAACCTGGCTCCAAACCTCGGCGAGCCATCCTCATGAATCAAAAAGTCAGTCCGCAGACCGGCTTCCACCTGCTCCCGAATCTTCACCAGCTTCGGATCCTCAGCCTGGCCAGCCTTGATCCGATCCACAATCGTCGACTGTATCTGCATACACATCAACGAAGAAGCCTCCCCAGGAAGAATAATCTCCACACCAGACTCACAAAAATCCTGCTGCAATCTCCACTGCAAGGTCAAAATCATCACCGCTGGAAGCCTACTCAGCGCATCAGGAACCACATTCACCTTGCCAGGGTGATACTGCAAATCAATCTCATAATCCACCATGAGCTCCAACCATCGACGTTGTCGCATGTTGAGCTCCTTCTGAGTAAAAATATACTTCAAGCTTTTGTGATCGGTGAAAATCTTCACTTTCTCACTCAGCAGGAAGTGCCTCCAAATCTTAAGAGCAAACACAACAGCAGCCAACTCCAAATCATGCTCGGGTAATTCTTCTCATGAGTCTTGAGCTGACGAGATGCATACGCCATAACGTGCCCGTGCTGATGCAACACACAACCGAGACCCTTGCCAGAAGCATCGCAAAAGATCTCAAATCCACCGCTACGATCAGGCACAACAAGAATAGGGGCAGTCGTCAACCTCTTCCTCAGAACACCAAAAGCATACTCACAATCACCCGACCAAACAAAAGGTACATCCTTCCGCGTCAATCTGGTCATCGGCTCGGCAATACGGGAAAAGTCCTTAATGAAACGCTGATAGTAACCAGCAAGACCAAGAAAACTCCGAATCTCAGACGCTGACTACGGAACAGGCCACTCTCTGATGGCCCTGATCTTCTCGGGATCCACTGAAATACCATCCCCAGTCACCACATGACCGAGAAAAGCAACTCTATCCAGCCAAAACTCGCACTTCGAAAACTTGGCATACAAACGATGCTTCCTCAAAATCTCCAACACCGTCCTCAAGTGCGATGCATGCTCCTCCTCCGACTTTTAATAAATCAGAATGTCGTTAATAAAGATAACGACAAACTTATCCAAAAAGTCGTAGAAGATCAGATTCATCAGATTCATGAAAACTGCGGGTGCATTGGTTACACTGAAAGGCATAACCACAAACTCGTAGTGTACATACTTCGTCCTGAATGCTGTCTTCGGAACATCTCCCTTCTTCACCTTCAGCTGATGGTAACCACTCCTCAAATCCAATTTAGAAAATACCCTCGATCCTCCAAGCTGATCAAAAATATCATCGATGCGAGGCAACGGGTATTTATTCTTGATGGTCACCGCATTCAACTCCCGATAGTCCACGCACATGCGACGCGAACCATCCTTCTTCTTCACCAGCAGCACCGGTGCTCCCCACGGAGACACACTAGGGTTGATATAACCCTTCTGCAAAAGCTCATCCAGCTGCTTCTGCAACTCCTCCAACTCAGCGGGTGCCATACAATACGGTGCCTTCGAAATCGGCTGCGCTCCCGAAACAAGATCAATAGAAAATTCTAGAGCTCGATCAGGTGGCACACCAGACATCTCCTCAGGGAAGACGTCATCAAAATCTTGCACAACCGCTGGCCTCTCCTGCTCCATCTGCATAGCCACAATCTCCACCGGCCTGGCCCGAAACCTGACAGGACCAAGCGAGCTGCTACCACGGCTGAACTCAAATACTGGATGTCCGGGAATCTTGAACACCACCTTCTTCCTCCGACAGTCGATCGTAGCATAAAAGCTTGCAAGCCAATCCATCCCAAGGATCACATCATAGTTGATGATGTCGTGGACAATTAAATCAGCGTAAAGCTCATGTCCACAGACCACCAACGAGCAAGAATTGCAACCACGATGCACCGAGACCACGCCATTCCCTGTAACGATATTCCAACTCTTGGGAAGAGGGGACGTCGACAAGGAATGCTTCTCCACAAAGCTCCGAGAAATAATGCACATCGATGCACCAGAGTCAAAGAGAACTCGTGCAGGAAATGTGCACACCAAAACCACACCTAACAAGCAATTAACAATCAAACCATAGTCTAGCAAACAATCATGTTCAAGCAAACAACATAATCTAACAATCAAAACTAGCTAGGAAAGTAACAGCTAGATTGAGGTTTACCTGCGATAACCTCATCCACAGCCTCGCTCTCCACAGCGGTCATCAGAAAGGCCTGCCTCCTCTATGGAATAGCCTGATGAAAAGCCTGGCTCTGTGGAGCAAGAGCTGCTCCACGTCTAGCAGGAACAGGCGCTCGCTGCTGCAACGGCTGTGCTGCAACAGGTGCCCTCCGCAGCGGATTCGCATGCCGACAATCCTTCGCGACATGAGAAGCATCACCATAAACTAAACACTGGCCCAAAAACTTCCTACACTGATCCTTGACGTGGTCAGGCTTGCCGCAGAAATGGCAAGTCTTCTGAACAGGCCATCCTGGCCTCTTAAATTGAGCTAGCTGATTAGGCTTGAAACCAGGCCTAACCACCGCCCTGGCCTGCTCCATAGGCCTCTTCCCAGCACCGGAAACATGTCCTCTCCTCTGACTCAGGTTCAGCTCCTGCCTCCTCACAGCGACCAGAACCTTCTGATAAGAGTCCAGATCAGAGGAAGACACGAAACTCTGGAGCTCTAAAGCAAGTCCCTGCAGGAACCTCTGAGCCCTCTCATCAGCATCCTGCACCATCTTCGGTGCGAACCGACTCAGCCTAGTGAACTCTTGGTGGTACAGGTCCACCGTCAAGCTCCCTTGCTTCAGATCAATAAAGCGGTGCAGCATCTCCTTCCTAGCAGCCTTCAGAAAGAACTCCTCATCAAACCTGGACTTAAAGGTAGTCCAAGCTATCGGCTCCACCAGCATCTTCTCTTCTGCATCCCACCAGTTCCGAGCGTTATCCTTGAGCTGCCGCTTCGCCAAATCAACCCATCCAGCCGGGGTGATCTTGGCAATCTTCAAGTTATCCTCAATGTTTCGAATCCACTCATCGGCAGCCAGAGGACCCTCAGACCCATCAAAATATGCGGGACCCAGCTCCCGAAATTGCTTCGCTCCCGGCTCGGAGCGAGGGGCATCCGGAAGTGCCCGGGCAGCTCGACCAAGTGGAGCATTCTGGACTTGCAGGAGCACGCCCTACTGCACTTGCATCATCTGAAGCATCATCCGCATCATCTCTCCATTGGTGGGTTCCCGCTCAGGCTCCTCATCATGAGGGGGCACACCACTACCTCCACCACGGGTGAACAGCCTTCCTGCCATCTAATGACACAGAAAACGAAGCAGATTAGACTCATAGCTTATGACTCGGACATCGAACTTAGTTTATTGGACATTCTAATATCATTATCGTCATTCCGATAATCGCAGTTACAGAAGAGGACCTGCATGGGCCACCAACAAAACCTGTCACGCCCCGCTTCCCTAAAATGGAGGCGAGACGTGAGAAGGTCCGCACGAGAGTGGAGCGGTGAAGCCCCAAACCCGATAAGCGTCAATAAAACATAAGCAAGTCCCTGTAACCACAAACGGAACAACAATAATAACACAAGGAGAGACAGAAATAAAATCTCATCTCATAATTTGTCCAACAAGAAAAATTAAGTTCAACATCCAGAAAAGCCACCAGGCTAAAAGAAAGAGTCTAAAGGCCCAGAACAAGGCCAACAAAAGGAACAACGCAACCAAGTATAGGTGCTACGCACCGACAACAAAACAACAGTCTAAACAAAAAGGGAAAGCTCAACGAAGACACTAGGACTGGTCCCCAGTGTCCATGTACTCCTCGCCAAACACAGGCTCGGGGTCGGCGTCAGCAAACACCTCGTCATCTACAATGTACTCAGGCTCAGGGTCTAACATGTGTCACCCAAAAGAGTAAAGGGGCACTTGTCAGCAAGTCTAAAAGACTTGGGCAAGGAAACTGAAAGTAAGGCAAACTAACAACCTAGCGGTTATAGTATGCATGACATGGCCGTTATAACATGAGTGCACGAGCAAGACATGGTGAAACAATAAGTACAAGAGAACAATTATCGGGACAAGTCAAGAGTAGCCAAGCTACTAACAATCTCAATCATTTCACTAGTCACGTTTCAAGTTGTTTGTAGATGTTTACGCCTTACAGCTGAACGGGTTGGCATTCACGCTGATTGGCCGCTTAACACTACCCCAGAACCCAGAGTTTACGCCTTACAACTGCAGTTGCTGATCGGGCAGACTCCCAGTTGAATGACCGCTTAACTCTTACCCCATCCCATACGTAAACAAGCCAGGGTCCCTGTACATGAGCCCAGTAACTGAGCCAGGGTTGCCCCGCACGGGAGCTTGTTTTCTATATCACGAATCAGGAAGTATTTGGCGTAGGGGACACCTAGCCTCAATATCGAGCGTTGGGGTTAGCAACTCATTATGCTCGCTTCTGGTCACGAGCCAGGAAGTACAAGTATTGTAGCGTGTGCTACGCAATCACGGGAACATTTAAAGAATGCAATGACATGACAATTAATTCGTGTACCGGTAATTGAAATTAAACATGGCATGGTAGTTTTATGCAACATGATAAATGTCGGATCTAGCTTCGTTGTCAAGCTAGTTCCTAAATTTGCGCATAGGCGAGTATCATTTCGTCGCCTAGTCTCTTTTACGCCTATAACAAGCAAATGGCCTAAGACATGGCCCAAAACCATAAGTGGCAAGTTTCACTTGCCTAGCACCGAGGAGGACGATCAACGAGGGTTCGTCCCACGGACGCTAATCTACGGGGAAGTCACTGTTATGGAGAAACAATCATCAAAACAACATTTATTTCATTAGGGTTTCATAAAAACACAACGGGTTATGAAAACATTAAGAGATCGATTATTACTGTATCGGAAGCGGAAGAATGATGCCGAGCAAGCACGTCAATGGAAGAAACGCTCCGGGGAACCTAGGGTTCAGATCTGGAATAGATGGGGAAAATCTGGAGAAATAGGGGTTTTGGGGGATTTTGGGGGTTTGATGAAAGTTTGAGGAAGATGAGAGGTAGAATGTGTTAAGTGAGGGTTTGGATGATGGATTTTGGGATTGGGATGAAGGAATACGGGTTTGAGGTAGTAGGGGGCTCAATGGGGGAGAAATTAGGTTTAGAGTTGAAGAAGAAGAAGAAGAAAACGTTTGGGAGGGGTTTAAATAGGAAGTGCTGGCGGCTGCCCAGAAATTAGGGTTTCGACACTGATTAGTCGGTCAAAGAAGGTTGGCTGACCGACTAGTTTAGCAACTAGTCGGTCGGTCGATTAGCTGTGACCGACTAACACCAAGCAGCGAAATTAGGGAAAAATCTGGGTAATGAATTAGTCGGTCAAAGAGCAACCACTGACCGACTAGTTTGGAAACTAGTCGGTCGGTTGACCAACGCAGACCGACTAAGTCCAAACAGTAACTCCTGTACAAAAATAGGATTTAGATTTAGTCGGTCAAAGAACAACTACTGACCGACTAGTTTCGAATCTAGTCGGTCGATGAACGTTCTTAGACCGACTAAGAATGAATAGTACTTGGTGTCAAAAATGATCATAGAGCTAGTCGGTTAAAGAACGATTGCTGACCGACTAGTTTGTAACCTAGTCGGTTGATGAACGTTTTTAGACCGACTAACGATAAACAGTAACTCCTGAGAAATTTACAAAGCCAACTAGTCGGTCCATGAAGGTTTACCGACCGACTGGATCGTCATCTAGTCGGTCGGTGCCCCTTCTTGTACCGGCTAACGTGCACCAAAAGTTCTGAAATGGAGCGCGAAGCTCCGGGATCGATTCCTAAGACTCCTAGGCTTGATCTAACAATAAGATATGAACGATACGAAGCCCGTCACGAATGACTTACTCCAAAATCGACGATTCTGAGGAAGAAGCTAAGAAAACACGACGAAACGATCGAAAATGAAAGCTACGGAGACGAAAACCACACAAGAGAAGAAAATCCACCAAAACATATAATATAATATAATAAATCCAGATACATGAAAACCAGTCGTTACAGGAACTACGCACTCTCACAAACCGAGAGCAAAACTTATTCTTGACTCTCACAACTTGGGATCAAGCCAACCCTCTAAACAACAGAGAGTATACAACAATTATGAAGTATAAAGAATGAAATTTAATGCTCTTACCACAAAATCCTATGCCTTGAGAAATACTTACCAATAGGACAAGAATGGATTTTGAGGAAGATGAGATCACAAACCCTAGCACCACCAAGATGATCAGCAAGAGATGGCTCTGGTGAATATGCTGGTTGTGATTCAAGCTCTTAGCTAGAGGAGTTCACAAAGATTGAAAATCTCTCTTGAGAAATTAGGGCTTCAAAAAGAAAGAGAGAGATTTTCTTGCACAAGAGAGAGAGCATGGAAATAGATAGTGAATTCTCTTCTATTAGGTATGAAATAACTCTGATAATGGACCTCATTTCTTGCTTGAAATGAATCAGGTTTATATAGAAAGAATCAAGAAAAGTCGTGGTCAAAAATCTCCCAACGGTCATATTTTCGAGCAGCTTAATCAGTCTAAGAAGGATCACTGAACGATTAGTTTTGCAACTAGTCGGTCGGTGAACCTTATTGGACCGACTAGATGGTTGACAGCAAAGATAGTGATATCAAGAGATAGAACTAGTCGGTCTAAGAAGAAACGCCAACAGACTAGTTTGACAACTTAGTCGGTCGGTGAACCTTCTTAGACCGACTAATTGATCAATAGTAAATGATCTGAATTTCACAAGGAAAACTAGTCGGTCTAAGAAGGATTGCCAACCGACTAGGTTGACAACTAGTCAGTCGGTGAATGTTCTTTGACCAACTAACTTGTCAACAGTAGCTAGGCTGAAATATATATGGATAACTAGTCGGTCCGAGAAGGATTTCCAACCGACTAGATCGTCATCTAGTCGATCGGTGAACCTTCTTGGACCGACTAAATGATCAACAATGAATGGGCTGAAACATGCAAGGATGTCTAGTCGGTTCAAAGAGGATTTCCAACTGACTAGATTGTCATCTAGTCGGTTGGTTCTTCTACTTGAACCAACTAAGATGCATATGAAGCCAAGAAATGAAGGGATAAGAATCGGGAAAGTTTCTAAGGTCTTTTAAGGCAATCCTAGAGATAAGATAAGATAATTATGAAGATATCTAGGTAAGTACTACTCAAGGCTTAACATTCTATGAGATGAAGCTAGAAGATAATATAAATACCATGACGAACCGTCTTCAAAGCTTCAACATGGAGAATCCGAGTCCCTTGACTTCATGAATAACTCCTTGAGCTTCAACGGAGCTTCAGGCATAACGATTATGCGTTCTGAGGAAGTCTTGGGACGTCGCTTGAGATGTACAAAGTAATTTGTCGATGATCTCCATAATTCTTCATGGTCTTAAGTCTTTTGGTTGTATGACTTGAATATCTCCAACGTCATAGTCTTCGAAGCTTTTGACTCATCCATTCCTATCTTCCCTTTGGATTGAATTTCCATTCATTTGTTGATGCCATTGGCTTGAGGTTTGAGGTAGCCTTTGAGTTCTTCAAGCCAATGCTTCACCTTTGTTGATTTACCAAGTCCTCCACTTGAATCAACACGTGTAGTCACTTTTGATATTCTTGAATCTAATTGGTGACTTTTTAGCTAACTGCAAACACATGAGTTAATCACAATGATTTGTGTTTGATCATCATCAAAATCAAGGTGGAAAGTCCAATACTCAACACTCTCCCCTTTTTTGATGATGACAAACCAAATATAAACAAAATAAATAATTATGCATTAAATAAACTTACTCCCCCTACAATGATGCCAATCAAGTTAATATCAATAATCAATAGCATCATTCAGCTGTTAATAGTGTGTGTACATGAGGTTGTGTATATATCACATGAATGAGTAGAAATAATATGCGTACACAATTAAAATCATATAGGTGATACACATCATAAACATGAGCATGATTACCAATATATATATAATGTAATCAATATAAACCAAGGTAATCACCAATGCTCCCCCTGAATCATATACATGAACGATCATACATAAAGTCTATATGATTCAATTTATTGTTTAACACTCAATATTTAATAAGTGCATCCTTTGTTTATTTCTCTCCCCCTTTGGCATTATCCAAAAGACATGGGGGTATAGAAACAACAAAAGCAAAAATAGAGTGGAAAACATAAAAGGTATATCCAATGTAAACTAGATAAGCTACCAATTTAAAACAAGATATCAAAATAAAGATATCAATAGCAAGACCAAATATCCAACAACAACTCAACTACCCTCAATTATCACAAGAAGATAAGCAATAAGTAAATGTGATAAAAGATTACAATAGATACTAATTGAAAAGAGTAGTGTAAGCAGTGTTAGAAAAGTGACAATATCATAATTAGCAGTAGCTTCTAGCTATAAATATGATAAAGAATACAGATAACAATGCAAAAAATCATGACATCACTTGTGAAAGAAAAACAAGTGATCAAATAGTGTCAAGTACACAAACAAACTCAATTATCACAAAATTTATAACATTAAGCATAATGTGATAGACTGTCCTTGAGCAAGGGCATGACAAATGACATGAACATGATTAAATACATAATGGTGGAATCAAAATCATCACAATGACATAGATCAACAAATAATATCAATAAACTGGGATCTAAGTCAAACATAAACAATGCAACGAACATGATTATGGAAATTTTTAACCATGTGTACAAAGTTATGTTATGAAATAATAACACAAATTAAGTATAATTGCATGTGATACCAAATGTAGGCATACCAAATCATCTCCAAAAGTATCTCCAGCTAAACTCCACAAAGCATCTCCAAAAGTAACCATACCAAATCTAAGTGAAGTGTGCGATGTGGGGGTGACAAGGTGATAAATTAAAGATGATATCCAATATAAATAGTCTAACACAGTGTGCAAAGCAGGCAAATAATGTCAAGATCATGACATCACTTGAGAAGGAAACCAAGTGAACAAATAGAGACATGATCTCATCCTAGCTCAAATATCACAAAGGATTCAACATGAGGCATAATGGGACAAAACATCTTTTGAGCAAAGGCATGAAGATAGTCTACGTTCAAAGTCACAAGGTAGGACATAAACGAATAAAGTTATCATGAACATCATATGCATGCATACCAATTGTGCGAATAGAATAAAAAACTTGTGAAAGCACAATTTAATCGGAGGTAGCATCAATGAAGTCATAGTGCATCAAGATATATTGATGGAAGAATATCTATAACAGAATATACATATCATCGAACACAATATAAAGCTAATATGAATGTGTATAGCACAAATTATCTCTATCATCTCATAAAAATAGCACAAAATATGTGCTTGAGATGAGAGATGACATAGTGAGAAATATAGCATGAAGATCACTAACTAATATGAATGAGTGTTATGTCACTTGTGAAAATATCATACATGAAAGATTTAGCTATAGACATGAAAGATCTCTTGAATAAAATTATAGCTAAACAACAGTCATGAAGTAATTAAAATGACACGTAACATACATTGATCACCACACATTATATCAATACGTCTCATAAAGATAATCATACAAACTATAAGAAAAGTATGAGATGTGTGGTGATACAATGAACAAATATGCATAAAGATCCTTAATCGTTATTCTTATTCATGGCATGAAAAAGATATGAACATCAATAAGCAACTAACCAATTCATTATATGAATGTTATAGCTACCATGGTACATGAGTCGTAATAAGACATATATGACATACATGAACAAGGTAGTCACATAAACAAACAATCTTCAAGAGGGTGTGACATGAATGAGTTAATGAAGAAGTATGCTATATTACACAAATCGAATATATTAAAATACCAATTGTAAACATGGTAGTCAAAACCAATATTTTAAAATACCAATTGTACAAAACACATACTTACAACCATTTAGCTCTCCCTATATGTGTGCATCTCCAATGCACCATCCTTTCCTTTGAATTGATCCATCATTTGTAAACCAAGGAGCGTGTAGAGTAGGCATCTTGCATAACAATCTTACAATTCAACAATTGGTGGTATCCAAAAACTTTTTGGATCCAATAGGTTAAAGGAACAAAATCAAGTAGTCCAATAACCAATCATTTACCAATTGTAAATAACACTCATCAATAGAAATGCATGACATGCATTGATAAGAGTTATTATAATTACGAAAATCATACATATTAGGAATTAACAATTCTCAACCATTAGAAATTAGATACACCTATACTAATAATTACTATTCATATGATTTAGTAAAGAAACATCATTATGAATACACACATCTAATACAATAGTGTGTGCTAGAAAGATTCCTCGTTCAATATGCATATGTGCACAAAATAAATATTCACGGCACAACACATATTGAAGGAAGGCATGAAAAGTAATACCACAAAGAGTGTGCATGAAAAGCGTAAAGTATTAATTTTCAAACCCAAATTTCTCTTTCCCTTTGGCATATCAACAAGATAGGAAGGTGCAAATTGATAATAAATCACCAAGGGTCAGAGAAATCAACTAATCTATATGCACAACATAATATGAATGAAATGCAATGACATATAAATGAAAATGTCATACTCCCACACATGTCATACAAACTATGCAAACTTGGGAGTAGTTGACGAATTCACATATATATGGGTACAAAAGGTAATCATACAAGCATGGTGCCCAAGCAATGAAGTGCAATATGAGTGAGTAAGCAAGGTGGAAATCAAATAAAGACTGAGTTTGATTTATATATATATATATAGTCGCATGAGAATATGTCATTCCTAATATACGATTCTACATGTGTGTTCATATCATGCCTAGAAACAATCTTAGGAATCCAAAAGATAGTGATTTGGGATTCTTAAGTAGAGGTTGTGTAGTGGCATGAGTAGGAAGTTGGGATGCACGCTTATGAAGTGGAACATAAATATTAGCGTGTCCCGTGTGTGAGACATGCAAATGAGCATTAGTTCTAACATGAAAATTTTTAAGCCACATGTTATAAATAATCCTCGAATAAACATATGAGTAAGGATTATGAATACACAATGCACATGAGTCAAGAATTTGACACATGTGAAATACATACACATGAATGACATATAAGAAACACAATATGCAAACATAGGATATGCATGAGATAGTCTCAAACACAAAGTGACATCTACATGCATCCAACACACATGGATACCAAATGTAAGAATATACTTACAACAATAATCTCCCCCTACTTTGGTGCATCACTTAAGCACCATCAACTCCATTTGAATGAAAGTCTTTGCAAATCAAGGAGTTGGTAGAGTTTATATCCCAATGTGGATTGAACCTAGAAAACATAATTTTGGTATCCAAAAACCTTTTTGGATCCTAAGTGTTAGGCAACAAATTTAACAATCTAAATTCAAATTATTGTAACCCATATCTTAATGTAATCATACACAATGTTTATGTTGCATGTAATCATGTCACTTGATAAATATTTAACCATATACATGCATATACCAATTGTACCAAAAGTAAATATGTATAGTAATCCAAAAGCATGACATGCATCACATGCAACAAAACATAAATATGAACCAAAGCATGTGTTGCATATAAATATTAAATATTTTAGACATGAAAATTATAAACACAATGATTTACTAAAAAACTTGCAATTGAAATCAAATTCAATATGAATTTAAGTTTCTAACAAACATGAGCATCTAAGACCAATATGCAAACAAAAGAATAAACCAATTCTTAACACAAATGCTTTGGTACCCATAAAATGAATATAAACTTATGGTACCAAGAAATGAAGGGTCAATGGAAACTAACCCTTTGGAAACCAAGTCCAAGAGAACCGTGATTTCCCAACATAATCATCATTCAAAATAATATCATGAATATAAGATTGCACATACATATCCTTAGCATGATTACTAGTGTTCTTAGGACCCCAAATAGTGTATGATTTGGGTATCCTCTTCCTAGTGGTTGCATGCACAAAAGGTTGATCTCTACGTGGTGCATGTGGCCTAGGAATATGAGATCTAGCAAGAGCATGAGGAAATGTGTATGGACCATTGTGTTGTGCTAAAGCATGATGATGGGCATATGGTCCATGGTGTGGTGTTGCATACATACGTGGATGAATATGAGGTGTGTATGCATGAGGATAATCATGAGAATAAGCTTGCATATGCGGATGTGATGTGTAATCATAAGCATGTGAAGGTGCATGAGCATGAGTACGTGCATGAGAGTGTATCAAATGAGTGTTTGCACGTGCTCGTGGGTGTGGAGCATAAAAACCATCATACGTGTGAACATATGGAGTAGGAGGTGTGTTCCTACGTGGCATAGTATTGGTGTACAAAAATGCATGACCCTTTTTTGGAGGTCCACCCTTGGTGGGTTTTTTTACAAAGGAGGGAGGAATAGGAGTGGTGGTTTCCTTAGTAGTAGAACTACACAAGTTATTATAGACACCACTCATGGATGCACCGGAGGATGGCCTCACAAAATCTATAGTTTCTTCACTATAGGAGGTGCGTGCATTGGATGCACTTGCATTAGAATAACCAAGGCCAACACGATGGTTTGCCGGTAGTTGATTCTTTAGCAAATCATCCAAATTGTCCGTTCCCTTATTGAATCTCTCAACAATAGAGGACATGAGCTCATATTTCTTCGAAATTGAAGAAATAGTGACATTCAAGGTGGATGCATGTGTGGTAAGCTCGTGCAATTGGGATTTGAGATCCTCATTCTCAATGCCCAAACTAGTGTTTTGAGATTGAAGATTTTCAATCTCAAGATCATTACTATCCACAATGGAAACACGATCAAGTTAAGATTTGAGGGACTCCACCTCATTTCTCAACATGCCATTTTGAGTAAGCAAACTTGCTTTCTCAATAGCGAGTGTCTCAACAATGGTGTCATTGTTTGAGGTGCTACATGTAGATGTGTTAATGAGACTAGCAATCTTATCCTTAGCATCACAATATTTATGCGTAAGCTTTTGATATTTATCAATTAATTGTCTAAATGCAATTCCAAGATCTTCTATTGTTACCTCTTCATTATCGCTATCACTTTCACTTGAACCGCTTGATTCGTCACTAGTGTCGCCCTTAGTGGCGTCCTCTCGTGCCATCAAACCCATGAATAAATCTCTTTCATCATTGGAGGAAGAACACTCCGAGGTGGAATCTTCTTGCTCTGCTAGCATGTGCCATATTTGATATACCGTTGTTCCCTTGGACACACGCATAAGAATATCATAAGTTAAAAAATCAAGCAAGATATTCATTACCTCTTCATGTTTCTTCACCAATTCTTTTTGCTCATTTGTCTATTCATGTTTGGAAGTGGTAGGTGCGCGAAGGGGCTTATCCACAAGCTTCCAATAATCCTCATCGATGGATTGAATATAGGCCTTCATCTTCACACACCAAATTTGATAGTTGGGCCCAAGGAGATATGGTGGAAAAGGGGTTTGTGTGTTGTTGTTGTTGGTTGACATAGCTATTACCTCGTTCTGATACCTATTGTAGTGACCCTGTGCTATGAGGAATAAACACTAGAGGGGGTGAATAGTGTTTTATAGAATTATAAGGAATTTACACCAAATAGAACCCTAATTAACCAACAAAAGCGGAATGAAAGATATAAATAACAACCCAAGCAAGAATGCAAAGCTAACATGCAATGTACCCTGGTTCGGTGCCACCCAAGTCTCCTCGACTTGTTCCCGCTGCCCTAATCCAGCAACACCCGGATCCCCTCCGGATACTCTAGAAAAATCACGAGAGCTTTCTTTTAGCCCACTTGCAGAAACCCCACAAGTGCAATCGACCTACAATTGATATCCGTGTATCCCACAACTCGGAAACACGCAAATACCTTAATCCCATAACTTGGAACTAAGCACACTCTCACAAACCGAGACCAAAACTTACTCTTGACTCCCACAACTTGGGATCAAGCCAACCCTCTCAACAACCGAGAGTATACAACAATTATGAAGTATAAAGAATGAAATTTAAAGCTCTTACCACAAAATCCTATGCCTTGAGAAATACTTACCAATAGGGCAAGAATGGATTTTGAGGAAGATGAGATCACAAACCCTAGCACCACCAAGATGATCAGCAAGAGATGGCTCTGGTGAAGATGCTGGTTGTGATTCAAGCTCTTAGCTAGAGGAGTTCACAAAGATTGAAAATCTCTCTTGAGAAGTTAGGGCTTCAAAGAGAAAGAGAGAGATTTTCTTGCAAGAGAGAGAGCTTGGAAATAGATAGTGAATTCTATTCTATTAGGTCTGAAATAACTCTGATAATGGACCTCATTTCTTGCTTGAAATGAATCAGGTTTATATAGAAAGAATCAAGAAAAGTCGTGGTCAAAAATCTCCCAATGGTCATATTTTCGAGCAGCTTAATCGGTCTAAGAAGGATCACTGACCGATTAGTTTTGCAACTAGTCAGTCGGTGAACCTTCTTGGACCGACCAGATGGTTGACAGCAAAGATAGTGAAATCAAGAGATAGAACTAGTCGGTCTAAGAAGAAACGCCAACCGACTAGTTTGACAACTAGTCTGTCGGTGAACCTTCTTGGACCGACTAATTGATCAACAGTAAATGAGCTGAATTTCACAAGGAAAACTAGTCGGTCTAAGAAGGATTGCCAACCGACTAGTTTGACAACTAGTCGGTCGGTGAATGTTCTTTGACTGACTAACTTGTCAACTGTAGCTAGGCTGAAATATATAAGGATAACTAGTCGGTTTGAGAAGGATTTCCAACCGATTAGATCGTCATCTAGTCGGTCGGTGAACCTTCTTGGACAGACTAAATGATCAACAGTGAATGGGCTGAAACAAGCAAGGATGTCTAGTCGATTCAAGAAGGATTTCCAACCGACTAGATCATCATCTAGTCGGTTGGTTCTTCTACTTGAACCTGCTAAGATGCATATGAAGCCAAGAAATGAAGCGATAAGCTTCGGAAAAGTTTCTAAGGGCTTCTAAGGCAATCCTAGAGATAAGATAAGATAGTTATGAAGATATCTAGGCAAGTACTAATCAAGGCTTAACATTCTATGAGATGAAGCTAGAAGACAATATAAATACCATGACGAACCGTCTTTAAAGCTTCAATATGGAGAATCCGAATCCCTTGACTTCATGAATAACTCCTTGAGCTTCAACGGAGCTTCAGGCACAACAATCACGCATTCTGAGGAAGTCTTGGGATGTCGCTTGAGATGTACAAAGTAATTTGGCGATGATCTCCATAATTCTTCATGGTCTTGAGTCTTTTAGTTGTATGACTTGAATATCTCCAACGTCATAGTCTTCGAAGCTTTTGACTTCATAGTCAATGACATTGGCTTGAGGTTTGAGGTAGCCTTTGAGTTCTTCAAGCCAATGCTTCACCTTTGTTGATCTACCAAGTCCTCCACTTGAATCAACACGTGTAGTCACTTTTGATCTTCTTGAATCTAATTGGTGACTTTTTAGCTAACTGTAAACACATGAGTTAATCATAATGATTTGTGTTTGATCATCATCAAAATCAAGGTGGGGAGTCTAATACTCAACACCATCAACTAGAAAACATAATAGTATGTATATAAATCAAAAGGAGTAAGAATGAGACCTAGTTTTGTAAGCTTTGATCTTATCCAACAACTTTGTTCAAGAACTAAATCTACAAGTTCAAGTGGAGTAAACAAAAACAACTAAGATAGAACTTTATTAATATATTTTTGGTGGAGTTAATAATCCCTAACAAACACCCAACTAAAGACTGAGCAATCTATAGTGAAGTTTTGTTTTCTCTTTAGAACAACTAAGCAATTTCAAGAGCAAGGTTTGATCTAAATGATGTCCCAACACGAGTGACGCCTAAAAGCCCATTGGCTCCTGAGTGGTTTCGACTTGAAAACCTGAAGGGAGAAAAGGTATGAATATTTGGCCCGGTACCCAGGCGGATGAATATTTCCTCAAGCATGGCATTCTGATGCAATGGCATCAACATGTGCCTCTTTCCTGGGCTCACATATCCAACCCAAAATTTAACATGCATGGAGGCTGTGGTATGTTCAAGTCAATATTATCGTGGTGCAAGATATTGTGATAGCAGCTAAGACTGTGCATATATGAAGAATGGACTTGATGACGAGGACTGTGCAGGCTCCGACGTTAAGCCCCCGCATAATTCCCTCGGTCGAAGACCATGTTGGTCCAAACAAGGAATATCAAATTGTTCAATTTAAGATACCACTTGGATCAGTAGAGAAGCGATTTGATTATCCAACAGTCAACTCCTTTGGGTACAATCTCGAGAAGCACGTTTAGGCGATTCAGAGGAAGCTAACAATAAGAAATTCCCAAGCAGGATCCACCTCTGGCTGTTCCTTGTGTTGGAGTTAATTCAGACTTGAACTTTGTTTGGCTGTTCAATAAGTGTGTTCAGCTAGCTTCATAAGTATGTTCAAGTTGTGAATAAGTGTGTACAACTTTAAAGGTAAGTATGTCCAAGTTGTGAACAAGTGTGTACAGCCATAAAGGTATGTATGTCCAATATGTGAACAAGTATGTTCAGCCTTAAAGCTAAGTATGTTCAACGACTGAAGAGAAGGATCTCAGTTGTATGCAAAGTAATTCTGTTCTTTGAGAAAGCAAGTCCCTTGAGATTTTTGTATTTTTTCTAGTGTAATAAATGCGTGTACTAGTTGATGTAAACTCTTGACAGAGCATAATTGTATGTATGTGAACTATAAGTTGTAGAAGAGAAAGAATGTTGTGAATGTAATTAAAAAAGAAAAAAGAAAGAAGGCTGAGTGAGATCTCTAAGATCAAGATCAGGAAAAAAATATCCAAGAAGAAGAAAGAAAAATGGGCTTCAGTTTTACCTGAAATTCGTGTGAAAAAATCCGGAAAAATCGTTCTTCCTCATTCTGTCAAATTTGTGTACACATTTTTGTGTACACACTTGCACTATATTGTATACGCACTTAAGTGCTTGTCTGTACACATATATAGTGTAATTGGAACACAATTATTCCAGTTTCCTACACACTATTGTTTACATAGATCCTTCTTTGTTTTCTCCTCCTCCCTTCAAAATATCCTGACTTTGGCTTCTGAGCTTTGCCTCAGAATCCGACGCGTGTTCATATTTCACATTTTGCATAAGCTCTTCATCGTGTTTTCATATGCATTTCATCTCATTCCATGTTGTATATCTCATTGACGTGCGTTTATATTTCATATATTCACGCACGTATTCTTTTGTGTTTTTCTGTTATTTTCCTCCATCTCGTATCCGTTTTCTCGTATTTTCTTGTTTTCGTTCACTTCTCCGTGTTTTTACGTGTTTGCAGGAGTTTTGCTAGCGTAGGGGACATATAACGACGATATCATAAGTCCCTGGAGCAATAGGAGGAGTCACGCATGATCCATGGGGCCAAACGACGAAGATCGCCATCTTTCAGCCCCCACCCGATCGGTTGGACATAGCCAACCGATCGGGTGATGCACGCGTGCACCACCCAGACAGCAGCTGAATCTATGGGAGCATCAACCGACCGGTTCAACCCGACTAACTTCTCGAGAAATTGGAGCTGAAATCCAACCGATCGGGTGATCCTCACCCGATCGGTTCATCTGTAGCCGTTTCCTCGAAGTGATGACCCAGAGAGCTCACCTGGCCGCCAGCAGACCGTGCCAAAAATTTCGAAGTCTCTGTCTTTTTAGGCAACAATTCCAACCGATCGATTGATTTATCAACCGATCGGTTCACCCGATGAGCTCAAGATCCAAATGACGAGCAGCTTCCGTCAACCGACCGTGTCGCTTGACTGGGTGAAATTTTGAAGATTGCTGCCGAAGTTCGCAACAGGTCACCCGATCGGGTGATGTCGTTTACTATATAAAGACGCCCTAGGTTTCCAGAAAACGGGAGTTGTTATTTTTGCTGTTTTCTCTCCATTTTGTGACGGCTGGAATTTATTTGATATTTGTAAGTTGTCTGATCTTGACCAAACTTTAGTATAGTGTTATTTGCATTGCTCTTACTAATTTTCAATCGCCTGATTATGTTTTTAATGGTCGATTTTTATTTAGATCGCTTTTTAGCATGTGTGAGTAGTTCCCAAATCTGGGATTTCGGTGGAAACCCCTTCGTGGGTTCTCCCTAATGCGTTCATAGGACTAGGAAATCGATAGTGATTAGGAATCTATCGGTTACGCGGGGTGTTTCATTGTCATCGGCGGGAAAAATACAGCATTTGACTGTTGGGCCGAGGGGGAATAAACTTGGCGGTTGACTCCCTAGCCATAGCTCACGCTCTTAGCGTAGACATCGAATCCTAGTGCACGGGAGCAGCAGGAAGAGATGTTGGGAGTTATTGTTGCGGGCTTAGTGCTCCTGGAGTCGGTCAGTGTTAATGGACATGGTAATGCCCACTGACCGACCCGAGAAGTCTGACGTATCATCCTGGGCACCGACCGGAATATCGGGCCTATGGGACGCCGGTATCACTCTTAGAGGCAACGTCTCACCACTAGACCCTAATTCCGATTGTTATCCCAACCGTCGGCCGTATTGGCGAGAATCGCAGGATAGGGTGGAAACCAAAGTCCTGGGTTTTCCATTTATATTGTTTATCCCTCGCATTCTATTTCCATGACAACCAATCTACCGATTCGGGCTAGCTCACCTATGGGGTGAATCCGGTCCCTTCTGACACAAGCACAACGATGCCTCCCTGAGTTCGACCCCCAAGCCACACTACAACACCGTGCGCTTGCGGTTATAAATATTTAAATCTCACGCCCCAACCATATATTGCACACATCTGACACGCACAAAGCGGGGACGTCAAGCTTTATGGCGCCGTTGCCAGGGAGGCAACGTGCTTGTTATTTTTGGATCTCATGAACCCTTGAGTCTAGCTCACATCTCTATCTCGCGATAATTTTCGCATTCTTCTTTTTCATTTTTATTTTCTTATTTTTATTTTCTATTTTCATTTGTTTCTATCACACTTTTGCTTCAGGGGTGTTTGTTGCTTTTCATGCGCAGGAGTTCAAGGAGTGTAGACGACTTGATTCCTGTTGATCCTGAGATAAACGCCACCCTAAGGCGTCTTGCCGCAGAGAAGAGAAGAAGAGAAGAGCCCAAAGCTATGGGGGAGAACACCCCACCTCACAAGTCCCTACTGGAGTACTCGATGCTTTCCCTCGAGTCCACCTCCGCCATCTGTCCTCCTGCTATTACGGCGCAGAGCTTCGAGCTCAAGCCATCCTTGGTGACGTGGATTCAGCAGGATCAATTCTCAGGGGCACCCATGGAGAGCCCCATCGAACATTTGGACTCCTTCTTGGAGAAATGTGACACCTTTCGCATAAATGGTGTCACAATTGAGGCGATCCTTCTGAAGCTATTCCCCTTCTCTCTGCGAGATAAGGCCAAGCTATGGCTTAGGGGGAAGGACCCAAATACGTTCAACACTTGGGAGAATCTTTCAAACGTTTTTCTGACGAAATTCTTTCCTCTGGGGAAGACCATGAAGCTGAGGAGTGAGATCTCCTCCTTCTCCCAAGCCAGCCTTGAGTCCCTGCATGAATCTTGGTCAAGATTTAAGGAGATGTAGCGAAGATGCCCTCATCATGAGCTTTCCAAGTGACAGATAATTAATCTTTTCTACAACAGATAGAGGGATGACTTGAAGTCTTCAATGGATGCCATGGCTGGGGGTCCTTCATGTCCAGAAGTGAAGAAGATGCTAGGAACATTCTAGAAAATATGGCATCAAACAATGAGCGGTGGTGTGACGAGAGAGCCACACCTAGATCTGGAGGTATCCACAGGGTCGAGGATGTCGACAAATTATGCAGCAAGTTTTACTTGCTATCGACCCAGATCTTCGCGCTAATGGTAGGAGCCGGTGGTGCCGGTACACAACATATTGAGGCGGTGGAATCCGAAGTCATGGGAGACTTCAACGGTGGTGACATCTCACCACTGTTGGACCAAGCGAGCGCACTATTCTACAATCCTACGGGAAATGTGCCGTATCCACCACGAACTAGCTCCAATCCGGCCTACTCTACAAATAACCGGAACCACCCCAACCTTAGCTACCGGGCACCGTATCAGCAGCCGCCTCCTCAGCAACAGCAGCAGCTAATATATCTGACGGCTAGGCATCAGCAGCAGCAGTTTTAGCAGCAGTAGCCTCCACAACAGTATCCGCAATATGCTCCCAGGAATCAGTAGCCCATTCAGCAGCAGCAGTAACAACAATATGGCCAACAGTGAGCCATCTCTCTGGTTGAGTCCCTATTGACTCAATACATCACCAACCAGGAGAAGATTAATTTGAAGATGGAGATGGGTCAGCGGGCTCTCACTGACCAAGTAACCCAGCTTGGGTTGCAAGTGGCGAACCTTCAAAGGTCGTAGAATCTATTGCCGCCACAACCTGAAGTGAACCCGAGGGGAGCAAATCAGACTTTGGCACTCACATATGAGAATGCAAATGTGTCAGCTATCGTATTGAGAAGCGGAACACAAATCCCCACAAGAGTGCCCCCCAAGGAACCGGAAGCACCGTTGGTCGTTGAGCGACCAATTGAAAAATTGAATGAAGACGGTGCTTCGTCGCCAAAGCAAACGACTCCGGAGGGAGTCCCTGAAGAGGAGAAGAAGAAAAACGAGGAAGGGAGCCTCAAAGTATTCAAGACCGTTGTGCCTTTTCCATAACGGCTAGCCCAAGCCAAGATACATGAGAAGTATGGCAAATTCTTTGCCATGGTCAAGGATCTAAGCTTGCAAATCCCCTTTCTCGAAGCTATCGAGACGATTCCCCCCTACGCGAAAGTTTTAAAGGATTTGGTGATAAGAGGGTCCAGAAAGGAGAAGGTCGTATTGACGGCAGAATGCAGCGCTCTCATTCAGAGAGCAAATCCGCCTAAGCTTAAAGAACCGGGGAGCTTCTCTATCCCTTGTGCGATCGGGGAGGTAAAGATCCATCGTGCGCTCGTCGATCTTGAAGCGAGCGTTAGTTTGATGCCATTGTCGCTATATAAGAGGATAGGGATGGGCGACTTGGAGCCCACCGGTATGACCGTACAGCTTGCAGACCGATCGGTCAAATATCCGGTGGGGGTTATAGATGACCTCCATGTCAACGTAAGTGGGGTGCATGTGCCGGTGGACTTCGTCGTCATGGACATGCCTGAAGATGCGCACACCCCCATAATCCTTGGATGGCCTTTCATGGCTACTGCCGGCGTTTTAATAGATGTGAAGAATGGGAAGCTTTCCCTTAACGTCGGCAGCGAAAAAGTCGAGTTTGACTTAGGGTTGTCAATGAAGCACCCCAATCCCCCGGATGATCCGAGATGCAATATGCTGGAGTTAGATGAAGAGAGAGTTGTGGAAGCAAGATCCTGGGAAATTCTTTCAAGAAATCCCCCCGATACCTTGGGGGACTTAGAAGAACCAGTCGGCCTGAAGGAATATGATGTTGCTGGGAAAGCGGATGCGGCACACACGGTCCCTCCCGAATTTCAAAATGCTCCTCCGACGAGGAGGAAAGGGAAAGAGCCCATGGGGCTCACCGGAGAAGAGATTCGGATCCTGAAACGAGTGGCGGTAGACGCCAATATAAGGAAGAAGCCCCCGGATCCTGTCAACAAAGGACGGGTCATCGAGCAAGTTTTCTTGTCACCGCCGACGACACTGAAGGCCGTCAGCTCTAAGTCTGAAGCGATGCCGATTTTAGGGCATCACCCCCGTCCACCTTGAATATCATCTACGGGCGTCGAGCAAACGACATTAAACAAAAGCGCTTCATGGAAGGCAACCCATGCTCTAAACATTTATCTTCGTTTTTAGGATTATTATTATCTTTATTTTCTCTATTTTAATAATTAAATTCTGACGCGGGATCATTCGTCAAGAAACTTAGGCCATTCGTGTATTTTTCCAGGAAACAAGCCCTCACCCGATCGGGCAACCAATCAACCGATCGGGTGAGACGTATCTGACGATGGCCCGTATCTGCTCTCCAGTGAACCGATCGGGTGCAGCAAAGCGTGACCGAGTGGCAGACCGTTTGGGAACGGCCGAATTCTCGGAAATTTTGGGAATTGATCAACCGATCGATTGATACAAAGCGTTGTCGGGTGACTGACCGGGTGAGCTGTACTAAACTTTCGGGAAAAAGTGTGAAGTGGCCACCCGATCGGTTGAGTTCTCAACCGATCGGGTCGCCTGTAGCATCTTTTCAGCAATATTTTCGACTTAATTGTCAACCGATCGGGTGAGTTTTCACCCGATCGGTTTGACTTAAACCTTATATAAACCCCCCCTCACCCGTTCATCTCCCTCGCACGACCCCGATTCCCTCTCGCCGTTTCGACTTCCTCTCCATAGCCCGACCTCGTTTCTCCCTAAACTAACCACACAATCATCTCAATCGATCTCTCCCCTCTCTTTTTCCATCTCTCCATCGATCCCTCTCGCTTTCTCTTTGATTTCACCCCATCAAAAACCATAATTTCCGCCCAAACCCCCCCCCCCTTTCGAAATTTGCTGAAAAGAGTTACAGCAGCTTCACACTCCATCCCATTGCGGTGTGTTGGGACATCTACGAGCAAGGATCTTAATCTCGATTGGGTAACTTCGTTCCTTAGCTCGATTTTATATTTTGCCCTAGATTTTCATTTTGCTCGATTGCCTAAGTTAGTGTACATTCATCGCATCTTGCTTACACTCACACACACACACCGACTCCTCCTGCACAATGCCTCCACGCCGTGATAGACCCGCCAACGCTGGCACGTCCAACCCTAGGGCTACCCGGCGCACTAGTCGCACACGATCCCCCACCCGAGCCACCACCACCACCAATTCATCCACCACCCCCGCCCCGCACCCCTCTGACCACATTTACATATGCGACACAGAATACCAGATGACATTCCGTGACGACGACCATGCTGACCGGTTCATGGCCATGCTCCTCCTAGCAGGAGTGGGTGGTGAGGCAACTTAGCAGTCATTCGAGCGTGACCTACACATCCTTCAAAGCCTCATGCGTCACATTCGTACTAACTCACCCAATGATTTCGAGCCTGACATCCCACCCCTCACCACTCCTGGTCCACAGCAGAGGGCCCCATCACCACCCCCAGAGGGTGGTGACTCTGCTTGATATATTCCCATCCAGTTTTTACCGCCCCCTATTTTTAGTGCCCATCTGTCTTTGTGGGGCCCTGCTTTACCACAGCTTGGGGGAGGACCCACTCACGCATCAGGTCCCAGTTTTATTTTTATTTACATTTTTTTCTTTTATTCTCATCCCCCTAGCATATCTCTGCATTTTCATGATCACATCATATCGCTAGCATCGTCATGTCTAGCTTGGGGGAAGTCAATTTTTCTGTGTACTGTCGTGTGATGTTTTCTGTGTGTGCTTGTTTTATATTTTGTGTCATTTGATTTTCTATTTCTATTTTCCGTTTATATGTCGTGTGGTGTGATCTTTATCTTTATTTTTATTTTCAGTTTTGTATGTGCGTTTTTCTTGTTTTTCATATCTTTTGTGTCGGTGCGTATTCCCCCCCCATTTTCATTGCCCTCCTGTATTTACTCCTATTGCATTGAGGGCAATACAAGTTTCAGCTTGGGGGAGTCGCACTTCATGCGTCATTTGTGCCGTTTTTGAGTCGTTTTCATCGCGTCTTTATTTTTTTTCCTTTTCTTCTTTTTATCTCTTTCTCCTAGAGATGAACCCTATGATGAATTGCCACAAAAATCACACACACACACACCTAGCATGGCTTTGATAATCACATTCACTAACCCTAGGAAGTCGAGTCCTCTTGCATTTCATGCATCGTGGGACCACTTAGCCTTTTTGTGAGTCGTATGTCGTGAATAGCGTTTGGTGTGCTTCTACTTTGTGATTGTGTTTTATATACCTGTTCAGGAATGACCCCTAGATTATCATGCTTCGATTTGAATATGCGGTATTTGCTTGTCTTATCTGCTTCTGATTGCATGAATATGTATATATCGTATGCTTCACTTCGCATGTGTCGGGATTCCACGGTTAGAACTAGGATAGCCCATTTTATCATATGCTCTGATTAGCGAGACATTTCCCTTGCCCAAGTGTTTAGAATCCGATTTCTTTTTTTATTTTACTTGGTGCAAATCCCCTCATCGTGTACCGTTCTCCCACTTGGGAGAGTACACATGTATATATCCCAAAATCCAAAAATCCAAAAAAAGAGAGAAAAGAAAAACCCAAAAAGAAAAGAAAAGAGAAAATAAAGAATATATAGCCAAAAATCCAAAAAAATTCATATATCCAAAACCCAAAACATTGTGTGTGAATATTTCCTTACCTACCGAGAATAAAGGGAAGGCGAGAATTTGCACCGATTGTCCTATTCCACATCATCTCAACCCCCATCGCTTTCGAAAACACTTGGAATAGGGAATTTCTAGCTATTATCTTGGCGATAGTGTGGTGATGTCCGAGTCCCGACCTGTGGAGTCCTTGACACATGATGCGTTTCTATTCTCATACTCTTCGCATGCATGCTTGAGCTATATATTCGTCGCTATTTCTAAATCGAATCGATATTTGGGTCATTTCTTGGATTTGTGTATATGTAGTTTATAGCACAATGTAGATAGCGACACCGTCTGCTAGCACATGACCGCGCTCACTCGCGCTTCACCGTGTGGGCCCACGACACTTGTCTGGACTCGTATTCCTTGGTTTAGTGATGTGATGTGGCGTTTGCTTGCTTGGTGTGTCGTTTTTTATTTTATTGGCCCTGACGGGCGATTTAGGATTTAGAGTTCTCTTTTCTCTCTTTCTCTCTATTTTCTCCCTCCGAGCTCCTACTCTCACTCGTCTTCCTCGAGGAGGAGGAAGGGTTCAGCTTGGGGGATTTTGACGTGCGTTTATAATTCATATATTCACGCACTTATTCTTTTGTGTTTTTCCGTTATTTTCCGCCTTCTCGTATCCGCTTTCTCGTATTTTCTTGTTTTCTTTCACTTCTCCATGTTGTTACGTGTTTGCAGGAGTTTACCAACATATGGGACATATAACGACGATATCATAAGTCCCCGAAGCAACGGGAGGCGTAACGCGAGATCCAGGGGGCAAAACGACAAAGATCGCTATCTTTCAGCCCCCACCCGATCAGTTGGACTTATCCAACCGATCGGGTGCTGCACGAGTGCACCACCCGGACAGCAGCTGAAGCTACAGGAGCATCAACCGACCGGGTCGCCGATCGGTTCAACCCG
Source organism: Scilla litardierei (assembly GCA_030789695.1). Lineage (NCBI taxonomy): Eukaryota > Viridiplantae > Streptophyta > Magnoliopsida > Asparagales > Asparagaceae > Scilla > Scilla litardierei. The sequence continues at coordinate 256,770,763 of CM061142.1, read as the reverse complement.
ACTAACTTCTCAGGAAATTGGAGCTGAAATCCAACCGATCGGGTGATCTTCACCCGATCGGTTCATCTGTAGCCGTTTCCTCGAAGTGATGACCCGGAGAGCTCACCCGATCGCCAGCAGACCGTACCAAAACTTCCGAAGTCTCTGTCTTTTTGGGCAACAATTCCAACAGATCGGTTGATTTATCAATCGATCGGTTCACCCGATGAGCTCAAGATCCAAACGACGAGCAGCTTCCGCCAACCGACCGTCTCGCCTGACAGGGTGAAATTTTGAAGATTGCTGCCGAAGTTCGCTGCAGGTCACCCGATCAGATAATTCTTCACCCGATCGGGTGATGTCGTATTCTATATATAGAAGCCCTAGGTTTCCAGAAAACGGGGGTTGTTATTTTTGCTGTTTTCTCTCCATTTTGTGCCGGCTAGAATTTATTTGATATTTGTAAGTTGTCTGATCTTTACCAAACTTTAGTATAGTGTTATTTGCATTGCTCTTACTACTTTTCAATTGTCTGATTATGTTTTAACGGTCGATTTTCATTTAGATCGCTTTTTAGCAAATATGTGTGAGTAGTTCCCAAATCTGGGATTTCGGTGGAAACCCCTTCCTGGATTCTCCTTGATGCGTCCATAGAACTAGGAAATCGATATGGATTAGGAATCTATCCATTACGCGGGGTGTTTCATTGTCATCGGCGGAAAAAATACCGCCTTTGACCGTTGGGCCGAGGGGGAATAAACTTGGCGGTTGACTCCCTAGCCATAGCTCACACCCTTAGTGTAGACATCGAATCCTAGCGCACGGGAGCGGTAGGATGATATGTTGGGAGTTATTTGCGAGCTTAGTGCTCCCGGAGTCGGTCAGTGTTAATGGACATAGGAATGCCCACTGACCGAACCAGGGAAGTCCGGCGTGTCATCCTGGGCACCGACCGGAATATCGGGCCTATGGGACGCCGGTATCACTCTTAGAGGTAACGTCTCACCACTATACCCTAATTTCGATCGATATCTCATCCGTCGGCCGTATTGGCGAGAATCGCAGGATAGGGTGGAAACCAAAGTCCTAGGTTTTCCATTTATATTGTTTATCCCTCGCATTCTATTTCCGTGACAACCAATCTACCGATTCGGGCTAGCTCACCCATGGGGTGATCCTTTCTGACACAAGCACAACCACGCCTCCCTGAGTTCGACCCCCAAGCCACACTACAACACCGTGCGCTTGTGGTTATAAATATTTAAATCTCACGCCCCAACCATATATTGCACACATCTGACACGCACCAAGTGGGGACGTCAATCACATTTTTGTTCATATTGACTATTGGGTGTATTGTTTTTATTTCAGTTAAATGACGGTATTTTGGTGTCTTCTGGAGTCAATATTGCATGTCGGGACCAAAGCGCATTTATACGACAAAGATCTGATGGCCAAAGATGAGGATTTGAAGTTTTGGAGCTTCAACCGATCGGGTGGACAGATCCACCCGATCGGTTCGTGCACACGTATCAGACTCGAGGAGGATCAAGCAAAGAAGCAAACCCCAACCGATCGGTTTAGTGATCGGTTGGGAGTGACAGTGTTCTCTATTTTGTGAGAAGAACTCACCCAATCGGTTGACACGTCAACCGACCGGGTGGCCTTTTCTTCCCCTTTCGTGCACTGATGATGCATTCATTAAATATATACTATCATTCCAGTGGGATATTGGATTATCTCTTATTTTTTTAGCGTCAGCATCGTCGTTATCTTTCCAACGATAGGTCGCATGCCCAAATCCGATTTTTCTACATTTTTCTGGAATTTTCTGAGCGCAGCTGGGTGCTGAAATTCTGAGCTGTCTGGAATTTGAACTTCAACCGATCGGGTGGGCTATTCAACCGATCGGTTGAGCCCATTTTCAGCAGTTTTGAGTTACTGTTTATTTCCACCCGATCGGTTGAACTTGCAACCGATCGGGTGGCCCTTTTTCAGCAGTTTTAGTGCGATTTTGGACCCGAACTGTTTGGGTTTTGTTGGGGGGCTATAAAAATGAGATGTTGGACGACTTGTAATGGGTTCCCCTCTATTTTTCAGGACTTTTCAGCCCCTTTCATGGGAGCTTTAGATGAGTTTATATTAGGGTTTCTCTTTCAATAGATCTTGTAATGGATTGATGGATTCTAATGCAAGATAAGTATTTCTTCTCTTATTTCTATTGCTTTGTGTTGTTTTCAATAAGCTTGATGTTGAATGTTTGTTTGTCCCTTTTATTGCTTGCTATCATGTTCTTCACCAATGAGCAGTGTTTGATGAACCCTAATATAGGTTAGAGCAGGATTAATGCTTGGGATATTTCATTTGACTTGATTGCATGTCAAGTGTTTGATGGAATGTGTCAATGGGAATGTCTAGCAATCTGAGACCAATCTGTATGGAAACACACTAGATGGAGTTTGGGGTTGGGCTCCGGATGCGTGTCCCGTCAATATCCACTTTGATGTATTGCTAGAAATCACATTCGACCTATTTGGCCATTAAAGTTAGCTAGGTCGTTTTATTGTCATTGGCAGGAGAAAGACCGCCTTTGACCATCGGGCCAAGGGGAAATAACACGGGAGTTTGGTTTTCTTGACATAGCTCACGTCCTAACGTTGACATCGAGTCCTTGCACGTGGGAACGGCTTGGACGAAAGGTTTGGGAACTATCATTGTGGCCTTAATGCTATCGGTTGCGGAGGGTGTTGGACATGGGAATGCCCACCGTCCAAAACCGGGTAGACCTAGCGTATCATCCTGGGCACCGACCGAAATATCAGGCCCATGGGGCACTAGATACCACCTTTTGGGGCAATGTCTTTTCCTGGGTCGCGTCGAATACCAAGGGTCATGAGTGCTCTAGCCCATGTTAGCGGGGATTCATTTCTTGTTTTTTTTCATTTCTTTCCTTTATTCCTACACTACCCACTCATATCATCTGTGTAGCTCTCACACAACCTAGGCGAGGCTTGTAGCGTTCAAGCCATCCACCTCCATGTGTTTGATATACCCGAACCCTACACTAACCGTGCACTTGCGGTAAAACGACACCATGCGCTAATCATAAACGGGCCGCCGGTCAAGTTTTTTGGCGCCGTTGTCGGGGAGGCGTTCGGTTTGATATTAGCTTAGCTTGGGTTCGTTAGGATACACATAAAAACATTAAAAAAACAAATACAATAACCAAGAAAATTTTCCCCCACCATCATATTATATTTTTTTATTCTCTTGTACTATTGACGCCTCTCTATAGTTTTCTTATTTTTTTGTACATGTATCTTTGCTATTACCATGTGGAGACCAAATTTCGATGCTCAGATGGGAGGCTATGATCTTTATTCATTTGTGGTTTGTAAGATTTGTGGGATGGCAGGGCACGTGCATAATGATTGCCCATTTTCGCTTGAGAGCCTTATTCTAAACCAAGGCAAAAAAATTTCCCACAACCTTAGCCCAAACACCTCCCATCCATTTCCTCAACCTTATATCCCTCCACCCACACAAGAAAAATCAAGCCATGAGTCTCTCCTTGAAAGAGCCATTTTTAACCAAGAACAAATATTGCAAACCTTTATGGTACCAATCACCGAGACTACACTGAGGAGAGGGGATGGAGGAGAGGATATACCCACTTTCATGGTTGAGATCACCATTCCATCGGCCACCATAGACACATCTCATGCCGATGTCCCATTTTTTCCACACTACCACTTGGATAACGAAGTATTTTTTGTTGATGATAGGGAGGATGGGGTGATTTTTCTAGGATCTGTGGGACAAACTTCTCATCTTGATTTGGATACCCCACATGAGTCCTACGAGAGCACCAAGGAGACTACAGAGTTTATGCATACCGGCGTGGAGGATGTGCATGAGGACGAGGACACTACATCCACATACGAGTGGTCCGCTCCACATCCAACTCCACAGCCATCTCTGTTGTTACCTCTTCCTTGGTCTGTGGTCAAGCACAATGATGTCATTCAGGACATCATGCAGATGGTGGAGCATGAGCATATCGTCGAGGAGAATGTGCATGAGGGCTTGGATACGACAGTCCACTTCATGGAGCCCAAGTCACATCTACCTCTACCGTCACTCTCCACTTCTTCTGTGGCTGAGCATCTACTTGAGCATATTGCCCATATTCAGGGAGATTTTCATACTCACTCTCACTCCACTTTTGAGTCTCGCTTTTCACTTCCTATTTCTTTAGACTCATATATTTTTGACACATCATATCTCTCGCGGGACAGAGGATCTACTTCCCTTGAGGTAGGCTGCGGTGCGTCACCACCTAGAGAACCACTTCTCATGGAGAGCGAGGATTTGGTTGTCACTAGCACAAAGGATAGCGACCCATTCTCAGGGAGTATTCGTCACCCTTTTATTATTTTTCCATCTTATGTTGACGATTATCTCTGGGATACATTTATTTTGGGAAATGATTTCTTGCCATGGGCTAATACACCTCATTCTTTGTAGGTTATAGGTGGACACCTACGAGGGATGCTTGGAGGTGCATTGCTTGGGTCCATTGGCACACGTGGCACATCGCTTCTGGCAGAGCCATAGCAGCAGCAATTAGAGCAGCTACCTGCCCCACTCAAAATTCTGGATCCGCCTATGCTCAGGCATATCATAATCTAGTAGTGTAAATATTTACCGCTTTCTAGTTTAGATTAGAATAATCTCGTCTCCTCTTATTAGCGAGGGGAGCGTATCTAGGGTTTGATTTTGCATCATAAAAACCCATCATGTCGTGCCCTTCTATTATTTCACCCCCATCACCCTATCCTTGTTCTTTCGGCACTTTTCTTGGCCCCGTTATCATTTTTCTCCATGAGACCACTACCACCTCCAAAGGGTGGTGATGCCTGTTTTGCATATTGTTCACTCTCCTCTTTATCTTTTATGCCCCGTATCGAATTTTCATATCTTTTGGGCATAGCTTATTTTAGATTGGGGGAGAGTATCACCCATAGTCATTTTTGTTATTTTTGATGCAATTCCCCTCCCATTTTATCTTTGCCCTCTCATGAGTGATCTTATTGCATTGAGGGCAATGCAAGCTTTAGCTTGGGAGAGTTGCATTTCATGCATGTTTCCTTTATTTTCTTCCATTTTTTCACCTTTTTCATTCATCAAAATTTTTCTTTTCATTTTTATGCATCATTCCCATCATGCATTTTTCTTTCTCCATTTCATTCTTGCCTCTTTCTAGAGATGAACCCTCAATGATATTTTGCCACTCATGCTTCACTTTTCGCATTTGAGCACCTTTTCCCATCACGCTATTTCTTTGATTATTCAATGCTCATATATGTGTTTTGCCATCTTTTGGGTTTATTTGCTATATTTCGAGATTGTTGGTTGTGATTGTGTTTAAGGCATGATTCTAGCTATATATCATATTTTAATATGCCCCTCTATTTTGAAGTTCCTAGATTTTCACGCTTCATTTCCTAAAAACGGTTATTTTACCATCCTACCCCCGTGCTTCTAACTCTTGCATGAAATACTATATATGTACTCTTATCACATGTGTTAGCTACCTTTCAACGGGATTAGGATATCCATACCTTTGTTCCGTGCTTTAATTCATGTAGGATTTTCTTGCCATGCTTGGATTTGTCAAAAATTCTCTTTTGTTTTACTTTGTACATCCCCCCTTGTCGTGCATCGTTCTCCCATTTGGGGGAGTGCACACTTTTCATCTTCCACAAAAAAAACATTACCCAAATAAACACTTGTGTACATATTTTTGTATAATGGTCCTTCGGTGTTCTTCGTAACCCGACGCCCTAAAGCCATCTAGCTTGGGATGCGTAGGCCGCCCTTGCATTCCATGCGATTCAGCAAGTTTGCAAGACAAAAATATTAAAATCAAATCAAAAACAACAAAAACAAAACAAAAATCAGAAATATGTATATATGCCACATTCTCCCCTTTTCCCTCGCTCTCCACATCTACTATATTTGATATCACCATTGTATATAGGGAAGGCGAGAGTTTGTACAAAGTGATCTTTTCACATCTTCTCCATCTCCTTTTGAAAATACAAGCAAGGCAAGAAAGTGTTTCAAAAATCAAAAACGACAAGTGTGTGGTGATTCCTTACATCCAAGTCCTTTATAGTTATTCCCATGATTCATATCTATTCTTTCTTACTTCTTCATGCATGCATTGGTATCTAGTATTCACCGTTTTGGAAGATTTGATATGAATTTTGAGCTTCCTCATATTTGGGCATATTATCTACTATAACATGCTATGATAGCTATGCCTTTGCTAATGTCAGGCTTCTATCTCTTTTGTGCTACTGATATGAACCCATGATGTTATATTATGAGATTGAATTCTTGAATTAGATTGTGATAGGCTTTTCCCTTGTGCTTAATTGTGTGGTGATTACATTTGTGTTTTGGAGAGGGTGATATAGGATTCTTCGCCTTCCTTTCTTGCTCTCGCACCTGATCTTCATTCCAAGTCGTCTTCCTCGGGACGAGGAAGAGTTTAGCTTGGGGGCTTGACGCGTGTTCATATTTCACCTTTTGCACAAGCTCTTCATCGTGTTTTCATATGCGTTTCATCTCATTCCATGTTGTATATATCACATTTTGGTTCATATTGACTATTGGGTGTATTGTTTGTATTTCGGATAAATGTCGGTATTTTGGTGTCTTCTGGAGTCAACATTTCATGTCAGGACCAAATCGTGCTTATATGGTAAAGATCCGATGGCCAAAGATGAGGATTTGAAGTTTTGGAGCTTCAACCGATCGGGTGGACAGATCCACCCGATGGGTTCGTGCACATGTATCAGACCCGAGGAGGAGCAAGTAAAGAAGTAAACCCCAACCGATCTGTTCAGTGATCGGTTAGGTGTGACAATGTTCTCTGTTTTGTGAGAAGAACTCACCTGATCGGTTGACACTTCAACCGATCGGGTGGCCTTTTCTTCCCCTTTTGTGCAGTGTTGATGCATTCATTGAATATCTGCTATAATTCCAATGGGTTTTTGGGTGATCTCTTATTTTTTTAGCATCGGCATCATCGTTAGCTTTCCAACGATATGTCGCATTCCCAAATCCGATTTTTCTACATTTTTCTGGAATTTTCTGAGCGCAGCTAGGTGCTGAAATTCTAGGCTACCTGGAATTTGAACTTCAACCGATCTGGTGGGATATCCAACCGATCTGTTGAGCCCATTTTCAGCAGTTCTGAGTTACTGTTTGTTTCCACCCGATCGATTAAACTTCTAAACGATCGGGTGGCCCTTTTTCAGCAGTTTTAGTGGGTTTTTGGACCCGAACTGTTAGGATTTTGTGGGGGGGGGCATATAAATATAAGATGTTGGATGACTTGTAATGGGTTCCCCTCTATTTTTAGTGCTTTTCAGCCCTTTTCATGTGAGCTTTAGATTATTTTAGACTAGGGTTTCTCTTTCAATAAATCTTGTAATGGATTGATGGATTCTAATGCAAGATAAGTATTTATTCTATTATTTCCATTGCTTTGTGTTGTTTTCAATAAGCTTGATGGTGAATGTTTGTTTGTCCCTTTTATTGCTTGCTATCATGTTCTTCACTATTGAGTAGTGTTTGATGAACCCTAATATGGGTTAGAGTAGGATTGATGCTTGGGATATTTCATTTGACTTGATTGCATGGCAAATGTTTAATGGAATGTGTCAATGGAGATGTCTAGCAATCTGAGACCAATCCGTATGGCAACACACTAGATGGAGTTTGGGGTTGGGGTCCGGATGTTTGTCCCGTCAAGATCCGCTTTGATGTATTGTTAGAAATCACATTCGACCTATTGGCCATTAGGGTTAAGCTAGGGCGTTTTATTGTCGTTGGCAGGAGAAAGACCGCCTTTGACCGTCAGGCCAAGGGGAAAAAATGAGAGTTTGATTCTCTAGGCATAGCTCACGCCCTAGCATTGACATCGAGTCCTTGCACGTGGGAACGGCTTGGACGAAATGTTGGGAGCTATCATTGTGGCCTTAATGCTCTCGGTTGCGGAAGGTGTTGGACATGGGAATGCCCACCGTCCGAAACCGGGTAGACCTAGCGTATCATCCTGGGTACCGACTGGAAGATCAGGCCCATGGGGCACTAGGTACCACCTTTTGGGGCAATGTCTCACCCTGGGTCGAGTCGAATACCAAGTGTCATGAGTGCTCTAGCCCGTGTTAGCGGGGATTCATTTCTTGTCTTTTTCATTTCTTTCCTTTATTCTTACACTACCCACTCAAATCATCCGCGTAGCTCTCACACAACCTAGGCAAGGCTTGTAGCCTTCAAGCCATCCACCTCACTGTGTTCGATATACCCGCACCCTACACTAACCGTGCACTTGCGGTAAAACAACACCACGCCCTAATCATAAACGGGGCGATGTATCAGACCATCACAGGTTGATAGTAAGCCATGGATTCTAATCAATCATCTCTTTCTTATCTTCCAATCTTTAGTTACAAGGAGAATAAGATCAACTACCAATTTTGGAGCATCAAGATGAAAACTTTATTCATTTCCAATGATGTGTGGGAGCAAGTAGAAGACGGTGTTGCTGATTTGGCAGAAGGAGCCACTGTAGCTCAAAAAATGCTCATAAAGAGAAGATCAAGAAGGATGCTAAAGCTCTCTACTTGATTCAACAAGTTGTATATGAGACTATCTTTCCCAGAATCATGAATGCTTCAAGATCTAAAGAAGCTTTGGATATTTTGAAGGAGTTCATTGGATCTACAAAGGCAATAACTGTAAACCTTCAAACTTTCAAAAAAGATTTCGAAAATTTGACAATGAAGTCATCTGAATCTATACAAGACTTCTTTTCAAGGATCACCCCTATTATTAACCAAATGAGGTCATTGGGTGAAGATCTTGCTGAGCAGAAGGTGTTTGAGAAAGTGATGAGAAGCTTGACACCAAAATTTGATTTTGTAGCAGCATCAATTGAGGAATCAAAAGACCTCTATGTTTTTACAACAAGTGAGTTACTTGGCTCACTTTCTGCTCATGAGGATAGACTCAACAGAGGCAAGGATGATGAAGGAATAATCCAAGCCTTTCACCCAAAAGTGACAATAAGCTCACCATTTAGCAATGACAGACCATTTGGTGGTCGTGCAAGATATCATGGCTCAAATAACTTCAGAGTAAGAAAAGGAAGAAGTAATTGGAGACGTGGAAGAACTGGTAGGCAGCAAATGTATCAGCCTAGATTAGAAGTTCAGAATAGATATAAGCCCAAAGAACCCATGATGAAAGCATGTACTCATTGAGGAAGAACTAGCCACGAAATTGAAAATTTTTGGTACAAAAACAATACATCTCCAAAGTGCTGGAAATGTCAGAAGTATGGACATTATGAGAAGGATTACAGAGAAAACTGAGGAAAGAAGTAAGCTAGCAGAGAAAACAAGGAAAAGGAGCAAGTCAACTATGTGGAAGAAGAAGCTCGCGAAGTTGATAACTTGTTCATGTCAAAATTTGATGATATTATAGTCAACAACTCCCTCACTTGGTATCTTGATAGTGGTTGCAGCAATCACATGACAAGTAAGCAAGATTTATTCATCAATTTTGAGCCTATTAATGCTAGAGATGTTAGACTTAGCAATGATAGGAAAGCTACTGTAGAAGGAATTTGTGATATTATTATGCTTATTAATGAAGGGAAGATTCAATTAAATATGTGATGTATGTGCCTGATCTAAAACATAATTTGATAAGTGTTGGTCAATTAGTGAAGAATGGCCTTTGTGCTACGTTTGATGAAGATCAATGCAGGATATATGATAAGAAGAGGAGGAAATTTGTTTGTGAGTAAAATGACAAATAACAAGATGTTTCTTACTATGTTCCTGGTCCTAACAATACCAACTTTCTAAGCACCATAATTGAAGATGACTTAGAACTTTGGCATAAAAGATTTAGCCTTTCAATGTGGCTGGCTTAGTTGAATTACCAGAAAAGAAGCTAGTGTATGGTTTGCCATCATTAAAGCAAGTTAAAGGAAAGCATGATTGTGAAGCTTGTATTTTAGGCAAGCAACAGAAGAAGAAAGACCCTTCACATTCAAATTGGAGAGCTTCAAGACAATTGGAATTGGTTCATCCAAACCTGTGTGGCCCAATGTCTGTTAATTCCCTTAGTGGATCAAAATACTTCATGATCGTAGTGGATGATTTCATTAGATACTGTTGGATTTATTTCCTTAAAGAAAAGTCTCAAGCCTTGAGTTTATTTAAGAAGTTTAAATATGAAGCTGAAGGGAAGTTGGCATGCAAAATTGGCACTCTCAGATCAGATAGAGGTGGAGAATTCTGCAGCAGAGAGTTTAATGTTTTCTGTGAAGAAAATGGCATAAGGAGACAATTGACAGTCAGTTACACACCTCATCAAAATGGTGTTGCCGACAGGAAGAATAGAGAGATTATGGAGTTAGCAAGGAGTGCTATGAAGGATAAGAAGATGCCTCTTGAGTTTTGGGCAGAAGCATGTGCAACAGCTATATTTGTCATTAACAGAAGTCCCACTTAAGCTTTGAAGAATAAAACTCCGTATGAAGCACTAAATGGAAACATGCCCAAGGTTACTAATATGAAGGTGTATGGTTGCAAAGCATATGTGTTGAAGCCTGCCAACGCAAGAGGAAAGCTTGATGATAAAAGTAGGAAGGGAATATTTATAGGCTATAACATTGAATCCAAAGCCTATAAAATTTATGATCCAAATACAAGAAGTGTGATTATTAGCAAAGATGTGGAGTTCAATGAAACTGAAGCATGTGAATGGAATGGAAAGGAACCAACTGTGGTAGACTATAACAGGTTGGAAGTGGATACATTGCCTGAAGCAAATCAGCCAGATGCAAATCCTAGCTCAAGTACTACAAATCACAGTTCATATGCAACCAATCACAATCCAGATTCTACAACGAGTAGTTCATATGCTAGTAGTTCCAGCAGCAGTTTCTCAAATTCTCCAAGTGAAAATCAGAATGTGAGGACAAGATTATTGGGAGATATCTATAATGAGAGTTAGGAATTATTTGCTTGTTTTACTGCAGAACCTGCAGATTTTATTGAAGCTTGTGCTGAAGATGAATGGAGAACAACCATGCAAGAGGAGATTACTACTATTGAGAAGAACAAAACTTGGAGCCTGTGTGAGCTACCACAAGGAAAGAAGGCAGTAGATGTTAAGTGGTTGTATAAGACTAAATACAACACTGATGGCTCCATAAACAAGCTAAAAGCTAGGCTTGTGTTTAGAGGATTCACTCAAGTCTATGGAGAAGATTATGAACATACTTTTGGCCCAGCTGCCAGATATGAAACTATAAGAACCTTACTTGCATTTTCAGCCTCCAAAGGATGCGAAGTTAGACAGCTAGATGTGAAATCAGTATTTTTAAATGGTGCATTACATGAAGAAATTTATGTGAAATAGCCTCCAGGATTTGTTAAAGAAAATCAGAGCTCAAAAGTTTATAAACTTCACAACGCCTGGTATGGATTGAAGCAAGCACCTAGAGCATGGTACCAAAGAACACATGAATTCCTGATCAAACAAGGCTATACAAGGAGTGATTTTGAAGCTACACTGTATGTCAAGTCAAAAAATGATAATTTTCTAGCTATATGTCTCTATGTAGATGACCTTATTTATACTAGCAATGAAGAGTCTTGGCTTGACAAATTTAAAAGACAAATGGAGCATGAATTTGAAATGAGTGATTTAGGAAAGCTGCATTACTTCTTGGGACTAGAAATAATAAAACAGAGCATGAAATACGTGTGTCTCAGTAGAAGTATGCTCAATCTATGCTGAACAGACTTAAAATGGCAAATTGCAAATTTTTGGACACCTCTTTCAATGCCAAAGTAAAGCTTGTAGTAGATGATATTGCTGGAGTAAATGAGAAGCATTTCAAAAGTATAGTGGGAGGTTTGATGTATTGGGCACACACAAGACCAGATCTGTCATGTGCTGTAAATCAATTGGCAAGAGTTATGCATAAGGCTAATGTGATTCACATGACAGCAGCTAAAAGAGTGCTGAGATATTTTGCACGAACCAAATAACTTGGTCTATTTTATGGCAGAGATGAAGCTTGCAAGCTGATAGCATATTCGGACAGTGATTGGCAAGCAGTGGAGAAGATGGAAGGAGTTTGACATGATACACATTATTACTGGGAAAATCATGTATCACATGGGGCACCAAAAGACAGAATTTAGTTGCTCTCTCCACAACAGAAGCTGTGTATATGGCCTTGTCCTATACATCATGTCAAGTTGTATGGATGAAGAGAATTCTGGAAGATCTGAAACAAGAGCAATGTGAAAGTACTGTTATTTTTTGTGATAAAAAGTCTAAAATCCATCTTGCAAAGAATTTCATCAATCAAGGAAGAACCAAGCATATTGATATAAGGTTCACTTCATAAGAGAATTGGTTTCTGAAAAAGCAATTGTGCTTCAGCATTGCAAGTCATTTGATCAATTAGCTGATGGGTTTACAAAGGCTTTTGACATCAAACAATTCATCAAATTCAGAAATGAGTTTGGGCTTAGACCCAGTCTATATTAAAGGGAGGATATGACGGAGTTTATTCAGACTTGAAGTGTGTTCGGCTGTTCAATAAGTGTGTTCAGCCAGCTTCATAAGTATGTTCAAGTTGTGAACAAGTGTGTACAGCCTTAAAGGTAAGTATGTCCAAGTTGTGTACAAGTGTGTACAGTCTTAAATGTAAGTATGTCCAAGATGTGAACAAGTGTGTTTAGTCTTAAAACTAACTATGTTTAGCTGCTGAAGAAAAGGAGCTTAGCTGTATGCAAATTAATTCTGTTATTTAAGAAAGCAAGTCCTTTGATATTTGTGTATATTGTCTAGTGTAGTAAATACTTGTACTAGTTGATGTAAACCCAGACACAGCATAATTGTATGTATGGGTACAATAAGTTGTAGAAGAGAAACAATGATGTATATGTAATTAAAAAAGAAAAAAAGAAAGAAGAGAGAGTGAGATCTCTAAGATTAAGATCAGAAAAAATATCCAAGAAGGGGAAGGAAAAAAGGGCTTCAGCTTTGCCTGGAATTCATGTAAAAAATTCCTGAAAATTTTTTCTTCCTCATTCTTTCAAATTTGTGTTCACGGTTTTGTGTAAACACTTGCATTGTATTATGTACATACTTAAGTGCTTGTCTGTACACAGATATAATGTAATTGGAACACAGTTATTCTAGTTTCCTGCACATTATTGTTTACACAGATCCTTCTTTGTTTTCTCCTCCTCCCTTCAAAAGATCATGTCTTTGGCTAGTGAGCTTTGCCTCAGCATCTAACACCTTGATGGAGGCTATATATCCTTGATTAGTCAGCCCATTACAACACCGATCTTTGCCCAACATCAAAGCAGCTCTGAAAGCTTTGAATGTTTAGTCTCACGTCGGTAAGAATAGTGCATAAGGAGTAGTTCAAATAGGTTTTGTTGGCTTTGACTAACATAAAACATTCCGTCTACTTCGATCCATTAATCTTTCCTCCACGTTCCCTTGACCCCCGTCAACGAGATTCACATGCTCGAACCTCGAACTTTGCCTGAATCAACAACCGACCCGTGGCTTTTGACATATACGAAACAAATTTTTGATCACGTACTTACAAACCTTCAGGGAAATTAAGAAACATTACTGACGGATGACGTCAGCAATAGCTGCATTTTTTCTGACGGGTGCCGACAGCAATAGTTCCACTTTTGCTGATGGCGACCTGCAGCTATAAGTGAAATTTGCTGACGAAAATCGTCAATAAACTTTTACTTACCACTGCGTGCTAACTGGATTGCTGACGGATTTTTACTGTCAATGAATAGTTTCAAAGACATTTTTTTGTGTTTTGCTGATGGAAATTTCCGTAACCAAAAGTCAACTTTCTTGTGGTGACTTACCTACATCTACCAAGAACTCCAAAAATGTCCACCATCTTTTCCTCCTCGGCTCCTCTTCAGGCAACTTGATGTACATATATGGGTGGGCATCGGGTAAACCCGATTATTTTAAACGGATCCAAATCCGAATCCGAACCAATTCGGATGGGTTAAAAAATATTCCGAAATCCGATACCGATTAATCGGATTCGGATCGAGCAACTCCGAAGTTGTAATCGGATAGCGCACCCAGAACCTAATCCTGATTCCGCACTAGAGGGCTGAATTGTTTCATCATTCAAGAGGCCCCAAGCCCACCGCCTACTCTCTAATTTATAGTGCAATTGTTTAAGATATTTGACCGATGTGGGACTAAATAGGCGCGGCAATGCAGCGATTGCTATCTTCTGCAACCGGTTCATGTTCATCATTTAGTCCCACATCGATGGGACAAGAGATAATCAAATTGTTTAAAATAGCACAGTTCGGCCAAGCAACACGACCATAGAAAGGCGCAGCCCATAGGGCACTCAAACATAACCTCTAAGTGGAAGCCCCATTGCGATTTGTTACCGCCCTACTCTCTAATTTTTAGTACCATTCTTTCTTTGATTTGTCCGATGTGGGACTAAATTTCCCGCACCCATTCAGCGATCGCGCTCGCTCTCTCTCGCTCTCTCTCTCTCTCTCTTGCGAGCACCCATTTTCTGTGTTTTCATTAGTCCCACATCGGTGGGAGTAAAAAGAATTTAAGTGTTTATATAGATTATTGGGGTTGAGGTTGGTGCGCTTGAAGCGGAATCGGATCGGTATGGTATTTGGAGGTTCGATCCGCTTTCCAGTTCCGAATTAATTCGGTTGACAAATTTTAACCAGAATCCGAATCCGATTTCGAATTGACCGAACATTCGGAGTCGGATTCGGGTACGGAACCGGGTTCGGAATCGGAAACGGATATTTTGCCCACCCCTATGTACATATATGCCTTTAAAGCCATGCTAAATGGCTAATATATATCTCTCTCACAAACTCCTTGACTCTGAGCTCAAGCTACTCTCTAGAAAAATTTGATACATCGTGTAAAAATCTCTGACAAAGAGAGTGGAGTATTACTGCCCATGATCTGAAGACATGCTATCACATATTACATACATAGACTCCCAAAGAATACCAATACTACTAGTTGTTCTCTTTACTCCTCCATTTTCTTTGCATCTGTTGACATCACGAAGATGGAGTTTTGCTCCTTATGCAACTGTGGAAATCGGTTTAATACCGAGAAAATGTCTTCTCTCCTTATTAGATTTTTCAAAACAGCTACAACACATCATAGGTTCTAAGATTTTTCTTTCCAGAATATATATAGTCTCTAATATTGCTTAAATCTTCTTCACAATTTTTTGCTCAAATCTTCTTCACAATTTTTTGCTCGATCACAAGATCTTAAATCTCATGCTTTATAGAGTTTAGCAACTTTTTTATCTAAGCAGCATCCCACTTTCATTCGGCTGCATTACCTAATGGAGGATGCTTTCATTCGGCTGCATTACCTAATGGAGGATCATCAATCAAATGGCTTTTCACGATTTTGTATCACGGAACATATGATTCTTAGCAAATCAAATCTCATTGATTTTTTATATTTTACTTGATTTTTCTTTTGCTTGATGGCTATGGAGCTCACCACCATTTAGTTGCCACTTTCCCAGGCCAGGAGAATTTGAAGCATAGCAAACGTAGGGAACCTCATTTTGTCATACTTGTTATTACGAAAATTGATCAGAAAGGTGTACATATTGTGCATATATGTTTGTATAATATATGTAATCAGTGTGGGTTATGGATATGGTGGTGTAACCCAATGTACTCGAGACTTTTCTCTTTGGGTATATCCTTCTTACATTTGAGGACCCTTTACCACAGGCATGTCTGATATGGCAGTGTCACATTTGTCCGTGGGGAATCCCTCAAATAAAAAAAAAAATTTTACCCTCACCCAGCTTTACATTTATTTGCGGAAAAAAACACACTCCTACCCATTTTGCATTATGGTCCTTTTCGCATCCGTTTTTACATGCTTGCTCCCCATTTACCCCCGACTCTGCCGATATGCACACCCACGCTTTTTGTTCCTTCCTGCTTTCACGCCTCCACCGCTGCCATGGTCGTTTGGGTTTGTTTTTGCTCCGTTCACCAAGTGGACATGCAATTTCTAGTATATGTATATATATGTATATGTATGTATATATATATAACCAAAAATGTACCTAAGAACGTGCACAAGTAGAATTACCTGCGCACGCCCCCTCTGTTCGGGGTTTTAAAGAATTTTTTTTTGAATTTTTTTGTAGTAGGTAGATATACTTGTTATGTAGATCTCCACAAAATTTCAGGTCAACCAAACTCCATTTGGGCATCACAACATCCATCACAAAAACGTTGCTCAAAACTGTCCAACGTTTTTGTCTACACAGTTTTGCTCAACGTTTTTGTGATGGATGTTTCGATACCCAAATGGTGTTTGTTTGATCTGAAATTTGATGGGGAGCTACATAACAAGGATATCTATCTACTGCAAAAAAATTCAAAAAAAATATACTTTAAAACCCCGAATAGAGGTGACGTGCGCAGGCACATTAACCCCATACACACTCTCTCACTCACACACACACACTCTCACTCACTCACTCACAATGATATCATTCACACACACACACACAAATACAACATATATATAAATTGTGTAATTGATGTTAATTAAAATCATATATGATGTATTTGTGTGTGTGAATGATATCATTGAGTGTGTATTTTAATCCGTATACAAACGCATATAGGTATATGCCTCTTTAGCGAAAGATGCTTGGTAACTGCCAATGTCACTTTCAATTTTACTGTTGGATATTTTGCAAATTGTTCAAGTTATGGCAGCGCGAAACAAAGAGAGAAAAAGGTATGTGAAACTAGGGCAGTTAGATGTCTCCTTCCTTGGCTACAAAGATGTAAATGTATCTCACTCGATATTTTTGGAAATGAAACTTCAAACTTTAAAATTTGAACAGGTTCCCCCCATCGAGATCCCAACATCCACTTACGGCTCGCCAGAGTTCACGCAAGAAGGAACCATTTGTCCGGTGAGCAGCCGCAGTGGCTGGGGCAATCAATAAGGGAGCTCTATCACCGACGAGGTCCCCTCCAGATTAAAAACTAAACCACCATATTTCTCTCTCATCTCCCCTTTCCAATTAACTCGATCAACTATATCTCTCTCTTCCATTTGCTCCGCTCTTCTACGAGACCGATGAAAATTTACATTAATCTAGCTCAAAGGCGTGCTCGTGCTACTAAGAGAAGATGATCGAAGAGGAGGAATGTACACAATTTGATTGAATTCTCAAAGACGGGAAGGAGATGTCGATCTGGATCTCATCTTCTCTGCGGTAATCGACGCTAGATATCATGCGTCCATGGTTAGTAATACACGAGAAAATATTACAATTTTAAAATTTACTCAGCTACTTTTACTAGATAAAATGAGAAATGAATCACAAAAAGGCAATTGGGGGAGGGGGAATAAATTGGTTGACAAATTTAAGCAGCCTCAGGCTGCTCCCGCTGCTCTGAAGAACTGCTCTCTCAGAACCACTTGGAGTGGGTACTGTGAGGGATAAAGGGGAGCCACGTCTATATGGGCCCCACCGTCGGTGGTTCTGTTGCAGTGTTGATACTAAAGGGTTTCGTGGGTCATTATAGCTATAAAATTGATATCAGGCCTAAGTCGGACGGACGACGAAAACATAAAAGCAGCAAAAAAACAACTTAATGTTGTGAAGTAGAAACATGTTTAGAGAAGGTTGAGATCTAGTAAGCCACTAGCCTTCTTTATATAGTATTCATATTGGTTACTCATGTGTGTGGATACCCAATTGCCCCAATGGGTCCTATTCATAACACTTCCCCTTATCCAACCAACGTGGTATACTCGACTTATGAATATTGAATTATTCATTAGTGCTAATGAGTATCTTAAAGGGTGGATACTTCTAGGTCCAAGTTAGGGATGACTGCCTCGTTAAAAACCTTTAGATTTGGAAAACCCTGTGAGAAAAAACCAATAGCGAAGGGAAAAGAGTACAACACTCCATAACTTCCCCTGATTTGGGGATGTGTCCAGGGGTGGATACTTCTGTATCTAGAGTCACTGTGGTTGCCTCGTTAAAACCATGACTATGGAAAACCCTGTGGGAAAACCACTAGCCAAGGAAAAAGAGCACAACTCTTCAGTTGACTCCCCCTTATCTGATCAAGCTTTAGGCTTGCAGATATCCTATATATCTATACATTAATCTCCTATGCGTCTATACATCCATCTCATCTACAACATTCCGAAAGCAAATGTAAAGTACAAACATCATCCATCTATACAAGTTTCACTCATATAAGGCAGTAGCTGAAACTAAAGGAGCACTGCGAGTTGGTAGACAGCTCCACGTCTCAATCGTCATTTTCTACAATGTACTTCAGGACTTGGCTTTGTATATTCTTGAACTTCTTCTTGGATGATGAGCTTCTCGGGATGGTATGAGGATGTAGACATTGGGGTCGTCAAGTTGGACGATCCAAATTTAGCTCCAAGTTTGGGAGACCCAAGTACAATGGTCAAGTTAGTAACGACCATCCATGCCATTACTGTAAGAAGGCAAGTGTTAGGTGCATTTTCTGCACCTTTTTCTACCCTTTTCACACTTTATTTTCCCCGTTTATTTTATATCACTATTGCTTAATCACCAGTTTTACCCGTTTTTATCCATTTGATGCTTCAGGGGTATAATTTGTATATTTCAGGGAATCCATGAACAAAGAGATGCAATTCGGTTATTTGTGGAGCATAGGAGAGAATGCGGCAAAGATTAACGACGGTAGAATATCAAAAGAAGAATATTTGGGCCAAAGAGTAGTCAGCACAGCCGTGTGTGCAACCACACGGTCGTGTCATACCATGAGGCCAAAAGGGAGAGTGTCAGCAACAGCGACACGGCTACAGGACCGTGCTGAATCTGACTGCAGTAGATAAAGCGCTCCCCTTTTGCACGGTCGTTTCGCACGACCGTGTCACCTGGAGCAACTAGCGGTGTGAAGAAGGATTGACACGGTCATGCCAATTTGCGGCACAGCCATGCTCGAAGCAGCCATCGCTGCTGCCCTAGTTTTTTCTTAGTGGCGACATGGCAGTGCCGATTTGTGGCACAGCCATGTGCCCCTAAATTTTTTTAAAATTATAAATGCATATGTGAGTGAAATTGAGAGGGAGTTCCTTCTCTTCAGCGATTTTTCTAAGGGTTTCACACCTTTTGGGGGCTATCCTTCTAATGCCTTGTATGCCAATTTTAATTTTTGTTTTGTATTGAATCTATATAGTTCCTTTAATTGCATTACTTTTTTTTTTTGCTTTGTATTGAATCTATATAGTTCTTTTAATTGCATTGCTTTTAATTCCTATCTAAATACTAGTTGTGATTTGCTCTATTTGTTGTTTATTATGATGTCTAGTGAGTTGATTTTTAGTGCTTAGAGCGTAGCTAAACCCTAGTGCAGACGATTCTTATTGGTTAATCGACCCAAAGATCTTCCTATTAGATTATTGCTAGGGGTCTGCTGGGATGCTGCTCTTATCAACCCATCCCTCAATGGAGGATTGATCATCTAGTGCTAGGAACCAACTAACCATCGAGCACACTCACTAGAACAACTAGCTGGGGGACTCCCGACTAACCATCAGGTACCCCATAAGTGGCCCAAGCATTACCCCTCATTATCTCTATCTTAGACGTTATGAGGATGTGTATTAAGGGTTGAACCCTTATAGACGGCTCTACTCTACTAGGACAGGAAGCTAGGTCATCCCACACGTCTAGTCCATGCTAGTGGTGATGCGTAACCCTCAGCACTCTTTCTTTCCTTTTATATTTTTAGTGTAATTACTCCTTCATTGTCACCATTAGCATAGCAAATTAGATATACGATTAATCGATACTCGTACTCGACCTGTGAGCTACAATAGACACCGTATGCTTGCAGTTATCATATTTTAGCATCATCAAGCATATGACGCCGTTGCCGGGGAGGCAATCAACTTGGTATCAAATTAATCTTGTATTTGTTAGACTATACGTATATAAAAAGCAAAAAACAAACAATATTGTTGTGAAGGGAAATTTAGGGAGAATAGGTGTAGGGGGTTAAGAGCCCCCTACCCTTGTATTTATAACTTTCAATAATGGGTTGGATACCCAATTGGCCCAACGGGCCTATTCATAACACTTCCCCTTATCCAATCAACATTGAAATAAGAGGTGGATTCTTCAGGATCCGAGTTAGGGTAACTGTCTTGTTAAAGAAAGAACAGTTAACCCATAACTTCCCCTGTTTTGTAGATGTGTCTAGGGGTGGATACTTCAGGATCCAGAGTCAATGAGGTTGCCTCGTCAAAATCTTGACTACGGAAAACCCAGTGGGAAAAAACCTGTAGCCAAGGGAAAAGAGTACAACTCTGCAGTTGACTCCCCCTTATCTGACCAAGCTTCAGGCTTGCAGATTTCCTATGAATCTATACATCAGTCTCCTATGTATCTATGAGTTCATAGTTCTCTCATCCTGACCCAGTTTACATTTACTCACTCTCCTCATCCCAATCCCATATACAAGTTTCTCAAAGATACTAGTAGGCAGGGATTTGGTAAGCAAATCCGCCAAGTTATTACATGATTGGATCTTCTGTACCTCAATCTGCTTTTGCTTCTGAAGGTCGTGCGTCCAGAAGAACTTGGGGGAGATATGCTTCGTCTTGTCACCTTTGATGTAGCCGTCCTGTAGCTGGGCTATACATGCTGCATTGTCTTCATGGAGTGTAGTGGGTGCAAGAACGCCGGTCGTCAGGCCGGTGGAGGTGAGTATGTGCTGGATCACCGAGCGTAGCCAGAAGCATTCCTTGCTTCGAAGATCGCTAGTAGCTCTGAGTGGGTGGATGAGACGGTTGTCATGGTCTGCTTCACAGATCTCCAGGATATGGCAGTTCCGTCATATGTGAACATGTATCCGGTCTGAGACTTCTCTGTATGAGGATCGGACCTGTAACCTGTGTCAGCATAACCAACTAAACCAGTTGATGTCCCTTTCCTGTAGAATAGACCTAATTCTATGGACCCTTGGAGGTAGCGCAGAAGATGCTTAACTCCGGCCTAGTGCCGCTGTGTAGGTGCAGCACTATATCTGGCTAGTAATTTTACTGCAAACGCTATGTCAGGGCGAGTGCAGTTAGCCAGGTAAAGGAGTGCACCGATAGCACTTAAATAAGGCACTTCGGGGCCTAGTACTTCCTCCCCCTCTTCCAGCGGCCGGAAGGGGTCTTTGTGTACATCCAATGATCTGACGACCATCGGAGTGCTGAGGGGGTGGCACTTATCCATCTGAAACTTTTTCAATAAGTTCGATGTGTAAGTTGACTGGTGTAACAGGATCCCATCTTTAAGATGCTCTATCTGAAGGCCTAAATAGAATTTTGATTTTCCGAGGTCTTTCATCTAAAAAGTTTCTGTCAGGCTTCTAGAAATCTTTGCGATCTCTTCAGGAGATCCGATGAGGTTTAAGTCGTCTACATAGACGGCTATAATTACAAATCCTGTTGCCTTTGCTCTTATAAAGATGCAAGGACAGACTGGGTCGTTTTTAAATCCTTGCTGTGCAAGGAAGTCGCTCAGTCTGTTATACCACATCCTTCCAGATTGTTTTAGACCATATAATGATCTTTGCAGTTTCACTGAGTAGATGTCACGTTCTCTCTCTTTTAGTGCTGCAGGCAAAGAATAACCATCAGGCAATCTCATATAGATGTCTCGGTCTAGGTTGCCATATAGGTATGCAGTAACCACGTCTATGATTTGCATATCTAAACCCTCTTGTGCTGTTATGCCAATGAGGAATCGGAAGGTGATCGCGTCCATGACCGGGGAGTATGTGGCTTCAAAATCCACCCCAGGACGTTGGGTAAAACCCTGCGCTACAAGCCTTACTTTGTAGCGTACGATCTCATTCTGTTCATTTCGTTTTCTAACAAATACCCATTTATAACCCACAGGTTTTACACCTTTTGGTGTCTGGACTATTGGTCCGAAGACCTTGCGTTTGGTGAGTGAATCCAACTCCACTCCTATTGCCGCTTTCCACTTTGGCCAATCATCTCTGCTTTGACATTCTGTCAGAGAGCGTGGTTCAATATCATCGTCGCAGTACGCAACGTTGATGGAAATATTACACGCAAATGTGTCATCTATTGTTGTGCTTTTTCTGTCCCAATACTCCCCAGTTCGTACATAGTGTATCGATACTTCATTTTCTCCCGGTTTTTCCTCTTCATGAGAGTTTGGGAGAGATAGGGTAGCAGGGCTTAAATTAGCATCCTGTGGTGGTATTTGTTTACCATTACCAAGGGTCCTACTCTTTCGAGGGACTTGGTCCTTGGATCCCGATGGTCGTCCTCTCTTTTTGAGAGGTCCAACCATTTCCGCTGCAGGCGGATTGCATCCATTTTGCTGTATGTCAATCCTAGCTGGAGTGTTAGCAGTAGGGACGTGTGATTTGACAATCTTCTGGTTGTCAGTAAATTTGTCCGGCAAGAGATGGACAGTGTTTTGGATGTGGAGAATCTTTAGGACCTCCTCCTCACACTGGCTTGTTGGCGGATCAAAGTGACATAAAGTTTTTGTATCCCAAGTGATACTTTCTAACGCTTCGGGCTTCTTTGTCTGTGAGCCTAGTCTTGGAAACGATGTTTCATCAAATTCACAGTCGTCTAGACGTGCCTTAAAGACGTCCCCCGTAAGGGGTTCTAGGAATCTAATTATGGAGGGGGTGTCAAACCCAACATAAATGCCTAGGCGACGTTGTGGACCCATCTTTGTCCTTTGTGGTGGTGCTATGGGGACGTATACTGCACAACCAAATATTCTCAAATGTGAGACAATTGGTGGGGCTCCAAGTGCTAGTTGCATTGGAGAAGATGACTGACCTCCAGAGGGTCTTAATTTTATTAAAGATGTAGCATGCAAAATTGCATGACCCCACGCATTCACTGGCATCTGGGATTGAAGTAATAATGGACGAGCGATCCATTGCAGTCTCTTAATTAAAGATTCTGCTAACCCATTTTGGGTGTGAACATGCGCTACAGGATGTTCGACTTCAATTCCCTGAGCTTGGCAATAGTCTAGAAAGACTTGTGACGTAAACTCCCCCGCATTGTCCAGACGAAGTTTCTTTATCTGGTGGTCGAGGAAGTGGGCCCGTAACTTTATTATCTGAGCTAAAAGCTTAGATAGTGCTAGGTTACGGGTGGACAGTAGGCACACATGTGACCACTTAGTAGATGCGTCTATCAGGACCATATAGTACCTGAACGGACCACTTGATGGGTGAATCGGCCCACAAATGTCTCCGTGGATTCTTTCCAGAAAACTGGGAGACTCCACATCCACTTTCAGTGGAGAGGGTCTCGTGATCAGTTTACCCTTGTAACAGGGTGGACATGGGAATTTGCCTTTTTGAAGAATCTTCAGGTTCTTCAGGTCAATGCCCCTGGATTTCTTTATGATGATGTACATCATAACCGAACCAGGGTGTCCCAGTCGACTGTGCCAGAGTTGGAATTCTGGTGTTTGGGGCACTGCAGGTGCTCCACCATGGATGTTCCTGGAGTTTGTATACTTGTTTGGTAGAGTCCCGAGGGGAGTCACTTGAAACGTTCCACAATGGTTTTTGAACCATTTGTAAGAGCCGTTACAAGCAAGTATTCCCTTTTATCTTCCTCGACCGTCTCTAAGTGATATCCGTTTAAACGGATATCTTTAAAACTTAGGAGGTTTCGGATGGATTTAGGGGAGTATAACGCATTTTTAAGTGTTATTTGTGTGTTGCCGGGGAGCAATATAATTGCTTCCCCTGATCCTTCGATTATGTTTGCTGGTCCTGAGATTGTTCTCAGTGGGCCAGAATAACTACTTATGCTCGTGAAGTAGTCTAAGTTTTGAAGGATCGAGTGCGTCGATGCACTGTCCACTAGGCAGATAAGTTCCATATCTAAAAAAAGGGGGAAAGACATTCAAGCAATAAATATAGATAAAAGATTCACTTTCATAAATAAATGCTCAAAAGATATTGTTTGACATGGAAAATAGAACTAGATACGATGCATAAAATTGAAGATACATTGCTAATTGCATAAAAGTGGTCCAGATCTAGAGAGTGTCATCTCCCATGAAATCTTCAGGAGTCCATGAGCTCTCTGCCAACGCTGCGCTCTCAATCAGGTTTGTCTCAGCTCGAGGCTTAAGGCTTGCCTAGTAGAGGTCCTGGAGGTGTTTTGCTGTGCGGCAGATTCTGGACCAGTGGCCCGTCATCCCGCATTTGGAGCATTTGTCCTCCCAGTCTTTCTTGGGAGTGCCTCCTTTGTTGGGAATCCTCTTCTGCTTCTTGTCCACGAACTTCTGGTTCTGGGGAGGAGCTGGGGGAGTGGCCTTCTTTCGCTGCTTCTGTTCTTTCCATTTCTGGAATTTTGCCTTTTTGTCCGTCTTCTTCTTCTAGGAAGACTGGAAGTGTGCCTCTGCAGGAGGTGGCAATGGAGCGGAGCCAGGAGGGCGCAGGTTGTGGGTGGCAACCAACAGGTCTCTGTTCTGTTCAGCTATAAGCAGGCATGAAAGAAGGTCAGAGTACTTTGTGAACTTCCTCTCTCGATATTGTTGCATAAGGATCATGTCCTTTTCGTGGAAAGACGTAAACGTCTTTTCCAGCAACATCTTCTCCATCACGGGTTCACCACACAACTTCAGGCGTGAGGTGATGCGGAAGAGAGCAGAGTTGTACTCCGCTACGGATTTGAAATCCTGTATGCGGAGGTGAGTCCACTCGTACTGTGCACGGGGGAGTATGACATCCCTCTGATGTCTGTACCTCTCCTCGAGTGCATCCCACAGCTCGTAAGGGTCCTCTACAGTGAGGTACTCGTCCTTTAAGGTCGAGTCTAAGTGTTTCTTGATATATATAATGGCTTTCGCCTTTAATATATCGGAAACTTCCTCTGTATGAGGTGCTTCCACAGAAGCCTCCTTGTTAGCTGGGGCAGTACTTGTTGTTGCTTTTTCAGTCTGTGTGAGACTGAAACCATGAGAGCGCAGATGGAACTTCAGGTCCAACTGCCAACTCAGGTAGTTTGACCCATCGGCCTTCAGGACCGAGAAGTCGACATTTGCGAGTCTGGCCATTTTATGATCTAGCAATGTAAAGAAAAACAGCATGTATCATTTAACTTAGTAAGATAGACATCCACGCATGTAAGCATTTTCATAGCATGAATTTAATTAATGTGATTTTAACATACATGCTTTTTTTTTCAAATAATGTGAATAATTAATCACTAAAAATTAACAATCACGCATGCTGTTAAGTGGTTTCATTGTGACATTAAACATGGTATTTAAACTAAGTGATTTTAACATACATGCTTTTTTTTCAAATAATGTGATTTTAACATACATGCTTTTTTTTCATATAATGTGAATAATTAATCACTAAAAATTAACAATCACGCATGCTGTTAAGTGGTTTCATTGTGACATTAAACATGGTATTTAAACTAAGTAACAACCACGCAGTTAATGTATAAGCAATGAAACAGAAAAATAATTTAGGACTATGGGGATCAGCCAGCCGACACCGAAAAATTAAAAAAAAAACAGTCCGAAGTTACATCAAAAATAAAATGCATGAAAATTAAAGTACAACTCGGGAACTTCAGAGAGAAGCCCCTATCTTCATTGAGCGAACGCCTTCAGCTTCTTTTTGGTGTTCTTCGGTCTTCTTTTTACATTTTCATCCTCACATACAAAATTTCTCTCAAAAAAAAGAAAAATTGCAGGAATTTTAAAACGGTGTCGGAAACCTGGCTGATCCCTAAAAACATAACCTAAAATTTGCACATCCACGCAGATAATATATTCGAGACATACAACCACGCAGATAATCAAAAACACATGCATTTAAAATAATTTAAATTTGTGTGCGACGTGCAAAAACTTTTTTTTTGAAAACATTTTGCCTTTTGATCCATATTTTAATGTTTTATTTTACCGCTTTAAACCCTTTCAAAATTTCTTTTAACTATTTTGGGCTTTTTAGGGCCAAAAATAAATAAAATAATTTATGTGAATGTGCTAATTTTCTGGCCTTTTGGGCCATGAAAACAACACATTAGGGTTAATATTGGGCCTCCCCCGAAAAATAGCCCGTTAGGGTTAGGGTTTCAGGAAACCCTAGGGGGGGCCGCGGTGTGTCGCCGCGACGGCTGGCCGCGTAGGACGCGGCCGCCGTGGCGGCGACGGGCCGCGGCGGCGGGCCGCGGCCACCGCGGCGGCGGGCCGCGGCCTGCAGGCCGCGGCAACTGGCCGCGGCCTGAGGCCGTGGCACAGGGCCGCGGCAGTTGGCCGCGGCCTGAGGCCGCGGCCGCCGCGGCGTCAGGCCGGGGCGCAGGGCCGCGGCCTGAGGCCGCGGCCTGCAGGCCGCGGCGACTGGCCGCGGCCGGCTGCTGGCCGCGGCTTCAGGCCGCGGCGTTCGTTTTCCGCCGGCGGTGCTAGAGGCATGCCGCCGTTCCGCCCTACGGGCGTGCGGATTTTTGGATCAAAGGCGGGGGGTAAAAATCGGATTTTTCAACAATTTTGATCGCTAAATAACAAGTTTTTATTGTTTTAAACATGCAGATCTATTAAAAAAGTTGAATTTCACCGTGTTTATAAACTTTTTGATCCTAAAACATGCAGATCTAATGAGAAAAGCAAGTTTAGATCTAAAAAGTTTGGATTTTTACCTCTAGATTCGACGATGAATCTAGGCGACGGTTGGTGAAGGATGCCCTTTTCGCTCCCCGTTGAGAAGATTACGATCTTCTTGAATCTGAGAGATTGATGTATCTCCTTCCCCGCGAGCCGCCGTCTCCTCCAACGAGCGTGATCGTGCTGATAATGTGTTGTGAAGGGAAATTTAGGGAGAATAGGTGTAGGGGGTTAAGAGCCCCCTACCCTTGTATTTATAACTTTCAATAGTGGGTTGGATACCCAATTGGCCCAATGGGCCTATTCATAGCAAATATAAAATAAAATTTTTACCTCCCCCACCTGTTACTACTCATTTGTATTACTGACGATCTTTTTTAGCTCTACTATTTTTATTGACATGTGAACTTTGGAGTTACGATGTGGATACCAGACGAAACATTCTAGAATAATTTTGGTGGCTCGACAAACCACGATGCGTAGATAGGAGAAAAAAAAATTTTTCCAGGTAGCAGCGAACTACAGGATGTGTCGTCTTCCGAAGCATGCGCCAAATGTTTGCACATATTATGCCATCTTCAATGACCCAATCCCACATACCTATAGCCACTATCCAAAAAGGGATTTAGTGCTCACTTACGAAAAGGGAATTAAAACAGGATCGTGTGTGAGACGAGAAAAGTCTCGCCAAGGAAGTAGTGAGAGAGTGTGTCTCAGAATATATATGATATTAAATACAAAAATAGAGAAGAGAAAAGAATAAGTGCATCGTTCGTCCAGTCCCACCAAGTAGTCGGGTCTCAGTGCCTCATGAAACATTGGTGGTTCATGCCGAATGGTGAAGAGTTGGGGGAGTAAACTAAGTAGAATTAATCGAGCTTAGGCGATTCGGGGGGTAGGTCCGAGGGGCCCTTTTTGGCCTAACGCCCTAGACTCATCTGGGTTGGAAGACGTTCACTGAAATTCCACTACACAAATCACCCAAGCTCCGTGCAAATAAGGGAATACATAACGTGCTTGTCTACCACCGTAGTTTAGGAGGAGTTATCTTATCTCGAGTTGATCAATCCTTATTTTACACCTTTTTTCTGCATGTTTGCATATCATTTTGATCGCCCATATCGCGTTTTTCACGATTATTCGACGATATCGCATTGCGTTTCACTATTTATTGTTTTTATCAGATTTCAGTAGATATGGAGCGATCAGGAGAATAAATGAGATCAATGGACTTGCACGCATACCAGAGCACCGCCTATGGCCCTATCGAGGAGCTAGCAGCGCTAGATGATGAGTGGAAGAAGAAGAAGTTCGATAGAATCGATGAGGAAGCGAGAAGGAGAAGATGCGACTCCAGAAACAGGCCACTTGGCCGAACAGACAGCTCACTCGGCCGAGTGAAGGAACCCATTCGGCCCAGTACAACTGATACGAGAGCGCCCAGAGTCAAAGTCCACTCGACCGAGCAAATGATCCCATTCGGCTGAATGGAGAACTTCACTCGCCTGAGTGAGTCAGAGCTTCCCAAAGGAAATTTTAGTCGACTCTCTGGAATTAGGAGAAGCACAGCAGAAGACTAACTCGGCCGAGTGAGAAAGTCCATTCAATTGAGTGATAAACTCTACTCGGCCGAGTAACGCAGAGCGCCAGACCCCCAAAACCCCCAACTTTTCTATTTTCTTTGGGTCTGTCACTCGGCCGAGTGATAGTTCTACTCGGTCGAGTGGCGCAGTCTGCCTGTATCGTGAACTAGAGTTCTGGGTTGTGCCAGGGGCAAATCTGTCAGGATTTTTTGGCCGTTTTGGCTTGTATTTAAGGTTAGTTTTCATCCTAGTTTTAGGGGAGACTAGAAATTAGGTTTTAACTTTATTCTAATTGTAATTCCTCTTTATAGATTAAAGATTGGAGATATGGTTTGTTCTTCTTATTGAAATTTCTCATTTTTGTGAATTACTTTTATCCAACTATGAATTGCTATATGTTTTCATTCATTTATTCTGTTATTTTTATTACGAATTGCGAGTAGTTCCACTATTCTAGGGCATGTGGATGAACCCAATGGATTCGATTTTAGAATTGTGATGAATGGGTTCTTATGTTGCTAGAATTGATAGAAGGTTAGGTTGTGATTAATTTATTACGGATAGCTAGGAATTTCCATCGATTTGGGGTTTGCAAGAGATTGGATTCTAATCGATGGGAAGGCTTAGATATTCGATTTAGGTTTACAATCGAAATCCACTTGACTTGGTTTGCAAGAGATTGGACCAAAGCTAGGATTTTTATTATAAACATATGCCCATATTCGTTTGCAAGATATTGGACGAATACGAACTATCACAACCTAGATCGTAACTCGAGTTTGCACGAGAGTGGGCTTGAGGAGCGATTGGACGATGATGTCGATCCTAATGCTAGTGGCTTAGGTTAGGGTTTGCATGAGAGTGGGCCCTAATCTAGATTTCTATAGACCGGCAATAGCGTGAGAGCGTTAGCTTGGTTCTCTATTCAGTTATGACTAGTTCACCTCAACACAAAGATAAATGAGAATCACGATTCACGAAGATAAATGACGATCCGTAATGGGGATTCCCTAGCTCTAGACGGCTTTATTATATTAAATTCAAATTTTTAATTGAACGATTGTGACAACATTCTCAAAACCATTCTTCCACCAATAGCTTAGTCATCAAAATAGAGTACCGTCATTAGTCCTCCTCGTGTTCGATACCCGCTCGCCACTACACTGTGCACTTGCGGTAAGACTATAGTCGTACCCCCTGGTGTGTGTATCCGGGGTCCGATCAAGTTTTTGGCACCGTTGCCAGGGAGGCGACGGTATTTTATTTTCCTCACCTGGCTACTTTTTCATCTTTTATCCTTCTTTTATTTTTATTTGACACTCATATTAACGTGCTCCTCCAAATTTTTCAATAGGATCTTAACAGGTAACATGGGAGACACGATGATGAGCAGAAACTCTAGCCTGCTATATGATGATGCCTTTGCACCCCTTCTGGAAGAACTTGTGGATGAGGTCCGATCCACAGGGACCTTGGCCATCAACGTAGGGACCCCCTTGAATAGCTGTTTGCTAGTTTTGTTATTGACCAAATTTTACCAGAAGGAACCATCGAAGGAAACATTAGAGTCGATATGAGGGATGATAAGTTGTACTTTGAAGTGAGCATGACCCCTCAGCCCGGAATAAGGGTAGGCAGCAGAGCATGCACTGGAGAGATCTGTACTTGTGAAGAGTCTACTTGGCATACCGACGTTCACGGAAGTATACTTGACGATCCCTTCTTCAGTATCGATGAATGCACTGACATATCTTTTAATGTCAGGTATGAACACGAGGAGGATGGTAGTCCCATCGACCTCAAAGCAGAGTCATGTAGCATCCATTCCGATGCACCATCCTCGACAAGAAGCGAGTCTGAGTCAGCATACGAGAGCCTACTCCCTGCGGAGGAACTGAACATAGATATGATCGAAGACGCCAAGCTTTCACATGAAAAGGAGGTAGGGGGTACATCTCCCCCTGAGGTGGAACTAAAACAATTACCTCCTAACTTAAGATATGCCTTTTGGGGGATAAACTGACCTTCCCGGTGATTGTTAATACTAGCCTCAACCACCATCAACTTGAGATTCTTTTAGATGTCCTTAGGAGCCATAAGGACATCCTCGGTTGTAACATTTCTGACTTTAAGGGGATAAGCCCTAGGCTGTGAACGCACAGGATCCACCTTGAAAACACTGATGCCACCTCCATAGAACCTCAAAGGGGGCTAAATCCTAACATGAAGGAGGTGGTTAAAAAGGAGATCCTTAAACTGCTTGAAGCAGATATCATTTATCCTATTTCTGACAGTAGATGGGTTAGCCCTATTCATGTCGTCCCTAAAAAGGGGGGAATGACCGTTATAAAAATGATAAGGGAGAATCTATATCCACACGCACCGTCACGGGTTGGAGGATGTGTATCGATTACAGGAAATTGAATAAAGCCACCCGTAAGGACCATTACCTATTGCCCTTTATTGAATAAATGCTAGAACGCCTCGCCAAACATAAATTCTTTTGCTATTTGGATGGGTATTCGGGATTCTTTCAGATTCCATTGCATGAAGATGACCAAGAAAAGACTACTTTTACGTGCCCTTATGGTACCTAAGCTTACCGTAGAATGCCTTTTGGTCTTTGTAATGCCCCCACCACCTTTCAAAGGTGCATGACGTCCATCTTTTCTGATTATATTGAAGACATTATGGAAGTATTTATGGACGATTTTTCTGTCTATGGTTGTGGATTTGACTCGTGTTTGGCCAATCTTACTAAGGTCCTTAAAAGATGCCAACAAAATAATCTAACTCTTAACTGGGAGAAATGTCATTTCATGGTCACTGAGAGGATAGTTTTAGGGCATCTTGTCTCGTCTAGAGGGATCGAGATTGATAAGGCAAAAATTAAGGGAATCGAAAAGCTTCCGCCTCCTATTAATGTTAAGGGCATTAGGGGATTTCTTGGTCATGCAGGGTTCTACTGTCGTTTTATCAAAGATAGTGCCCTAATTGCCTGTTCTCTTACAGCTTTACTTGCTAAAGATGCTCCATTTGACTTTTTCAGGAGATTGCTTGCAAGCCTTTAATACACAGAAGGAAGCCCTCATATCTGCCCCAATCATACAACCACCAGATTGGAATCTTCCTTTCGAGCTGATGTGTGACGCTAGTGACCAAGCAATTGGGGCAGTGTTGGGATAAAGGAAGGATAAAAAGCTTCATGCAATATTTTATGCGAGCAAAACGCTAGACGAGGCACAAAATAATTACACTACCACCGAAAAGGAGCTTTTGCCGGTGGTCTACTCCATTGAGAAGTTTCGCTCTTACCTCCTTGGATCAAAAGTGATTGTGCATACCGATCATGCGGCATTGAAGTACTTATTGAGCAAAAAGGAAGCCAAGCCGAGGCTAATAGATGGATACTTCTCCTCTAAGAATTTGACTTGGAAATCTGAGACAAGAAAGGCACGGACAATGTTATGGCGGATCACTTGTCTAGGATTGTTCGTGATGTGAAAGATGATAGCCTGCTAATTGATGACACTTTTGCTGACGAGAAGCTATCCTCCATTAGACCAGGAGAAGTGCCTTGGTATGCATATTATGTGAACTATTTGGCATGCGGGATAAAACCGTGTGGGATGGCCATGAAACAAAAAAGGAGGTTCATGCACGAAGTCCGTAACTATTTCTGGGAAGACCAGTGCCTCTTCAAGGTAAGCAAGGATGGGATCATACGTAGGTGCATTTCAAAGGAAGATGCCACTTCTATCATTTCACATTGCCATGATATGCCATGTGGGTGACATCACGCCGCCTCCAAAACCACTGCTAAGATATTACAATGCGGGTTCTTTTGGCCAACCATATTCAAGGATACACATGACTTCGTCAAGTATTGTGATAGATGCCAACAAACAGGAAACATATCCAAACAAAACTAGATGCCGATGAAGGATATTTTGGAAATTGAGCTATTTGACTGTTGGGGAGTGGATTTTATGGGGCTTTTTCCATCAAGCAAAGGAAACAAATACATTCTATTAGCTGTTGACTACGTCTCGAAATGGGTTGAGGCCATCGCTACCCCAACTAATCATGCGAGAGTGGTATCCAAATATTTCAAGCAAAACATATTCCTACGCTTTGGGATGCCACGAACATTGATAAGCGACAGAGGAAGCCATTTCATAGAAAGCAAGTTTGAAGCCATGCTAAAGAAGTATGGGGTGAATCATGGAATCGGGATGGCATACCACCATCAGACGAGTGGACAAGTGGAAGTGTCAAACCGGGAGATCAAACAGATTCTAGAGAAGACGGTCGATAGATCTAGGAAGGATTGGTCCATGAAATTGAATGATGCACTGTGGGCATATCACATGGCTTTTCGAACCCCCATTGGCACTACCCCATATCGGTTAGTTTATAGGAAAGCATGCCATTTTCCAGTGGAGTTGGAACACCGTGCCTATTGGTCAATTAAGACCTTAAATTACGACTACAAGAGTGCAGCATTGCAACGACTTCTAGATATCAATGAGCTTGACGAGATTAGACGGGATGCTTACGAGAGCTCTAGGATTTACAAGGAAAGGACCAAAATTCTCCACGACGCCCGCATCACCATGACAGATTTCAAGGTCGGAGATAAGGTTTTATTATTCAACCTAGACTCGACTCTTTTTCAGAAAGATAAGGTCACGTTGGTCGGGACCTTTCACCATTCAGCACATACAGCCGGGGGGGAGCCTTTGAGATAGAGGGAAAAGACGGTGTGACGTTTAAAGTAAATGGACAAAGGCTCAAGCATTACTCAGAGGGAGCCCCCACCGGGGAGGTAAATAGCATATACCTTATTAAGGGGTGGTCCCAAGATCTATCATTCTTACTTGAAACCGCCGTAGACGACGGCACCCCCCACGCCATTGGAGCTTTGCAAATAAACGAGCTTTATGGAATCTTAAACACTAAAGGTGGTAAAATGATGGGATACCCGCCGGATCCTCTTATGGATGAAGAGAAGGACGACACTGAAGTCGTTACAATTATAGAGCTTGTAACGCCCCGCTTCCCAAAAGACACGGGAAGCGAGAACGTTACACGGCCCGCTTGAACTGGAGCGGTGAAGCTCAAGTTCAATAAGCGTCTGTGATAAAAACACAGAAAATGTTCCTTGCATTTGCGTGTCAGAACAACCAGAAAACATTTCATTAAATTAAATGGGCACTTCCAGAATTGTTCGTACAGAAAAATAAACGACAGGGCCTCAGCATGGCCAAATGAAACTACAACCAAACACTAATCCTACTACAAGAAACTAAACTAAAACTCAAAGCAATGACGGAAAAGAGACTCTAGTCTTCTGCAGAAAACGTCTCGACGTCTTCGACAACTCTGGCTCTCCAAGTCAGGTGGTACTCAAGCTCTGAACCTGACATACATCCACAAACATGAATGTATGTCAGCTAGGGGTCTGCAAGAAAGAGTTAGCATCCCAAGGCGAAGTATATAACAAGTATATGAAATTTAGAAGCATCATTAAATTTAAAAGAAACGACTACAGCAATTAACGTTTAACAATTACAGAGCAGAAAGAAATATTCCTAGCATGCGGTTCTAGTCGATGGCAAGTTTAAGGTTAGATTCTCTGAGTTTGTTAGCATTTCAATATTCACGATGACCAAGTTAGCGTTACAATGACCATATCAAGAATTCACATCTAATCTAGGGTTCTCGCCTTTAGGTCGTGATGAGAAGGTCGTTCCTCTCACGGGGGCTTAACGTGATTGACACTAACCCACCGCGTCGGGTGGTGCTCTTGAGGAGAGTACCTTTCATTCGCCCAGTGGCCGCTCAACCCTAACCCCACCCAAAAGTTTTGCCGGAACACGAGCCGGCCTAGTCGACTCACACGACATCCCGATATCACGATACCACCTTCGAGGCGCACGATTTCACGATGTCCATATTGTTAATCATGTCAGGACTCACTGAATTTCATTGTTGACAATATTAAAGTTTTTTGGTGACAGTTCTGCAAAGCGGAAACGGGTCGAACGACCGTTTCCGTAATTTCAATTAATGACGATTTCGTTCTTTTTGTTCAACTTGCTACAGAAACAATTTCTTTCTCTAGTTGTTTAAATTGGGGATATATCGCATGATATACCATTGGATCCCAATTTTCGTCCTAGTCATTATGGTGGCAGTTTTGTACGTTATTTCACGTCACAATTTCAGGTTATCCAGCAATGCATGAAGGCGGCGTAAACGTGCCGAACTTCTAAAAATCATAACAAATTATATACTTGCTTGTTTTTGGCGTTCTTGATGTCGTCGGGTTCGTCCTGACGAGTGCTACGCTATGGGACGATTGGTTCTCTGTTGATTAGACACATCTTAAAGTCAGATTCGTTTGAACAAAATTAAATAATAATAACCCAATTTTTTTATATTAGATTCTCTACCTTAGGGTGGTGTCATTAAACTAATTATTATGTAACACACAGCTAGTAATGATGCTACTAACATTTTAAGTATTGCATTTGTTAAGGTTCAAGAATATTAATGTCCTGTTAATAATAATACAACTAATATTGTAATAGGGGTTGTGTACTAACTTACATCACCTATAAGTTATATTTATATTATCAACACATGATAAAGCATGCAGGTACTCATACTCATATAATACTAATAACATATATCCTTAGTTAAACTAAGGTAATGTGCAAAGCTTGGTGTAAATGTCCATATGACAGGTGATAATCGAGTCTAAACCTAGAGTGCTATTTGCATGGCCCCTGTTCAAGAAGGGAGTGAGAGGGCAACTTACAGTTTCTTGTGAAACGAAGCTTACGACGGTTTGTGGTGCAATGAGTCCGCCGGCGGTCTGGAGGGCGAAGACCGACGATGTGGGGCTGCAGACGTCCTCCTGCGGCGCTGGCGATGGGATCAGCAGCGTGGCGAGCATGAGGTGTCGTCGGAGATGAGCTGTCGATGGTTGCTGCGGGAAGGGTGGTCGGAGAAGCGGTGTAGAGGTGAAGGAAGGAGGAGGAGACTGACGTGTTGGGAGTTGGCGGCGGTTCGCACAGCGGGCCTGTGGGTTGAGGCTCGTGGCCGTCGGCGAGTGGAGTAGGCGGACATGCGGCGAGGTTGACGGCGGTTCGTGGTGATGGAGCACTGTGGAGTGCACGGCAGTGGGCCGGAGGAGGCGGGCATCGCGCCGGAGGTGTAGGGCGAGGGGGAGCGCTGTGCAATGGGCGATGGAGAGGTCGTGCAGAGGAGCTGAGTTCTCGTCGTAGGTGAGGGTGAAGATCAGGAGGCCGCCGGCGTGTTGGCCTGTGGAGAGGCGTGCGAGGGTGGAGCGGCGGTTGTGAGGAAGAAGAAGGAGGAGGGGCTACGGGTTGGCGTGGCCGTGGAGAAGAAACCACGGGCTGTGGATGTCTTGGGGGCGGCTGCGAGTATGGAGCTAGGGTTGGAGAAAGAAGCAACCCTAGGTTTTACAATAAGGAGGTGTAGGGTGCAGCACGTGAGTCTTCTAGTCTTAGGTTAATTCATTAAATAGTGGGGCTACGGCCTGTGTGCTATTCGTTTAGGCTAGGTTTACAAAAGAGCAGCAAGTATAAATGTTGGCATGTGCTACTCTCAGGAGATGGTTCCTATAGGTTTGTTTATAAAAAAAAGAGTAGGGCTCCTGTCGCATGATGTTAGCCTAGGGTTTATAACATAGTTGTTTAGGGTTTATATTAATATAATGATAGGGTGATGGCCTCCTTTATTAGTATTATTATGGGGTCTGATGCAAGAGTGCCATTTGCTAGTTTAGGTATAGTTTTTATTATATATCTATAGGTGTAAGGTTACCAGGTTGGGTTCGGCCTAGAGTTTTCCACAAGTGGGCTAGGGTTTGGGTTGGGACCAATAAGGGAAGATTTTGAATTGTAATTAATAGGATTTTGAATGGGTATTAATAGCAAGTGGTTAATAGGTTTAAACAAGGGAATAAGACCTAGTCAATAGGTTTTAAAGGGCCTAAAAATGGTAAGCTCCACTTGAATTTTAAAAAGTTGAAGGAGATTTGAAATTTGAATCCTTAAATTTTAAAACTAGAAATTTAAAACATAATTTAAGAAAACCCTTTTAAAATAATTTTTTTTGAAGGGATAATAATAATAATTATAAGTATCTTAAAACAACGATAGAATAATTAATACGAAAAGCTGGCACGTGCACGGGGACTGTCACGTCTAACTACAGTTACGAGAGAACGTTACACGAGAGAAATACAGGCAAACCGTATCGTAAAAACTGGTCGTTACATCCTACCCACCTTAAAGACGATTCCGTCCTCGGAATCTCACCGGCTAAGACATCGGGAAAACGTAAGGGTAACACTCGTATCTTCTCTGCTAATGCATACACACCATAAACAACCATCATGCCATATCTAAGTAGTATTCCTAATACTAACATCCATACCAATAGTGTTATTGCTGATAATACTAATCAACGTCCAGGCTAATAGTAGTAGCAACACACGTACATACATTACCAATTACAAACTAACAAAATAAGTCCAACATAATATCATCCTACAAATATAATCCAACTGATATATACTCGGGTGAATAGTAACACTTTACTACACCACCACATCAATTTACTAGTAGTAATTACGCCGTCACCTTGCACACTCACATTATTACTGATACATAAAGTATTACCATTCATCTTATACGCTCACAATATATACTGATATAGTACCACATGTCACATAAACATACCACTAATAAAAATACAACCATTCTTAGTCAATTAACACTTCAATCGTGCAATCACTTTTACATACCGCATATTACCATACACACATTACAATACATATCACTACACTTATATTCATGCATGTATTACCTTACACCAATCACAGATTTATACACGCCTATTCCTAGTACTAGGGTCGTCGTAATCTACCCACCTTAGGATCAAATTCGTCATCAGACTTCCTTAAATAGGTTGACCTATGGTTGAGCGGACTTAGGCACTAAGCTTGCTCTATCCCAGACACACATACATTATAATGAAACCATATACTTCCATATACATATACTTAATCATATAGCACACACTTTCAAATTCACATACATATATCAATTTCACATACATATACATACTCACACTACCACACTCTTATCTCGTATCTATATAGATCACATATACACTCACCGGTATACACAACCATGGTAATCCACATAGGCAAGTATACTATTTCATACATTCACATATACGTAGTCACAAACATATGGCCATGTATACCTCCTGGTATACACATGCTCATTCATCATCCCGTAGGGGTAATTATAACAATCTTACTATATATAAAACACACTTGTTCATACAATATATATTTATATACACGCCTATAACTAACCACATACGTATATACGCATGAGCACACGTCATACATACTAACATATAAACCACATAATAATTCTGCACACACAACTATACGTATACCTATTATCATTATACCTAACATGTATATCACTGTACTAGCATACAATTACAATCATTAACAAGTATGACTAAGGTACATATACTTCTAGTAATTAGCCAACATTAAATCTAATACGTACAGATATTCCTATAGTGATATGGCTAATCGCCCGCCCAAGTATAAATATACACTTGCTACCATATACTCGACTATATACATATATATCACAAATTATCATGCATGCACATACGACACAATAGACAATCACTCCATACTAATATTCTAAGGATAAACACACTCCTACATGGGTGGTTTATAGGGATTCGCACACACGGGTCCAGACTCCCTATCTATTCACATGCACCATAACAACACCACAATCAATGCTAATGGTCATTATACTTAAACTAAAGCTGACATAAGTAAAGATAAGCACTACTATGGTAACTAAGGAATATGTTAGGATTCAAAGTTGAATGTTGCAACGAATTTAAGTTGTGATGGGGGGTTCCGAATGTGGGATGGATAAGAGGTTAGCTGGTTGGGTGACATGAGTAATTAAATAACTAAGAAGAGGAGGGTTTGTGTAAAAATAATAACATCTTTAAAATAGCAAACATATGGTATAAGTTAAAACGTAAAATGTGACCAGTCAAATAATAGGTGAAGAGTAATTACGGGCCTAGTGATGTAGTGCTTGGTTTGCAAATGGAAAATAGGTTTGAAAAGAGATGTTTTTTTTTGAAATATGAAGACAATGATTATAGAACTGACACACAAGATTTTCAAACTCTATGTAACCCAGGAAAGTATTTTTTTTATAAAAAAAATGTAGGAATGACTGTTTTGTAATATGTTAGTAAAAAGGAGATGATATTTTGAACTAGCGAAATAGAGATAAATTTTTAAAAGTTCTTTTACATGAGAAAAATAGAGTAGCTATGCGAGATCATGTGAAATAGAAATGCGGAAAATGTATGTTAGAAAATCGCTATAAGATAGTAACTAAAGATCACGTTAAAAGAGTCTCCTAAGCAAGATTGGGTTCAAGTCGACTGAGCGTATAAATTCTAAGTAAAAAAAAGTTTTCGAAAAGGATTTTAAACTTTGCAAAGAGTTCAATAAAAGAAATATCGAAAATATTTTTTTTTTGGAGGACCTGGATCTGCAATGGGGGGTTCAAGGTTAAAGATGACAGACCTGAAGATTTTACGCGGATCGAGGACAGGGAATACGTTCGACGACCGAGACGTAAGGACAACTAAGAGGTAACTCCGTGAGTACGCTACGATGGTTTCTTACGATCATTAATATGGAAGTGCCAACGATTAGGAAACAGTACAATAAGCGTACAATCGGAGGAAAAGTAATCATTGGGTCGACTAAGGGTTTAACCCTAATGTTCTTCAACGAACTAGAATGCGATAGAAAAGTCGAGGTGAGGGTCCATTGAGAATCGAGATCGGGATCTTGTCTATAGGTCTGGAATACTCTACGCTTCGAAATCTACTCATTGCAGGCGTCTCAGGTTCGACTTGCACGGCGACGATCGCTACGTTTGGTTGAGCCCTATATTCGATAAATCTAAGCAAACGACTAACGGACTCAAAGGTCTAATATGGTCAGAGCTAGATTGTCAATCGATAGGGTGACTCCAAAGATAATAATACTAAGTCGTGGCAAGGGTGTCTAACTAACGAACACGAGCATCTAACTAACTCTTCCTATTATCTTGATACTGGGTTTCTAACGCTGCGACAAGTATTCGAGTAATTTTGCGTACGAAATAATTCTGGATGTGTTGGCTGATGAAAAGTGTTCTCATTGCTCTGAATTTTGCAGTTGCACGACCTGCATGGGCCACCACTAAAACCTGTAACGCCCCGCTTCCCAAAAGACACGGGAAGCGAGAACGTTACACGGCCCGCTTGAACTGGAGCGGTGAAGCTCAAGTTCAATAAGCGTCTGTGATAAAAACACAGAAAATGGTCCTTGCATTTGCGTGTCAGAACAACCAGAAAACATTTCATTAAATTAAATGGGCACTTCCAGAATTGTTCGTACAGAAAAATAAACGACAGGGACTCAGCATGGCCAAAGGAAACTACAACCAAACACTAATCCTACTACAATGAACTAAACTAAAACTCAAAGCAATGACGGAAAACAGACTCTAGTCTTCTGCAGAAAACGTCTCGACGTCTTCGACAACTCTGGCTCTCCAAGTCAGGTGGTACTCAAGCTCTGAACCTGACATACATCCACAAACATGAATGTATGTCAGCTAGGGGGTCTGCAAGAAAGAGTTAGCATCCCAAGGCGAAGTATATAACAAGTATATGAAATTTAGAAGCATCATTAAATTTAAAAGAAACGACTGCAGCAATTAACGTTTAACAATTACAGAGCAGAAAGAAATATTCCTAGCATGCGGTTCTAGTCGATGGCAAGTTTAAGGTTAGATTCTCTGAGTTTGTTAGCATTCAATATTCACGATGACCAAGTTAGCGTTACAATGACCATGTCAAGATTTCACATCTAATCTAGGGTTCTCGCCTTTAGGTCGTGATGAGAAGGTCGTTCCTCTCACGGGGGCTTACCGTGATTGACACTAACCCACCGCGTCGGGTGGTGCTCTTGAGGAGAGTACCTTTCATACGCCCAGTGGCCGCTCAACCCTAACCCCACCCAAAAGTTTTGCCGGAACACGAGCCGGCCTAGTCGACTCACACGACATCCCGATATCACGATACCGCCTTCGAGGCGCACGATTTCACGATGTCCATATTGTTAATCATGTCAGGACTCACTGAATTTCATTGTTGACAATATTAAAGTTTTATGGTGACAGTTCTGCAAAGCGAAAACGGGTCGAACGACCGTTTCCGTAATTTCAATTAATGACGATTTCGTTCTTTTTGTTCAACTTGCTACAGAAACAATTTCTTTCTCTAGTTGTTTAAATTGGGGATATATCGCATGATATACCATTGG
Organism: Scilla litardierei; assembly: GCA_030789695.1. Classification (NCBI taxonomy): domain Eukaryota; kingdom Viridiplantae; phylum Streptophyta; class Magnoliopsida; order Asparagales; family Asparagaceae; genus Scilla; species Scilla litardierei. The sequence goes on along the minus strand of CM061142.1, from coordinate 256,729,848 downwards.
ATCCGAATTTTCGTCCTAGTCATTATGGTGGCAGTTTTGTACGTTATTTCACGTCACAATTTCAGGTTATCCAGCAATGCATGAAGGCGGCGTAAACGTGCCGAACTTCTAAAAATCATAACAAATTATATACTTGCCTGTTTTTGGCGTTCTTGATGTCGTCGGGTTCGTCCTGACGAGTGCTACGCTATGGTACGATTGGTTCTCTGTTGATTAGACACATCTTAGAGTCAGATTCGTTTGAACAAAATTAAATAATAATAACCCAATTTTTTTATATTAGATTCTCTACCTTAGGGTGGTGTCATTAAACTAATTATTATGTAACACACAGCTAGTAATGATGCTACTAACATTATAAGTATTGCATTTGTTAAGGTTCAAGAATATTAATGTCCTGTTAATAATAATACAACTAATATTGTAATAGGGGTTGTGTACTAACTTACATCACCTATAAGTTATATTTATATTATCAACACATAATAAAGCATGCAGGTACTCATACTCATATAATACTAATAACATATATCCTTAGTTAAACTAAGGTAATGTGCAAAGCTTGGTGTAAATGTCCATATGACAGGTGATAATCGAGTCTAAACCTAGAGTGCTATTTGCATGGCCCCTGTTCAAGAAGGGAGTGAGAGGGCAACTTACAGTTTCTTGTGAAACGAAGCTTACGGCGGTTTGTGGTGCAATGAGTCTGCCGGCGGTCTGGAGGGCGAAGACCGACTGTCATGCCCCGCTTCCCAAAAACACGGAGGTGAAGCGTGACGAAGGCCCGCTTAGGCCGGGGCTAAGAGCCCAGACCCAATAAGCGTCTGTAGTTTTCCAAAGCGAAAGTACAGGTCCCTGCCAGTTAGTACGAAATAACAAAAGTACTGAAAAGAAACATTTCATTTTATTCCAAAATTTATCATCAAAGTATTGAGAGTCTAAACATGCCGGAAACGGCTACAACCGCTGAAAGGGAAACTAATGGTGCAAGCACCCAACCTAGACGAGAAAGTAAGAGTGCAACGCACCCAACAAAACTGAAATGGATAACTCTGGATCAGCAACAAAGGGTCTCTAGCTCTGGTCGTCCTCGGGATCGTACTCCGGATCAGCGTCCTCCGGCTCCAAGTCAACTGGCAAGTCCGCCTCGTCGACGTACTCTGGCTCCACACCTGACGTACAGCACCAAAAGAGTAAACTGTACGTCAGGCAAAGTCTACACAAAACGTTAGACTCTACTGCAAGTGTATCAACTATTAACAATGATTTACTGGTTGTTTTAGCATGCTGGGGTTATAACTGAGTAATGAAAAGTAACGTAGCAGGAAAAGTAAACGTAGCAAGCAGTAGACGTAGCGTGTGCTACCGACTACGGGACTAACCTACAGGTGTCGCGACAAGACGTGACATGACGGGACAGGACAGGACGGCATAGGACAAGTAAGACACGAAAGGGTTCACGCCTTACGGTTCGAGGGCGGCCAGACCCTCTCCCCGTGCACACGCTCAACCCTACCCCAACCCAGAGACTCAGGACAAGAAGTACAGAGATCACTTCCGCTAGGGAAGCACCTGAAACGCCCGTAGGCTTTTTGTATCACGGAGATCACTTCCGCTCGGGAAGCATCTGAAACGCCCGTAGGCTTTTTGTATCACGGAGATCACTTTCGCTCGGGAGGCATCTGAAACGCCCGTAGGCTTTTTGTATCACGGAGATCACTTCCGCTCGGGAAGCATCTGAAACGCCCGTAGGCTTTTTGTGTAACAAGACACGACACGACCAGTGTAGGGAGCGTTATTCTAGGGTGTCCATACGCACGCACACGCAAGATAGTCCTATGATGTCAGCAGTTTATTGTTGTCAGGCTCAGACTTCGTCATCAAGTCTGAGCCGTCACGGGTCGTCCCGGACGCTATCATTTCACGTCCGGTTCTCATCACACACAATCTAACAGTTCTACAAACTGGAACTAAGGCACAGTCAAACGCAAGTGGATACACTTGCCTGAATTGGCGAGTGCGTCGTCAGTCCGGGGCGTCTCGTCCGGTCGTCGCGTCCGCGGTAGTCCGTCTGAAAAGGGATCACGGCGACGGTGTCAAGTCGCGATTTTCGTCAAATCCTATTTAGGTTCATTTCTAAGTTAGGTGTGGCTACCCTAACTGTCACAAGTCAAAAAGTGTCTGATCAACCTATTCGACGATTCTATCCTATGTGCACAGTTCAAAAGTTCGATCATCGATTCTATTGTTCACAACATTTTAAAGGAGCAGTAAATAAAATTTAGTGAGTTTAGTTGCCGATTTTATTTAGGTTCTCAGTTTTGGCTACGGGTGGGTTTCGCTACGAGTTACGAGAAGACCAACCTCTCCGGAGTCTGAGGTAGTGCGGACGTATGGTCTGAACGGAGGGGTGTCTGCGGCGTCCACAGTGTCCCAACTACGGGTAGCGTAGTGAGACTCGTCTGGGCAGCGGACGAAGCGTGATCAGCGAGTGCGATCAGTCCACGGCAAAACGTCGAGCTAGCGTCACGGGCGGCTGCGGACAGATCTCGATCGTGCTTACGGCTAGTGGCTCCGTGCGATAGCTGCAGACAGCACAGCGGCGGCGGAGAGCGCTGGCGAGTGCTGTGCGGCACTTGGAAGCCGAGGGCAGCGAGAGCGGGGCGGCAGGCTGCGGTTCAGATCTGTGAGCAATCACCGTCAGCGGCGGTGCGGGGTTGCAGCGACGGCAGGCGCCGACGCGACGCGGCGGCAGAGCTGAAAGCGCCGCGCGGAGCTGCGGGCACAGCGGCGGGGATCGGGCTCGGCGGCGGCACCGAGCGTCTGAGATCGAGGGAGAGAGGGGGGGACGACGCGGGGAGGCCAGCGTCGGATCTGCGGCTGAGGGGGGCCTCTGCGGCGGCGTGAGGGCGAGATTAGCGACGACGGGGGGTTCTGAGATCAGATCGCCGGTGTGGCGGCTTGCAGGGGGTTCGCGAGGGCGGCTGGACGGCGGAAACGCGCTCGCTGGTCGTCGCCGGCCGCGGGGCGAGGGAGGAGCGAGAGGGAGAGATGGATCGGAGAGGAGAGGGGGATTTTTGGGGGTGGCCGGCGAACGGCGGTGCCGCCGTGGGGGAAAGAGGGAGAGAGGGAGATCGGACGGGAGAGGGGAAGTTTTGGGGGTGGCGGCGGCTGCGAACGTGAAGGGGGTTTTGATTTTAGGGTTAGGGTTAATTTTAGGGTTAGGGTTAAAATAAGGCTTTATTTGATAAACAGCTTAAGGTTTAAAACTCAAGTGGGTAAATGGGAGAGCTAAGGGGGGTACAAATTAGGGTAAGCCTAGGGATAAGTAGAGGGCCAGATTTGGGAAGATTTTAAAAACGTTTTAAAAGAGGGATTTTAGCCAGATTTGGTTAACAGATTTAAATTTCGAAAAGATCAGGGCAAATCAATGGTCCAGATTTCTCGGGGCGATAACTCTCAATCCGGACGTCAGAAAAATAATCTGAAAATACCAGAGCGATCGCGGAGACGAGACGCACAGATCTACGGAGCCCGATCGTGCGTAGCGCCTACCAAGAATTTATGTAAAATTTGGGACGGTGTTTTGAGCCAAATGACCAAAACGCCCCTATCGATTCAACTTCTTTTTGCGAGAAAACGACCACGAAAAGATGTTCCCAAAACTTACCATGAGTAGCTACACTCACAAACGATTACAACGGCATGACACAGCGCATAAACTTGAAGCCAGAATTAGTCTAATAAAATACGTGCACGCTAACGCACGTGCACGCAGAAAATCACATAAGGCCGGAAAGCGACCGTTACATTCTACCCCACTAAAATAAAGATTCCGTCCTCGGAATCGACATCACTAATTATCAAACAAAAATGGGAAACGCTCCTTCATCTCCTCCTCGCGTTCTTAGGTGGACTCTCCTGGTGATCCGTGACGCCACATCACTCTCACCAGGTCGACTACCTTATTCCTCAATTGCTTCTGTCGACGGTCCAAAATCTGCACAGGCTGCTGGTCATAGGTCAGGTCCGGGCGAACTGTAATCTCTGAGATATCGACCGTGTGCGATGGATCACTGACGTACCGACGTAGCTGAGATACGTGGAAAACGTCGTGAACTCCCTCCAAAGATGGTGGCAGAGCAAGGCGGTAGGCCATTGCTCCCACACGCTCTAGCACATCAAAAGGCCCAATATATCTCGGACTCAGCTTTCCCTTCTTCCCGAAACGAATAACTCCGCGGTTCGGAGATATCTTCAGGAAGACATGATCTCCAGGCTGAAACTCCAAAGGTCTCCTCTTGGCATCTGCCCAATGCTTGAAGCGATCTTGTGCAACTCTGAGCTTCTCCCTGATGTCCCTCACGACATCCACAGCTTCCAATATCATCTCGGGACCCAACAGCTCTCGATCTCCGATGTCATCCCAGCTCAGTGGCGAACGACATTTCCTTCCAAATAAAGCAGCAAACGGCGCCATGCCAATGCTCGCCTGGTAGCTGTTGTTATACGAAAACTCCACCAAGTGGAGATGATCCTCCCAAGAACCCTTCAAATCAAGCGTACAAGATCGCAGTATATCCTCCAGGATCTGAATAGTCCTCTCGGACAATCCTTAGCTGCATGCGACGCATCTCCACAGACCAAGCATAAACCCAGCTTCCTCCTACAATCATTCTGGACGTGTCCTGGCTTCCCACAGTAATGACACGATCCCTTGCTCTGACTCTGGATGGGAGCTCCAGGCCTCTTAAATGGTACTGTCTGAACTGGCCTCATCGCCGGCCTAGCAGGTGGCCGGTACGGCTCCATAGGACGCTTCCCCTTATCAGCTGGAGGGTCAGGTAGGAGCGAAATAAGCTCATGATTCTTTGCAGCATCCAGCACCTCCCTCATAGTCGTGAAACTCGCCGAAGACATAGAAGACTGAATCTTCGGACGCAGTCCCTGCCGGAAACAATCGGCTCGCTTCTCCTCCTTCTTCACCATATGCGGAGCAAAGCGACTCAGCATCTCAAACTCCGCCTCATACTCCTCGACGGTCATGTTTCCCTGTTTCAGATCTATAAATCTGCTCAGCAGCTCCCTTCTGGTAGTCTTGGTGAAGTACTTCGTCCTGAACATAGACCTGAAGGTCTTCCAATCCACTGGCTTCTCCAGACGACTCTCCTCCAGGCGCCACCAGTTCCTCGCATTCTCTGTCAGCTGCATCTTCGCTATCTCCACTCGGGTGTCGTCAGGAATCTTCGCAGCAACTAACTTCTCCTCCGTGCTCTGGATCCACTCGTCAGCAGCTAGGGGTCCCTCCTTCCCCGAAAATGTCCTCGGCTGGAGCTCGTTGAACTGCTTCACTCCTGGAGCAGCTCGAGGGGCAGGTGGAGGTGGCGGTGGTGCAACTGGAGCAGCCTGGGCAGCACGCTGGGACTGCAGAACCAACTGGTGCTGCACCTCCAGCATCTCTCTCATAACGCCGAGAACCTGTCGGAAGTCTCCGCTCTGGTCTTCCTGAATCCCATCTCCAGAGCTCCCCGATCGGGTAACACGTCGTCCTGCCATCCTATTGACAGAAAGACACAGATTAGACTCGTACAATTACCGGATGATAATAAAATGAAATTTAATACTTCAATTATTCCGTACTCGCAGAAGAGTGGACCTGCATGGGCCACCACTAAAACATGTCACGCCCCGCTTCCCAAAAACACGGAGGCGAAGCGTGACGAAGGCCCGCTTAGGCCGGGGCTAAGAGCCCAGACCCAATAAGCGTCTGTAGTTTTCCAAAGCGAAAGTACAGGTCCCTGCCAGTTAGTACGAAATAACAAAAGTACTGAAAAGAAACATTTCATTTTATTCCAAAATTTATCATCAAAGTACTGAGAGTCTAAACATGTCGGAAACGGCTACAACTGCTGAAAGGGAAACTAATGGTGCAAGCACCCAACCTAGACGAGAAAGTAAGAGTGCAACGCACCCAACAAAACTGAAATGGATAACTCTGGATCAGCAACAAAGGGTCTCTAGCTCTGGTCGTCCTCGGGATCATACTCCGGATCAGCGTCCTCCGGCTCCAAGTCAACTGGCAAGTCCGCCTCGTCGACGTACTCTGGCTCCATACCTGACGTACAGCACCAAAAGAGGAAACTGTACGTCAGGCAAAGTCTACACAAAACGTCAGACTCTACTGCAAGTGTATCAACTATTAACAATGATTTACTGGTTGTTTTAGCATGCTGGGGTTATAACTGAGTAACGAAAAGTAACGTAGCAGGAAAAGTAAACGTAGCAAGCAGTAGACGTAGCGTGTGCTACCGACTACGGGACTAACCTACAGGTGTCGGGACAAGACGTGACATGACGGGACATGACAGGTCAGGACGGGACAGGACAAGTAAGACACGAAAGGGTTCACGCCTTACGGTTCGAGGGCGGCCAGACCCTCTCCCCGTGCGCACGCTCAACCCTACCCCAACCCAGAGACTCAGGACAAGAAGTACAGAGATCACTTCCGCTAGGGAAGCACCTGAAACGCCCGTAGGCTTTTTGTATCACGGAGATCACTTCTGCTCGGGAAGCATCTGAAACGCCCGTAGGCTTTTTGTATCACGGAGATCACTTCCGCTCGGGAAGCATCTGAAACGCCCGTAGGCTTTTTGTATCACGGAGATCACTTCCGCTCGGGAAGCATCTGAAACGCCCGTAGGCTTTTTGTGTAACAAGACACGACACGACCAGTGTAGGGAGCGTTATTCTAGGGTGTCCACACGCATGCACACGCAAGATAGTCCTAGGATGTCAGCAGTTTATTGTTGCCAGGCTCAGACTTCGTCGTCAAGTCTGAGCCGTCACGGGTCGTCCCAGACGCTATCATTTCACGTCCGGTTCTCATCACACACAATCTAACAGTTCTACAAACTGGAACTAAGGCACAGTCAAACGCAAGTGGATACACTTGCCTGAATTGGTGAGTGCGTCGTCAGTCCGGGGCGTCTCGTCCGGTCGTCGCGTCCGCGGTAGTCCGTCTGAAAAGGGATCACGGCGACGGTGTCAAGTCGTGATTTTCGTCAAATCCTATTTAGGTTCATTTCTAAGTTAGGCGTGGCTACCCTAACTGTCATAAGTCAAAAAGTGTCTGATCAACCTATCCGACGATTCTATCCTATGTGCACAGTTCAAAAGTCCGATTGTCGATTCTATTGTTCACAACATTTTAAAGGAGCAGTAAATAAAATTTAGTGAGTTTAGTTGCCGATTTTAGTTAGGTTCTCAGTTTTGGCTACGGGTGGGTTTCGCTACGAGTTACGAGAAGACCAACCTCTCCGGAGTCTGAGGTAGTGCGGACGTAGGGTCTGAACGGAGGGGTGTCTGCGGCGTCCACAGTGTCCCAACTACGGGTAGCGTAGTGAGACTCGTCTGGGCAGCGGACGAAGCGTGATCAGCGAGTGCGATCAGTCCACGGCAAAACGTCGAGCTAGCGTCGCGGGCGGCTGCGGACAGATCTCGATCGTGCTTATGGCTAGTGGCTCCGTGCGATAGCTGCAGACAGTACAGCGGCGGCGGAGAGCGCTGGCGAGTGCTGTGTGGCACTTGGAAGCCGAGGGCAGCGAGAGCGGGGCGGCAGGCTGCGGTTCAGATCTGCGAGCAATCACCGTCAGCGGCGGTGCGGGGTTGCAGCGACGGCAGGCGCCGACGCGACGCGGCGGCAGAGCTGAAAGCGCTGCGCGGAGCTGCGGGCACAGCAGCAGGGATCGGGCTCGGCAGCGGCACCGAGCATCTGAGATCGAGGGAGAGAGAGGGGGACGACGCGGGGAGGCCGGTGTCGGATCTGCGGCTGAGGGGGGGCCTCTTCGGCGGCGTGAGGGCGAGATTAGCGACGACGGGGTGTTCTGAGATCAGATCGCCGGCGTGGCGGCTTGCAGGGGGTTCGCGAGGGCGGCGGGACGATGGAAACGCGCGCGCTGGTCGTCGCCGGCCGCGGGGCGAGGGAGGAGCGAGAGGGAGAGATGGATCGGAGAGGAGAGGGGGATTTTTGGGGGTGGCCGGCGAACGGCGGTGCCGCCGTGGGGGAAAGAGGGAGAGAGGGAGATCGGATGGGAGAGGGGAAGTTTTGGGGGTGGCGGCGGCTGCGAACGTGAAGGGGGTTTTGATTTTAGGGTTAGGGTTAATTTTAGGGTTAGGGTTAAAATAAGGCTTTATTTGATAAACAGCTTAAGGTTTAAAACTCAAGTGGGTAAATGGGAGAGCTAAGGGGGGTACAAATTAGGGTAAGCCTAGGGATAAGTAGAGGGCCAGATTTGGGAAGATTTTAAAAACGTTTTAAAAGAGGTAGTTTAGCCAGATTTGGTTAACAGATTTGAATTTCGAAAAGATCAGGGCAAATCAATGGTCCAGATTTCTCGGGGCGATAACTCTCAATCCGGACGTCAGAAAAATAATCTGAAAATACCGGAGCGATCGCGGAGACGAGACGCACAGATCTACAGAGCCCGATCGTGCGCAGCGCCTACCAAGAATTTATGTAAAATTCGGGACGGCGTTTTGAGCCAAATGACCAAAACGCCCCTATCGATTCAACTTCGTTTTGCGAGAAAACTACCGCGAAAAGATGTTCCCAAAACTTACCATGAGTAGCTACACTCACAAACGATTACAACGGCATGACACAGCGCATAAACTTGAAGCCAGAATTAGTCTAATAAAATACGTGCACGCTAACGCACGTGCACGCAGAAAATCACATAAGGCCGGAAAGCGACCGTTACACCGACGATGTGGGGCTGCGGACGTCCTCCTGCGGCGCTGGCGATGGGATCAGCAGCGTGGCGAGCTTGAGGGGTTGTCGGAGATGAGCTGTCGATGGTTGCTGCGGCAAGGGTGGTCGGAGAAGCGATGTTGAGGTGAAGGAAGGAGGATGAGACCGACGTGTTGGGAGTTGGCGGCGGTTCGCACAGCGGGCCTGTGGGCTGAGGCTCGTGGCCGTCGGTGAGTGGAGTAGGCGGACGTGCGGCGAGGTTGACGGCGGTTCGCGGTGATGGAGCACTGTGGAGTGCACGGCAGTGGGCCGGAGGAGGCAGGCATCGCGCTGGAGGTGTAGGGCGAGGGGGAGCGCTGTGCAATGGGCGATGGAGAGGTCGTGCGGAGGAGATGAGTTCTCGTCGTGGGTGAGGGTGAAGATCAGGAGGCCGCCGGCGTGTTGGCCTGTGGAGAGGCGTGCGAGGGTGGAGCGACGGTTGTGAGGAAGAAGAAGGAGGAGGGGCTACGGGTTGGCGTGGCCGTGGAGAAAAAACCGCGGGCTGTGGATGTCTTGGGGGCGGCTGCGAGTATGGAGCTAGGGTTGGAGAAAGAAGCAACCCTAGGTTTTACAATAAGGAGGTGTAGGGTGCAGCACGTGAGTCTTCTAGTCTTAGGTTAATTCATTAAATAGTGGGGCTACGGGCTGTGTGCTATTCGTTTAGGATAGGTTTACAAAAGAGCAGCAAGTATAAATGTTGGCATGTGCTACTCTCAGGAGATGGTTCCTATAGGTTTGTTTATAAAAAAAAGAGTAGGGCTCATGTCGCATGATGTTAGCCTAGGCTTTATAACATAGTTGTTTAGGGTTTATATTAATATAATTATAGGGTGATGGCCTCCTTTATTAGTATTATTATGGGGTCTGATGCAAGAGTGCCATTTGCTAGTTTAGGTATAGTTTTTATTATATATCTATAGGTGTAAGGTTACCAGGTTGGGTTCGGCCTAGAGTTTTCCACAAGTGGGCTAGGGTTTGGGTTGGGACCAATAAGGGAAGATTTTGAATTGTAATTAATAGGATTTTGAATGGGTATTAATAGCAAGTGGTTAATAGGTTTAAACAAGGGAATAAGACCTAGTCAATAGGTTTTAAAGGGCCTAAAAATGGTAAGCTCCACTTGAATTTTAAAAAGTTGAAGGAGATTTGAAATTTGAATCCTTAAATTTTAAAACTAGAAATTTAAAATATAATTTAAGAAAACCCTTTTAAAATAATTTTTTTTGAAGGGATAATAATAATAATTATAAGTATCTTAAAACAACGATAGAATAATTATTGTCGTTTTATGTCCCAAATGCTGTAAATTCCTGCAAAATACCAAAAAACACGGAAAAGTGAAAGAAAACAAGAAAATACAAGAAAACACGATTAAACGAATAAAAGATGGCGGAAAATACGGAGAAACACGGAAGAAAACGTGCGCAAATACATGAAATATAAACGCACGTCAAAATCCCCCAAGCTGAACTCTTCCTCGTCCTCAAGGAAGACGAGTGAGAGTAGGAGCTCAGAGGGAGAAAATAGAGAGAAGGAGAGAAAAAGAGAACTCTATATCCTAGATCGCCCGTAAGGGCCAATAAAATCAAACACGCCACACGAAGCAAGCATAAGACAAAACACAACACTAAACCAAGGAATGTGAGTCCAAACAAGTGTCGTGGGCCCACGCAGTGAAGCGCGAGTGAGTGTGGTCGTGTGCTAGCAGATGGTGTCACTATCTACGATGTGCAATAAAGCTCCATATACACATACCCAAAGAAAGACCCAAATATCGATTCAATTTGAAATTGCGGTGAATATTAGCTCAAGCATGCATGAGAAGAGTATAAGAATAGAAGCGTATCATGCATCGGGGACTCCACAGCTAGGGACTAGGAAATCACCACACTATAGCCTAGGTAATCGCTAGAAGGTCCCTATGCCAAGTGTTTTCGAAAACGATGGAGGTTGAGAAGATGTGGAGTAGAACACTCGGTGCAAATTCTCGCCTTCCCTTTATTCTCGGTAGATAGGAAAAATATTCACACCTGAAATTTTTGGGTTTTGGGTATTTGTATTTTTTTGGATTTTCTTTTCGTTTCTCATCTTTTTGGGTTTTTCTTTTCATTTCTCCTTTTTTTTATTTTTGGGAATTGGGATATTTACATGTGTACTCTCCCAAGTGGGAGAACGGTACACGACGAGGGGATTTGCACCAAGTAAAATAAAAATGAAATCAGATTCTAAACACTTGGACAAAGGAGATATTTCTCGCTAATCAGAGCATAGGATAAATGGGTTATCCTAGTCCTTGTTTGTGGAATCCCGACACATGCGAATTGAAATATACGATATAAATATAGCATGCATATAGAAGCAGATAGTAGATGCAAATACCGCATATTCAAATCGAAGCATGATAATCTAGGGGTCAACCAAGGATAGGTATATAAAACATAATCACAAGGTAGAAGCACACCAAACAGCTAGGCACGACGCACGACTCACAAAAAGCAAAGTGGACCCGCGATGCATGAAATGCAAGAGGACTCGATATCCTAGGGTTAGTGAATGTGATTATCAAAGCTGTGCAAGGTGCGCGTGTGATTTTCGTGGCAATTCATCATAGGGTTCATCTCTAGGAGAAAGAGATAAAAAGAAGAAAAGAAAAAGAAAAAGAAAAACACGGAGAAAAACGACTCAAATAACGAAGAAAAAGAGACAAATGACGCACGAAGTGCGACCCCCCCAAGCTGAAACTTGCATTGTCCTCAATGCAATAGTAGTGAATACGGGAGGGCAATGAAAATGGGGGGGAGTTACGTACCGACACAAAAAATGACAAAAACGAAAAACACATGTGCGAAACTAAAAAATAAAGAAAAAGAAACACTCAAATAAAAGGTATAAAACACGACAAAAGAACACCTAGACACAGACACACAATAACGACACACGAAAACATGCACACAAATCGATTTCCCCCAAGCTGAACATGACAATGCCAGCGAAACGATATGATCAATGTGATGCAGAAATATGCAAGGGGAAGATCGGAAAAGAAAAGAAAGAAATCAAAATGCAGGAGAGACGGTGTGCTCATTCTCCTCGGAAGAGGATGAGGGTGAAATGATAGAAGGGCACGACATGAAGGGTTATTAAGATGCAAAAGCAACCCCTAGATACGCTCCCCTCGCTAATGAGAGGAGACGAGATTATTCAAACCTAAAATAGAAAGCGGTAAATTTTTACACTACTGGATTAGGATACACCTGAGCATAGGTGGATCCAAGATCTGGAGCGGGGCAGGTAGCTGCTCTAACTACTCCTTCTGTGGCTCTGCCAGAAGCGCTGTGCCACGTGTGCCAATGGACCCAAGCAATGCACCTCCAAGCATCCCTCGTAGGTGTCCACCTGTGACCTGCAAAGGACGAGGTGCATTAGTCCATGGCAAGACATTATTTCCCAAAATAAATGTATCCCAGAGATAGTCGCCGGTAAATGATGGTAAAATATATGAAATGTGGCGAACACTCCCTGGAAATGGTATGCTATCCTCTGTGCTAGCGACGATCAAATCCCCGCTCTCCATGTGAAGTTGCTCTCCAGGTGGTGACACACCGCAGCATACCTCAAGGGAAGTCGATCCTGTGTCCTGTGAGAGATATGGTGTGTCAAATATATATAAGTCTAAAGAAATAGGACGTGAAAAGCGAGACTCAAATGTGGAGTGAGAGTGAGTATAAAAATCTCCCTGAATAGGGGCAATATGCTCAAGTAGATGCTCAGCCGCAGAAGAAGTAGAGCGTGACGGTAGAGGTAGATGTGGCTCGGGCTCCATGAAGTGGACGATCGTATCCAAGCCCTCATGCACATCCTCCTCGACGATATGCTCATGCTCCTCCATCTGCCCGATGTCCTGAATGACATCCTCATGGTTGACCATCGACCAAGGAGGAAGCTGTGACAGAGATGGCTGTGGAGGTGGATGTGGAGCGGACCACTCGTATGTGGTCGTGGTGTTGTCGTCCTCACGCACATCCTCCTCGACGGTATGCATAAGGTCTGTGGTCTCCTCGGTGCTCTCATAGGACTCATATGGGGTATCCAAATAAAGATGAAAAGTCTCTCCCACAGATCCTAGAGGAATCTCCCCATCCTCACTATCATCATCAAAAAATGCTTCGTCATCCAAGTGGTAGTGTGGGAAAATTGGGGCATCGGCATGAGATGTGTCTATGGTGGCCGATGGCATGGTGGTCTCAACCATGAAGGTGGGTATATCCTCTCCTTCATCCCCTCTCCTCGGTGTCGGCTCGGTGATTGGTACCATCAAGTTTTGTAATATTTGGCCTTGGTTAAACATGGCACTTTCAAGGAGAGACACGAGGCTTGATTCTTCTTGTGTTTGTGGAGGGGTATAAGGTTGAGGAAATGGATGGGAGGTGTTTGGGCTAAGGTTGTGGGAAAATGTTTGGCCTTGGAGCGGGGGGAGGCTCTCAAGCGTAAATGGGCAATCATAATACACGTGCCCCGCCATCCCAAAAGTCTCACAAACCACAACTGGATAAGGATCGTATCCTCCCATCTGAGCATCGAAATTTGATCTCCACATGGTAATATCAAAGATACCTGGACAACAAAAATAAGAAAACTAGAGAGGAGCGTTAATAGTACAAGAGAATAACAAAAAGATAATATAATAGTGGGGGAAAATTTTCTTGGTTATTGAATATTTTTTTTAAAAAAAAGAAATTTTTTTTTGTTTTTATGCGTAGTCTAACGAACCCAAGCTAAGCTAATATCAAACCGAACGCCTCCCCTGCAACGGCGCCAAAAACTTGACCAGCGCCCCGTTTACGGTATGGGTGTGGTGTCGTTTTACCGCAAGTGCACGGTTAGTGTAGGGTGCGGGTTTATCGAACTCAGGGAGGTGGATGGCTTGAATGGCTACTAGCCTCACCTAGGTTGTGTGCTAGCTACGCGGATGATATGGGTGAAGTGTAGAAATAAAAGAAAGAAATGAAAAAAGACACGAAATGAATCCCCGCCAACGCGGGCTAGAGCACTCATGACACTTGGCATTTGACTTGACCCAGGGTGAGACATTGCCCCCAAAAGGTGGTACCTAGCGTCCATGGCCCGATATTCCGGTCGGTGCCAAGCACGCTAGGACTACCCGGTTCCGGACGGTGGGCATTCCCATGTCCATTAACACCTTCCGCAACCGGGAGCATTAAGGCCACAATGATATCTCCCAACACTTCGTCCAAGCCGCTCCCGCGCGCTAGGACTCGATGTCAACGCTGGGGGCGTGAGTTATGGCTAGGGAGTCAACCGCCAAGTTTATTCCCCCTCGGCCCGACGGTCAGAGGCGGTATTTCTCCCGCCAAAAAGCCCTAGAAAAACTGAGGAGAGAGTCCCCAAAGTCGTGCCCAAACCCCTATTTAAACGCCCCCAAAAAACTCTTAACAGTTCGGTTCCGAAACCCACTCAAAACTGTCAAAACAGGCCCACCCGATCGGGTGAAAACTCACCCGATCGGGTGGAATAAACAGAGAGCACGAAACTGCAGAAATTGACTTCAACCGATCGGTTGGACTCCCAACCGATCGGTTGAAGTGAAATTTCAGACAGCAGCCAATTTCAGCACATAGCTGCGCTCAGAAAATTCCAGAAAAATCTAGAAAAATCGGATTTGGGCATGCGACCTATCGTTGGAAAGCTAACGACGATGCCGACGCTAGAAAAATAAGAGATCACCTAAAATCCCTCTGGAATGATAGAAGATCTTCAATGAGTGCATCAACAGCGTGCAAAGGCGGAAGAAAAGGCCACCCGATCGGTTGAAACATCAACCGATTGGGTGAGCCGCTTGTTGCTTTGGCCATCGGGCTTCGGGAGCTTCAACCGGTCACTGAAGAGAGCGGGTGGAGCCGTCGGTTTGATCTTTGAGGTAATGCGGCTACAGATGAACCGATCGGGTGAGATGTCACCCGATCGGTTGGAACTCAGCTCCAAATTCCCGAGAATTGGGGCGTTTGAACCGGTCACTGAACCGATCGGGTGACCTCTTGGCCGCTCCAACTTGTGTCCGGGTGGTGCACGCGTGCATCACCCGATCGGTTGGAAATGACCAACCGGTCGGGTGAGGGGCTGAAAGATGAGATCTTTGTCGTTTGACCCCCTGGATCACGCGTGACTCCTCCCGTTGCTCCGGGGACTCATGATATTGTCGTTTTATGTCCCAAATGCTGTAAATTACTGCAAAATACGAAAAAACACGGAAAAGTGAAAGAAAACAAGAAAATACAAGAAAACACGAGAAAACAAATAAAAGACGGCGGAAAATACGGAGAAACACGGAAGAAAACGTGCGCAAATATATAAAATATAAACGCACGTCAGGTATTTAACCCTAGTTTTTAACCTAGTTTAGAGAGCATTTTCAGAACTTTTTGGCCGCCCTTTTTAGATTACGTTTTAGGAATTAGATTTAGCTTTTAGGGAGGAGAGAAAAGTGTTGATTTGTTGGATGCTATTTTGTTCTTCATTGGTTTGTCTCTCTCTCTCTCTCTATCAAAAACTCCATTTTAATTGATATATTGAATATTGCTATGAATTCTATTGATTTTTTTGTGAATTTATATTGAATTTCGTTATGAATCGTGAGTAGTTTTATCGTCTTAGGGCGTAGGGATGAACCCTACGAACCCTATTTCTAATTTGTGATGAATTGGTGAAATTATTGCTAGAATTGATTAGGGTTAGTTTAGGATTGATTTAATACGAATCGCTAGGGATTCATACCGATTGGGATTTGCAAGAGATTGGATCCCAACTCGATAGGAAGCCCTAGAAATTCGAATTGGGTTGCAATTGAATTTCTCCGGAATTGGTTTGCAAGAGATTGGACCGAAACTAGGGTTTTCGATTGTAATTCTATACCAATACCCGTTTGCAAGAGATTAGACGGGTAGGAACTATCCCAACCTAGGTCGTAGCTCGAGTTTGCAAGAGAGTGGGCTCGAGATACGATTGAACGATGATGTTGTTCTTCACGCTAGTTTGCCTAGGTTAGGGTTTGCTAGAGATTGGACCCTACCCTAGGTTTGCTATAGACCGGCAATAGCGCGAGAGCGTGAGCTTGGTTCTACATTTAGTTGCAACTAGTTCCCCCGAATTTCAAGTCTAGCAATTGTGAAACCTACGAATCACAATGATGAGATACGACAAGTAGCGGGGATTCCCTATCCCTAGACGTCTTTATTAACTTGATATTTTCTTTCGTATAATTGAACGACTGTGACCGCATTACTGCGAACATTTCTCTACCATTCTTATAGCCAGGTGGATTCAAGAAGACACTATCACTAGACCTCCCTGTGTTCGATACCCGCTCGCCACTACACCGTGTGCTTGCGGTAAGACTAGCGAGTCGCGTGCCCGGGACGTGCATCCGGGAATCCGATCAGTCGTTTAGTTATGGCAACGAGAAAGATTGGCAACCTTTATTGGCTTCAGGGTCAGACGATGTTGAGTGAGAAGTTTGGCTCACTAGTGAGCACTTGTGGAGGAGTATTTATGACTCATATGGACTTCATGATAGAGAAGCATGGTCGGTTGCCGTATGAAATAGCTACGGTGTGCAGTGAGGAGTATTTATGACTCATATGGACTTCATGACAGAGAAGCATGGTCGGTTGCAGGATGAAATAGCTACGGTCATGTTGAGTTCAAGTTATATCACATCGTGGTTCAGCTCCATGTGCGGCTCAAATTGTCTACATGGAAGCATGTGGCTTCTGGGTAGAGTTGCAATCCTCAGGAGGATGCGTTGCGGTGCGCAAGGAGGAGTTAGGTATTCGGGTAAAGTCGTAACAGCACACTGACTCACACTCACGCAGGAGGCATCGGTGGAATGGATCATGGTGGGCAAGATGTGGTTCATCCAATGGATCATCTGGAGCACGCAAACCTAGCGTCTCAAAGATGACTTAGAGTAGTGGATCTCACATAGATCGTGGTGTTGCTATGGTGAAGTCCAGTTGGATAGTTAAATCCAAAGGTGGTGAGTTGAGGCTGTCGAAGACGGATGAAGATGTTTCTCTTACTTCATGTTTGGGGAAGGTGGTGTGTGGTGCTTCCCCAGAGGGTAGATGCGGATCAACTCAGGCGACTAATATGGAGTGCGGCCATGGCGACTTTGGGTACTTTGGGAGACACATGTTTGGTGTCAATTCAGTCGATGATGGAGCATGAGGTCACGGTGTAAACCTCAAAGAGAGAGATCGCCACAAGTAGGGGGGTAAGCATGGTTCAGTTCTTCGAGCTCAAGAGGATTTTGGGCTCGACAGGTCTCTTAAAGTGTTGATGCGCCAAAGGGCCCTCTACCCAATAATAGGTTCTTATTTCCTTAACCAGATAGAGAGGTTTGGAATCTGGGTAGAGCTGTGAAGTGTCTGAAGATGACTTGGTTTGACGAATTAAGTTTGAAGCATGATAGAGTTTGTTGATATGTGCTTCAAAATTCATTCTTTGGGTTTGACACAGCTGTGCCAAGTTTGCGAAGTCTGCTAATTTTTGTGCAGACCGTGATATGGCCATGTATAGCTCGATACGCATGTGCAAAATCTGTAATTTTGAGAGACATGTTACGCAAAGGGTGACACGGCCGTGCTGCATGCTTCATAGCCGTGCTGCTTCGCCGTGCTAACTGAAGACGGACCAGACGCAATTTACGCAAAGTGTCACACGGTCGTGCTGCATGGCGTGTAATACCCTACAAGCTACTGCACAAGTACTAAAGGGGGGGTGAATAGTACTTTAAAAATTACAAGGAGTATAATTCCTAATTATAGTGCAAACAACTACCAAATCAATTTGCGGAAGCTTAAAATGAATGACAACAACAAAATTAACAATGCTAACAAAAGATGTCACTGGGTTCGGATCCACCCAAGTCTCCCCGACTTGTTCCCGGTGATCCTACGTCCCAACCACCCGGATCCCCTTCGGATACTTAGGTTAGAAACCCTAACCCAAGATTTCCACTATGATATCTTGTGAAAAACCTTCACAAGATCAAATCATATATGCAATGGCAATAGCGAATCCCACAACCCGGGATCACAACCTTCTCTCACAACCGAGAGAATCAATAAGCAATATAAACAAGTTTATAATGAAATAAACAATCTTACCACAAAATCCTATACCTTGAGTTTTCTTACCAAATAGGTGCAAGGAGGGATTTGAGAAAGATGAAGTCACCAAGACCTAGCACCAAAGAAATGACCAGCAATGGGTGCCTAGGAGTGATTTGGAGACTTGAATCAAGCAAGAGCTTGAAGGGCTCACCAAGAACAAACTTCTCTCAAGATGGATTCTAGATCTAGAATGTGAGAGAATGGATTTCTTGGGAGGAAGAGAGCTTTAGAAATGAGTGAGAATGGCTATCTCTTTCAATCTCAATGAATCTCTTAATGACAGCTCTAACCAAGAGAGAAATGACCTAGGTTCGTATTTATAGGGTCCCATAAAAACAAGTTAGGTCAAGACCCAACAGATAGAAATCTGAGGCAACTAGTCGGTCAAAGAACAACCACTGACCGACTTGTTCATCAACTAGTCGGTCAGTCAAACAACATGGACCGACTAAGTGAAGAACTGAGAAGAGATAGAAATTCAGACCTAGAAATCTAGTCGGTCCAAGAAGACTTTCTGACCGACTAGTTTCACAACTAGTCGGTCAGTCAGTGAACGTAGACCGACTAAGAGGCAAAAACAAATAGTCTGAATACAAATTGACTTAATCGGTCCAAGAACAAATGTTGACCAACTAGATTATCAACTAGTCGGTCACCAAACGTTCTTAGACCGACTAACGATAAACAGTAGCTTATGAGAAATTTGGCATGTACAGTAAATCACAACTAGTCGGTCAAAGAAGCATCACTGACCGACTAGTTCACAAACTAGTCGGTCGGTGAGTCAACGTAGACCGACTAACTGTAAACAGTACTGAACAAGAAAATATTAACTCAAACTAGTCGGTCCAAGAAGCTTTGCTGACCGACTAGATCACCATCTAGTCGGTCAGTACTTCTTCTTGTACCAACTAACATGCACAAACAAGTCCGAATCGAAGCGCGATGCTTCGAGGAAGTTAGAATGAACTTGTACTAAGATCCTAGAGCTACGATATGAGCGTTATGAAGATAGAATCGTAAGATATACTCAAGGCTTAACATTCTATAGATCGAAGCTAAAAGACTATAAATAAAACCTTAATGAACGGTCTTCGAGAGCTTCGATCAATTCTTCATGACTTCCAAAACGGTCCAAAGGCTTCAACGAAGCTTTAGGCAATGAATACGAGCTTTGAGAAGTCTTGAGATGTCGCTTTGATTGTTCTCGTGAATTTGGCGACGATCTCCAATACTGCGCTCATAAATTGTTAGTTCATGAATTATTTATGTTTGCTCATCATCAAAACCAAATCCGGGGAGTCCAATATTCAACATACTCCCCCTTTTTGGTGATGACAAACCAACATAAATAATAATCAAAAATAATGATTCAAATGTAAAATACTTACTCCCCCTGCATTGATGACACGTTAATTCCAAAATGAATATATATAAATTGCATCAATCAGACGAGTAAGATACATAACGAGAATCGATTTTTGAAATATCGGATTTAGAAAATCCTTATATATATCTTAACTCCCCCTGAATCTAACACATCAAATTAGATTCTTGGAAATTGAGTTAAATTTTCATTTGACCTATTTATTATCATTATCTCTCCCCCTTTGGCATTATCCCAAAAATGGGGGGCATACAATGACAACAACTAGGAAATGGAAAATCCAACATCGGGAGTCTTAGATATTGACGATGGACCCAATTGACACCAAGGGAAAAGTGATGAAATCAAATCAAGGTGTGCCAAATTGTCCATTATCAAAAAGCGATAATTAAAATCATCAAAAATACCAAATAATTTTTTTTATTTATTGAATAAAGAAACATACTCTCCAATATTCAATATTCTTGGTTAAATTTGTGCATGGAAAACAATTCTATACAATCATAGAAATATAATCTATTTAACCAAGTTTTTCAAGCGTCGAGCGACGAATTCACATATCATATGCATTGAACGAATATTAAATGTGCACGACGAAGTAAAACAAAGAGAACATCGATGTATATATATAAAAACATCATGAGTACATCCAAAAAGATATCGACTACATCAAATGCAACATACCATGTATATCAACATCAAAAAGAAAATACATCATACATCATCGAACCATCATCAACATCCAAAGTACATCAAAATACAACACCGACACCCATATAACCAAAATACATCAAAATACAACACCGACACTCCATCCTAACCCAAAATACTCTCAATAAGATGCATCATCCAAAGATCATAGGAGAGGCCTCGAAACAGACGATCACGAGGAAGTGGCAGGATCTGCAGTCTCCGTGGGTCCAGTCGAATGAGTGGACTCAGGCTCTACAGGGAGGAGAGGCGTGTCAACAGATGGGATCGTCAGGGCAGGGGTGGAGACATCGACGAATGGCTCAACAGCTGGGGTCTCAACAGGAACATTAGCAGGCAGAACAGGAGGAGGGTCGTCAGCAAGAGCAGCAGCAGCATCAGAAGGCTGATCCACTGGTGCAGAAGTCTTTGGAGCACCGGAAGAGGTGCCAGCTCCAGGAGTAGATGTGGTAGCAGCAGCAGCAGCAGTGGTGGCCTCATCGCCACGAGCTAAGGAGGAGACCAGCTCATCAATATCCTCATCGTCCATCTCCTCATCCTCAGAAACAGGAGGAGGAAGCTGGACGCCCATCAAGCTAGCCATACGACAAACTACCTCCTCGGTACGAGCCAACCGAGACTCGTGCCGACGAAGTAACCGAACAACATCATCAAGTGTGGCAGAGGGAGGAGGGGCTGAAGCAGCTGAAGGGGTGGCTTGAGATGCAGAAGGTGTCGACCGCTGCACGTGACGGAGTGCCGCAAGAGATTTCTTAACGGCCGTCGCGTTCAGAGGAGGACCAAGGGGACGCTCATCATCAGGAGGCAAGGGAACACCGAAACGACGGAATACCAAGGTCAGGAGACAAGGATATGGGATATTCACAGGTTTAGTGGTCTTGCGAATACACTCGAAAGAATCCATCTTATCGAGTATAATGCGAGCCCAATTAATCTCGCTACCCATAAACAGAGCGTAAATCAATTTCAGAAACGGCTGAGATGGAAGAGAAGAAGATCCATACTTGGGAAGAAGGCAGGATTTCAAGATCAGGTTAATCACCCAAGCATTCGGCTTGAATGATTTCGAAGGGACTCCTATGAAGGCAGGGGGGATAACCTGGAAGATTTTGAATAGGGTCCGCTGATCGAGGGAGGAGATATCGTCGACAGAGATGTCAGACGGGAGGAGGCCACACGACGAGCAACCTATCAACTCCCCCAAGATTTCTGCCATGAGGACTATAGGAGTCCCCAAAACAGAAGTCTCGATGGAGTGAGACTCACCGTACTGGCCCCGGACACGATTGGCATAGAATAATTTGACCAGGCGAGGATAGGGTCTAGGGTTTGCCTTGGAGTCAAATCGAAGGTAGTCCAATAGGCCACTATAGGATAATAAGTCCGCGAGGCCAAGAAAATCAGAAAACTGAACGTAATGCTCCAACAGCAGTGGGCAGTGCTCTATACGGTTGTACGCTGCTAGACACTGAGGGTCGTCGTGATACAACGATATATCTACACCGCCGACTGGCATTGGAGCTTTACCCTTAGCCTTACGGGGCTTAGGAGGAGGAGGAGGAGGGGGTGGAGTAGGTGCCTTCTCGGGATGTTCAGGAGTGTATTCTTCATCGGAATCATCCTCGGAATCACTATCTGAACGCTCACCGGGAGGTGTGGGTGCACGGAACTTTTTAGGTTTAGGTTTAGGCTTGGACGTTTGGCCGGTAGGTTTACGCTTGGACGTCCTCTTCCTCTTCAACGGTGTCGAAGACGAAGAGGGGGGACGGGTGGTCTTGGCCCTACGCTTAGGAGGGGTCGAAGCGGTCGCAGCCTCTACGGTCATGGGGGATGCCCCAGAAGAGGTAATCGGGAGTCTCGTTCGTGCCATGATCACGACACAACGAGTACAAACAAGCGACGTATGGAAAGATCACGCAATCCTAAGCTTAAACCCTAGAACTGAAAACAATCAAGCACAAAGCCCTAAGAGAGATATCGAAACCCTAGAACCCTAGAGGAAGATTCAAGCCCTAGGAGATGAAATGAAGCTGAAAGCAACCTAGAGGGAGGAGATATACCTAGGGGAGGGTGATCGGCGGCGGCGGATGGTCGGAAAAATCGCCGGAGATCGACGGAAGATGAAGGGTCTCGAACGGGTTTTGAGGGTTTTTCGAGCTGGAGAGCGAAAACAACCGACTGGAATGAAAAATAGTCGGATGGATTTGGAATAAGTCGGTCGAGAATGCGAAAAGACGCGTTTGCCCTAACGCACTTAGTCGGTCACAGTTCAAGCACTGACCGACTAGATTACGATCTAGTCGGTCGGGCAATGAGCTTAAACCGACTAAGTCGAAACAGAGGCAAACAGAAAATTCTAGGGCTAGAGTTAGTCGGTCACAGTATAATCACTGACCGATTAGTTTTCAATCTAGTCGGTCGGTAAGTGAACTGTGACCGACTAAAAGAAGTTAATGACAAAAGAAAGTTCACAGCTTGAACTAGTCGGTCTGAGTTCACTAGCTGACCGACTAGATGAGCATCTAGTCGGTTGGCTGATGAACTGAAACCGACTAGAACAGTCCAAAAGTTGATAAATGAGTTCTCTTCATAAACCACTTGGATGAAACATCTTAACCCTCTCATAAGTCATCTAAACTACCCCATAAAACATCGAAATCTTAAGTACGACATTCAAATAAGAATTCGAGCAAAAATTCAAACATATCACATAAAATCCCAAAAAATTCAATAAATCTAGCATGAACGAAATATCGCGAAATATAATAGCATGCAAGACAATTGAATGAAATATGAGTCCTATATCTCGGATTCACCCATAATCCCCAATTCTCGATGCAACCGCACAAAGGAGTCCTCCTTTAGGGGTTTCGTGAAAATATCGGCGATTTGCTTTTGGGTTTCAACGTACACTAATATGATGTCCTTTTTAGCAACATGATCATCTAAGAAATGGTGTCGGACATCTATGTGTTTAGATCAGGAATGGTGCACCGGATTCTTTGAAAGACAAATAGCACTTTGGTTATCCACCATGATAGGGCTAGTATCACAATGAATACCAAAATCCTTCAGTGTGTGTCTCATCCAAAGAACCTGGGCACAAGCGGCACCGACGGCAATGTATTCCGCCTCGGTGGTTGAAAGTGATACCGAATTTTGCTTCTTGGAAAACCAAGAGACAAGGGAATTTCCTAGAAAATGGCAAGTGCCACTAGTACTCTTCCTGTCGGATTTGCATCCCGCATAATCAGCATCACTATATGAGACTAACTCATATGTGCTAGACTTCGGATAAAGTAATCCAAAATCTAAAGTGTAACTTAGATAGCGAAAAATACGTTTAACCGCTACTAAGTGAGAATCCTTAGGTTGAGACTGATAACGAGCACATACGCATACGTCAAACATAATATCGGGCCTACTTGCGGTAAGATAAAGTAAGCTACCTATCATACCTCTATATAGACGTATGTCTACATCCTTACCGCCCGTATCCTTGTCAAGATGCGTAGTCGTGCTCCTAGGAGTCTTTTTCCCGGAGGCATTCTCCATTCCAAATCGCTTCAGCAACTCCACCGTGTATTTCGTTTGGTGGATGAAGATTGCATCGTTCAATTGGCGAATTTGGAGTCCTAAGAAATATTTGAGTTCGCCCATGTGGCTCATCTCAAATTGTTCCTTCATAACATTAGAAAACTCTTCGCAAAGAGTGAAGTTAGTAGCACCGAAAATGATATCATCAACATAAATTTGAACTAATAAAATATCATTATTCGCATGCTTAACAAAAAGTGTAGAATCGGCTTCGCCCATTTTAAAATTCAAATCCAAAAGAAAATTCTTTAGGCGATCATACCAAGCTCGAGGAGCTTGTCTCAAACCATAAAGTGATTTCTTTAGTTTAAAAACATGATTTGGAAAATTTTCATTTATGAAGCCCGGAGGTTGAGAAACGTAAACTTCCTCAACGACATCTCTGTTTAGAAATGCACTTTTAACATCCATTTCAAATAATTTAAAATTTTTATGGCATGCATAAGACAATAATATTCTAATTGATTCTAATCTGGCTACCGGAGCGAAGGATTCTTCGAAATCGATACCTTCCTCTTTGCGATAGCCTTGAGCTACTAACCGAGCTTTGTTCCGGACGACGACTTGGTTTTCGTCGGTTTTGTTCTTGAAGATCCACTTTGTCCCTATGACGGTGTGGTTCTTTGATGGCAAAGGAACAAGCTCCCATACCTCATTCCTTTCGAATTGAATGAGTTCCTCCTACATGGCAAGGATCCAAGCACTATCTTCGCACGCTTCAACTATATTCTTTGGCTCTATCGATGAGGCAAAGGCACAATTGGCGAAGTGGTGGACTTGCGATCTCGTCTTGACACTATCACGAATATTGCCAATGACTTGCTCATGGGGATGGTCGCGAACGGTATGAAGCCGCTTGGGAATACCTTGATCACTAGGCACATTCTCAACAACTTCATTAGACGGGTTAGTATCAATAGAATCAATTGAATCAATAGACTTAGAATTTTCAAACGAATAACATAAAACATCCATAGAGTCATCATCATTTGAAATTCTAGGAGTAATAAAATTCTCATTAAAAGAGACATGAAGTGATTCCTCGATCGTAGAGGATCTTTTGTTGTATATCCGGTAGGCTTTGCTACGTGAGGAATACCCAACAAATATCCCCTCATCCGATCTCAGATCAAACTTGTCCAAATTATCATATGTGTTTTTAATAAAACATTTTGCGCCGAAAACACGAAAATGTTTAACTTGAGGCAATCTACCAAACAACAATTCATAACAAGTTTATTTGGTGCCGGGCCTCAAAAGTATTCTATTAAACACATAGCAAGCGGTGTGTACCGCTTCCGCCCAAAATTGATAACCAAGTTGACTATCTTCGAGCATAGTGCGAGCACACTCCACAAGCGTTCTATTCTTCCTCTCAACAACACCATTTTGAGGAGGTGCGCGAGGGAAAGAAAACGTGTGAGTAATTCCAAGATCATCACAAAAATTTGAGAAAGACTCATTCTCAAATTCACCCCCATGATCACTACGAATAGTGACAATGGTGGTTCCGATGAGATTTTGTACTTTCTTCACAAATATTATGAAGTTTTCAAAAGCTTCATTTTTATTACATAAGAAAAATACCCATGTAAATCTAGAATAATCATCGACGATGACAAGTCCATATCTTGCATTTTCTAAGGAAGCAACTCTAGTTGGCCCAAATAAATCTAGATGTAATAGCTCTAGTGGCCGTTTAGTAGAAATGCTTTTCTTAGGTTTAAATGAAGATTTAGGAAGTTTGCCACGTTGACAAGAATCACAAAAACTTTTCTTTTCAAAAACGAGCTTCGGAAAACCTTTAATGGAATTTAATTTTGAAAGCTTATAAAGAGTTCCAAAGTTCACATGTCCAAAGCGTCGATGCCATAAGTGTTGTTCACTTGTGTTGGCAACGAGACATTGTTCATATGACTTAGGAAGATCCAAAATATAAATATCTTTATGACGTGTGCCGGAAAATAATAAATCATTATTATCATTTGAAATATGACACAATCCTTTCGCAAAGCTAACTTTGTAACCTTTGTCACAAAGTTGGCTTATTGAAATAAGATTATGATTTAAACCATCAACTAGATAAACATCACTAATTAAGGGTTTAGACGGGTTACCCACTTTACCAACACCGACGATGGTTCCGCTCTCGTTGCCTCCAAATACGACGCGGTTTCCATTTGCAATGGGAACTACTCCGGAGAGCAATTGAGCGTCACCCGTCATGTGTTTTGAACACCCGCTATCGAGTATCCAATTCCCTTTGGAGCTAAATTTAAATTTGTTGCTCCTTTTCTTTTTCTTTTCCTTAAGTACCTAAAGATAGAAAATTTCATATCATGGTACCCAAGGTCATTGGGTCCTCAACGGTTAGACCTTTGGAAGCCAAGTCCAATTGGACTTAGACTTCCCCACATAATTTCTACTATGCACAACATCCGAAAAATAAGCATTCATATATACTTGTTTTTCATCCATGCTTGTGTCCTTTGGGCTCCAAATAGTGAAAATCTTGGGAGCCCTCATCCTATTGGGTGCATGCATGCGACGTTGATTTCTACGTGATGCATGTTGCGGATAGGCATACGGAACATGATGGAATGGTGCACGACGAGAATTATTCATATGATGAGGTGGGTGAACATATGCATGTGTGGGAACACGTGCGTGAGGGTGTCTCACATGGTGTGCACGTGCCCGAGAATGTGTTGCATAAAAATCATCATATGTGTGAGACGGTGGAGTAGGACGTGTGTTCCTACGTGGCACGGTATTGGTGTTCATATAAGCATGCCCCTTCTTTGGAGGTCCACCCAAAGTGGGTTTCTTTCCGAAAGAGGGTGTGGACGAGGTGGAAGCACCATTGGTAGATGAACTACCAATAGAGTGTTTACTACCACTCGTAGAGTCACCGGAAGTTGGCCTAACAAAAGTAGTGGCCGCTTTGGATGAATATCGCATCGTGTACCCCAAACCAATGTGGTGATTGGCCGGAAGTAAGTCACTTAGGATTTTATCCAAATGGTCCTTACCCTTATTGAATTTATTAATTCGGCCTAATGTGTTCTCATATTTCTCTTTGAGAGAACGCATAGAAGTATCCAAGTTGGATACTTGCGATGTGAGCACATAAACACGAGATTTAAGATTCTCGTTCTCAATACTCAAAGTCGAGTTTTGAGAAGTTAAATCCGCTATCTTATGTTCTTCTGGATCTTCAATGCAAACATGTTGAAGTTTAGATTTGTGATTAACAATCTCATTTCTTAACTCTTCAACAACGGTGTCGTTGTTGGTGATGATAGTCTTAGGCGAGGTTTGAATGCTAGCTAGGTCATCTTTTACTTTAGTATATCTATTTACTAATTTAGTGTATTTGGACCATAGTTGAGAGTTAGCATTCCTAAGATCATCCATAGTTACCTCATCGCCTTCGTTGTCGCTATCATCGGAGGAGGAAGATCATTGATCATGCTCCTCTCTCGCCATGAAGCACATGTGCGCTTACTCCACTTTCTCATCGTCCGACTCTCCGCTTGAGGAATCCTCGGAGTCGGTGAATGTTGCTCCGACAAGTCCCTTTTTGTACCCCTTTTTGTACTTCTTCGACTTGTCGAACTTTGGCGCCTTCCACTTCTCCTTTTGCTTGTTTTAAGGACAATCCGCTTTGATGTGTCCTGGCTTATTGCATTTAAAGCACAAAGGTGGAGAGGCGTTAGTAGAAGTAAATTTAGATTTTTGTTTGAAGTTACCCTTTCGGAAGAAGCGACTGAACTTCTTTGCCATGAGTGCAATGGATTCCATGTCCATTTCTTCTTCCGAGTCCTCATCATCGGTAGAGGTGGATGAAGCCGCCTTGAATGCAATCGCCTTTTTCTTAGGCACGTCTTGGTTCAAATAGGACTTCATCTTTTCTTGTAACTTCACCTTGCTATCTTTGCGTACCTCGTATGACATCAAAGTACCCATCAATTGAACTACGGTATACTTATTCATGTCATTACCTTCCTCGATGGCGAAGGTACGTTTCTCCCAAGAAGAAGGAAGTCCTTCGATAAGCTTCGAACACTTCTCCTTTTGGGTGTAGGTTTTGCCGAGAGCTTCCAACTCGTTTATTATGTCGACGAAGCGAGCATAATACTCCTTCATCTTTTCTCCCTGTTCCATATGAAACAATTCGTAATCTCTATTGACTACCACGAGTTTAGAATCTCTTACCCGACTCGTTCCTTCATGCAAAATGAGGAGCGAATTCCAAATTTGATATCACTCTTACATGTGCATATCTTATTAAAATCTTCGGGTTCCAATGCACATTGTAAAGCATTCATTGCTTTGGCATTTGCAATCTCCGCGGCGACCTCCGCGGTAGTCCACTTGTCGAAATCTTCTTCGGTAGGCATATTGTACTCCGACATGGTAATTCTCCACAAGGAGGCGCTCCGGAGGAACGTTTCCATCCGGCATTTCCAATATCCATAATTGACGCCGTTGAAGAATGGAGGCCTAGTCGAGGAATGTCCTTCCATGACCGAAGACGCTCCTTCACGGTTCCTGAAGGTGCCATAATCGGAAGGTGGACGCACGGTCTTGTTGTCGTTGGCAGACATAGCTCAGTATCTGGCTCTGATACCAAATGTAATGCCCTACAAGCTACTGCACAAGTACTAGAGGGGGGTGAAT
Organism: Scilla litardierei; assembly: GCA_030789695.1. Lineage (NCBI taxonomy): Eukaryota > Viridiplantae > Streptophyta > Magnoliopsida > Asparagales > Asparagaceae > Scilla > Scilla litardierei. Next base: position 256,701,491 of record CM061142.1, on the reverse strand, counting down.
AGTACTTTAAAAATAACAAGGAGTATAATTCCTAATTATAGTGCAAACAACTACCAAATCAATTTGCGGAAGCTTAAATTGAATGACAACAACAAAATTAACAATGCTAACAAAAGATGTTACTGGGTTCGGATCCACCCAAGTCTCCCCGACTTGTTCCCGGTGATCCTACGTCCCAACCACCCGGATCCCCTCCGGATACTTAGGTTAGAAACCCTAACCCAAGATTTCCACTATGATATCTTGTGAAAAACCTTCACAAGATCAAATCATACATGCAATGGCAATAGTGAATCCCACAACCCGGGATCACAACCTTCTCTCACAACCGAGAGAATCAATAAGCAATATAAACAAGTTTATAATGAAATAAACAATCTTACCACAAAATCCTATACCTTGAGTTTTCTTACCAAATAGGTGCAAGGAGGGATTTGAGGAAGATGAAGTCACCAAGACCTAGCACCAAAGAAATGACTAGCAATGGGTGCCTAGGAGTGATTTGGAGACTTGAATCAAGCAAGAGCTTGAAGGGCTCACCAAGAACAAACTTCTCTCAAGATGGATTCTAGATCTAGAATGTGAGAGAATGGATTTCTTGGGAGGAAGAGAGCTTTAGAAATGAGTGAGAATGGCTATCTCTTTCAATCTCAATGAATCTCTTAATGGCAGCTCTAACCTAGAGAGAAATGACCTAGGTTCGTATTTATAGGGTCCCATAAAAACAAGTTAGGTCAAGACCCAACGGATAGAAATCTGAGGCAACTAGTCGGTCAAAGAACAACCACTGACCGACTAGTTCATCAACTAGTCGGTCAGTCAAACAACATGGACCGACTAAGTGAAGAACTGAGAAGAGATAGAAATTCAGACCTAGAAATCTAGTCGGTCCAAGAAGACTTTCTGACCGACTAGTTTCACAATTAGTCGGTCAGTCAGTGAACGTAGACCGACTAAGAGGCAAAAACAAATAGTCTAAATACAAATTGACTTAGTCGGTCCAAGAACAAATGTTGACCGACTAGATTATCAACTAGTCGGTCACCAAACGTTCTTAGACCGACTAACGATAAACAGTAGCTTAGGAGAAATTTGGCATGTACAGTAAATCACAACTAGTCGGTCAAAGAAGCATCACTGACCGACTAGTTCACAAACTAGTCGGTCGGTGAGTCAACGTAGACCGACTAACTGTAAACAGTACTGAACAAGAAGAGATTAACTCAAACTAGTCGGTCCAAGAAGCTTTGCTGACCGACTAGATCACCATCTAGTCGGTCAGTACTTCTTCTTGTACCAACTAACATGCACAAACAAGTCCGAATCGAAGCGCGATGCTTCGAGGAAGTTAGAATGAAATTGTACTAAGATCCTAGAGCTACGATATGAGAGTTATAAAGATAGAATCGTAAGATATACTCAAGGCTTAACATTCTATAGATCGAAGCTAAAAGACTATAAATAAAACCTTAATGAACGGTCTTCGAGAGCTTCGATCAATTCTTCATGACTTCCAAAACGGTCCAAAGGCTTCAACGAAGCTTTAGGCAATGAATACGAGCTTTGAGAAGTCTTGAGATGTCGCTTTGATTATTCTCGTGAATTTGGCGACGATCTCCAATACTGCGATCACAAATTGTTAGTTCATGAATTATTTATGTTTGCTCATTATCAAAACCAAATCCGGTGAGTCCAATATTCAACATGGCGGTGTCGACTAAAGATGCGGTGTCCACTTTTGAGTTAGGGTTTTTATCTAAAACGTAATTTAATCAGACATCTGAGATTCAACACGACCATCATGAATATTTAAACCCCTCCTAGGGTTTATTTTGGAAAGAGCGCGTGCCATCATCAAGTTTCTTCTTCCTCGCATGATCGACCCGGAACTAACACCTAGAACTCACCTAGCAATGGCCCAAACACCAAGTGCTAAATGTATCTCAAATGTGAATCCCTGGCACTTTACGCAAGCGTGCAGTGTCAAGTAATAGTATCAAATATATCGATCCCACGGGGAAGGTATGAATGTTATTGTCTTGGGTTATTTTTAATTCTCAGAATAAATGTAGCACTCGGTTTTGAAAGGTTGTTTCTTTGGATTGTGAACATTTAATAAAGACTAGGGCTTTAGGACTCACCACTAGGATCGTCGGATGTCGATGCTTGGTTAGGACTCGTACGTTGCATCGGTTTTATATGGATTATCGCATCCAAGATGTGGAAGTCATGGCTCTAAGCACTGTGAATCTAACGTATCCGATTAACCTGTAGGCGCACACGATACGTACATTAAGAATCGACAATATTAACGCCACTCACGTGGACGGAATGATCTCAGCTCACGCCACTCTCGTGGGTTAGAGCTTCGATGTATTTTGGTGGCTCTCATTGACGCAATGGCGGTAGCCGTCAATTAGTAATATAGTTCGTCGGTGGATCCCATCAAGACACGAGCTGGGCATGGTCACAAGTGCCAATTGAATCCACTAGCTCCCTAATTAAGCCAATAGGATACTCCTTAAGCTAATCGATTCCACCAACTGTGGGCACGATCTCAGTACGAGTTCCCCTACAATCTTTGCAAGATCAACCAAAATACTTCCCTTTTTATTCAAACACGACCTAAAAATCCTAACTTTACATCTCAATCCTAAAATCCATAGACTAATCCAAAAGCCCTAGATAGAACTACTCATGCATCATAGAAATAACAACAAAATATTCAATAGATGCAATAGAATTCATCATGGCAATGGAAAACATCAAAAAGTAATAGAAAGTGTAGAGAATCGTTACCAACACATCGAGAAGCAATAGCAATCCAAAGAGAATTAAGAAGACAATATTCCTAGCGTAATACAATAGTAAAAATCCAAGATTTGCTTCATACAAAATAGCGACGGCACAAGTTCTCAAAAACCTAATTAAAAGTAAACTAAGAGCTTCTCTAAAGTTCTGCCCTGAAAATAAATCTAAAAATGTCCTTAAATATATAGGGGGAAGATCCTAAAAAATCTCAGAAAATCTGGGCTCTTGGACCCATAAACTAGGCTGGTCGCGTCGGCTAATCGACCGAGTAGAGGAGCCTGCTTGGTCGAGTCGGCTACAGGCTCCCCTTCCTGCTGCTTCTGTACTTGGCAGATACGGGCTACTCGGTTGAGTAGCCCCCATACTCGGTCGAGCTACAGTAGATTCGAAATTCCTCTAAAACGTCGCTCTGCTTCTTTTCGACTCGGGTGGAGCAGGTGAGCTATTCGGTCGAGTTGCTTTGCTACTCGGTCGAGCTAGGATGCCTTGGATAGAAGCTCGAAATCTTCATCTGTTTGGATTGACTCAGGTCGAGTCGGCTGTTTACTCGGTCGAGTAGGTCAGAGCGGTTTCCTGTGCAATTTCAACGTGTCAACTCGGCTGAGTAGCTGATGCTACTCGATCGAGTCACCTGGGAGACTGATCTGAATCTTGCCATTTCTCGTTCTCTCCTCCTCCTCTCCTCCAATCTTCTTCCATTCCTCGACGAACTCTCATGTAGCCTTGCCAATGACGTCTCTGACGTGCCGGATGTGTCCATGTCCTAAAATAGCTCCAATTTGCTCCAAAACTCCTGAAAATCCAAAAGGCTAGACAAAACTGGAATATGGCGTTAGAAGCGCAATAATGTATGAAAAACATGGAGTTTGGAGGTGGAAATGACATGAAACGATGATGCAAAAACTTGTAAAATATGGACATATCAAAACCCCCCAAGCTTACCTCTTACTCGTCCTCGAGGAAGACGAATACGGGGGTCACCGGGCGATAAAAATAAAGAAATATAAACGAGAATGTAAGATGGATGGGAGTGCAAGAGTATTCGGTCAAATATGAAGCCATAGCGACATATCAAAATGTTTCGAAAATAGATGACATTCTAATAAGCCTTTCATATCTTAGCTAAACATATTGCTTGTAAGCATTTAATAACAAAGGAATGGATCTTCTAAAAATCTATTCATATCCACATCATGCAATTCATAGAGTTTAGTATAAACATGTTGGCGACGCACTTTTCAATCAATAGAGATAAATGAAGCATATAAGAGTCACACCAAGCCTGCAATAGAGATTAGAATAAAGATCATGGCCTTCATAATTTCATTTCAAATCATGAAAAATCTACATAGCTAATATATTTCGCAAAGTCTGAGCATTATCAAATATCCCCAAATGTGCACAACTCCACTCTAATGGCGTACTCACTCATATAATCAAATGGATTCACCCTCCCAAGCTTAGCTTGAGGCATCGCACATCTAAGGATAAAGGAATTTTGTGGATTTTTGCCAAGTATTTGTGTAGCTCCAAATAGTAAGATATATGAAATATTTCCTTCTTTTTTTTCTTTTTTCTGAAAGGGCAATAGGATATACATATGTTATGGCTCCTTTTTAGCTTTTTGGGCTAACTTTTTCTTTTGGGATTTTTGGGAATATGATGCGGTATATATAGCTGCAGAGGGGGTGAGCCTAAGTAACATGTAAAGAATAATAAGATATGTGGAGAAGGAAATAATATATCACTCGGTTCACTCATAAGATGTTTACAATGGTTCAATAAGATAATACTCCAACTAAACTCATAAGCAAGCATATATACTTTCATTCATTTCAACGAATAATGAAGTCATGCGGTAAGGCACACAATAATAGCAGGCATGCAACAGAAGGTGAAAACGATAACAAAGTAGATGCTTCAAATATTCTAAAGATGCATGAATCTCGGAGAATATCCAACATGAGCATACCACATACTACTGCATACTTTCAGCTTCAATTTATTTCATGCATTCATATAGAGAGATCATCAACAGAACATATATGCAAGCATATGAATAGTATGAACTGTAATACTCTAAGTAGCATGGCAAAAGTAGTAAGCGTCGTGATAGTTGCTAAAGCTAAAAGAGATATCATCATACAGAATATATATAGCAAACGGGGAAAAGGAAGGCGGAGAAAAATAAAATGAAAGAAAGCATGCAAGCATACCAAACATGGAAAATATGATGCTAAAAATGAAATGGTGGAAAAGCGGTGGAAAGTAAAAATAAAAAGGTGTAAAATGAAAGAAAATGGAAGAAATGAAAATAAAAGTGAAGCTAAACATAGCAGTGTCCTCACTGCTGAGAACACGTTGGTAAGTAGGGAAAATGAGGCTAGGGTGGGTGGGTGGTAGATAAAAGAAAATAATAAAAAAGAAAAGATGCAAATAATAAAAGAAAAAGTACATGTCATAATGCATAAGATGCAAAAAGTATGAACATGCATGCATATGATGCAAATGATGTCATGATGCAGGTGGGTATATGCAAATTCAAAATGATGGAATGCATGCGGGTGGTGCAAAAAGTGTCATCCCCCAAGCTATGCAAGGACATGGCCCTGAAGAGACAGATGTGCACAAAAATGACCGGGGTGACTGGAGAAAAAATAGTGAAAAGATCAAGCAGCGGCATCACCCTCTGGAGGTGATGATGGGTCCGACTGCTGGGGACCAGAAATGGGTACATCGGGCACTGAAGGTGAAGGCTCGACTGGCTTGTCGGCCGATGATGAAACAGAAGGTACAACAGGCTCAGACAAAGGTATAACAGCTAGAGTGTCGACAGGTGTGGGAACGTTTATGTCGACAACAGAAGTCTCCAACTGATGTGTAACCAGCTTAAGGGAGGAAGTGGCAGGCCCTGTAGAAGCTTGAGAGTGAGGCACAGTGAGTGGTACTGGAGGTGGTGAAAGGGCAGGGTCTGGCCTGGGAGGAGGGGCTGGTGCCAGAATGACGGTGGGTGCACGCTGGTACCTAAGAATGTCAAGAATGGCTGTGAGGTCCTACTCTACGAACTGCTGGAAAGTGGAGAGCAAGGTCGCAAGGGTGTTAAAGGCACGCCTCAGGGTTACAACCTCGGTCTCCATCGCAGAAAGATGTGCGACCGTGGTGCAGGAGCTAAGGGGTGGGCATGAACTGCTAGAGACCACCCTCACAGAGTGCCCACAGGCAGGTGATACCCGGGGTCTGAACTGAAAGTCAGGGGAGGGAGGCCTAGCAGCGGTCTCAGAGGAATAGGATGTGCGTGGAATGGATCCGAGATCTGGTGCAGATACAAAGGCAGCAGTAGTATCAGATAAAGGAGACGTCGTGGCAACAAAAGTGGTGATAGACACCATGACGCTCTCAGAGAAAACTACCGATATTAGTAAATAAGTTATCACGGTCGTTTTTCGATCGTAAATTTTTCGTGCGCGTATTTTCCTTTCGTACGCGTATTTTTAGTTGCCTCTTCTTGTATCCGAACCGTACGTTGTGATATGTCGTTGTGACCCTCTGGATGAGTACTTAATTGTGGAATTATTTGTGAACGTCATTTCACGGGCGTTCTCCCACAAAACAACTTTGTTTGAAGGGGTATCATAACTCGTACAATCGTCGTTTGCTCGTTTTATTTTTAGCTCCAATTTCTGTTACCCTAGCTCGTTACCGATCTTCTTTGTCTCGACCCTCTCGTCGACACGGTCGTCCCGGTATTTTTCTTATAATCATCGGACATCGCTAGACCGACTTTTTCCACTAATCCACTTCTAATATACTTAGCCAAATTAATTCGATAATTCAAATACCCTAATTAAACCTATAGGTTAAAACGTATCATGAAATATTTCATTGGCAACTCACGATCCTATATCACCCTAACTCTACCCCGTCCCTATCACATCTTCTCTCTCCAACCATCTAAGTGCACCCCACTTTCAAAACCAATTATCAAAACAAATCTCTTACGTATCACCAATCTAGGCTATTCATCATCCCATTTTAGACTAAGCTATACCCCTATATCTCTCCCTCTCTCCTCCCAAAACCCTTAAAATCACTAAACTCTAAACATATATAGAATATAACAAGTTTTAAAACTCACGGCTGTGCTTCTTCTCCACTCACACAAAACCCTAGCAGCCGCCAAGAAACCCACGCACGCGTCTCAAAACTCACGACTTGGCTTGCCCCAAATGTCCTCCACCGCCGGCCATCATCCCCTTGACAACCTCTCTTCCTCCACCTCCAAAACTCCACGCAAAACCCATAAAACCCCAATAGAAACTGTCAACAGTCCCCCAGCTTTAAACCCCACAGCCGGATCATCGCCGCGACCGCCGGTGACCCCCACTCACGGCCTGACCTCCACTTGACGTCCACCATCCACGGTCAGCCTCCCCATTCATCAACTCTACCTCCTCCTCCCGTAAACAGTGCGCAAACACCCTTGAAACCCTAAAACTGTCCCCTCACCCATCAAAACCCACAGCCTGGGATTTTCTACCACCGCCGGCCACTCCCCCTACCGCCGGCTGCCGCTCAGGCGACCCCCCAGCCGTGTAGATCCTCCCCTGGCCATAGCAGGCCCCGACAACATCGCTGCTCGCTGTTTTGGTCTTCCCTCACCGTAAGATCTCGTTATCCACCGCCTCTCGTGCCTCTCGTGCCTCCCTGTGCCGCTGTCCGAATCTTCCCGATGCCATAGAACGCTGTGTCGCTGTCCTTCCCCTTCGCGTCACTGTTCGGTGATCGTGCCGCTACCCAGCTGATCGCCATTCGCTGCCGTTAGATCGTTGCCCGTTGATCGCTACCGTACCATTAGATCGTTGTTTGCTTCTATTAATTCAATCCCTGACGTTGCTACCCGACGTCAGTGTAGCTCTCGCTTCGTGCTAAGGGTAATCTCTGAACCGTAGGAACGCCCCACATCGCATGCTAATCAAGACTAAAAACCGCAACTTTACTGCTTTGAATAACTCAGTAATCAAGATCTAAAACTGGGACTGTAGGCTGGATCACGATCTGAACACATAGGTAGATCTTGGACTTGATTGAATCGAGATCGTAGCGTGATTGTCTTCAGGCAAGTGATACTTGCCAGTGCTGGTTTGGGCCACGTTCTTGCCCAATTTGTGTAATAGCGTAAAAGAGACTAGGAGATGAAATGATAGTCGCCTAGACGCCCTTACTAGATCTAGCTTGACAACGAAGCTATATCCTACAACTTTACTATGCTATCATTTCATGCCGCATGTCACGTTTACTTTCAAATTAATTGTACGCACTTTAAACTGCTTATTGCCATGCTCATGCATCTTGCCATGCCATTTCATGCATCATCTTGATCTATCATGATTGTGTAGCACACGCTACAATAAATTGTAAGCTGCGGCGAGTAGGGTCCTGACCCCTACATCCTATTGAGGCTAGGCACCTTCTTTGCAGGCACAACCCTATGCAAAACCAAAAACACTTCCTGGCTCGTGATCCAGAAGTGAGCACAGAATTGTTTGGAAACCAATGCTCGATACACGTGGAGGGGTAGGGTTAAGCGATCACTTGAGCGTAAAAGTGTGCCAGTACACCCACTTTAGACAAAAGGCGTAAACCCTGTGCACATCGTGAATACAAGTTAATCGTGAAATATTGAATATTGTTTAGTAGCGCCCGCTATGACGTGTCATACATTGTAAGTATCATGTTCATGTTTAAACTGATGCATTCATTAGAATATCATGCCATGTCATCATTATTTTAGAACTGCTAAGCTGCATTTAACTTCTAACTGCTGTGCTTTACGTTTTCTTGCACAAAAATCTCCTTTTCCCTCCTTGGAGATTTTTGCTGACATATGCCCTTCTCTTTTTGGGTGTCACATGTCAGGTTTTTGAGCCTGATTTAGTTGCTGAGGACGACAGTTTGCTGACGTCCAGTTCGAGGACACCAGAGTTCTACCCTTAGTCTCAGCTGGTGATTTTCTTTTAGATGTTGTTTACTTTTAGTAGCTACTGTTAGGTTGTTCGGTGCGTAGCACCATTTCTTGTTTTAGTTTCGGCCATGTTTAGGCCTTCTTTTCAGACTATGTACTTTTCTTTATGAGTATCTCTGTATGTTTGGAATAAAATCTGAGGATGTTGAATGTTGGATAATTTTTATTGTCTATCCTCCTTTATTATTATTGTTGTTTCGTCGTAATGCAAAGAACCTGCTAATGGATTAAATTACCAGACGCTTATCAAACTGTATCTTCACAGCTCCAAGTCTGAGCGGACCTCCTCAGGTCTCGCCTTCCATACTTAGGAAGCGGGACGTGACATGTTTTAGTGGTGGCCCATGCAGGTCATTGCCTATGATGTTTGATAGTCAGGCACCGTGGTTAAGATTTAGTTGTACTCGTCCTAGGTTACCATAGTATCCTCTCACCCAGCCCTGACCATATTAGATTTCTAGAGCTTTTCCTTTAATCGTTCATTGAGTCCATCAATTTCGTGCCGAGCAGAACGTAATCTTGATGCTCTTAGGACCCTTTCCTGAGATCTCTATTACAGTCTAGTTCTTTAGAAAGTCTTAGTGCTAAGTTCTCCTGATCTCTACTAGGCCCGGTAATTAGAACCCCTGATTTCTATCATTCTCCTGACCATTACACTTTTGTGTTATCGACCGTAGAATTCCATCATAGCCAATCATGAATCATATCCTATGCGTATTCATCATGCGATTATATTCTTCTCCCTCGATTCACGTGATCGCTTCATGACGATTATCGTTAATTTTTCGAATCTCTATCATTGCAAATCCTGATTCTTCTAAAAGTATTTTCGATATTCCTTATTAAATTCTTGGCTCAGTTTAACTCATTTGGAAACCCCTTATTATATACTTAGATTCCCTGCTTTTTCGGTTGAGTTAAAATTCTTTCTTGGATTTTGAAACCTTCTTGGTCGTAATCTTTAGTTACTATCTCGTAACCATTTTCTAACATATATCTTTCGTATTTCAGTTTTAAAAATTTATTACCATTTTGATAATTCAATATATCATTCCTTTCTTTCTATACTACTAAGTTTATTAATTTTTTACCACTTATCGTAAATACTTTTAGAATATTTTCCTAAGCTAAATAGGACTTCAATTTTTGTGTATCAGTTTTATATTCATCGTGCTCATACTTCAAAAATCTTTGTATAAGTCTATTTTCATTTGCAAAACAATCACTACCTCACTCTACTCTTTATTTCTTCGTCTAACACTTTTTCCGTGTTTTAAAATTTTACCATCTGCTCGCTATTTCTACATATTTTTTTAAGAATATATATATATTTGATATCATATTTTACACATATTCTTCTTTCATCTATTTAATTATTTAGAGCAATATTTTTGTCCCACCCAACCAGCTATCTCCTTATCCTCGCCTTATTTGAACTCGTTCTTTCCGATTTTGTTTTGCTACGCTTTTGGTTTCGTTCCCCTTTTCTATTGCGTAGACATTAGTGCTAGTCGTTGCCAGTGTCAACCCTAGTTTAGTAGTGGGCCCATTGTTTTTTTGTGATGTCGTCGTGGTGCATGTATATAGGCAGGGTGTGTGGACCTGTATGAGTGTGATACCCTTAGGATATTAATGATTGCCTCTTGTGTTACATATGCCTACCCAGTGTTATTCATGATATATATATATATATATATATGAAGTTGTATGAATGATAGTGTTCATAATATATGTGTGGATAGCTATACCACTTAGGGATTTGTGTTGGAATATCTACTAGTGGAGTATGTGGTTTGAATGTACTTGTAAATGCTTGAAATAGTATAGTAGTAAGTCATGTGCGTGTTAGGTGTAATGATAATAAGTGTATTTATAGTTAAATGTGTAGGCCTATTATATGATTTATATGTTAGCACGTATGAACGTGTGCTCGTACGTAGATATGTATGTGCTAGTCATAGGTAGATATATATGTACTGTATGAATATGTGTGATATACGTATGGTAATATGATTATAATTTTGTATAGTATTGCTTGCCTTTACGGGGTGTTGTGTGTGTGTGCGTGTATACCACGCGGTATACACGATTATTGAATGTCGTAACTATGTATGGATAGGTATATGTAGCGGAATACTAATCATATGTAAATTGCTATGGTGTGTATATATTATATATATGTGTGACTATACGATGAATGCATGTGTAGAAGGGTGTATTATGATTGTATACGTGTATTGATAATGTAATATTATTATGGCGTGTAAAGTGATTGCATTATGCGGTGTTATATGATTAAGTATAAAGTGTGCTTGATATTATGATATGTATGCGTTTACGTTGGTAGATATATATATATTAGAGTGGTGTGTTGGTGTTGGTATAATATCGTGTTATGTATATAGAGTATTTTGGTATGTGTTTTGAGTCTCACTCAAGCTTGAGTGGGTATTCCCTAAGTATATTGTTACATATGTCTATGGTTTGTGTATAGTGCTATGAATATAGTAATGGATGATGTGTGTATAGTGATAGGTTTGGTTGTGCCTGGTTACGTTACGCACATGGGTGTGGGTGACTATACCATTATATAGATATATGTGTTGGTCTTGTAGTATAATTATTTACTAAGATTTTACATATTTGAATGTATGTATGATAGCTAAACTAGGTGTGTAGATGTGCTAATTATATAGTGGTACGAGTGTCATGTATGAATGGTAAATTAGCGTGTGTCGGCGTGCACCATGCACGGGTAAGTATGTGCTTAGTTATATGTGTTGTGATTATGGTATGTGCAATGTGTCTTAAATATAGTTATAGGATTGTATGTGATGTGTATATATGGTGAAGTATCTGTGTGCATTTGAATAACTAAATATTTGTAAATTTATAGTAGGGATGAATGTATATTAGATATAGCAAACATGATTTAATATTGTATGGTGTGATTACTTGTACTAATATGTTTAGTGTTGGACGTACACTAGGAGATATAGGGAGTAGTATATCCATGTTTGTTTGTACATCGGTAGTTATCTATACGTGCAGTACTACGATTGTATTTGCTGGTGTGAACTATTTTTATGTAACTATGTGTACATTGGTTGTGATAAGTGAGTGATAGTTATATAAGGATGTACGTGACTATATGAATGATTGAAGTACGTGGGTGAATTTGACTGTCTATGATAGGTATAAGTATAGAGTGTGCATACATATACATGTTTGTGGTATTAATGTTTGACTACCTAGTGCATATATAAGCACTTGTAATGACTATACGTGGTTGGAAATATAATGTGATATGATTGGGATAGTTACGAGAGTGGATAGATACGCTTATAGTTAGGAAATCCGAGGACGGACCTTATTCTAAGGTGGGTAGGATGTCACGGTCGCTTTTCGATCGTATGTTTTTCGTGCGCATATTTTCCTTTCGTACGCGTATTTTTAGTTGCCTCTTCTTGTATCCGAACCGTACGATGTGATATGTCGTTGTGACCCTCTGGAAGAGTACTTATTTGTGAAATTATTTGTGAACTTCATTTCACGGGTCGTTCTCCCACAAAACAACTTTGTTTGAAAGGGTGTCATAACTCTTACCTTCGTCGTTTGCTCGTTTTATTTTTAGCTCCGATTTCCGTTACCCTAGCCCATGACCGATCTTCTTAGTCTCGACCCTCTCGTCGACACTGTCGTCAAGGTATTTTTCTTATAATTATCGGACACCGCTAGACCCACTTTTTCCACTAATCCACTTCTAATATACTTAGCCTAATTAATTTGATAATTCAAATACTCTAATTAAACCTATAGGTTAAAACATATCATGAAATATTTCATTGGCTACTCACGATCCTATATCAACCTAACTTTACCCCCTCCCTCTCACATCTTCTCTCTCCAATCATCTAAGTGCACCCCACTTTCAAAACCAATTATTAAAACAAATCTCTTATATATCACCAATCTAGGCTATTCATCATCCCATTTTAGACTAAACTATACCCATATATCTCTCCTCCCAAAACCCTTAAATCACTAAACTCTAAACCTATATAGCATATAACAAGTTTTAAAACTCACGGCTGGGCTTCTTATCCCCTCACGCAAAACCCTAGCAGCCGCCAAGAAACCTACGCACGCATCCCAAAATTCACGGCCTGGCTTTCCCCAGACGTCCTCCACCTACGGCCATCATCCCCTCGATAACCTCTCTTCCTCCACCTCCAAAACTCCACGCAAAACCCATAAAACCCCAAGAAAAACTGTCAACAGCCCCTAGCTTTAAACCCCACGCTTTCGCCGCCGACGGCGACTCCCACTCACAGCCTGACCTCCACTCAACGTCCCCCATCCACGGTCATCCTCCCCATTGTCAACTCTACCACCTCCTCCCTTAAACAACATGCAAACTGTCACGCCCCGCTTCCCAAAAATATGGAGGCGAAGCGTGAGAAGGTCCGCTCAGACTTGAAGCTACAAAGCTGCAAGTCCGATAAGCGTCAATATTTAAAACTGCAGGTCCTTGCAATGCGAGCGAAACAAGATAATAATAATTAAATGAGACAAAAGAATAATCTCAGAATATCCATAAATATAAATTCCAACATCGCAGAAAAGCCACCAGGCTAGAATAAAAGAGAGCCTAAAGGCCCAAACATGGCCAACAAAAGTACAAAGTACAACAACAAAGTAATGGTGCAAGCACCGACATCTAACAGCAACCTAAAGCAAAGCAACGCCAACAGTCTCTAAAACTGGTCTCCGGTGTCCACGAACTCCTCGACGAACGTAGGCTCAGTGTCAGCAACTACCTCGTCCGCTACAACTATCTCTGGCTCAGGGTCTAACATGTGACACCCAAAGAGAAAGGGGCACATGTCAGCAAGTCTGTAAGACTTGTGCAAGTGAAACTGAAAGTACAAGTAAGAGCAACCTAGCAGTTCTAGCATGATGCAATGACATGGCAGTTAAAGTATGAGTGTAGCAGGTAAAGTAAAGTAAAGTAAAGTACGAGCATGGCATGGCATGGATGACAAGTATTACATGAATCATTCACAAGACAAGTACAAGACAAGGAAAGTAAGCACCTCGTGCACAGAGATTCTGTCTTCTGGCTAGAGGGTGGCTCAGACCTCTCCTAAGCTCAGTTGACCGTTTATCCCTACCCCTCCACGTGTGTCGAGCCAGGGCCTTACCCCCGAACGGGAATGCTCGCTTCTGGAACACGAGCCAGGAAGTGTTTTACCTTGCTGGTCTAGGGGTGCACCTAGCCAGTCAAGGGAGTACAAGTACAAGTATTGTAGCGTGTGCTACGAATGCGACATTCAATGCATGGATGACATGTAAGATGCAATGCATGGCAGTTAAAAGTGCGTACAGGTAAGGAAAGTAAACGTGACAGTTTAGTATGCATGAACAACAAGTTTAAAGGTTGGATCTAGCTTCGTTGTCAAGCTAGATCAATTAGGTGACGGATCTAGTTTCGTTGTCAAACTAGATCAAGTAGGCGTATAGCCAGCTATCATTTCACTGACTAGTCTCTTTTACGCTAGGAACAAGGATGTGGCCTAAAAACATTGCCCTACACAAGAGTTGGCAAGTTTCATTTGCCTGCAAGCACGACGTCTGAGCACACCGTCCAATGAGTCCAAAAATCACAATTATCCTACGTGCACAAGTCCACCGGCCTAAAGTCCATATTATTAATCTTGATTAGTGAATTTAAAACATTTAAAATACTTTAAAAATACTGATTTTAGTCTTGATTAGCATGCAATTTGGTTGGGGGTCCTAGGGGTGCAAAACGTTACCTCAACACGACGCGAAAGCTACACCGGCGTCGGGTAGCGACACCGGGGGTTGGAATAATAGAACGCGCTCCAAGTCCTGATTCCAATATAGTTTCCTCGCTGGAAAGTTCAGAGCATCAACCCGGGCGACGATTCCAGATTCCAAAGCTCGCACGTGCGACGACGGGCTACGACGTGCGACGACGTCATACGCGGCAAGTCGTCGAAGAGAACACACCTATGTGGGGCCCACAGTAGTCCTAGGGACCTTTGGGGGACCCACAATAACTCTGGAGAACTTGGGGGGCCCACGGAGGCAAGCGGTGCGACGGATGCGGGGTTGCGACAAGTGGCTCTCGGTCGTACTCAGCCAATGCGGGGGCGGCCATCGGTCGCTGCGGGGGAACGGCTTGGTGCAGCGCAGCGGGTCGGTGCGGGCCTTGGTGCGGAGGGGTTTGTCGGTCGGGCGCTTGGGGCGGCTCGGTCACAGCGCTTGGATGCGGGGAGCGCAGCGCTGCAACGTTGCAACGGTTGCAACGTTGCGGAGATGTAGCGATGCGGGCGAGAGCATCGGTCGGGCACGGTGAGATGCGGGGTGCGGAGCGGGCTTTGGTGCGGGGCTTGCAGCGATGCGGGGAGCGGCGATAGCGGAGCGGACGACCGGTCTGACCGAGAGTTTCTCTCGGTCGGGCACGGGGCAAAGCGGAGCGGCGGCTGTGCAAGCGGGCGAAGCGGATGAGCGGGGGGGGCTCTCGGTCTGAGCGGGGAAAACGGCCTCGTTTCTTCGGTCGTGCGGCAGCAGCTTGCCGCAACGTTGCGACGAATCGTCGCAACGTCCAATTTCAAGTTTGGAAGAGGCTAGGGCTAATTTCTTGCGAAAATAGGTCTTCCTAGGGGTTGCTTATATAGTATAGATGGGTTGACTTGGTCTAGGGCTAAATCTAATAGGATTAGAAGTTTAAAAAGATTTAAAATTCAAATCTAACCAACTCCATCTCACCCAAGGCTTTGACCTGGTCCAAATGAGCTGGAAATTGGCTCAAAAATTCTTTAAAACGTTTAAAACTCAAATAAATTTTATTTGGCCGAAATTAATTTAAAAATAAATTATTAAAAATATTATAAAACTTGTTAAAAATATAAAAGTGGTCGAATGAACTCCAAAAATTATAAAATAAATATCGGGGTGATCGTGATGACGAATGTGAGCTAACTAAGAAGACGGATCTCAAATTCGACGTCGGACGACGAAACTAAAAATAGAAACGTCTCCCGTCAAAAGTGAAAATCGTCACGTCTCATCGAGTAAGTTTAAATTGTGGAAAAACGACTCGAGAAGTGTCGTTCCAAGATAGTGCCACTATTTAATACTCTCAGAGACGTTCACAACGGCATATCACACAAAAGTGTTCACCAACAAACAAAGTCTAAAACAAACACGTGCACGGACAACGTACAACGAAAAGTGGTCGTTACATTCTCCCCACCTTAGAATAAAGTCCGTTCTCGGACTTTCTAATATAGCTAGTCACTCTAGTAACTACCCCTATCAAGCCACCTTATAATTTAAACCAAGTATAGTCATTACAAGTGCTTATATATGCACTAGGTAGTCAAACATTTACACTACCAACACGTATATATATATATTCACACACGTCATATACTCATACTTATTATAGTCAGTCAAACTTATACACGTATTTCAATCAGATATATCATACATCCCTTATATAACTACTACCCACCTATTCACAAAACAATATTTCAGATGCTCATATAAGTATGATCTCACTCTTAGCAAATACAATCATTGCTCTACCTATAGGTAGCTACCTATGCACAAACATCAAGGGTATACTACCCTCTAATAGTTCCTAGTACACATCCAATACCAAACACATCAACTCGTGTAGTCACACCATACCATTATTAATCAAGTTCACTATATTTAATATACATTCACCACTACTATAATTTCACAACATATAGTCATACAGTGCATGCAAATAGTTCACCATATATTCTCATCACATACGGTCCTATAACTGTATTTACGACACGCCACATATATCGTAGTTATCAATTCTTATAACTAAGCACATACTTACCCGTGCATGGTGCACACCCATACACGCTAACTGTTCATTCACGTATACCAATCATATCATTATATAACTACCACACCTACACACCTAGTTTTAGCTAGTACACATACGTTCACACAGGCAAGTCCTTAGTAAATAACTATACCACAAGACCGGCACCTATAACTATATACTGGCGTAGCGACCCACAATCATGTGCGTAGCACAGCCAGGCACAAACACTCCTATCACTATACATTCATCAAACATTGCTATATTCAAACTACAAACATACATTCAATATACTTAGAGTATACCCACTCAAGCTTGAGTGAGACTCAATACACTCATCAGGATATTCTATATACGTAACACGACATTCATACATATACCAATATCACTCCAATATTTATACGTCTATCAATACAACCATATGCATACCATAAGCCAATCATACTTAATATTTAGTCAGATAATACTCACATAGTTAAATCAATTTATATACCATAATAATAATACAGACATCAGCTCACGTATAACTATATTACACTCCCTAATACATGCATACGTAATCATCGTATAGTCACACCCATGTAACATATATATTCACACCATAGCCTACTACCTATAATTAGTATACTAACACATCCACACATACATAATTAAGATGTGCAATAGTCGTGTGTACCTCACGGCATGCACGCATGCAGCATCCCGCAAAAGCAAGCAATACTTATCAAAATTATAATCCTACTACCATATGTATATCACATATATAGTCAGGCAACAAAACATAACTACTTACGTCTAAACACAATACATACCCACATATGAGCACCCACTCATACGTGCTAATATATATGGGTCACTCAATAGGCCTACTTACTTAACTATACATGCACTTATTATTATCACACCTAGCACACACATAGCTTTACCAATCATTTTATTTCAACCATTATAAGTATCTCTTACTACATTCACAACTTAGATATTTCAACGCTGACTCTTATATACACAAGCATCCCTAGTATAGTATAGCTATCCACACAAAAATCTATAACTAATAACACACAACAACTTCATACTATCACGAATAACTCCGAGTATATATATATATCACTCAATAGGCAAACATCAATATACTATGGGAATCCTCATTCAAGCCCACGTACACAGCTTAGGTACATGCACTACGACAACCTCACAAGGGTCCAAGGATCCACTAACAACTAGAGTTGACACAGTCATTGAAGGACCCTAAGGCCTAAGCGATAAAGAGAGGTCGAGAGCGTGACGAGGGAAGGGTCGATAAGCACAAATTCAGATAGGATGAATACAAGGAGACAGATTGGTTAGGGAAAACATTGACTCGATGGTGATGTTTAGGTTGAGGGAAAAAGGGATGTAGTGATGCTTAAATAGGATACAGGAAAGGAAATAGGGTAAATAGCATAAGCTAAAATACGTGGATTTTGAAAACTGTTGTTTTTCAAAATTAAAATCCTCGTCTGAAAAAGGAGTATTGGAGGTCGATAAAACGAGTTGTTCAAAATAAGTTTGAGTCGAAAATTCATAATAAGGGAAAATGTTTTTAATGGCTTATCGCAAATCATTAAGAAAGGAAAGTAAATCATTCGTACGGACATTAAAGACGAAATTTTTTGAAAATATTATACGGCAGTAATTTAATATAATGTTGTCAAAAGTTTTTGAAAGTCAAAGAATGAAATCAAGTAACGGAAGGATTTAAACTCATGTTAAATGCTTTCAAAACTTTTCGGCTATGGAAAATCAATATTGAAACTTCTTTTAGAGAAATCAGGATTTGTCAAAAATAAAACTGGTTACACTAAGCTCTTAGCGTACAAGCACAACGGGCCTGATACGGGTATAAAAATAATTGAAATTCAATTTAGTTTAGAAATTTTTTTCTAAAAGCGTGTATGGTGAGCGGAAAGAAAATAATAGTAACTTAGCATAAGGATTATCAAGATCGAATAGCAAATCTTTAAAATCAGATCATGGAGGGTCTAAAGCAGGATGTGGTTATGAAAATAGTAATTTTGTAAAAGAATCTGAAGTGGAGAAAACGTCGGGCATAAAATCGACTTGCTGAAAGTTGAATTTCCAAGTGACTTGAAAGTATATAAAAGTAACACGACGTATCATTCGTATAACACAAATAAGAAGGAAAATTATAAATCATATTGGAAAAATAAAAGTACGGTTCAGAATAAAATTAGTATATGAAGGGCAACACAATTACATAAGTACGAAAAAACATAGGCTGGGAAAATACTATAAGCTAGTATTCAAAAATTCCGACAAACGTTTTAAAAATTTAAATCAATGAAGGAGTATGAAGTATAGGTATATTAAAATTTTGAACAGAATTAAACTTAGTGGAAGGGAAGATTGAAAAGTACTTTCAGAAGGTTCAGGTTTTGCAATGGAGATGTTTGAAAATTGACGACGATCGTCATGAGGCGATCTCGTGAATCGAGGCAGGGAAATTGGTCGGATGATCGAAACATTCATACGTCTAGGATATGAATCAGAAGAGTCTACGGGAAAACTCCTACGGTCGACCAACTAAAGATTAGGAACTAGGCGCTAAGACCTTCTAAGGGGCTAGACGGTAAAGAAATGCGTTCAGCTTGGCCCGAAATCGATGAACCCAAGCGAACGACTAAAAGAAATTCTAGAAGCCTAATATGGTCAGGGTTAGGCATTAACCACTAAGGTAACTCCTACGACGATCAATTGCTGACAGGGAGTCTAACTAACAATCAGAGGCCTCTAACTAGCAAGCACAGACGTCTAACTAAGCCTTCTTACCACCTAGTGTTGTGAGAAAACGACTGGATATTGCAATTTATTTAATGGACATTCCGTTATTATCGTTGTTTCGTTAATTCGCAATTGCAAGATTGGACCTGCATGGGCCACCAACAAAACCTGTCACGCCCCGCTTCCCAAAAATATGGAGGCGAAGCGTGAGAAGGTCCGCTCAGACTTGAAGCTACAAAGCTGCAAGTCCGATAAGCGTCAATATTTAAAACTGCAGGTCCTTGCAATGCGAGCGAAACAAGATAATAATAATTAAATGAGACAAAAGAATAATCTCAGAATATCCATAAATATAAATTCCAACATCGCAGAAAAGCCACCAGGCTAGAATAAAAGAGAGCCTAAAGGCCCAAACATGGCCAACAAAAGTACAAAGTACAACAACAATGTAATGGTGCAAGCACCGACATCTAACAGCAACCTAAAGCAAAGCAACGCCAACAGTCTCTAAAACTGGTCTCCGGTGTCCACGAACTCCTCGACGAACGTAGGCTCAGTGTCAGCAACTACCTCGTCCGCTACAACTATCTCTGGCTCAGGGTCTAACATGTGACACCCAAAGAGAAAGGGGCACATGTCAGCAAGTCTGGAAGACTTGTGCAAGTGAAACTGAAAGTACAAGTAAGAGCAACCTAGCAGTTCTAGCATGATGTAATGACATGGCAGTTAAAGTATGAGTGCAGCAGGTAAAGTAAAGTAAAGTAAAGTACGAGCATGGCATGGCATGGATGACAAGTATTACATGAATCATTCACAAGACAAGTACAAGACAAGGAAAGTAAGCACCTCGTGCACAGAGATTCCGTCTTCTGGCTAGAGGGTGGCTCAGACCTCTCCTAAGCTCAGTTGACCGTTTATCCCTACCCCTCCACGTGTGTCGAGCCAGGGCCTTACCCCCGAACGGGAATGCTCGCTTCTGGAACACGAGCCAGGAAGTGTTTTACCTTGCTGGTCTAGGGGTGCACCTAGCCAGTCAAGGGAGTACAAGTACAAGTATTGTAGCGTGTGCTACGAATGCGACATTCAATGCATGGATGACATGTAAGATGCAATGCATGGCAGTTAAAAGTGCGTACAGGTAAGGAAAGTAAACGTGACAGTTTAGTATGCATGAACAACAAGTTTAAAGGTTGGATCTAGCTTCGTTGTCAAGCTAGATCAATTAGGTGACGGATCTAGTTTCGTTGTCAAACTAGATCAAGTAGGCGTCTAGCCAGCTATCATTTCACTGACTAGTCTCTTTTACGCTAGGAACAAGGATGTGGCCTAAAAACATTGCCCTACACAAGAGTTGGCAAGTTTCACTTGCCTGCAAGCACGACGTCTGAGCACACCGTCCAATGAGTCCAAAAATCACAATTATCCTACGTGCACAAGTCCACCGGCCTGAAGTCCATATTATTAATCTTGATTAGTGAATTTAAAACATTTAAAATACTTTAAAAATACTGATTTTAGTCTTGATTAGCATGCAATTTGGTTGGGGGTCCTAGGGGTGCAAAACGTTACCTCAACACGACGCGAAAGCTACACCGGCGTCGGGTAGCGACACCGGGGGTTGGAATAATAGAACACGCTCCAAGTCCTGATTCCAATATAGTTTCCTCGCTGGAAAGTTCAGAGCATCAACCCGGGCGACGATTCCAGATTCCAAAGCTCGCACGTGCGACGACGGGCTACAACGTGCGACGACGTCGTACGCGGCAAGTCGTCGAAGAGAACACACCTATGTGGGGCCCACAGTAGTCCTAGGGACCTTTGGGGGACCCACAATAACTCGGGAGAACTTGGGGGGCCCACGGAGGCAAGCGGTGCGACGGATGCGGGGTTACGACAAGTGGCTCTCGGTCGTACTCAGCCAATGCGGGGGCGGCCATCGGTCGCTGCGGGGGAACGGCTTGGTGCAACGCAGCGGGTCGGTGCGGGCCTTGGTGCGGAGGGGTATGTCGGTCGGGCGCTTGGGGCGGCTCGGTCACAGTGCTTGGATGCGGGGAGCGCAGCGCTGCAACGTTGCAACGGTTGCAACGTTGCGGAGATGTAGCGATGCGGGCGAGAGCATCGATCGGGCACGGTGAGATGCGGGGTGCGGAGCGGGCTTTGGTGCGGGGCTTGCAGCGATGCGGGGAGCGGCGATAGCGGAGCGGACGACCGGTCTGACCGAGAGTTTCTCTCGGTCGGGCACGGGGCAAAGCGGAGCGGCGGCTGTGCAAGCGGGCGAAGCGGATGAGCGGGGGGGCTCTCGGTCTGAGCGGGGAAAACGGCCTCGTTTCTTCGGTCGTGCGGCAGCAGCTTGCCGCAACGTTGCGACGAATCGTCGCAACGTCCAATTTCAAGTTTGGAAGAGGCTAGGGCTAATTTCTTGCGAAAATAGGTCTTCCTAGGGGTTGCTTATATAGTATAGATGGGTTGACTTGGTCTAGGGCTAAATCTAATAGGATTAGAAGTTTAAAAAGATTTAAAATTCAAATCTAACCAACTCCATCTCACCCAAGGCTTTGACCTGGTCCAAATGAGCTGGAAATTGGCTCAAAAATTCTTTAAAACGTTTAAAACTCAAATAAATTTTATTTGGCCGAAATTAATTTAAAAATAAATTATTAAAAATATTATAAAACTTGTTAAAAATATAAAAGTGGTCGAATGAACTCCAAAAATTATAAAATAAATATCGGGGTGATCGTGATGACGAATGTGAGCTAACTAAGAAGACGGATCTCAAATTCGACGTCGGACGACGAAACTAAAAATAGAAACGTCTCCCGTCAAAAGTGAAAATCGTCACGTCTCATCGAGTAAGTTTAAATTGTGGAAAAACGACTCGAGAAGTGTCGTTCCAAGATAGTGCCACTATTTAATACTCTCAGAGACGTTCACAACGGCATATCACACAAAAGTGTTCACCAACAAACAAAGTCTAAAACAAACACGTGCACGGACAACGTACAACGAAAAGTGGTCGTTACACAAACACCCTTGAAACACTAAAACTGTCCCCTCACACATCAAAACTCACGGCCTATGCTTTTCTACCACCGCCGGCCACTCCCCCTGCCGCCAGCCGCCCCTCAAGCGACCCCCCAGCCGTGTAGATCCTCCCCGGGCAGCAGCAAGCCCTGGCAACCTCGCTGCCCGCTGTTTTGTTCTTCCCTCATCGCAAGATCTCGCTGTCTGCCACCTCTCGTGCATCCCCGTGTTGCTGTCCACGTCTTCCCGATGCCGTAGAACGTTGTGCTGCTGTCCTTCCCCTTCGCTTCGATGTTTGGTGATCGTGTCGCTACCCGGATGATCGCCATTCGCTGCCGTTAAATCATTGCTTGCTGATCGCTACCGTACCGTTAGATCGTTGTTCGCTTCTATTAATTCAACCCCTACCTTCGTTACCCGACGTCAGTGTAGCTCTTCCGTCGTGCTAAGGGTAATCTCTGAACCGTAGAAACCCCCCACATCGCAAGCTAATCAAGACTAAAAATCGTAACTTTACTACATTGAATAACTCATTAATCAAGATCTAAAAACTGAGACTGTAGGCTGGATCGCGATCTGAACACATAGGTAGATCTTGGATTTGATTGAACAGAGATCGCAGCGTGATTGTCTTCAGGCAAGTGATACTTGCGAGTGCGGGTTTTGGCCATGTTTTTGGCTAGTTTGTGTAATGTCGTAAAAGAGACTAGGCGATGAAATGATAGTCGCCTAAACACCCTTACTAGATCTAGCTTGACAACGAAGCTAGATCCGACATCTTTACTATGCTATCATTTCATGTCGCATGACACGTTTACTTTCAAATTAACTGTACGCACTTTAAACTGCTTATTGCCATGCTCATGCATCTTGCCATGTCATTTCATGCATCATCTTGATCTATCATGATTGTGTAGCACACGCTACAATAAATTGTAAGCTGCGGCGAGTAGGTTCCTGACCCCTACATCCGATTGAGACTAGGCACCTGCTTTGCAGGCATAGCCCTATGCCAAACCAAAAACACTTCCTGGCTCGTGATCCAAACGCGAGCATAGCGTTGTTGGGAAACCAACGCTCGATACACGTGGATGGGTAGGGTTAAGCGATCACTTGAGCGTAGAAGTGTGCCCGTACAGACACTTCAGCCAAAAGGCGTAAACCCTGTGCACATCGTGAATACAAGTTAATCTTGAAATAGTGAATATTGTTTAGTAGCATCCGCTACGACGTGTCATGCATTGCAAGTATCATGTTCATGTTTAAACTGTTGCATTCATTAGAATATCGTGCCATGTTATCATTATTTTAGAACCGCTAAGCTGCATTTATCTTATAACTGATGTGCTTTATGTTTCCTTGCACAAAAATCTCCTTTTCCCTCCTTAGAGATTTTTGTTGACATGTGCCCTTTTCTCTTTGGGTGTCACATGTCAGGTTTTTGAGCCTGAATTAGTTGCTGAGGACGACAGTTTGCTGACGTCCAGTTCGAGGACACCGGAGTTCTACCCTTAGTCTCAGCTGGTGACTTTCTTTTAGATGTTATTTACTTTTAGTAGCTGCTGTTTGATTGTTCGGTACGTAGCACCATTTCTTATTTTAGTTTCGGCCAGGCTTAAGCCTTCTTTTCAGACTCTGTACTTTTCTTTATGACTATCTCTGTATGTTTGGAATAAAATCTGGGGATGTTGAATGTTGGATAATTTTTATTGTCTATCCTCCTTTATTATTATTGTTGTTTCGTCGTAATGCAAAGAACCTGCTAATGAATTGAATTACCAGATGCTTATCAGACTGTAGCTTCATAGCTCCAAGTCTGAGCGGACCTCCTCACGTATCGCCTTCCATACTTGGGAAGCGGGGCGTGACAGAAGTGGTGCCAGACAGAGAAACTGTGGACCCTAAAGTGGTAGAAAAGGAAGTGAGGATGTCCACAAGTGCGGAAAGAGTGCTGGTAGAGACGTGCTGCAGAAGAGGTGAATCGGTAGGCTCAGGAGCGAAAGAACTGGCTGGCTCCGAAAGGGTGGAATAAGTAAGATCGGGAGCAGCCGAAACAATCATGCCCTCAGGTCCGGGCATGGCAGGGACAGATGTAGTGACCTCCGGGGCAGAGGTGTGGACAATCCCCGAGGTCTCTACGGTGGGGGTGGGGGCAGTGGTGGTGGGAGCACTGATAGAAGTGGGAACAAAAGTGCTCCTAGGTGGGGGTGGGGGTGGGTGTGTAGTGTGGGCTGGCTGTGCTGCCTCGAGGGCGTTAATATCAGGCTCGTCCTCACAAGAACTGAGCACCCAGTCGTCGATGTCGACGACGACCAGTGCTCTAGATGTCTCCAGGACGTGGGTGGGGGGATAGGAAAAATGCAGGGAGTGAGCCATGCAAGCATGACTGGGGCGACAAGGGTGAGGTTGGGGCGGGGCAAGTAGAGGTACTGCTTGTGGTGGGCACTTAGAAGGTAAATCCAGTGATGCGCACCGTGCGGACTAATGATTGACATGCGGGTGAGCATATCCATCGTCAGGCGTGTAGGCCTGGTGGGAGTCACTAGATGTGCAGTGAGGTCGAGGCCGAGCATCTGGGCGAAAATGGTGGAAACCCCGCCGTAATAAAATCGGTGGCGGCATTGGCGGTCTAAATGAGGTAGTGACACAGCCAGTGTGCTGCGTCGGAGAGTAGAAAAGGGGGGAGTGTGTCGTCAGGTGATCACTCCATATTTTACACTTTTTTCCCGCATGTTTGCATGCCATTTAGATCGCCCAAATCATGTTTTTCACGATATATCGACGATATTGCGATGCTTTTCACGATTTGTTGTTTTTGTCGCATTTCAGGTGATTTGGCGCGATTTGGAGTGATCTCGAGATACGCCTACTCCAGACGGTCACCGACGACCTCCCCGAGGGGTATTTTGCTGTTGGAGAGGAGCGGAAGAAGAACGGACGTCGCAGGAGCGACGAGGAGGCCAAAATAAGCAGATTGGGCATGTTTTGTGTCCCACTCGGCCGAGTGGAGGAGCCACTCAGCCGACCAGCGAGACACCGCCCGGCCGACCAGTTCAGACACGATTTCTATGTGCACTCGGCCGAGCGACGGAGACCACATCGGCCGAGTGACGAGACCCCGTCCGCCCGAGTGGCGCCCAGACGAAGCCCTTCAATAATCCCCAAGTTACTGTTTTTCGGCTGCCTGAGCTTCAGAAGACCCACTCGGCCGACTGGCTTATCCCGTCCGCCCGAGTACCATGAAGCCGTCGGCCGAGTGACGACAACTCACTCGGCCGAGCCGCCCCCGAAATGAAGACCCCTGAAGATCGATACTTACTGGAAAATTACAGGGTTTTCACTCGGCCGAGCGACTTTTGTCACTCGGCCGAGTGCGATGCGCTGCCTGTAGCAAAAATTGCGGAAAACAGGATGCGCAGGGGTATTTTGGTCACAGTTTTTGGACGATTTTGAGGGCTATTTAACCCCTGTTTTTACCCTAGTTTTGAAAGCTTCTTCTTAGATTTTTTGCAGCTTTTTAGATTAACTTTTTAGCTTTATTTTGGAGATTGGAGAAGAGATAAAGTTTGATTTTTGTTGGATTAATTGAAGAACTCCATTGGTTTGCATCTCTTTTCCCTAAAAATTCTATTTTTATTGCATATCTCAATATTGTGATGAATTCTATTGCTTATTTCATTGATTATTTTTGTGATCTTGCTATGAATTGCGAGTAGTCGCCACGTCTTGGGGCGTGGGGATGAACCCTACGAGCCCAATTTCATATTTGTGATGACTTAGTAGAAATTTTGCTAGAATTGTTACTAGGGATTAGATTGTGATTGATTTACTACGGATGGCTAGGAATTCACATCGATTGGGATTTGCAAGAGATTGGATCCCAATTCGATAGGAAACCTTAGAAATCCGAATTGGGTTGGAATCGAATTTCCGTAGTATCGGTTTGCAAGAGATTGGACCGATACTAGGGTTTCCGATTTCAATTCCGCGCCAATACCCGTTTGCAAGAGATTGGACGGGTAGGAACTATCCCAATCTAGGTCGTGAGCCGAGTTTGCAAGAGATTGGACTCGGTGCTCGATTGGACGATGATGTTGATCCTAATGCTAGCTTCCCTAGGCTAGGGTTTGCAAGAGATTGGACCCGAGCCTAGGATAGCTATAGACCGGCAACAGCGCGAGAGCGTGAGCTTGGTTCTACATTCAGTTGCAACTAGTTCATCCAAAATCTTATTCTAGCGATTTTGATACCGATGAACCACATTCATGAAATACGGTGAGTAGCGGGAATTCCACATTCCCTAGACGTTCTTTATTTGATTTGATATTTTCACACTTTGTCTGACGATTGTGACAGGATCGCCAAAGGCAAATCTCTCTTCTTGAATAGCCAGGTTGATTGGAGCAAGCACGGTCATTCGTCCTCCCTGTGTTCGATAACCCGCTCGCTGCTACACCGTGCACTTGCGGTAAAACTACAACCATTCTTTTGGGTTACGTCCCGGAGCGATCAAGTTTTTGGCGCCGTTGCCGGGGAGGCGATTGTGTTTGATCTTACCACCCTAGCTATTCTTTTTTATTTTATTATTATTTCCATTTCTTTATCTTTACCTAACCCTTCCACGGTACTAATCATTTCTTTGAAACTCTGTTTTCCCTGTGCATGTACACGAGATCTACGGCGGACCCTGAAGCTATATTATTTGATCCCGAGATCGAACGTACCGCGCGGAGACTTAGAGCGGAAAGGAGACAAAATCCGAAAGGGCGGTTTTTGACCAACCCGGAAACTGCGGACCAATTAGCGGCAAGGATGGCGAGGATAATTTCTATTCGAGATAGGCTTCGGCCTAAGACCTCTTCTACGACCTCATCCATTGCCGTGCCGGAGTTGGCGGCTGACAAGAACTTCGAGCTAAAGACTGGACTAGTGGTTCTGATGCAGCAGGATCCATTTCATGGGAATGCCCATGAAAACCCTCACTACCACATCCAATTATTCTTGTCGAAGTGCGCCACATTTCAGATGCCGAGGGTCTCCATCGATGCCATCAGACTGCGTCTCTTCCCCTTCACGCTAAAGGACAAGGCACTCTATTGGTTGAGGACGCAGGCTGACGGAGTTTTCACCTCTTGGGACGAGTTGGCGAGTGCATTTATTGACAAGTTCTATCCGCCATCCAAGAAGGTGAAGATCCGGAGCGCTCTCATGTCCTTCAAGCAAGGACCACAGGAGACGCTCTATGAGGCTTGGGAGCGGTTTAAGGATTTGCAGCATCAATGCCCGCACCATAGTATAGAAGATTGGGAGCTAGTTCATAGCTTCTACAACGGTCTCCAACCGGGGACCAAACAAATTATTGAAGCCACGGCGAATGGTGCTATCTTGTCAAAGACTCCCGAGGAAGCTACGGCCCTAATTGAGGAGATGGCCTCAAACAACCAACAATGGGGCGATGAGCGAGGACACTCCACGTCCTCCTTGAAGCCGACTAGTATCTATGAGGCGAAGGCCGTAGCGGAGCTTACAAGCAAGTTTGATTCTCTCCACAAGGTAGTGGAGAGATTGGAGAAGTTTATCACGGAGCCCCAAGGAGCCCCTTCTACCTCCGCTCCAACGAACCAAATGTGTGATTGGCAAGACCAATCTCAAGCCATGTACTCGGGAGGAGAGCAAGGAGAAGGATCCTTGGAGCAAGTACAATATGTCGCGGGGAACCAAGGATATTGGGCCAATCCGGCCGCAAGAAATCATCCCGGATTCTCCTACGCCAACAATGAAGGAGCTTTGAACCCGCCCCAAGCACCACCTCAACAAGCCCGACCACCACCACCCCAACAACAAAACTATCCGCCGAGGGGGCCTCCACAACAAAATTTCCAACCAAAGCAACAAGTTCCACCATATAGGCCGCCCGGATACAACCAAGGGTGGAGGAATCAAAATCAAAACCCTCCGCAAGCTCAACAACGATCCGACTTCGAAGCTAGAGTGGAGGTGTTTATGGTCGAGCAAAATAAGGTCAATGCTACCTTGAAGGCGGGGCAAGACTCCCTTAATACCGTTGTGGCTCAAATATCGGAGGAATTGGCGTTGCTCAATCGGAACACTTAACGATTGCCGGCGCAACCCGAGCAAAACCCACGGAGCAACACCGGCCACATCAATGCCGTAGTTGCCGTTACTACTAGAGGCGGGAAGGATACCTCCCCCGCTATGATTCCTACCGAGGAGCCCGTGGAGGAAAGATTGGATCCAATTGAGCCGGTAGTTGAAGATGATAAGGAGAAAGAGCCACAAGAAAAGGAGAAATCTAGAGCGGAACAATTGATTGAGGAAAGGCGCTTCATGCCACCGGTCCCATTTCCCCAAAGTCTTGCTAGAGCGAAAATGGAGAAAAGGCTAGCAAAGTTTCTTGAGTATCTTAGAGGAGTTAGCCTCAACATTCCCTTCATCGACGCCATCGTGGAGATCCCCACATATGCTAAATTCTTAAAGGACTTGATTTCAGGGAGAAAGAGGAAGGAAAAGATCATGCTAGCCGAGGAGGGCTCTTGGTTCACCAAGAGAGAGAAGGAGCCGGCCAAATTTAAAGACCCGGGGAGTTTTCGGATTCCTTGCACCTTGGGCGGCGTCCCTCTTCAAAAGGCGTTGGTAGATCTTGGGGCTAGTGTGAGCCTCATGCCTCTCTCCATGTTCTTAAGGCTAAACACCGGGACGAAGTTGAAACCTACCGACATGCGGATACAATTGGCCGATGGGCGAATAACAAGGCCGGTAGGGATCGCCGAAGACATCCCGCTACAAGTACCGGGAGGAATATGCTTGCCATGTGACTTTGTGATCATGGACGTTAAGGAGGAGGGAGATACTTCATTGATACTTGGACGCCCGTTCCTCGCCACCGCCGGAGTGATTGTCGACGTGCACGAAGGTACCCTAACTTTAAATGTCGGCAACATCGAGGTGGAGCTTCACATTCCTAAGGATATGAAACACATGCCTTACCACGAGGAACTTGACTACATGGACCTCCTTGATGAGGTAATTGAAGAGGCGATCCCCCACTCGATTGGCGCTCTTTTCGATGAGGATTTTGAGGAAGGCCCGGATTTAGGCCAAGAAGAGAAGATAGACGATTCCCCCGACCTCTCCGCTGAAAATGACGAAGGCGACGCTGATGTCGCAAGGATTCGAGAGCTCTGCAAGCTCTCGAAATCAAAGTCTCCAAAGAAAGCTCCGCCGATACAGAAATCGGCGTCACCGGTGAAGCCGTTGACCGGAGCAAACGCTAGCTTGGGGGAGCCTCCCCCCAATACTATTCGAGACCAGAGACCACCGCGGGAGAACACGCCACCGCAACTTCCGAATCCAAGCATTCTCCCCGGAAAGTTTGATGGTTGCATCTCATATGCACCAAACATCCCGCATTAATTGAAAATCATAGGGGGTCGAGCTCACGACCTTAAACGAGCACTTGTCGGGAGGCAACCCGACGGTTGTTGCTTTATTTTTACTTTTCATTATTTTTGTTTTAGAAATTTTTAGTGTTTTGAGTCGTTCGCCGAAAAACTTTGTGATAACAGGTCCTATTTTTCTTGACAGGAGAGGAGATAGGTAAATCCATCATGAGGAGGATGAACGAGATGACGAGGAGCGCCCCAGGAAGACGCTCGATACTTAGGAGTAAGATGAAATCGACTGGAGGAAGAAAGACGGAGTTTAGAGCCCAAACGAAGACAAACAGCAGAAAACAAGGCTCACTCGGCCGAGTATGCTAGTCACTCGGCCGAGTACACAAGTTCGTCCGGTCGAGCCGC
The DNA here is from genome assembly GCA_030789695.1 of Scilla litardierei. Classification (NCBI taxonomy): domain Eukaryota; kingdom Viridiplantae; phylum Streptophyta; class Magnoliopsida; order Asparagales; family Asparagaceae; genus Scilla; species Scilla litardierei. The sequence continues at coordinate 256,671,136 of CM061142.1, read as the reverse complement.
TCACAAACGAGGGAAGTCTACTGTACCCAACTCTCTGTTTATTTTCCTGATTTAAGTATAACTGCTACTCGGCCGAGTATATATTTTCACTCGGCCGAGTAAAGCGGATACGCTCCTAGGACGAGTCTTGCCGAGTAGCTTAAGCCACTCGGCCGAATGGACTTACTCCATTCGGCCGAGGCTGGCAAGGCCACTCGGCCGAAGCGTAAGCGAGGAGGATTTTACATTGATCCCACTCGGCCGAGTGACCTAGTCACTCGGCCGAGTCGTAACTTTCGTTATATAAGGGCTGAGGGGAGGCACAATTTTCGAAACGGAAAATTCCCAAATCGCAGCGACCCTTCTGCTCCCCTCGCCCGACCCTCGCTCGCTCGCGCCCTCACTCGCCCGGTCGACCACCGCCCCACCGCCGCTCGGCCAGCCACCACCGGCCGAGCACCGCCCGCGCCTCGCCCGAGTCGCCGCCGGCGGCCGTGTCTCCGGCCACCTTCGGTATCGCCTTTTTCGCCTATTTTTTTCCTCTTTTTGTGTGTTTTTCGAGGATCCATGTATTAAACGAACCCCAAACCCTAATCAACTTCTATATCTATCTATTATACCCCTAATGCTCCATACATTTTGAATATTACCGGCTGATATCTCCGTTTCATGCGCAGGTTGATTTTGGGAGCTTAGGGGAGCTCAGGGGAGCTTCTACGGACTGATTTGGGCTTCGCGGAGGCGCTGACTTCGCACGCTTCCATTGCTGAGCACTCGCGGCGTGTCTGGGTATACTCCTTCCACTCTTTTACACACACCGCACTTTTTACACTTTTCGGAGCGCGCTCGGGGCCGATATGCCGCCCCGGACACGGCCGCGGTCGAAGAGAGCTTCCGCCAAGGGGAAGCGGTCGGATGATGCCGGCCCCTCCCACGAGTTGGAGGACTCTCCTCCACCGTCTCCCACACACCCCATCCACCCAGCACAGCCTGCAGGCCCCACACACCCCGCACAGCCTGCAGCACCCACACAGCCCGCACAGCCCGCACAGCCACTCCCCGCCGCATAGCCACCACCTCCGGCTCCACTGGTCGGGCCGCTCGGGATTACGTTCCGAGACGACGCACACCGCGCCGTCTTCGAGCGTATCTCCCAGCGCTCGATCGTACCCTCCAGGTTTGCACACCTCGCTGACCTAGGACGCCTGGGGGTACTAGAGGGGATGCTCACGTTGTACGACAACGTGGGCTGGCGAGATTCTTCCAGGTGTCGGCGGACACGTTCACCCGCCAGACACTTGAGATTCTTAGTTCGATCGCCTGGACCGACGAGGGATGCTCGTTCCGGTTCATGGATCGGGAGTGCCAGGTCACTCTCGATATGATGAGAGCGTTTTTCTCGTGGCCCGCTGTCCCCGGTGCCGATTGCGGTTACGGCCCCACCCATATCCCCCCACCTTCCTTCGACGCCGGTGCCTTCTGGGCCCGGATTACGGGTCTTCACGCTGCCTTTGACCCTAGTAGGGCCAAGGCCTCGGCCATTGTTCATCCCTGCCTCCGCATTGCTCAGCGCCTTATGGCGACGACATTTTTGGCCAGATATGAGCCGGGCACGATGTCTACGCCGGAGCTCTACATGCTCTACGCGATGACACATCCCAGAGCTCTATCTAGGGATGGCGATGAGCTGGTCCCCGCCGTCGTGATTGATGTCGCGGCTTGGTTTTTGGACCGCATCATTGTATCGGTGGGCGCTCGCTCACCGATATGCTGTGGCGGCCTGATCACCTTGCTTGCACTTATGACCGGCGAGGACTTCCCTGACGACTTGCGACGAGTACCGGGCCCCACTTCTTTGTCGATCGATGTTATGGCCCGGATGAAGATGCTTCGTCCGCACGGTGAGCGTCATTGGGTCTGGTTGCACGGCCCCTACGGGGCCGATTACATGATTCTTCCGAACCCAGCTCGGACTCAGATTGCACCAGCCCATGTCGACTGGCTCCCTGCGATGGATATCCTCATCCCAGCTGCTTACGTGCTCGAGGCCGAGGAGGCCGAGCAGGCCCACGCTGCCCACGCTGCCCCCGCAGACCCTGTCGCACCTGCCGAGCCTGCCGCCCCTGTTGACCCTGTGGCCCCTCAGCCTATCCCCGATGTTTCCGCCGCTCCTGACACCTCTGTCGGTGTCGGGAGTACCTCAGCTGAGCCCACTTCCACCACCTCCATCACTTCCAAGGCTGTCACCACCACTCCCACCACCACCACGGGCCCTCTGTCCGTCGAGCCTCTTTGCTCCGCACTCCCCGAGCGCCCACCGACCTTTGTTGAGAGTGGAGAGCCCTCATTTGCCGCGGTCGTGGAGACCATGGCTAGCATGATCTCCGCTGGGGTTGTGCCTTTTGGTCCACACACTTCCACCCCAGCGGTAGTCACCTCTGTCTCCACCCCTGCTGTATTTTCCGAGAGTGTCGTGTCGTCTGTCCACACTTCTGTGCCACTGACCTCTCTGGCCGCCTCGCTGCCACTTTTGCATTCTTCTTTCGCTGCTGCTGCCTCTACTTCTCACCAGCCGGTGCCCCGGCCTCACACCGAGGCCAGGCCCACATTTGCGAGCGCAGCACCTTTTGTACCCTTCCCCGCTGAGCCCGTCACATACGCGACTCGAGTACGCCAGCCACGCCCTGCACAGCCCCGACCGGTGCGTCCCTCTGCACCACCTCCCCCCGACACTGTACTTCAGAGCATTCGTACTCTAGAGGGGGCGGTGAGTGGCCTCAGAGGCGACCTTAGGACCCTGTCCTCCACCGTCTCTGCGATGGCTGACCGCTTTGACCTGATCCCCCAGATTCACTACTGTCTTACTCAGGTCCTGGAGCGTCTCCCGCGCGTACCCCCACCCACCCAGCAGGTTCCCGCCCACACTTCCACACACACTCGACCTGCTACCACTTCCACACCCACACCCGCTCAGCGGCCTGTCCAGCTACCACCACCACTTCCGCCTCAGGACGGAGACGGTGCAGCACCACCTTCCTAGGCACCCTTGATGCCATCGATTATTCCTGCCATTGTGCTGCCCGTTTCTGCTGGGTCCTGTTGCACTTTTGACCACCCCCCTCCCCTCACTTATTTTGGGATTCTCATGACGACCATATATTTATATATCTTTTCTGGGAGAGAGGGAGAGTTTTTGGTGACACTCTTATATATCTGTATCACTCCTATCTGTGCATGCATCATGTCCGCATCATATTTTCATTTCTTTATCTTTCTTTTTATTTTCATTTTTCTTTTCATCTTGCATGCATCCTCACTTGCCCCTCACTTTACTTGTCTATCGGTGTGCCCCACTTTGCACATTGAGGACACTGTGCCATTTAGCTTGGGGGAGTGAGTTCTCACGTTCTTTTTCGATTTGCCACCTTTATTTTTAGTTTTTCACACCATTTTTCGCTTTTGCACTTATTTTTCATCATTTTTCCTTTTATTTTGCCATGCATCACGTTTTTCTTATTTTTCTGTGTGCCGCATTGTAAATAGTTCTATTTTCCCTTTATCTTTATTTCCTTCTTTTGCATCTCATGCTAGAGATGACTTTTCTGTGATGATGATGACGTGGAGTTAGCTTATTCTATATGCATGCTTAATTTGTCATGTCTTAGATTTTATTTCTGATATCACATGCTATGACTTGCCTTGCATCTAGAGATAGTAACCCACACTTTTTCCACATGAAAATGGATGAAATTTTACTATTAGCTGAGTCTGAATATTCATATGTATGCTATCACAGAAAACACACCAAGATTCACGCATTGAATGCCTATGTCTGGAGTAGTGATTTCTTTTGCTATATCACTTCTATATGCATGAACTGTACACTTCACTTCAGGATGATTGAATGATGTTAGCTATGATAAATTTGGATTAGTTAGCTTTTTTTGTGATCGAAACTGAGTAGATTAGATTACCCTGCTGAAGTTGTCGTGCATGTCTTATAGAGTGAACCGAGTGATATATTTATTTCTTTCTCCACAAATCTTGAACATCATTTCTCTTCTTTTAAAATCATTGGTGAATCTCCCCTTAGCGATTCTATTATATGGCATTTCCCCGCTATAAATTCCTAGCTCCAAATTTCTTATTCGAAAAAAAAAGAGAAAATATTCTTGTATATCATTATCTCTCTTTGAGTTGGGATCGTTGTGTATATATGCTTTTGCAAAAAAAAGAGAAAAAAGAAAAAAAAAGAGAGAAAAGAGGAAAAATCCTCAATAAAAGATCCCATCTCACTTTCTTTCTTTCTATCATTGCCTTTGGAGCTTTATAGGAATGGGGATGTAAATATTTTTTTTATGCCATCACGCTTATGGATAAGCTTGGGGGAGGGGATCCATTGATGTGTGAGAGAGTGACTACTTGACGTTGCACGACAACCTAGGCTAAGTAATATTCTATACTCGGTGAGATTATTTTTAGCTTTACGAAATCCAGAAATCTAAGCCGAGCATTCATTTCATGAAATCCATACTTTTCTATTCTCTCTATTCTATAGTGTGATACTCTTATACTCCTGATAGAAAGCGTTCAATTGAAAAGTGTGTGATCTGTGATTTGTATACCGCTTTAAATAATTCAGACGACGTTAATTATAAAATTATTCCGTTTTTCATGATTATATTGTTGTTCGTGGCTCTTCTATTTCTATTTGCACTATTATACTATGATATTAAAATAAAATTCTTTGACATGTGTTTTTCATTCAGTGCATGCTATATGAGTAAGCGAAACCCACGTCATGAGGAAATGATCTAGCAGCTTACCTCTTCGCTTCTTTCTTTCTTCTTTATTTTCATTTCTTTCTTCTCCGTTTTTCATTTTTCATTTTTTCCGCCGTTTTCGTTTTCCGAATCCACCGGGTTCGCCTTTTACTTATCTTCCTCGAGGACGAGTAAGAGGCAAGCTTGGGGGATTTTGATCACTCCTTATTTTACACTTTTTTCCCGCATGTTTGCATGCCATTTAGATCGCCCAAATCATGTTTTTCACGATATATCGACGATATTGCGATGCTTTTCACGATTTGTTGTTTTTGTCGCATTTCAGGTGATTTGACGTGATTTGGAGTGATCTCGAGATACGCCTACTCCAGACGGTCACCGACGGCCTCCCCGAGGGGTATTTTGCTGTTGGAGAGGAGCGGAAGAAGAACGGACGTCGCAGGAGCGACGAGGAGGCCAAAATAAGTAGATTGGGCATGTTTTGTGTCCCACTCGGCCGAGTGGAGGAGCCACTCGGCCGACCAGCGAGACACCGCCCGGCCGACCAGTTCAGACACGATTTCTATGTGCACTCGGCCGAGCGACGGAGACCACATCGGCCGAGTGACGAGACCCCGTCCGCCCGAGTGGCGCCCAGACGAAGCCCTTCAATAATCCCCAAGTTACTGTTTTTCGGCTGCCTGAGCTTCAGAAGACCCACTCGGCCGAGTGGCTTATCCCGTCCGCCCGAGTACCATGAAGCCGTCGGCCGAGTGACGACAACTCACTCGGCCGAGCCGCCCCCAAAATGAAGACACCTGAAGATCGATACTTACTGGAAAATTACATGGTTTTCACTCGGCCGAGCGACTTTTGTCACTCGGCCGAGTGCGATGCGCTGCCTGTAGCGAAAATTGCGGAAAACAGGATGCGCAGGGGTATTTTGGTCACAGTTTTTGGACGATTTTGGGGGCTATTTAACCCCTGTTTTTACCCTAGTTTTGAGAGCTTCTTCTTAGATTTTTTGCAGCTTTTTAGATTAACTTTTTAGCTTTATTTTGGAGATTGGAGAAGAGATAAAGTTTGATTTTTGTTGGATTAATTGAAGAACTCCATTGGTTTGCATCTCTTTTCCCTAAAAATTCTATTTTTATTGCATATCTCAATATTGTGATGAATTCTATTGCTTATTTCATTGATTATTTTTGTGATCTTGCTATGAATTGCGAGTAGTCGCCACGTCTTGGGGCGTGGGGATGAACCCTACGAGCCCAATTTCATATTTGTGATGAATTAGTAGAAATTTTGCTAGAATTGTTACTAGGGATTAGATTGTGATTGATTTACTACGGATGGCTAGGAATTCACATCGATTGGGATTTGCAAGAGATTGGATCCCAATTCGATAGGAAACCTTAGAAATCCGAATTGGGTTGGAATCGAATTTCTGTAGTATCGGTTTGCAAGAGATTGGACCGATACTAGGGTTTCCGATTTCAATTCCGCGCCAATACCCGTTTGCAAGAGATTGGACGGGTAGGAACTATCCCAATCTAGGTCGTGAGCCGAGTTTGCAAGAGATTGGACTCGGTGCGTGATTGGACGATGATGTTGATCCTAATGCTAGCTTCCCTAGGCTAGGGTTTGCAAGAGATTGGACCCGAGCCTAGGATCGCTATAGACCGGCAACAGCACGAGAGCGTGAGCTTGGTTCTACATTCAGTTGCAACTAGTTCATCCAAAATCTTATTCTAGCGATTTTGATACCGATGAACCACATTCATGAAATACGGTGAGTAGCGGGAATTCCCCATTCCCTAGACGTTCTTTATTTGATTTGATATTTTCGCACTTTGTCTGACGATTGTGACAGGATCGCCAAAGGCAAATCTCTCTTCTTGAATAGCCAGGTTGATTGGAGCAAGCACGGTCATTCGTCCTCCCTGTGTTCGATAACCCGCTCGCTGCTACACCGTGCACTTGCGGTAAAACTACAACCGTTCTTTTGGGTTACGTCCCGGAGCGATCATCGGGGTGGAAGCACAGAGGTCGAGTCATCCCCATGAGATGTGAAAGGTCGGGTAGGGAGAGTGTCCCGACCTATTGCTTAGAAAGGAGAGTGGTGGCGAGGTGGCACTGGGCGTAGCGGAGGCAGGGGTGGACGAGACAAGAGGATTTCTCCCTGCTAGGGCGATATCCTCGCAGACCCATGATGCAATGCCATAACTGCTCGGCATCGAACACGGTGGGCTCGAAGTCTGGGGAGAAGTCGAGTGTACGATCGGGGATGGCGGGGAAGTGGAAGTGGGCACAGATCATGGCATGCGTGACCACTACGTCGTGGTCAAGCAGCCGAACGCTAATGCCATCACCCACCAGGGTGACGACAATAGAACTCAATGCCTCTAGTGTGAGGCGTGTGTAGGTGAGGGAGTGTATAGCTAGGAGGCGGTCTAAACCAATGACCTGGTGAAGCTTATGGACACCATGTAGGAGTTCAAGGCACTGGATGTTGGGGATGTGGGCAAAGCAGGTGGAGACGATGGTGTGGTGGGCCATGGCCAGGAAACACTCATGGTGAGCTTCGTCCCTGAAGACGATGTCGTACGTCCTCAGGGTGGCTGGTGGTGGGATGGGACGGGGTGGATGAGCAGTGGTGGGGATGGGAGGAGTGGTAAGGTGGGGGATGTTTTGCGCCTCTATGGCTAGAGGCACGAGTGTGGTGGATTGTGACGAGTCATACGAGGATGACAAATCATCCAAGTATGGCTCGGGTGAGGGTGAAGATGAATGCCAAGGGCGTCGTGCAAGCCGCGAAGAGGAGGGAGCAGAGGTGGCCTTCCTCTTCACCGGCTGAGGATTCCTCAGCCTAAGGCGAGGAAGCATCTTACTAGTGGTGCAGATGGCTAGCTACGGTATATATAATAAAAATGGAAGGAGTATACCGATAATCGAGCGTAACTGTGAAAGTGGAAGTGTGGTGTGCACGTGCGATGCCTCGAATCCAAGTTATCACCCAGGCTGATCCAAACCAAGCTCCTCAGATCCTCGTCGAAGCTACAAGTGTACCTGCAATAATATATGGAAATAAGATTAGGCAATTTGTGAAAATAATCCGGGTTTGAAGATCAAAAATAGGAAGAATTAGGGTAGGGGATAGGTCGTATATGGGGGAGATGGGGGTGAAGAGAGATGTAAATGGGAGGGTTGGGGCAGCTCGGCCCGAGCACATGGTGTGCTCGGGCAGGCTACTCGGGCCACTGATTTGGTCGCACAGCTCCGGTGAGTTGCCGGAGCAAGGGGTCGGGGGGGTTTGGGGGGAGAGGGGGGTGAGTTGTTGGGAGTCGCCGTCGGCGCTGGGTGGCACCGGGGGGCTGCTCCGTTGAGGTGTCGGAGCAGGGGGCAGGGGCAGGGGTTTGGGGGTTAGAGAGAGGTGGGTGAGATATATATATATACATATACATATACATATATATATATATATATATATATATATATATATATATATATATATATGAAAGGGGAGGGGGCGTCACCGGTGCTGGGCAGTGATGCCGGCGTTGCTCCGGTGGATCGCCGGAGTGATGGGGGCAGAGAGAGAGAGAGCTAGAGAGATATGGAGAGAGAGAGAGATGGAGATAGATAAGAGAGAGAGGGCGGCGGGGGGCAGACCGGCGTCGGTGAAGGCGGTGGCACTCGATCGGAGCGGGGCGGCGATGCGGCGGAGGGGAGGTCGAGTAGGGTTAGGCGAGGGTTTGGGGGGAGCTCGAGGAAGATTGGGGGTTTGAATGTCGATTAGGGATATGATTTAGGCCGAGTCAAAGTCGAATAGGTATAGGTCGAGTCGAGTCAGTTAAGTGGGGGGCAGCATGAGTAGGCCGCTGCTTGGGCCGAGTAGCGGTAGCTGCTCGGTTGAGCAGAATAGATTAAAAATATAAGAATATAAGTTTAGAAATTCTGCCCTAGTACTCGACCGAGCTGCTTACTCAGCTCAGCCGAGCTGAATTAAAACAGAGCGATATTTTCAGCTATCTTTTGCTCTCCATGCAGCTTGGTCGAGTAGGGTAGCTACTCGGTCGAGTCCATTAAGCTTTCCAGAGCACCCTTTTAGCACTTTTGGGACTCTCCCTACAGCACGACCGAGTAGGGTAGCTACTCGGTTGAGTCGAATCAGAAACAGAGTGCTCTTTTTCGACCTTTTTGGGCTCTGCCTATAGCTCGACCGAGTCGGAGGCTACTCGATCGAGTCGCAATTAATTTCCAGATCCACTTTTTGCCTTCTTCTCCAGCTTTTTGTAGCTCTTACTGTAGCTCAACCGAGTAGGTAGCTACTCGGCCGAGTCGCAATTTACTTCTAGAGCGCATTTTTGCCTGTTTTCTCCAATTCTCTGTAGCTCAGCTGAGCAGGGTAGCTACTCGGCCGAGTTTCCTGTAACTCTCCCCAAAACTAGTATTCCTCTAAGGTGCTCTTCCCTTGGTTCCTTCTCCTTCTTTTCATCGTTTGTCGCGCTCTCCTCATGGTTCAACCTATAGAAGGGAGAACTCGTCAATTTTTTTTTTCGTATTTTCTTGGAATTAAAACGTATTTATTTTGTTTTTTGAATGAGAAAAGAAAAAAGAAAAACAAATACAAAAAATAAAGGAAAGAGAATTGGGTTGCCACCCGAAAAGCGCTCGACTCCCTCAAAATTTTCAATGAATGATGTTGGGCGCATGTAAAATACGTCTGTCACGCTTCCTGATAATCCCGTGCAGTGCTATTTGGCTTGCCTATTCATCTCGACCCTCAGCGGTGACGTGCGTATATATTTCATATATTCACGCACGTTTTCTTTTGTGTTTCTCCGTATTTTCCGCCGTCTTTTATTCGTTTTCTCGTGTTTTCTCGTTTTCTTTCACTTTTCTTTGTTTCTCCATGTTTGCAGGAGATTGCCCACATTTGGGACGCAAAACGATGATATCATGTGTCCCCGGAGCAACGGGAGGAGTCACACGTGATCCAGGGGGTCAAACGACGAAGATTACATCTTTCAGCCCCTCACCCGGTCGGTTGGTCATCTCCAACCGATCGGGTGATGCACGCGTGCACCACCCGGTCTCAGCCGGAGCTCAAGTGGAAGTCACCCGACCGGTTCACAGGCCGGTTCAACGGGGCCGATTCTCTGTCTTTTCGAGCCAAATTCCAACTGATCGGATGACTCTCACCTGATCGGTTCATCTGTACCTGATGCTGAGGAGCCGAGACACGAGCACCCAACCGATCCCTTCACCCGATGGCGCCAAGATCCAACCGGTCACTCCAAGAACTCAACCGACCGGTTCATATGATCGGTTGAAAGTCTGTCATTTTCTGTTTATTATTTATAACGGATCACCCGATCGGTTGACTTGTCAACCGATCGGGTGATACGAGATCCTATAATTAGGACCCCTAGGGTTCCAGAAACGGGGAGCTGTTAGTTTTTATTGTTTTCTCCTATTTGTGACGGCTGTAATTACTTTTCTATTGTAAGTTTTCGGATCTTTCTTAAACTTTAGTATTATCTTAATTGCTCTACTGCCTTTGCATTCCAATCGTCTGATTATGATTTTAACGGTTCATTTTCGTTTAGATCGCTTTTTAATGAATATTTGTGAGTAGTTCCCAAATCTGGGATTTTGGTGGAAATCCCTTCGGGGGCTCTTCCCGATGCATCCATAGGGTTAGGAAATCGGTAGGGATTAGGAATCTAACGGTTACGCGGGGTGTTTTATTGTCATCGGCGGGAAAAAGGTTGCCTTTGACCGTTGGGCCAAGGGGGAATAAACTTGGCGGTTGACTCCCTAGCCATAGCTCACGCCCTTAGCGTAGACGCCGAATCCTAGTGCGCGGGAGCGGCAGGATGAGATGTTGGGAGTTATCGTTGCGAGCTTAGTGCTCCCGGAATCGATCAGTGTTAATGGACACGGGAGTGCCCACTGATCGAACCCGGGAAGTTCGGTGTATCATCCTGGGCACCGACCGGAATATCGGGCCCATGGGATGCCGGTACCACTTTCAGAGGTAACGTCTAACCATTAGACCCTAATTTCGATCGCCATCCTACCCGTAGGCTGTATCGGCGAGAGTCGCTCGTTGGAGTGGAAACCAAAGTCCCGGGTTTATTTTCTTATTGTTCATACCTTGTATTCCTTTCCGTGACAACCCATCAACCGATTCGGGCTAACTCGCCCACGGGGTGATTTCGGTCCTCCTTGACACAAGCACATCCTAGCCTCCATGTGTTTGACCCCCAAGCCACACTACAACACCGTGCGCTTGCGGTTACAAATATCTAAACCCTCACGCGGGTCCCCCGGCCATTTGCGGCTCGCAAACCGGGGGCAACGTCAAGTTTATGGCGCCGTTGCCGGGGAGGCAACGTGCTTGTTATTTTAGGATCTCTTGAACCCTAGTGTCTAGCTCTTATCCCTACCTCACGATAATTTTCGCATTCTTCTTTTTCCTTTTTATTTTCTTCTTTTTATTTCTTATCTTTTCTGTCTATCTCCTACTTGTCGCTTCATGGGTGTTTGTTGTTTTTCATGCGCAGGAATTCAAGAAGTCTTAACGACTTGATCCCCGTTGATCCAGAGATTAACGCCACCCTTAGGCGTTTGGCCGCCGAGAAGCGAAGAAGAGATGATCCTGAATCCATGGAGGAGAACACCCCGCCTCGCAAGTCCCTGTTGGATTACTCGATGACATCTATCGAGTCCACTTCCGCCATCCGTCCTCCAGCTATTACGGCCCAAAGCTTTGAGCTAAAGCCGTCTTTGGTGACATGGATCCAGCAGGATCAGTTTTCGGGTGCATCCATGGAGAGCCCGATGGAGCATCTAGACTCCTTCTTGGAGAAATGTGACACCTTCCGGATTAATGGTGTCACGACTGAGGCGATCCGTCTGAAGCTGTTCCCCTTCTCGTTGCGAGACAAAGCCAAGCAATGGCTTAGGGGGAAGGACCCCAACACTTTCAATACCTGGGAGACCAACGCTTTTCTGACGAAGTTCTTTCCTCCGGGGAAGACCATGAAGTTGAGGAGTGAGATCTCCTCCTTCTCCCAGGCCAGCCACGAGTCCCTGCATGAATCTTGGACGAGATACAAGGAGATGCAGAGAAGATGCACTCACCATGAGCTTTCGAAGTGGTAGATTATTAATCTGTTCTACAATGGGTTAAGGGATGACCTAAAATCTTCTATGGACGCTACGGCTGGGGGTTCCTTCATGTCAAAGAGCGAGGAAGATGCCGGACATATTCTGGAAAATATGGCATCCAACAATGAGCGGTGGTGTGACGAGAGAGCCACACCCAGGTCTGGGGGTATACACAGAGTCGAGGACGTCGACAAACTTTCAAGCAAGTTCGACTTGCTTTCGACCCAGATCTCCACATTAATGGTAGGAGTCGGTGGGGCCTGTACACAACAGATTGCTGCGGTAGAATCCAAAGTCTTTGGGGAATTTGACGGTGGTGACGTCTCACCACCGTTGGATCAGGCGAGCGCACTATTTTACAACCCCATGGGAAATGCGCTGTATCCACCAAGAACCAATTCCAACCCGGCCTACTCTCCAAACAACCGGAACCACCCTAACTTTGGTTACCGGGCACCATTCCAGCCCTCGCCACCTCAGCAGCCGCACCATCAAACATATCAGCCGACTAGGCCATAGCAGAGTCAGATTCAGCAGCAACAATATCAGCAGCAGCCTCAGCAACAATATTACGCCCCCAGGAATCAGCAGCCAATCCAGCAGCAGCAGCAGCATGGCCAACAGAGGGCCGTCTCTCCGGTTGAGTCTCTCTTGACTCAATATATAACCAACCAGGACAATATCAATCAAAAGCTGGAAATGGGTCAATGGGCCCTCACGGACCAAGTAACCCAGCTGGGGTTACAAGTGGTGACCCTTTCAAGGTCACAAAACCAATTGCCGCCACAACCTGAGGTGAACCCGATGGGAGCAACCCAAACGTCGGCACTCGTGCACGAGCACGCAAATGTTTCCGCTATCGTTCTGAGAAGCGGGACATAAATCCCTACTAGAGTGCCCCCTAACAGACCGAAAGCACCGTTGGCCGTCGAGCGACCGATCGAAAAATCAAACGACGTCGGTGCTTCGTCATCAAATCCTACGACTCCGGAGGGAGTCTCTGAAGAAGAGAAGAAGAAGAACGAGGAAGGGAGACTGAAAGTGTTCAAACCCGTTGTGCCTTTTCACAACGGTTAGCTCAGGCCAAAATTGATGAGAAATATGGCAAGTTCTTCGCCACGGTCAAGGATCTGAGCTTGCAAATCCCCTTCCTGGAAGCAATCGAAACAATCCCCTCCTATGCGAAATTCCTGAAGGATTTGGTGACGAGAGGGTCTAGAAAGGAGAAAGTAGTGTTGACGGCGGAGTGTATCGCTCTCATCCAGAGGGCAAATCCGCCGAAACTTAAAGACCCGGGGAGCTTCTCAATCCCTTGCACGATCGGGGCAGTAAAAATTCATCGTGCACTCGTCGATCTCGGAGCGAGTGTCAGTTTGATGCCCTTATCGATGTATAAGAGGATAGGAATGGGTGATTTGGAGCCCACCGGTATGACCCTACAACTTGCTGACCGGTCGGTCAAATATCCGGTGGGGATTGTGGATGACCTCCCCGTCAATGTAAAAGGGGTGCATGTGCCAGTGGACTTCGTTGTCATGGACATGCCTGAAGACGCACACACTCCCATCATCCTGGGACGGCCTTTCATGGCCACTGCTGGCGTTTTGATTGATGTGAAGAATGGAAAACTTTCGCTAAACGTCAGCGGAGAAAATGTTGAATTTGATCTGGGGTTGTCCATGAAGTACCCCGATCTCCCAGATGACCCTCGGTGTAATTTTCTGGAGGTGGAAGAAAATAAAGCTGCAGAAGAGAACTCCTGGGAGATTCTCTTAAGAAATCCCCCCGATAACTTGGGGGATTCAGAAGACCAAGACGGCCCCAAGAACAATAATGCTGCTGGGAAAGCGAATGCAGCACGTACGACCCCTCCCGGGTTCCCTAAGGCTCCTCCTGCGAGGAAAACGGGGAAAGAACCCATGGACCTGACCAAAGACGAGGTCAGGATCCTTAAGAAGATGGCAGTAAACGCCAATACGAAAGAGAAGCCCCCGGATCCCAAAAACAAGGAGAGGGTAGTCGAGCAAATCTTTCTACAGCCGCTGACTACTCCAAAGGCCGTAAGCTCAGATGAAGAAGAGATGCCGAACTTCAGGCATCACCCGTATCAACCACCGTGAACATCACTTACGGGCGTCGAGCCAACGACGTTAAACAAGTGCACTTCATGGGAGGCAACCCATGCTCTAAACTTTTGCCCCACTTTTTAGTGTTATTTTTGACTTTATTTTATCTATTTTTATAAATAAAATCAGCCGCAAGACATCCGTTCAGGGACTTAGACAATCTGTTGGTTTTTGCAGGAAACAAAGCCCCAACCGATCGGTTGATAACTCAACCGATCGGTTGGGACGTATCAGATACAAGCCGCATCTGTCCCCTAATGAACCGATCGGGTGAAGAATGGAGAGACCGGGTGACAGACTGGGTGATCTGGGTAGAATTCTCGGGAAAGTTTTGGGAAATACAACCGATCGGTTGAGTTAGAGCGCGATCGGTTGAGGCGACCGGGTGAGCAACCCTCAATTCTCGGAAAATTGTATGGAGCGACGAACCAATCGGTTGAGTTCTCAACCATCGGGTCGCCTGTAGCGTTTCTTCAGCGTCGAATTTTAGACCTAAGTTCAACCGATCGGGTGATATCTCACCCGACCGGGTCGACATAAATTCCTATAAATTTCCGTCGATGTCCGTTCGTTTCGCCCTCGCCATTTTCGAATCCCAACCCGACGTTTCGCCTCCTCCTCTTGCGCTGGACCGCGATCTTCCCCAAAATCAACCCCAATCGACCTCCCCCCATTTCCCTATCCATCACACCATCGATTTCTCTCCATTGTCCTCGATTTCACCCGCACCCAAAACCCTAACTTTCACCCATTCTCCTAAATTTCGAAACTTACTGAAGAAATCGCCGCGGCTTCACAACGTGCTCCTATCGAGTAGCATCGGGGCGTCTACGAGCAACGATCTTCATCTCATTTGGGTAAACTCGCTCCTAAGCTCAATTTTAATTTTGCCCTAAATATTCCATTAGCTCCTTGGTCGTGTTTCGTGTTTGTGTTGATTCATTGTATTTTGCATACTCACGCACACACACGACACCCTCCCAGGTTCCCCAAGGCTCATCCTGCGAGGAAAACGGGGAAAGAACCCATGGACCTCACCAAAGACGAGGTCCGTATCCTTAAGAAGATGGCGGTGAACGCCAATACGAAAGAGAAGCCCCCGGATCCCAAAAACAAGGAGAGGGTAGTCGAGCAAATCTTTCTCCGGTCGCTGACTACTCCAAAGGCCGTAAGCTCCGATGAAGAAGAGATGCCGAACTTCGGGCATCACCCGTATCAACCATTGTGAACATCACTTGCGGGCGTCGAGCCAACGACGTTAAACAAGTGCGCTTCATGGGAGGCAACCCATGCTCTAAACTTTTGCCCCACTTTTTAGTGTTATTTTTGACTTTATTTTATCTATTTTTATAAATAAAATCAGCCGCAAGAACATCCGTTCAGGGACTTAGACAATCTGTTGGTTTTTGCAGGAAACAAGGCCCCAACTGATCGGTGGATAACTCAACCGATCGATTGGGATGTATCAGATACAAGCCGCATCTGTCCCCAAATGAACCGATCGGGTGAAGAATGGAGAGACCGTGTGACAGACCGGGTGATCTTGGGAGAATTCTCGGGAAATTTTTGGGAAATATCAACCGATCAGTTGAGTTAGAGTGCGATCGATTGAAGAGACTGGGTGAGAAACCCCTAGTTCTCGGGAAAATGAGTGGAGCGGCCAACCGATCGGTTGACAAGTCAACCGACCGGTTCGCCTGTAGCACTTCTTCGGCAAGAATTTTCGACCTAACAGTCAACCGATCGGGTGACAAGTCACCCGATCGGTTCGACTTAACCCCTATAAATACCCCCACCCTCACCCATTCGCATTCCACCTCGCCCGATCGCTCGAACCGCCGTCGTTTCGCCCGCTTCTCCTCCCCAACGGCCTGATTTCTCCTCCCCACGTCCTCCACTCCTCTAATACTCCCTCTCTCCACCTCCTCCACCAATCTCTCCATCATTTTCACTCTCTCTCCCCTTCATTTCGAATTTCTGACCTAATTCCCCCCAAACAACGCCTATTTCGAAAATTCTTGCTGAAAGAGGTCGTCGCGGCTCCACGCTTCTCTCATTGCACGGCGTGGGGTAATCTACGAGCAAGCTTCACCATTTTGATTGGGTACACTCGCTCCTACGCTCGTATTTCTATTTTTTCCCTATATATTTTGCTTGCTCAGTTTGCTTGTGTTAGTGTGCATTCATTGTTTTTTGCACTCATTCACACACACACTCATGCATGGCTAGGGATAAAGACAAGGGGAAGGGGATTTTGCGGGAGGAGTAACCATCTCGAAAGAGACGAAAACAAACACGTCCCCCTCCCCACGCACGAGCACTGACACTAGGCCCTCCCATGCCTGTTATCCCCCCTGTGGACCCAATGCTGGGCCCGCATGGGTATATCTTTAGGAACCAGGAACACAAGGATTTTTATCGTAGGCTCAATGCTCGGGGGCATCTATCAACTAAGTTCCTGCACACACAGTCACTAGTCGATCTCGGTGTCTTCACCGAGGTCGAATCTCGTTTCGCTAACTTAGGTTGGTTGGCCTTTCTTAATGCCTATGCCTTATCCTACCCGTCACTCACCCTTGAATTTCTCTCTACACTTGTTTGGGAGTCCAGGTCGATCATAAAATTCCGGGTGTGTAACAAGAGTGTCACCACCAATCTGAATACCATTAACGATATATTTGGTTTCCCCAATCTTGGTGATGACTCCATCCGACACTACGGGTACACGCCCGAGTTTGACGTCGATCAATTCTGGTTCCGCCTCACACTGCTCCCTAGCTATCCCCGAGGTAGGGCCAAGGCCTCCTCCATCATCCACCCCGTATTTCGTTTGGCCCATATGATCATATCATCTGCATTTTTTCCCAGGGACGAGTCCGACACCGTGACTATCCCTGATCTTTTTATCCTCTGGGCCATGACTTTCCCTTTTGTTCGGGACGATGATGGGATTAGCTTTAGGGCCCCTACCGTCCCCATCCATGGCGGTGATTGGCTTGTTTACAAGCTTCTCGAGATCAGCCGGGCCGTTAAGGGGAAGTTTTGTTGTGGTGGCATCATTACTATCATTTGTTCTTTCCTCCAATTTAATATTCCCATCCCCGATAATCTTCCCACTGCCGCAGGACCCTCACAGCTAGATATTGATGTCCTGCGGCACATTCACATGATTAAACCCCACTCCGATGGCCGCTTCATCTTCCATTATGGCCACCCCCAGCCCCTTACACCATTCTCCCCAACCCCGCTCGCATGACCATAGCTCTAGTGGGAGATTGGACCTTCCCACCCGATCAGAACTTCCTAGCGGGGTTGCACCTTCCTTTCCTTCCCGCGGACGCACGCAGACCACCGTCCCCTGCCGCCCACTTAGGCGAGCAGCATATCCCTGCTTCTCGGGGAGATATGGGGGCTGGCCCGAGTCGTCCTGTTTCTGTTCCGGGCCCCATCACTTCTGAGCACCTCTTAGCGGCCATTTCTGGCCTTGTCTCCTGTGCCGGCATGACCACCACCGCCAGCACCACTTCCACCTTACCTGCCGACACCACTTCTGCCTCACGCCAGTCCACATCCTTTGGTCGTCGCCAGGTCTCTGCCCGTCTTGGTCTTGAAAGGGAGGTCGCTGCCCTCCGTGATCTCGCCATGTCCTCTGCCTCCTCGGACCCTTCACCGTCCTCCTTTCTCACTCACCCACGTTTCCTCGCACTTGAGAGGAACGTGGCCGCCATTCTTCGCCTTCTCACTCACATCCACGGTCCACCTCCACCTTCACCACCTCGACGATCTCCTCCTCCACCCTCCCACACATCCCCACATCCATCACCTCCCCCACCACATTCTTCTCCTCCCTCATCTATTCCCATCCCGGTATCCACTTCCCCCCTCCCGACCACTTCCATCGTACCCATGCTACCTCCTCCCTCCTCCTCCATCACTTCATATGTGCGTCGGAAGAAATTGTCGGTGCGCTCCAAATCTCTCCCACCACCACCCACTACAGTCACCACCACATCTTCTCCCCCCATTTCTATTCCTTTCACCACCGCCTTGATCACCGTCCTACCACCACCACCCACCCCCACCGACACTCCTCCCATCGTTCACACCACCGCTGCACCTATTCCTCCACCTCTTTCCCCACTTCTCCGCACACCCCCAGCCTCCCCCGACCACCCAGCCACACCCTCTTCCGAGGAGGGCGAGGATTCACCTTCTCCTGATTTTTGATTTCGCCTTGTTTGTTTTTGACTCCCCCTTGCATATTTCTGCATTTCACGATCGCATTTTATTCGCTAGCACTGTCATGTCTAGCTTGGGGGACGTCTATTTTGGTGTGTTGTCGTGTTTTGTTTTTTTCTTATTTTTGTGTGTCTGTTTGTTTTTCCCCTTTTGAGTGTCGTGTCGTGTGGTTTTATTTCTATTTTCATGTCGTGTGGTTTGATTTTGATTTTTCTTTATTTTCAGTTTCATCTCTGTGTTTTCCTCGTTTTCATTTCTTTTTGTGTCGGTGCGTATTCCCCCCATCTTCATTGCCCTCACGTACTCACTCATATTGCATTGAGGGCAATGCAAGCTTCAGCTTGGGGGAGTTGCACTGTGTGCGCCATTTGAGTCTTTCTTTTTCGTTTTTGTGTCGTTTTCATCGTGTTTTTTATTTTTTATTTTTTCTCTTCTCTTCTTTTTATCTCTTTCTCCTAGAGATGAACCCTATGATGAATCGCCACAAAATCACACACACCTAGCATGGCATCGATAATCACATTCACTAACCCTATGATTTCGAGTTCTCTTGCATTTCACGCATCGTGGGTCCTCTTAGTTTCTGTGAGTCGTGTGTCGTGCCTATCTGTTTGGTGTGCTTCTACTTTGTGATTTTACTTTATATACCTGTCCAGGAATGACCCCTAGATTACCATGCTTCGATTTGAATATGCGGTATTTATTTTCCCTGTCTGCTTCTGCATGCTATATATATATCGTGTACTTCATTTCGCATGTGTCGGGATTCCACAATTAAGGACTAGGACAACCCATTTAGCCTATGCTCTATTTAGCGAGAATAGTTTCCTTTGCCCAAGTGTTTAGATTCCGACTTCTTTTTTTGTTTTACTTGGTGCAAATCCCCTCGTCGTGTACCATTCTCCCACTTGGGAGAGTACACAAGTGTATAGCCAAAAACCCAAAAATCCAAAAAAAAAGAGAAAAGAAAAGAAAAACCCAAAAAGAAAAGAAAAGAAAAATTTCGTATAGCCAAAAAGCAAAAAAATATACAAATGCCCAAAACCACAAAAAATTCCCGTGTGAATATTTTTTCCTACTTACCGAGAATAAAGGGAAGGCGAGAATTTGCACCGAGTGTTCTACTCCACATCATCTCAACCCCCATCGTTTTCGAAAACACTTGGCTTGTGAACTTTTTAGCTAGTATCTAGGCTATAGTGGTGTGATTTCCTTAACCCTAGTTGTGGAGTCCCCGATGCATGATACGCTTCTATTCTTATACTCTTCTCATGCATGCTTGAACTAATATTCACCGCAATTTGAAATTCGAATCGGTATCTGGGTCGTTTCCTGGGTCTGTGTATATCGAGCTTTATTGCACATCGTAGATAGCGACACCGACTTCTAGCGCACGACCACACTCACTCGCGCTTCACCGCGTGGGCCCACGGCACTTATTTGGACTCGTATTCCTAGGTTTAGTGATGTGATTTGGCGTTTGCTTGCTTGGTGTGTCGTTTTTGATTCTGTTGGCTCTTTTTCTCTCTTTCTCTCTATTTTTTTCCCCTCCGAGCTCCTACTCTCACTCGTCTTCCTCGAGGACGAGGAAGAGTTCAGCTTGGGGGATTTTGACGTGCGTATATATTTCATATATTCACGCACGTTTTCTTTCGTGTTTCTCCGTATTTTCCGCCGTCTTTTATTCGTTTTCTCGTGTTTTCTTGTTTTCTTTCTCTTTTCCGTATTTCCCGTGTTTTGCAGGAGTTTGCTGATATTTAGGACGGAAAACGATGATATCATGTGTCCCCGGAGCAACGGGAGGAGTCACGCGTGATCCAGGGGGTCAAACGACGAAGATTACATCTTTCAACCCCTTACCCGATCGGTTGGTCATCTCCAACCGATCGGGTGATGCACGCGTGCACCACCCGGTCTCAGCTGGAGCTCAAGTGGATGTCGCCCGACCGGTTCACAGGCCGGTTCAACGGGGCTGATTCTCTGTCTTTTCAAGCCAAATTCCAACCGATCGGGTGACTCTCACCCGATCGGTTCATCTGTAGCTGATGCTGAGGAGCCGAGACACGGGCACCCAACCGACCCCTTCACCCGATGGCGCCAAGATCCAACCGGTCACCCCAAGAACTCAACCGACCGGTTCATATGACCGGGTGAAACTCCGCCATTTTCTGTTTATTATTTGTAATGGATCACCCGATCGGTTGACTTGTCAACCGATCGGGTGATACGAGATCCTATAAATAGGACCCCTAGGGTTCCAGAAACGGGGAGCTGTTAGTTTTTACTGTTTTCTCCTATTTGTGACGGCTGTAATTACTTTTCTATTGTAAGTTTTCGGATCTTTCTTAAACTTTAGTATTATCTTAACTGCTCTACTACCTTCGCATTTCTATCGTCTGATTATGATTTTAACGGTTCATTTTCATTTAGATCGCTTTTTAATGAATATTTGTGAGTAGTTCCCAAATCTGGGATTTTGGCGGAAACCCCTTCGGGGGCTCTTCCCAATGCATCCATAGGGTTAGGAAATCGATAGGGATTAGGAATCTAAC
Source organism: Scilla litardierei (assembly GCA_030789695.1). NCBI lineage: Eukaryota > Viridiplantae > Streptophyta > Magnoliopsida > Asparagales > Asparagaceae > Scilla > Scilla litardierei. Next base: position 256,650,298 of record CM061142.1, on the reverse strand, counting down.
GGTTACGCTGGGTGTTTTATTGTCATCGGCAGGAAAAAGACCGCCTTTGACCGTTGGGCCAAGGGGGAATAAACTTAGCGGTTGACTCCCTAGCCATAGCTCACGCCCTTAGCGTAGACGCCGAATCCTAGCGCGTGGGAGCGACAGGATGAGACGTTGGGAGTTATCGTTGCGAGCTTAGTGCTCCCGGAATCGATCAGTGTTAATGGACACGGGAGTGCCCACTGATCGAACCCAGGAAGTCCGGTGTATCATCCTGGGCACCGACCGGAATATTGGGCCCATGGGATGCCTGTACCACTTTCAGAGGCAACGTCTCACCATTAGACCCTAATTTCGATCGCCATCCTACCCGTAGGCCGTATCGGCGAGAGTCGCTCGTTGGAGTGGAAACCAAAGTCCCGGGTTTATTTTCTTATTGTTCATACCTTGCATTCCTTTCCCGTGACAACCCATCAACCAATCCGGGCTAGCTCGCCCACGGGGTGATTTAGGTCCTCCTTGACATAAGCACATCCTAGCCTCCCTGTGTTCGACCCCCAAGCCACACTACAACACCGTGCGCTTGCGGTTACAAATATCTAAACCCTCACGTGGGTCCCTCAGCCATTTGCGGCTAGCAAACCGGGGGCACGTCAGCTGGCGATGGATCTGGGTCGATGGTCACAGCTTGCGGCTGCCAGGGTGTAACGACGGTGAGGAGCGGCGAGACGTCGTCGGTAGGAGGTGGGTTCGAACTGGAGGTGGGCTCGCGGGGAGAGGTCACCGGAGAGTGGCGCTGGGTTTGGTCGGCGGGAAGATGGTCGGAGGCGGTGGAGCTCTGTCGGAGGGGCTGTGACGGTGGAAAGGAGTTGGGCCAGAGGCGTGCTTGGCTCATGTGGGGATCGGGGTGATGGCGAGTGCGGGCTGGCAGGCGCTCACCGGAGAAGCGGGCTTCGGGCTGTTGTTCGAAGACTGGTCGGTGATCGGAGAGAGATGCGCTGGCGAGTGGCTCGGTGATGGGTGAGGTCAGTGAAGGGCGGCAGGGGGTCTGGGCGTTGCCGCGAGATGCGAGGAGGCCGCCGTGCGCTCGGACGTCTGAGGAGAGGTGACGGGGACGCGGGCTGTTCACTGGGCGTGAGGGAGCGAGAGGTAGAGGTCGGTGGTTCACACGGCGGGTCTGTGGTGGCTCCGCGCGGAGGAGCAAGGGGGAGCTCTGGCGGAGTTGGTCAAAACTAGGTGACGAGGAGGTGGAGGGTGAGGGCATGCAGGTTGATGTCGAATGGGTGAGAGGAGCTTCTGTAGGGGAGAGGGGAATGCGTTGGGATTGTTTCAGAGAGAGGAAGAAACGTGTATGGCTTTTTGAAGGAGAAGAGAAAGGGAAACGTGTATGGGTTGTTTGGTGATGTGGCACATGTGAGTTGGTTCCCAAGTTGAAGGAAATGTGGGTTATGGTATAGAGGAGAGGGTGTGTACGTGGTATTGGTTAAGATCCCTTCAAGATCTTAGCAACGGGATTATAGACGTGTGAGGGGGGGGGGTTTGCGGGGTGACGTGTAGAGGTGGGAACGTGAATGTCTCTCTGTTATACAACTGAAAATATTTATAAAGATTTGGAAATGATTTAATAAAATCTAGATTACTAATTAATTGATATTCTTAATTCCTATATCAAGAGGGCACATGATACCTACTGCTTATAAATGTTCAAACTATAAATGCCGACCCATATACCCGAACACATATAATAAGATAATACATATGTTATAACTGCTCATATGTTAGCATATAAACTGTATGATATAAGACTAACATATACTTAAAATCATCATTTCTAGTTGTACGTATAATAAATAAATTTATAACCGTGCATTCACATATATAACTCGTATATGTATATATATATAACAAGTTACGTAACTCACCGTTCGGGTTTACTTCTCTGCACTGCTTGCGGGTGGGTGCTCGGTAGTCGGGCTCGGATGACTACTGTAGTGGATATCGACGTCCAGGCGGTACAAGCTGAGATTGCAGTTGGGGAGATCGGAGTTGAGAGAAGGGGAGTTGGGTGCGTCAGTATTCTGGGGTTAGTTAGATGGCTAGGAAAATGATTCTAAGTAAGACATTGGAAATTAGTATGGTTAAAGTATTCGAGTTTAGAAATTAATCAAGTCAAGATCGGATTTATTAAGATTTATCAGTATGTAAGGTTATGACATGATTTATTGAAAATTGGTCAAGCAAGGATGAACTCAGTTGGTTAGGGATACAAGATTTATGATTTGATTCAGAAGTATAATATAGTTAGGATGATTGGATTCATCGGGTTTAAATTAGATTCATTAAGATAATGTTGGATTTGGTAAGATCGTTTAAGATTAGATTAGGAGAGTCAATTAAGATATGATAATTCATTCGGTTAGGATATCTGATATATTAGGTTAAGACATAATCATTCATTCGGGTAAGATATTGGTTTAGGATTGGATCAGCAGGAATTAGGATTTCGTTAGATTATTGAGTTAAGATTTGGGGATTGGATAGGATCAGTTTGGTTACGATTTGATCGATGTATAAAACGTATCACATTTTGGATTAGGAGAGATCGATATGGTCAACCTATTATTACACCTTTGCCCCTGCAATCATCGCCAATCCAAAAGATTAAAGGAGATATAAGCGCGATCGCTAAGTCGCTCTCTCGAGCTATGAAAATAACAATAACAATAATAATAGAAATCTTATATATTAATACTCTATTACATCACGTATATACAGAAACAGGCCGTTACAACGTTCCTTACAGTTCTGAACGTTGTGCAACATCTCTTTTAGAGCCGTTCATAACCGTTTCTAAAAACTATAAAAGGAGGGGTACCCCGTCTCATTTCTTACACACTTTCCTCTTCTTTATTCTGATTTTGTTGAAAGCAAGCCATTGATTTTCCTAAACAATTCAGCCATTAGTTGTTCTTTTTTTATTTGTAAGAAAAAATCATTAGATTTCTTTCTTCGTTTAAGAACGGAAGAACTTGGATTTTCAACATCATTTTGGAAAGCTGTTTGTGTTCATAATTGTAAGAAGAAATCGATTGATCTCTCTTTTCTTTTATGAACCAGAGAACTTCAAGTATTGTTCTTCATTACATATCTTATACATCTTGAAGTCTCCTTTTAAACACCGTCCTTGAATTTCATTCTAAATTCATAACAAGGTCATATGTGTTTTCTGTTTCATTATTTAACAGGTTTAAATCTCTATTTGAGATTGTACAAAGTTTGGGACACGGGGAGTGTCGCCATTTTTGTAAGTTTGTGCTTGCGGGGCAAGTGATTATAGTGGATTGAAAATCTCTACGGGGAGTAGAGGACTGGAGTAGGATCAACAGGATCCGAACCAGGATATATCTTTGTGTTTGCGATTGGTTTAATTTTCAGCACTTGTTATTTTATTTCTGTGCCATCTTTGCAAATATCAGTAACGTTTTATTTTCAACATTTTTATTATATACACTATTCACCCCCCTCTAGTGTATTGATCCATACAGGCTGAAATCACAGCTCCTAGAAGACTTCAAACACATACTTTGGATAGAAGAGATACTTCTACAAAATGTAATCTTTTTATTCTCTTCTAGTATGTAGCTTAGAAGTAGAAATGTGTTGGAGCTCACACACATCTTCATTTATGTCTTAGGAAATCATTAGATCACATTTCCTTAGACTCCAATTCTCATTTCTCAAGCATGTGCATGTTGTGATTTCAACAGGTGACTAATGAATGATTTACAGTCGCCTGTATTAAAACAATTGACTGTGATTTGTTCTACAGTCGCTCGTTACGCACATAGTTAATCAATTGATTTTTGGGCATTTTAAGCTTTAACTCCATCAGGCGACTGCTGTACAAAATACATTCGCATGTCCAAGCTACAGTCGCCTGTGATTTGTTAAACAGTTGCATGTATATCTTCAGCCTAAAAGTCACTTTCATTTTCACCTGGCCAGTCGCATGTGATGTTGGATTGGCAGACGCATGTCCATGGCACAGTCGACTGTTAATGCTTCAACAGTCGCCTATCTATGATTCCTCCGCAGAATCTTCTCTCTAGAATGTTTCAAGTTTTAGTGCCAGTCGACTAATGTTGTATTGACAGTCGCCTTTCCAAGGCATAGTCGACTGTCAATGCTTCAACAGTCGTCTGGCTATGATTTCTCTGTAGACTCTGCTCTCTGGAAAGTTTCAGGTTTTTGTGACAGTCGACTGATGTTGGTTTCACAGTTGCCTGCCCATGGCACATGCGCCTGTATGTTTCGCATCAGTCGCCTGTCGTGTCTTCCCAAAACTTTCTGATATTTTATCAGCTTACACATATTGCGGCCAGTAGCCTGTATAAGGATATACAATCACCTATTAGTTTAACAGGCGTTTGTCTTCTCTTCATCAGTCGACTGTCCTACGTGGTAAGTTACCGTTTGAATTCTCACCTACCCTCTTACACAGTGTAGCAGTCGACTATGTTTTGTTCAACAGTCGACTATTGACTGTGTAAATTCTATGCGTTGAATTTTTCTCCATGGATATCAAAGAGGGTTTTGGGGATTTTGTTTGGGAGTTTTGGAGAACCTATAAAGAGAGCTCAAACTGTTCCATTGAGGGGTTACTCAAGTTACTCAACTACTCAAGCATTTCATCTTCTTGATCAAAGCTCTCAAATCCAAAAGCCCTAGAATTCCAATCTTTTTCTATCTTGCTCTCCAACCTAGAATCAAAGTGTTATCTTCTAGGCAATTGGTAGTAACAAGAGAAAGGGTTTTTCTCTTTTTCAAAAGAGACTTTAACACACAACACACTTGCTCCTTCAAGTTCTACTTCAAGGCATAGGTGATTGTAAGTGTTGCTATTTCAATATTTCATATCTTTCGATATTAGTTTAACGATATTAGTGTAACGATATTAGTTTAACTCTCGGTTTGTGAGAGTGGTTTGTATGATCTAAATAGGCCTAGAGGGGGGGTGAATAGGCCAATGACAAATTATCACTTGACAAAATTTAGTCTAGATAAAACTTAAAAAACTTCAGGCATATAAATGTGCAGAAAATAAACAGCAGAAGCAATCACAAAGTACACACAGTATTTATCCTGGTTCGGTCCCTCCAAGACCTACATCCAGCCTTCAAAGTATCCACTAGATTTATAGTATCCAATAATATAGACACACGAACTTAGTGCACCGACACTGATTCTCAAGCCTATAGCCTAGCTCACCAAATCTAAAATACTACAACACTAGCAGTACTTCCCTGTCTAACTTGCCATTCACAAGTTAAGACTCCAACAAACTCAGAGTAGAAATAATTACGTTACAAACCGATCAACAATACCACAAATCACACAATATAAATAAGGAGTAACAGTTTAGAAAGCTCATTTGTGGATTTTGGCTCTGTCCCCGTAGATCAGCACTGAAAGAGCTCTGCAACGCTTCTGACGGATCTTTGTTTGGACCTCTGTGCTGAAAGATAGCTCTGTCCCTTCACCGGTAGGCGTACGGACTCCTCGGTTGACGTGAAGATGGATCTGAAAAATTTCTCTAGAGAACGATTCTTTTTGGGCTCATGAGATAGTGATCGTTGATATGAACCCAACGCCGCAAACGGCTCTCAATTTCGATCTCTAGAACTCAACTTATGGGTGATTTAGTGAAGAGTTATACATGTGTATTTATAGGGTAAAAGGCTGCGGGTTTGGTACTGTGTGAACGGATCCAATAGGGCGGCGCCGAACCCGCGGGTCAAAACCACGTATAATCCGCAACCTGCAATCGCGACGCCGTATACGGAACAATACCGTATGTGTATTTTTATGAGTATTTTCACTGTATTCTTTAGTATTTGTCTTCCAAATAATTCCATAAAATTCTGAACAAATTCTCAAAAATCCCAAAGCACTATATTTACATGGTAGAATTGTTTCACTTCATCTCACCAATGGTAGAAAAATTTTCTTCTTTGCATACTCACGTTTTCTTCGTATTCTTCCGTATTTAGGCTTCAAATAATTTCCATAAATCCTGAAAAAATTCTCAGGATGTTTATAGCCTATGATTTACTTTAGGGTAGAGTTTAATAGCTATACTTCATTGTTTGCTCTGCTTTCATAATTCTAAATACAGTTTTATCGTTGTATTTCAACGTACTTGAGTACGTACATGCTTATACTGACCAAGCATGATTGTCATACTGCATAGGGACCTGTTAGAACCTGATACACACTTAACAAACATATTAAAATAGTTCAGTCGGGGTTGTGAACATCAAACAAGCATAAAGTAGTTGTTTCCAACATTTTCCTCCTTTTAATGAGAACAAACCAAACATTAAGATTACACCAAAAAATTGTGAAGTGTGTGAAGTGTTAAGCATTAAGTGTGAGCATGAATGACAAAAAGATTAAGTGCAGGCAAGCACGACAATGAAACAATATGCTCCCACTATTATCATGCTCCCCCTATCTCTGATACTCCCAAACAACATAACAGCAATCACATTCACAATCTTAATACATTCTCTCCCCCTTTGTTTTCATCAAAACGCATAAGAGAGTAAATAGCATATGGCTAATGGAAAGGTAAACATTATATAGCAGAACAAAAGGCAATACATTGATGACCACCACGAACATTTAAGAAATATGCACTAATTTATAACTAGCATAATTCATCTTCGTGCTCAAGTGTGATGATCAAAAGTTTAGTACATATGAAGATGTAAAAAGGAATACAGCATGTCATATCCAACTTTTCAATTAAATATATGTACTTCAAAGATTGAGTTTCCCCTTCTCATGTAATATGAGTTCAAGGTACCTATTCCAAACATGACCTGTAAGGAATTTTAAATGTGAAATGGCAGTGCTTGATGGACTTAACACCAATGCTAAGAAAATGCCTTTTATAGCATAAGTTGGATGTCCGAGGGTAGTATCAAGGACATGGATCGTATCCATTTTTCATACGAAGCTCTGTGTATATATATTTTTTAAGAAACTTGTCTTTGTTATTCTTTTTATATACGTATATATACTTTGATGGGTGCTTTTCTTTTTATCCATGCCTTGAAACATCATATCCCATTAGTTGAACATAATTTATTCCACCAACAACCACTTTTCTTATTCAAGATTACAAAGCCATATCAAAAACATTTTGATCTGTGCAATTGTGATTTGAAGATGAAAAACTTTAGTTACTCATTAATGAATATGACCTAATTAAGCATGAAGTCTTTGAATGCAAGAATTGTTAAGAATATAATATCTAAAATCCATAAGACATATGTTTTGCATCAAAGACGATTCTGATGAAAAGTGTAAAATGAGGAGATAGACATTATAGTTCCCCCTTTTTTATATTTATCTTTTTCATTCATTTTTTTATTTTTTTAATTTTTATAGCACACCACACACACAAAATAAATGCACACCAAAAAATATTTTCACTCTAAATATGATCAATTATGCCCAGTTCTAGACATAGTCTACAAAAGCGATCTTCTGCCAAAGGTTTTGTAAAAATATCTGCCAACTGAGAATCAGTAGAAATATATTCAATGGATATATCCTCTTTTGCCAAATGATCCCTAAGGAAATGATGTCTTATGTCTATGTGTTTTGTTCGAGAGTGATGAACAGGATTGTTAGAAAGATCTATATCACTCTTACTATCAAATCTTAATGGAACTTTTCTAAGATCCAAACCATAGTCAAACAAGGTTTGCATCATCCAAAGTACTTGGGCACAGCAACTGCCAAGGGCAATATACTCAGCTTCAGTAGTGGATAAATCGACACTGTTCTGTTTATGATTAGACCAAGAAACTAATGAATGACCTAGCATAAAACATGTTCCACTAGTACTCTTCCGATCAATCATACTACCAGCATAATCAGCATCAGCAAATCCAATTAAATCAAATAAACCACATGAAGGATACCAAAGACCTAAAGAAGGTGTGTGTGAATCAAATACCTAAAGATCCTTTTTATGGCAATTAAGTGTGACTCTTTTGGACAAGCTTGAAAACATGCACACAAACAAACATCAAACATTATGTCAGGCCTAGACGCTGTTAAATAAAGGATAGAGCCAATCATACCTCGATAAAGCTTTTGATCCACATCGATTCCTTATTCACCTTTTTCCAGCTTTGTCGTGGGCCTCATGGGAGTTCCAATTTCTTTCGCCTTTTCTATCTCAAACTTTTTCAGTAGTTCTCTGATGTACTTGGTTTCGATAGGAAGATGCCTTCTTCAGTTTTCTTGACTTGGAATCCCAAAAAGTACTTCAGTTCTCCAACAAGGCTCATCTCAAATTGATCATGCATGACCTTCTCAAACTTTTGACATAAAAGATCATCAGTAGCACCATAAATAATATCATCAACATATATTTGTATGATGAGAAACTGATTATGATCATGTAAAATAAAAAGTGTGTTGTCTGTACTACCCTTTTTAAAATCTTTTGCCAAAAGATAAGCACTAAGATGATCATACCAAGCTCTAGGAGCTTGCTTAAGACCATATAACGCTTTTTCAAGTTTAAAAACATGATGTGGAAAATCATGACTTTCAAAAATATGGGTTGTTCAACAAACACATCTTCTTTCATGTACCCATTCAAGGATGCACTTTTAAGATCCATCTGTTTAAGCTTGAGTTTCTTATAACTTGCAAAGGCTAGTAAAATTCGTATAGCTTCCAATCTAGCAACTGATGCAAAAGTTTCATCAACATCTATGCCTTCAATTTGATTATAACCTTTAGCAACCAATCTTGCCGTATTCCTGATTACTCTTCCAGATTCATCATGCTTGTTTTTATATATCCATTTGGTACCTACAACATGATAATATATGGGTCGTGGCACTAAATTCCAAACATTATTTCTATCAAATTCATTCAATTCATCATGCATAGCCATTACCCAACTTTCCTCAATCAAAGCAGATTCAATAGTCTTTGGCTCAATTTCAGATATAAAATCTCCATGAATGCATAAAGCACGAAGATTACTAAAAGAGGAACGAGTTCGTATACCTGCCGTGGGTGCTCCAATGATCAGTTTTGGTGGATGGTTTGGATTGTATCTTAGCACTCCTCTATTCAGTGGTTCTTCCTCTTGGTTCTTTTCATTTTCAGCTGGTTCTTGTGCTTGACTTGGTTCAGCAATGTCCCTTGAACCGCTATCATTCTCTGCAATTGCTTCACCTTCAGTTTCCCTGTAATTCAAAGTATTATTCTCAGTTTCATCAAATTTAACATTAATCGATTCAACAATAGTCAATGGGCGTTTATTATAAATCATGTAAGCTTTGCTTCTTGACGAATATCCTATAAGCACTCCTTCATCTGATTTGGATTCAAATGTACCAAGTTGATCTCCAGAGTTTAATATAAAACATCTGCATCCAAATACTCTAAAATATGAAATATTAGGAGTTTTTCCATGCGAAAGTTCATAAGCAGTTTTCTTCACTATTGGTCTTAGCATGACTCTATTACAACCATAACAAACAGTATTTTTTGCCTCGGCCCAAAAAGGCATAGGCAATTCGTACTCATTCAGCATACTTCTAGTCATTTCTTTTAAAGTCCTATTCTTTCTTTCAACTACTCCATTTTGTTGCGGTGTTCTAGGAGAAGAAAATTCATGCAGAATTCCTTTTTCTAAACAAAAGTTTTCAAAGATTGCATTTTCAAATTCTCCTCCATGATCACTTCTAATTTTTACAATTGAAAGATTTTTCTCATTTGAAACTTGCTTGCAAAAGTTTTGAAAGTTTTCAAAAGAGTCGGACTTTTTTGCTAAGAAATTAACCCATGTAAATATTGAAAAATCATCGACCAATACTAAGCAAAACTTCTTTCCATTTAAAATAGCAACATTAGTTGGTCCAAATAAATCCATGTGAATTAATTCTAAGATGTGTGTAATTGCTATTTCTCTAATTCCAGTAAAGGTAGATCGAGTTTTCTTACCTTTCGTACATGCCATGCACAACTTAATATTCTCATATTTCTGATGTGGCAGTCCTCTCACTAGATTTCTGTTCTCCAGTTTTTGCAACAACTTCATTCCAGCATGTGGCAATCTTCTGTACCACAGTGTTGCTTCGTCTTCCCTGCCAATCAAACATTTATCGATTGTTAGTTCTTCAATAATAAGTGAATAAAAATTATTTTTCCTAATAGCCGTAATCAAAACATTACTTGTGACAGTATCAATGATTTTACAAAATTTTGCATCAAATACTGCATACCTTTGTCACAGAGATGGCTAATAGAGATGAGGATGTGTTTAAGATTTTCAACCCATATGACATCCTTCAGTTGAAAAGTGTTGTTACCTACAACACCCTTTCCAATTACCTTACATTTTCCGTTGTCCCCAAGTGTAATACTACCTCCTGCTTGTTTTACGAGGCTAAGGAACTTGTCGTAACTTCCTGTCATATGTCTTGAGCATCCAGAATCCCAATACCACTCACACTGTTGTTCCTTAGCCAAGCTGTGCACATTTACATAAGAAAAACAGGACATGTGTGACCTAGGCAACCAAATAGGTCCACGATGGTTAGTTATAGTGTTCCTATATGCATGACCGACAGAACCACAAGTATAACATTTAGCATGAGCTTGGTTTCTTTTAACAACAACATTATGAACAATCTTCTTTTCAGCATATTGATTTCCATATCCAAGACCTTGTCTATTGTTTCCATGAGATTGACAACCAAGAATGATGTCGAGAGATTTCTTCCCTACACCAAATTTCTTAATACTCAATTCTAAGTCAGAGATCTTGGATTTTAGGTAGAAGTTTTCATTCACAAGCATTATACTTTTACTTATAAAACCATTTCTATTTTCATCTTCATTTTTCTTAAGATTTTCAAATTTCTTTTCAAGACTCAAAATATTTTCTTTGAACTTGCTATCTTATAGTTTTAGCATGGCACAAGATTCATAGTGAAGAGTTTCATGCAAACTAGTTTTTCCTTTCAGTTTTGAAATTGTAGCTTTAAGATCCACTAACGACCAGTTTTTATCGATGAGTTTATTCGTATTTCCCTTGTGTTGTTCATCTTCTTCGTATCCGTAGCTAAGACGTGTCTGACCCATACCGTTTCAACTTCTAACTTTTACATACTATTCATTATTATTTTAAATCTACTAATAAATCCCTTCAAATAAATATTTATAAACAATTCAATTTTATTTTTAAACTCAAATTCAAACTTTTAAAATTTTAAAGTTTGAGAACCTTCCAAGATAGGACCCATTTAAACATGTTATTATATGATTTGATTAGCTCTAAGTAACCATTATAACTCAATCAATCCACTTTATTTCTCAAACCTTCCTATATTAACTTAGCCCTATCTTGTGAACCATCAGACCGAGCCTAGCTTTGCACACTCACGCACACATTCAGTAAACACACACTCACACTTATATTTTTATAAACCCTAGGTACCCTACCCCTTCATAATATAGACCCTACTGTCATGTATATTTTTAAACTCTAGGCTAGCTTCACATGCTACCGTACTAAACCAAGCCCACACACACAGAATCCTACTACCTTTCTTATATAATAAACTAACCTAGGTCTCATTTTTATCCCTACCCTACAACTCACGTGCTGCCACCCATCACCTATTCTAATACAACATCCTCTAGGCCTTGCTCTCTACAACTAACCTATCATAAACCCGAGGCCACCTTTTCTATTCTCAGCCGTCTATCACTTCTTCTCCACGGCACAAAGCATCACCGAGCTCCCCTCACAAACACCCAGCGGTGCCCCCATTCATCCTCTCCCCCCCACGCGCGAACCCAGCGCCTCCTTGTTTCTTCGCGTCGACTTCCCTCACCCCGCAGCTTCTCTCATCCGAGATCCAAAACGCAGCAACTCGCAGACCCCCCTTCCTCCTTCTTCATCCACGCACGGGCGGAATCACACACAAGCCGCGAGCTCTCCCTCGTCTTACAGGCCGTGCGAACCGCCGCAAACACCCCCCACTTCTTCTTCTCCGGCGGCCAGCATCTCAGCCCGCGACCACCACTTCTCCTCCACGCGACGCCGGCGGCCAGCACTCCTCGCCATCAACACAAACCCCCCCGCCCTCGCCTCAGACGCGGCCATCTCCACCCTTCGGCGGCCAGAACTTCCGCAACCCAACAGCTCGCAACCCCCGCAAGGCTTCAACGCATGCCGCATCACCCAACCCTGACATCTCAGCCCCCCTGCTCCTTCTTCGCACCTACTTCCGAGCGCTGCACGGAAAGCACACCGCCTGTCTTTTGCTCCTCCACGCGAAGAGCAACACCGCCCTTGCTGCTACCTCCGCCGTTGTTAGCAGCGCGCGTTGAAGATGAGAGAACGAATGGATATGAGGTGATGTTTTACGTATTAAACAAAATAGTAAATTATTATATGCAGATGTTGGTGATGGGTGATGAATTCTTGTGGGGGCCTTCAATCTATTCAAACTGTGCACCATGGTTATACTTTATAGTTTTTATTTAGAACTAGCTACCCTCAAAACTCTATGATAGTCCTGATGCATAACAGTAGCCTAGGTTGATTTTTAAACATATAGGTTATTATTGTGAATCTGAGATAACAATACAGTCCGGTTTTTGGAACTAATTTGCATGGTATACTATATTGAACAGTAAGTATATATTATATTAGGGTAATGAACAGAGTATTTTCCAAGTTAGAATTGAATATTTTGCTAGTTGAATCACTTATGGCTTGATATTGCGTATTCCTTAAACGCAGATATATACCGTACCTCTCGTTACAATCATCGGGCCACTCAATTTACCGGATCAGGCAAGTGTGCAAATTAAATATGAATTTTTGAAGTTTGATGATTATTACCCTATTTTTTTTACTTAAATCTGCATATCTTGAAAACTGCACATGAAATGACGCTTGAAATTATTTCCATAATGTTCTCGACTAAGAATGTGGCATTGGACATATAACTTGATATTGTTCAACTTTAAACATTGGCAAAGAAAACTAGTTTTCGCAACCTGTTCGTTAAACCCACATGTTCAACACTCTCGTTAATTTATTGTAAATGTCGGGCAACCATCTCTTAATGATTGAAGATGTTGTATAAGTGAAATGATGACATTGTTAAATTGATACATAACTTGTATGGACATTTTTGAATATTTAACAAATTATGACATCGTGAAATCGTGCGCCTCGAAGGCGGTATCGTGAATTCGTGATGTCGTGTGAGTCGACTAAGCCGGCTCGTGTTCCGGCAAACTTTTGGGTGGGGTTAGGGTTGAGCGGCCACTGGGCGTATGAAAGGTATTCTCCTCAAGAGCACCACCCGCACGCGGTGGGTTAGCGTCAATCACGGTAAGCCCCCGTGAGAGGAACAACCTTCTCATCACGACCTAAAGGCGAGAACACTAGATTAGATGTGAACTCTTGACATGGAAATTGCAACGCTAGCCTTGGTCTCTTGGAAAAATTGTCATGCTAATGAACTCAGAGAAATCCTTACTTTAATTCTTGCAACTACTTAGAACTACATGCTAGGGATGTTTACTTTTCTTTTCAGTATAATTGTCATTATTAAATTGCTGCAGTTACCTCTTTAAAATATCTAATGCTTCTTAAATTCATATCTGTTGTATATCTTGCCTTGGGTACTAATCTTAACTTGCAGACCCTTGCTGACATACATTCATGTTTTGGATGTATGTCAGGATCCGAGTTTGAGTGCTAAGGAGATCCTCTCGAGATGCCCGACTTAGAGAGCCAGAGTTCGCCGTAGATGCCCTCTCTCCTTGCAGAGGACTAGTGACCTCCACCGACGTTATCTTTTGTTTATCTTCAGTTGTTGTTGTAGTTGTTGTATAGTGTACGTTATCTTCCGTTGCTACTTTAGCCCTGCCGTGGCTTGTTTAATTTCGTGTACGAACCTTAAACTCTGGATGTGGCTTTATTTTCTGAAGTGTTTCTGATTGTTCTGATTAGCAATTGCAAGAACCTCATCTGTGTTTTTATCACAGACGCTTATTGAACTCGAGCTTCACCGCTCGAGTTCAAGCGGACCGCGTAACGCTCTCGCTTCCGGTGTCTTTTGGGAAGCGGGGCATTACAGGTTTTAGTGGTGGCTCATGCAGGTCTTCACCGCTCCAGTTCAAGCGGACCGCGTAACTCTCTCACTTCCGTTGTCTTTTGGGAAGCGGGGCGTTACAGGTTTTAGTGGTGGCCCATGCAGGTCTTTCAACTGCGAAATTAGGAACAATTAGATCACTTTTCAGTAGCCAAAACATCCAGAATTAGTTCGTACGCAAAATTACTCGAATACCTCGTCTCAGCACGATAGGAAACCAAATGCCAGGATAATAGGAAGAGTTAGTTAGACTCTCGTACTAGTTAGTTAGACGCCCTTGCCCCGACTTAGCATTATCATCTAGGGAGTCACCTTAGCGATTGATCATCTAGCTTTGACCATCTTAGATATTGAGTTTCGTTAGTCGTTCACTTGATTCATCGAATCTAGGGCCCAACCGAACGTAGCGATCATCGCCGTGCAAGTCGAACCTGAGGCGCCTGCAAGGAGTAGACTTCGAAGCGTAGGATTTTCCAAATCTATAGATAAGATCTCGACCTTAATCCTCCACGAATCTTTACCTCGGTTTCCCCTATCGCAGTCTAGTACGTTGAAGAACATTAGTGTTAAACCTTTAGTCGACCCAATGATTATGTCCCCTGCTTTCACTATTTTCCTAATCATTATACTTTCAAATTGATGATCGTAGAAAGCCATCGTAGCGTATTCACGGAGTTACCTCTTAGTCGCCCTTACGTCTCGATCGTCGAACATATTCCTTGTCCTCGATTCACGTAAAATCTTCAGGTCTGTCATCTTTAACCTTGAACCCCCCTTTTCAGATCCAGGGTCCTTTAAAAAGTATTTCCGACAGTTCTTTTATTGAATTCTTCGCTAAGTTTAAAATCCTTTCGAAAACTTTTTACTTAGATTTTCTACACTTCAATCGACTTAAACCCAACCTTGTATAGCTACTCTATTTTCCTCATGCAATGAACTTTTTTTAAAAAAACTTTATTTCTAATTCGCTAGTTCAAATGTCATCTCTTTTCTTACTAATGTACTTCGAAACGGTCATTGATACCTACTTCTAAAATACTTTCCTGGGATTAAATAGAGTTTCAATATCCTGTGTGTCAGTTTTATAATCTTTGTCTTCATATATTTTAAGAAAATAAAAAAAAATTCTTCTTACAAACCTATTTTCCTTTACAAAACAAGCACTACCACCCTACGCCCATATTACTCTTCACCTATTATTTGACTAATCATATCTTACGTTTTAACTCCTACCGTATGCTCACTATTTTACGTAAGTTATGACGATATCGTTATTCTTATACACGTCTTTATCTTCTTACTTTTGTTCATAAATATTTTATCTCACCCAACTGACTAACCTCTTATCCATCTCACTTTCGGAACCATCCATCACAACATTAACTCGTTGCCTCTCTCAACTCTGAATCCTACACTTGCTTAGTTATCACTTTAGAGCTTATCATTGCTTAGTGAGACATTTAGCATTGATTGTGGTATTGTTGTAGTGCAAGCAAATAGATAGTGAGTGTGGACCCGTGTGTGCGAATCTCTATATACCACCCATGTACGAGTGTGCTTACCCTTAGTATATTAATATAGTGTAATTATCTACTGTGTTATATGTGCGTGTATGGTAATACGTGACATAAATGTATATAGTCGAGTATAGAGTAGTAAGTGTTATACTTATATCTAGGCGAGTGACTAGCTAAATCACTATAGGAATGTCTGTGCGTATTAGATTTAGTATTGACTAGTTACTGGGAGTATATGTACCTTAGCTATACTTGTTAATGTTAGTAATCGTATGCTGGTATGCGCGTTAGGTGTAATGATAATAAGTGTACGTATAGTTGTGTGTGCAGATTTATTGTGTGATTTATATGTTGGTATGTCTGGCGTGTACTCGTGCATATATATGTTTGTGGTTAGTTATAGGTGTGTGTGCATATATATATTGTATGAATAAGTGTGTTTTATGTATAGTAGGATTGTTATACCGTACTACCCCCTACGGGATGATGTGTGAGCATGTGTATATCAGGAAGTATGTATAGTCGCATGTTTGAGGCTACATATGTGGATGTATGTAATAGTATACTAGCCCTATGTATGTAAATTACCATGGTTGTGTATACCGGTGTGTGAATATAGATGCGAGATTGGCGTGTAGTAGTTTAAGTATGTACATGTATGTGAAATGAACGTATGTTCAAGTATTTGAAAGTGTGTGTATATATAAGTAAGCGTATGCATATGGATGTATATGGTTTCATTATACTGTATGTGTGACTGGGATAGAATGACCTTAGTGTCTAAATCCGCTCATCTCTATGTCGGCCTATTTAAGGAAGTCTGAAGACGGACTTGACCCTAAGGTGGGTAGGTTATGATGACCATAGTGTAGGATCCTGTCAAAACAGCGTTAGGATCGATAAATGAAGTTGAGACTTACGCTTGCGTATGCGGCACGGTAGTCTCGGAACTTCGCCTTCGGATTCGCCACGACGGAGTAAGGCTACTAAATCCACAATCTAAATCTCTACTTTTAGATTAAAAACTTGGATAAAGAGAGAGGAAGGATTTCGGCAGAGCTTCGCTAGAATGAAATGCAAGGCAAGAATACCATGCAAAAGTGTAATGAAATGGCTAAGCCTTGGGTCTTATTTATAGCCCCCAAGGTAGTTATTTTAGGAGTAATGGTTCCTTTGGAACAATTTAACTAAAGTGTACCATCATACATGGTACAACATAAGCTTAAGTTGTACCATATGCATGGTACAACATAAGCTTAAGATATTCCCCCTTTATTAGCCATATGGCGCATGCACTTATGCACATATAATGCGACTTTCCCAATAATCTAGAGATCCTCTCCGCAAGGGAACAGATTCCCTTTGCACACGACATCGTGTACAAGACGTTCGAGGTCCGTATTCCCTCGTACATCCCCTACAAGGGTGTACAAACGTCATCCATATCCAACATCTCTCACTCACACTTGAGGGGATTGTAAGAGAACGTCTTTCTCTTAGTTCTTTTATCTATCATACCGAGATATAGACCGTGCGACCGTCATGCGCGTAGAGTCTGTTGTTGTGCATTTGTTAGAGATACACAACGACCTCGAAGGTGCAAAGTTGAGTAGTTCAACGCATGCTTTACCCCAGATTATTTCTTCACATTTCTTATACTTTATATTCAACAATTGAATCCCATCTGGATCACAATTGGCTGGCCAGCTTTGAATCATTAAAGTCCAAATGCGAATATGAAATCAATCTTCCTCTTCTTGCGAACCTTCTGATCTTGACTTGATTTGCTTTTCTAACGTGCCCTGCCGAGCCGAATTATCATAGCCCATTAGCAACACGCTAAGATAGCGATCATCTCGTCAAATCTAAAGGAACCAATTGGAGTCCTTGAGGGTAAGAGTTAAGACCCATATGGCCTTTGAGTCTCACATAATAGCAAACACTATTGCTACTAACTCAGTGGTCGAAATGCATACGTGGTATGAACATGTATTACAACATCACTCCTTTCCCAGGGAGAGTATGTCTTAATGATGTTGTACGGATGAAAGATCAGACACCACAGTGCCTATCTTTTGAGTCCCCTTACTACCCATGAAATATTCCCGGACTCTCATCCTGCATAAGACAGATAGGATTTAAAAAATCCTATGAGATCTCTTTTAAATATCATTGTGATACAGATCTCAGATCTTTTGTAAGCATCCATATGATGCAGATCTTTCATTCGACTATCTTGTTTAAGTCACGACTCTAAATCATTTTTCTAATGATTTTGACTTTAAACTAGTCTCATCTCTATCTTATCCATCTGATAAGATAAGGCGGTTGCTCATGTGAGAGAGCCAACCTTAATCTGTCCGACATACACACAATAAAATAGCTGAGACTTAAAGAAAAATGTATAAAATCATTTGTAAGAAACTTGTATGCAATATAAAAAAAACTTCTTCTTTTTATTAAACTTTGATCTTCTATAGACATGGGAAATATTACATGATACAGCTCAGCACCTATGCATTTCCATAGATGATAAGTGTTTGAAGAACACATCTCTGGGGATCGCCTTAGTAAGGGGATCCGCTATCATCTTATGCGTGGATATGTATCTTATGTCTACTTCCTTCCATTTGTCATAGTCCTTCGCAAACTTGAATCGAATATCAATGTGTTTGGTCTTACAATGAAATTTAGGATCTTTGACATAGGCAATCGAAGCTTGACTATCACTGTATATAGGAACAGTGCTCGAGTCAGTGGCATCCGTCAGCCTGTCTAAGAATTTCCTAAGCCAAACAGCTTCTTGGACCGCCATGCTGAATGCTACAAATTCGGCTTCCATGGTTGATAGGGCGATGCAGGTTTGCTTCTTGCTGCTCCAGGATATTGCACCATTCCCGAGCAAGAAAACAAAGCCTGAGGTAGATCTTCACTCGTCGAGATCACCTGCCCAATCAGCATCGGTATAGCCTTCGAGTTTCAAGGTATTGCCTTGATAGCACAACGCATAGTCCGCAGTCCCTTTGAGGTACCATAATATCCTCTTCTCTGCTTTCCAGTGTACTTGTCCTGGGTTGGATTGGTAACAGCTTACCATACCAACAGCATAGCAAATATCCGGTCTGGTACACATCATGGCGTACATCAGACTCCCGACAGCACTGGAGTATGGAACCTTTTCCATAGCTTTCTTTTCTTTTGGATCTTTGGGACACATTTCCAAACATAGACCCTCGCCTTTGCTTATTGGAGTATCAATTGGCTTGCAGTCCTGCATATTAAACCGATCTAAAACTTTCTTTATATATGTCTCTTGAGAAAGAGAAAGAAGTTTCTTGGAACGATTCCTTGAGATCTTAACCCCAAGGATATATGCAGCTTCACCCATGTCTTTCATTTCAAAGACGGATGAAAGCCAAGCTTTGATATCCATGATAAGACGCTTATCATTTCCGGCTATAAGTATGTCATCTACATAAAGAGACATAATTACATACTTGTTTTTAATCCTCTTAATGTATACGCAGTTGTCTTCGTCGAGCATGGAGAAACCATACGACAAAACGACTTCTTGAAAGCGCATATACCACTGCCTTGAGGATTGTTTAAGACCATATATGGATTTACGAAGTTTACAAACCTTATGTTTGTTTTCTTCTTGTACGAACCCGTTTGGTTGTTCCATGCAGATCTCCTCATCTAGTTCTCCGTTAAGAAAAGCAGTCTTTACATCCATCTGATGTAACTCGAGGTCCAAACAAGCCACCATTGCCAGAATTAAGCGAATGGAGGTAAAACACACGACAGTAGAGAAAGTCTCTTCGTAGTCTATTCCTTCCTGTTGCGTGAAACCTTTCGCAACAAGGCGAGCTTTATATTTCTCGATGGAGCCATCAGCCTTATGCTTGATTTTGAGAACCCACTTGTTCCCAATGGCTCTACGTCCCTTAGGTAAATCAACCAAGTACCAGACTTGGTTTGTTTTCATGGATTGAAGTTCTTCTTCCATCGCTGCTATCCATTTATCTTTAGCAGGGCATGTGACGGCCTGTTTGAAATTTGCAGGTTCGTCATCATCTTGTAGTAATGTCATGAATGTTTGAGGAAATTCATCCTCAAATCTCAGAGGTGTTAGCCTCGTTCGATTACTACGTCTTGCTTGAGTTTGATCACTCTCACTTGGAATAGGATTGGTATCGTTCGTATCATCCATATGTGAAGTATGAGGGTCATTTTCCTCTTCACCAAGAATTCTCCCACTCGAACGTTCCGATCCTTCTTGATCCCAAGTCTCAAACAAGGATAAGTCTTGACTTATCTCACCCTGTCTTGGAAACTCGTTTTCCAAGAAGACAACATTCCTCGATTCGAATTCTATTAGACCCCCATTGTCCTCTTGACCGACGAAAACATATCCTTTGGAGTTTTCAGCATATCGGATGAAGATACACTTCCTCCCACGTGGCCCAAGGTTGCCATATTTGTGAGAGGATAAATGTGCGTAAGAGGCACAACCCCAAGGTTTTAGAATGCTTAAGTCTGGAGTTCTATTGTTCCACAACTCATAAGGAGTAGAACTTACCGACTTCGAGGGTACACGGTTTAAGATGAATGCTGCTGTCAATAATGCATCACCCCAAAAGGTGATAGGCAAATTTTCCTGAGACATCATTGATCGGACCATTTCCATCAATGTCTTATTTCTTCTTTCCGCAACACCGTTTTGTTGCGGAGTATAAGGCATAGTTATTTGATGAACTATGCCTTTTTCATCACAGAGTTCCTTAAAACTCGTTGATTTATATTCTCCACCCCGATCGGTTCGCAAGACCTTTATCTTGTGATCTAGTTGATTTTCCACTAAACTCATATAGTTTTTGAAGCAAGATAAAGCTTCATGTTTGTGGGAAATCAAATAAATGTGACCGAAACGGGTGAAGTCATCAATGAAGGCGATGAAATAGGACTTCCCGCGTCTTGTCTTAACATTCATTGGACCGCAAATGTCCGAATGGATAAGCTGTAATGGAACTTCGGCCCTTGTGCCAGTTCCAAACGGCTTGCGACAAGTTTTCCCTACAAGACAATGTTCGCAAGTTGACATTTCAACTTTTGAAACATTAGATAGCAAGCACTTTTGGCAAGTCTATCCATTCTAGTTGGTCCAATGTGACCAAGTCTTGCATGCCAACAAATGATCTCAGATTCAGAATTAGAAGCATTTGTCAAATGGAAACTTACATTAATAGAAGAAGAATCATCATACATAGTGTTTAAAACAATCAATCCATTACAAACATTACCCGACCCAACTAAAGAACTATTACAAACAAGGTCAACATTTTGTTCATAGAACCTCCATTCATAACCTAAAGTCATTAACATGACCACGGATACGATATTCCTTCGAATATCTGGAGCAAAGAGGACGTCGTGCAATAATAGAGTCCGGCCGTTGTCGAGAACTAGCTTGCATGTTCCGACACCCTTGACTTCAACACGAGTGTTGTTGCTGACGTATATCCACTTTGTACCTTGAGTTATCCTTCGATACTCTACGAAGAACCTTCTGTCCTTCGCTACATGGTCTGTGGCCCCTAAATCAATCAACCAAAAATAGTTAGATTCAGCAAGAAACATGGAACTAGAAACACATATGTAACTAGCCCTACAAGTTACCTTATCACTTCCATCCGTACACGTACGGGCGAAGTGACCGTACTTGTTGCATTTAAAGCACTTGATCTTCTTCAAGTTTTTCTTCTTTGAGTGCACTTTCTTTTGCCACTTTTTGTTCTTAGTCTTCTTTGAGGTTTCTGGTTCTTGCTTTCGTTCATTCATAAACCTTAAGCGTTTATTCTTCCGCTTCTTTCCTCCATGTGAGGAACTAGCGGCCATGTGCACTTCGGCACCAGGTTTTGCGGCTTGAATCCGCTCTTCCTTGAGTTCGAGGTGTTTGGATACATCGCTTAAAGTTTTAATGCACTCATTATGAGTGAGGTGCATTTTCATGCTATCCCAGCTATCTGGGAGTGAACGAATGACTGCTTGGATCTGCTGTTCGTCAGACAGCGTAAGACCCGCATCCTTCAATTCAGCTATGAGATTCGCCATGTGGCGGAGATGCTTTTTCATAGATTGATCTCGCCGCATTTTGTACGAATCAAATTGAATATTTAAGGAGCGGAGTTTGGTGACCGAAGTTCCACCAAACTTTATTTCTAGCCCAGACCATATGTCTTTGGCTAGGTCGAATTCCCGAAATAGACGTATTATGTCATTGTCCATTGCGGACAATAACATAATACGTGCTATTTTGTTCTTTCGAGTCCAAGTCTCATAAGCTTCTCGGTCCCTCTTGTGTTGGGCCGTATTGCCCACCTCAGGTTCTTCCATTACGTTTTGGAGTGTTTCAAGCACATCTTGCTCCTCCAAAACATATTGGATTTTTATTGACCAAAGTTTATAATTGTCGCCGTTGAGCTTCTCACCTTTGTTAAGCTCAGTGACAATGTTCTTAGAAGCGGTAGACATATTCGAATCAAAAAACTGCGAAGAAAATGAAAAACACGATCAAAATTCTATGCATAAAGTTTCGATTCTTTAAACACTTGATAAGGTCCTTGGATGCGCTGAAATGTTACTCTAGAATCGAGAAGTTCACTACGTTCCCAACTACCATCTAGAAGTAACTTTCAAAGTATCCCTCTTACTTATCTCATGTAAAAAGAAATCAGAAATGATACCCGTATGGTACCAGCAGCGGAAAAATACTTTTGAAAAACATATCTTTCAAAATGGAATAGGTGAGAGTTTGCGCAAAGAATTTTAGCGCAACAATTGCCAAGCCACGAGACCTGTTCTACACACCCATGGGTTAGATAACCATGGCCGGATCGTGGTAGGACTTGGAATTCTAAATTGCGCTATCCCGATTAAGGACGGGACATAACCTATTTGAAAACATCTTTTTCAAAAAAATTTGAAATACATTGGCTAATCTCCGTAGAGTAGAGCACAACGTCATAAGTACATTGGCTAATCTCCGTAGAGTAGAGCACAACGTCATAAGTACATTGGCTAATCTCCGTAGAGTAGAGCACAATGACATGGCTAATCTCGCATGAAGTAGAGCACTATGGCTAAACTTCAAGGAGTAGAGCCCAAGCAAAAAACTTTATAAAATAAGAGCAGACGACTGTCGTTAGCCCCGTATGGGCTAGTCGGCACATTCGTGTTTGACCAAGGCCTTTTGACACCCCGTATGGGCTAGTCGGCAAGTTCGTGATCGACCAAGACCTTTTACCGGATTGGTCGACCAAAACACCCAAATTGGTCGACCAAAAAAATTGGTCTACATCACTCCCGGCCAGGGCCCCTGCCCTGGCCAAGGCCGGCCAAGGGCCGGCCAAGGGCCTCTGCCCTGGCCGGCCAGGGCCGGCCAGGCCACTGGCCTGGCCTCGGCCAGAGGCAGGCCTGGCCTCGACCAGAGGCCGGCCAGGCCTCTGCCTGGCCTGGCCTAGGCCAGAGGCCGGCCAGGCCTCGGCCTGAGGCCGGCCAGGCCACTCTGGCCTGGCCTGGTCACGGCCAGAGGCCGGCCTGGCCTCGACCAGAGGCCGGTCTGGCCACTCTGGCCTGGCCTGGCCACTCTGGCATGGCCTGGCCTCGGCCAGAGGCCGGCCTGGCCACTCTGGCCTGGCCTGGCCTCGGCCAGAGGCCGGCCTGGCCACTCTGGCCTGGCCTGGCCTCTGCCAGAGGCCGGCCTGGCCTTGGCCAAAGGCCGGCCAGGCCCCCTGGCCTGGCCTCGCCTCGGCCAGAGGACGGCCATGGTCGGCCATGGCCCGGCCATGGCCCGGCCATGGCCAATTTGGCCTTGGCCGGCCATGACCCATTGGTCATGGCCGGCCTCCCCCATTCACGGGGTTGACCGCACACCCCCACCGGAGGGGGTGGCCATGGTGGTGTTCATCGTCATTGGCCGTAGCCAACCCCTTCCGCATGGGGAGGGGGAGTGCATTGCCTCCATTGCCCATTTGGCTATAGATTTCATGCACCAAAATTCATCTTCCCCGATGGGAATTAATACCATCTTCTTCTACGGTGAAGCACCCGTTCGTTGAGGAAGTAGTTATCCTCCAATGGCCGTGTGCCAAAAAAAATTAACCCACTTCAAAAATTCGTAAACTACGCGCTCCACATGAAGAGAGCGCCCATTCCCTATGAATGGAGTCTCAGCATCCATGAAGAGAGCGAGTTTGACGATATGAACGGTCGGTTCTTCCCGTCATGGAGAGTTCCTGCCATATCCGTAATGGTAGGAGACCCTAACGTGAAAAGAACAACCGCTGCGTTCTCTCCGTCACTAAGCGTTCCTACCATATCCATAATGGTAGGATACCCATTCGTGAAAAAGACAACGACTCGTTCATAGTTTCGCCGGGGCGGTGGTTTGACCGGGGCGAACCCGTATGGCTCCGATACCAATGTAGGATCCTGTCAAAACATCGTTAGGATCGATAAATGAAGTTGAGACTTACGCTTGCGTATGCGGCACGGATTCGCCACGACGGATTCGCCACGACGGATCGAGTCTTCTCACGAACGGAGTAAGGCTACTAAATCCACAATCTAAATCTCTAATTTTAGATTAAGAACTTGGATTAAGAGAGATGAAGGATTTCGGCAGAGCTTCGCTAGAATGAAATGCAAGACAAGAATACCATGCAAAAGTGTAATGAAATGGCTAAGCCTTGGGTCTTATTTATAGCCCCCAAGGTAGTTATTTTAGGAGTAATTGTTCATTTGGAACAATTTAACTAAAGTGTACCATCATACATGATACAACATAAGCTTAAGTTGTACCATATGCATGGTACAACATAAGCTTAAGATATTCCCCCTTTATTAGCCATATGTCGCATGCACTTATGCACATATAATGCGACTTTCCCACTAATCTAGAGAT
The DNA here is from genome assembly GCA_030789695.1 of Scilla litardierei. NCBI lineage: Eukaryota > Viridiplantae > Streptophyta > Magnoliopsida > Asparagales > Asparagaceae > Scilla > Scilla litardierei. The sequence goes on along the minus strand of CM061142.1, from coordinate 256,625,615 downwards.
CCTTTCCGCAAGGGAACAGATTCCCTTTGCACATGACTTCGTGTACAAGACGTTCGAGGTCCGTATTCCCTCGTACATCCCCTACAAGGGTGTACAAACGTCATCCATATCCAACACATAGTACTATGAGTAAGATGTATATAATCTGTGTTTGGTGTAAGGTAATACATGCATGTATATACGTGTAGTGATAGGTATTATATTATGTATTTGGTATTATGAGGTATGTAGAAGTGATTGTATGATTGAAGTGTAAATTGACAAAGAATGATCATATTTTTGCAGTAAGTCTATGTGGCGTGTAGTACTATATCGTTGTAGATGGTGAGTGTATAAGATATGGTAATACATTGTGTATTAGTGATAATGTGAGTGTGTGAAGTTGATAGCACACTTACTGCTAGAAAATTTGGTGTGGTGGTGTAGTAAAGTGTTACTATTCACCCGAGTATGATATTGGTTGGATTATATTTGTAGGATGATATTAAACATGTTATGTTTATACGTAATCGATAATGTGTGTATGTGTATTGTTACTACTATTAGCACGGACGTTGATTGATATTATCAGTGGTAATACTATTGGTATTGATATTAGTATTAGGAATACTATTTGGATATGGCGTGAAGGTTATTTATAGTGTGTATACATTAGAAGAGGAGATGCGAGCGTTACCCTTATGCTTCCCGGTGCCTTAGCTGATACGATTCCGAGGACGGAATCGTTTTTAAGGTGGGTAGGATGTAACGACCAGTTTTTATCGATGAGTTTATTCGTATTTCCCTTGTGTTGTTCATCTTCTTCGTATCCGTAGCTAAGACGTGTCTGACCCATACCGTTTCAACTTCTAACTTTTACATACTATTTATTATTATTTTAAATCTACTAATAAATCCCTTCAAATAAATATTTATAAACAATTCAATTTTATTTTTAAACTCAAATTCAAACTTTTAAAATTTTAAAGTTTGAGAACATTCCAAGATAGGACCCATTTAAACCTGTTATTATATGATTTGATTAGCTTTAATTAACCATTTTAACTCAATCAATCCACTTTATTTCTCAAACCTTCCTATATTAACTTAGCCCTATCTTGTGAACCATCAGACCGAGCCTAGCTTTGCACACTCACGCACACAATCAGTAAACACACTCTCACACTTATATTTTTATAAACCCTAGGTACCCTACCCCTTCATAATATAGACCCTACTGTCATGTATATTTTTAAACTCTAGGCTAGCTTCACATGCTACCGTACTAAACCAAGCCCACACACACAGAATCCTACTACCTTTCTTATATAATAAACTAACCTAGGTCTCATTTTTATCCCTACCCTACAACTCACGTGCTGCCACCCATCACCTATTCTAATACAACATCCTCTAGGCCTTGCTCTCTACAACTAACCTATCATAAACCCTAGGCCACCTTTTCTATTCTCAGCAGTCTATCACTTCTTCTCCACGGCACAAAGCATCACCGAGCTCCCCTCACAAACACCCAGCAGTGCCCCCATTCATCCACTCCCCCCCACGCGCGAACCCAGCGCCTCCTTGTTTCTTCGCGTCGACTTCCCTCACCCCGCAGCTTCTCTCGTCCGAGATCCAAAACGCAGCAACTCGCAGACCCCCCTTCCTCCTTCTTCATCCACGCACGGGCGGAATCACACACAAGCCACGAGCTCTCCCTCGTCTTACAGGCCGTGCGAACCGCCGCAAACACCCCCCACTTATTCTTCTCCGGCGGCCAGCATCTCAGCCCGCGGCCACCACTTCTCCTCCACGCGACGCCGGCGGCCAGCACTCCTAGCCATCAACACAAACCCCCCGCCATCGCCTCAGCCGCGGCCATCTCCACCCTCCGGCGGCCAGAACTTCCGCAACCCAACAGCTCGCAACCCCCGCAAGGCTTCAACGCATGCCGCAGCACCCAACCCTCACATCTCAGCCCCCTGCTCCTTCTTCACACCTACTTCCGAGCGCTGCACGGAAAGCACACCGCCTGTCTTTTGCTCCTCCACGCGAAGAGCAACGCCGCCCTTGGTGCTACCTCCACCGTTGTTAGCAGCGCGCGCATTGAAGATGAGAGAACGAACGGATATGAGGTGATGTTTTACGTATTAAACAAAATAGTAAATTATTATATGCAGATGTTGGTGATGGGTGATGAATTCTTGTGGGGGCCTTCAATCTATTCAAACTGTGCACCATGGTTATACTTTATAGTTTTTATTTAGAACTAGCTAACCCTCAGAACTCTATGATAGTCCTGATGCATAACAGTAGCCTAGGTTGATTTTTAAACATATATGATATTATTGTGAATCTGAGATAACAGTACAGTCCGGTTTTTGGAACTAATTTGCATGGTATACTATATTGAACAGTAAGTATATATTATATTAGGGTAATGAACAGAGTATTTTCCAAGTTAGAATTGAATATTTTGCTAGTTGAATCACCTATGGCTTGATATTGCGTATTCCTTAAACGCAGATATATATCGTACCTCTCGTTACAATCATCGGGCCACTCAATTTACCGGATCAGGCAAGTGTGCAAATTAAATATGAATTTTTGAAGTTTGATGATTATTACCCTATTTTTTTTACTTAAATCTGCATATCTTGAAAACTGCACATGAAATGACGCTTGAAATTATTTCCATAATGTTCTAGACTAAGAATGTGGCATTTGGACATATAACTTGATATTGTTCAACTTTAAACATTGGCAAAGAAAACTAGTTTTCGCAACCTGTTCGTTAAACCCACATGTTCAACACTCTCGTTAATTTATTGTAAATGTCGGGCAACCATCTCTTAATGATTGAAGATGTTGTATAAATGAAATGATGACATTGTTAAATTGGTACATAACTTGTCTGGACATTTTTGAATATTTAACAAATTATGACATCGTGAAATCGTGCGCTGCGAAGGCGGTATCGTGAATTCGTGATGTCGTGTGAGTCAACTAGGCCGGCTCGTGTTCCGGCAAACTTTTGGGTGGGGTTAGGGTTAAGCGGCCACTGGGCGTATGAAAGGTACTCTCCTCAAGAGCACCACCAGCACACGGTGGGTTAGCGTCAATCACGGTAAGCCCCGTGAGAGGAACGACCTTCTCATCACGACCTAAAGGCGAGAACCCTAGATTAGATTTGAACTCTTGACATGGAAATTGCAACGCTAACCTTGGTCTCTTGGAAAAATTGTCATGCTAATGAACTCAGAGAAATCCTTACTTTAATTCTTGCCACTACTTAGAACTACATGCTAGGGATGTTTACTTTTCTTTTCAGTATAATTGTCATTATTAAATTGCTGCAGTTACCTCTTTAAAATATCTAATGCTTCTTAAATTCATATCTGTTGTATATCTTGCCTTGGGTACTAATCTTTCCTTGCAGACCCTTGCTGACATACATTCATGTTTTGGATGTATGTCAGGATCCGAGTTTGAGTGCTAGGGAGATCCTCTCGAGATGCCCGACTTAGAGAGCCATAGTTCGCCGTAGATGCCCTCTCTCCTTGCAGAGGACTAGTGACCTCCACCGACGTTATCTTTTGTCTATCTTCAGTTGTTGTTGTAGTTGTTGTATAGTGTACGTTTTCTTCCGTTGCTACTTTAGCCCTATCGTGGCTTGTTTAATTTCGTGTATGAACCTTAAACTCTGGATGTGGCTTTATTTTCTGAAGTGTTTCTGATTGTTCTGATTAGCAATTGCAATAACCTCATCTATGTTTTTATCACAGATGCTTATTGAACTCGAGCTTCACCGCTCCAGTTCAAGCGGACCGCGTAACGCTCTCGCTTTCGGTGTCTTTTGGGAAGCAGGGCGTTACAGGTTTTAGTGGTGGCCCATGCAGGTCTTCACCGCTCCAGTTCAAGCGGACCGCGTAACGCTCTCGCTTCCGGTGTCTTTTGGGAAGCGGGGCGTTACAGATCCTCTATTTCGGATTTCATTTTATCTTCATTTTGTGAAAAATGAAAATTGTCCTTCTGTAATTCAAAGTTGACTTCTTTTAAAGATTTTACAGAGGATTCTAGATTATTAATTTCTAAGTTCATATTTGCACAAATATTCATAAGTTCTGGTAGAGAGAATTCATGTACATCTGATTTTGTCGAATTGATGTCTCCAATCAGACATACAGATGAGTGAGCAACTTCCTCTTCTGTTTCATCCTCGTCATCGTCATCCCATGTCACAGCAAGTGATCTTCCTTTTGATTCTGACGGGGCATCCTTCAAAGTTGGACAATCCTTCATAAAGTGTCCTTGTTTCCTGCATTTGAAACACTATACAGACTTAGTAGTATTCTGTTCAGAAGAAAAGTTTGAAGGATTAAACTTATTAAAGTGATTGAACGTTTTTGATATTTTAGACTTTTCCTGCGGTGTCTTGATGTATCTTCTGAAGCCTCTGACCATCAGGGCTTGCTCATCATCAAGATCATCGTCGCTTTCTTCAGCTTTGAATGCTATGGACTTAGCAGCTTTGGATTCTCCCTTTTCCCGTGACTCGATGTTTTTCAGCTCCAACTCATGGGACATCAGGTTCCCAATCAAATCATCCAAGTTCAATTTAGAGAGATCTCGAGCTTCTTGGATTGCAGTAACCTTTGGACAGGAAGTACTTGGCAAGGCTCGAAGGATTTTCCTTACCAGTTCCACGCTTGGGTACGTCTTTCCAAGTGACTTTGAGTTGTAGACGATGTCTGTAACTCTTGCATACATTTCCTTGATCGTCTCTACAGGTTTCATGTGGAAGCCATCGTATTCGGTGCTGAGAAGCGCTAGTCTGAATTCCTTGACTTGAAAGATTCCCTTGTGGGTTACTTCCAAAGTTTGCCAAATTTCCTGTGCAGTTAAACAGTGGAAAACACGTTTAAATTCAGTTTTATCAAGTGCACAAATTATTGCATTCATTGCTTTTCCATTTAATGAAAACAATTTTTAATCTTTGTCATCCCATTTATCCTCAGGTTTTGGGATTGTAATATTCTCAATAGTTAGGACAGGTGATGAATATCCATTAGCAACAATTTTCCAGACATCATAATCAGCAGATACTAAATAAATTTTCAGCCTAGCTTTCCAGTAGGCAAAATCAGTTACATTGAATTTTGGGGGTCTAACAGTGGACTGTCCTTCAGCAAATGATGAATCAAAAAGACTCATTGTAAACTAGACTTAAATGGTCAAGCCTGGTGCTCTGATACCAATTGTAGGATCTAAAATAGGCCTAGAGGGGGAGTGAATAGGCCAATGACCAATTATCGCTTGATAAAATTTAGTCTATATAAAACTTAAAAAACTTCAGGCAGATAAATGTGCAGAAAATAAACAGCAGAAGCAATCACAAAGTACACACAATATTTATCCTAGTTCCGTCCCTCCAAGACCTACATCCAGCCTTCAAAGTATCCACTAGATTTATAGTATCCAATATTACAGACACACGAACTCAGTGCACCGACACTGATTCTCAAGCCTATACCCTGGCTCATCAAAGCTCAAATACTACAACACTAGCAGTACTTCCCTGTCTAACTTGCCCTTCACAAGTTAAGACTCCAACAAACACAGAGTAGAAATAATTACGTTACAAACAGAACAACAATACCACAAATCACACAATATAAATAAGGAGTAAGAGTTTAGAAAGCTCATTTGTGGATTTTTGGCTCTGTACCCATAGATCAGCACCGAAAGAGCTCTGCAACACTTCTGATGGATCTTCGTTTGGAACTCTGTGCTGAAAGATAGCTCTGTCCTTTCACTAGTAGGCGTACGGACTCCTCGGTTGACATGAAGATGGATCTGAAAATTTTCTCTAGAAAAGGCTTCTCTTTGGGCTCATGATATAGTGCTCGTCGATACGAACCCAATGCCGCAAACGGCTCTCAATTTCGATCTCTAGAACTCAACTTCTGGATGATTTAGTGAAGATGTATACATGTGTATTTATAGTGTAAAAGGATGCGGGTTTGGTACTGTGTGAACAGATCCACTAGGGCGGCACCGAACCTGCGGGTCAAAACCGCGTACAATCCGCAACCCGCAATCACGGCGCCGCATACGGAACAGTACCATATGTGTATTGTTCTGAGTATTTTCACTGTATTCTTGAGTATTTGGCCTCCAAATAATTCCATAAAATTCTGAAAAAATTCTCAAAAATCCCAGAGCACCACATTTACATGGTAGAATTGTTTCACCTCATTTCACCACTTGTAGAAAAATTGTCTTCTTTGTATACTCACGTTTTCTTCGTATTCTTCCGTATTTGGGCTTCAAATAATTTCCATAAATCCTGAAAAAATTCCCATGATGTTTATAACCTATGATTTACTCTAGGGTAGAGTTTCATAGCTATACTTAACTTTTTGCTCTGCTTTCGTAATTCAAAATGTAGTTTTATAGTTGTATTTCAACGTACTTGAGTACGTACATGCTTGTGTTGACCAAGCATGACTGTCATACTGCATAGGGACCCGTTAGAGCCTGATACACACTTAACAAACATATTAGAACAGTTCAGTAGGGTTTGTGAACATCAAACAAGCATGAAGTAGGTTTTTCCAACATGGTTTGCTTGCTCCCAAGTTGTGGGAGTCAAGGACATCGAGTGTATTTCGATTTTACTTGTTGGGTTGCTACAAGTGGGTTTAAAGGAAACCTCAAGTTAGGGTTTTAACTTGAGTATTCGGTGGTTTCCTGGTGGAAGGGACGTAGGATTACCGGTAACAAGTCGGGAGTTGATGTGGGTAATCCGAACCCTTGAAACATCCTTATGTTAGCATTGTTTCAATTTAGGGTTTATTTACATTCCGCATTAATTGTTGGTTAGGAATTTAATTTGGTATAACTATCATTTTAAATTGTATAAACATTAGTCAACCCCCCTTCTAGTGCTTTCCTCATAGCCAGGTCCTTACAATCCTTTGCCTCTTGAATAAGGCACACACTACTAGAAAACATATTCTTAATGATGGACTTTCAATGACAGAAACAAATTTCTTCACTAAAAGTGGACTTTCAATGATGCTAAAAAATCCAGTCACTAAAGGTCAGAATTCAAAAAACTTAAACAAATTTTGACACTATAGGTCGGACTTTCAATGACGGAAATAAAATTATCACTAAAGGTCAAAATTTTAATGACAGAAACAAATTCCGTCATTACAGTTTGGAATTTCGATGATGGAAAAAAATTATGTCACTAACGGTCAGACTTTCAATGACGGAAAAAAGTTCTGTCACTGAAAGTCTGACTTTCTGTGACTTAAATAATTCGGTCGCTAAAGATCGGTCTTTTGCTCCCGTTAGTGAAGGTCAAACTTTCAATGATGAAAACAAATTGCATCACTAAAGGTTGTACTTTCAAAAACCGAAACAAATTCTCTCACAAAAGATCGGGCATTTGCTGATCGAATCCATCACTAAAGGATGATCCTTTGCTGACAGCGACAAATCCGTCAATAAAGGTCAAAAAAATTTATGACGGTTCTTTAAACCGTGAGCAAAAACACCCCCATCTGTAGTGACCCTGTGCTATGAGGAATATACACTAGAGGGGGGTGAATAGTGTTTTATAGAATTATAAGGAATTTACACCAAATAAAACCCTAATTAACCAATAAATGCAGAATGAAAGAAATGAACAACAACCCAAGCAAGAATGCAAAGCTAATATGCAATGTACCCTGGTTCGGTGCCACCCAAGTCTCCCTGACTTGTTCCTGGTGCCCTAATCCAGCAACACCCGGATCCCCTCCGTATACTCTAGTAAAACCACTAGAGCTTTCCTTTAGCCCACTTACGGAAACCCCACAAGTGCAATCGACCTACAATCGATGTCCGTGTATCACACAACCCGGGAACACGCAAATACCTTAATCCCACAACTTGGAACTGTCACGCCCCGCTTCCCTAAAATGGAGGCGAGACGTGAGAAGGTCCGCATGAGAGTGCAGCGGTGAAACCCCAATCCCGATAAGCGTCAATAAAACATAAGCAGGTCCCTGTAACCACAAACGGAACAACAATAATAACACAAGGAGAGACAGAAATAAAATCTCATCTCATAATTTGTCCAACATGAAAAATTAAGTTCAACATCCAGAAAAGCCAACAGGCTAAAAGAAAGAGTCTAAAGGCCCAAAACAAGGCCAACAAAAGGAACAACGTAACCAAGTATAGGTGCTACGCACCGACAACAAAACAGCAGTCTAAACAAAAAGGGAAAGCTCAACGAAGACACTAGGACTGGTCCCCAGTGTCCACGTACTCCTCGCCAAACACAGGCTCGGGCTCGGCGTCAACAAACACCTCGTCCTCTACAATGTACTCAGGCTCAGGGTCTAACATGTGTCACCCAAAAGAGTAAAGGGGCAGATGTCAGCAAGTGTAAAAGACTTGGGCATGGAAACTGAAAGTAAGGCAAACTAACAACTTAGCGGTTATAGTATGCATGACATGGCAGTTATAACATGAGTGCACAAGCAAAACATGGTGAAACAGTAAGTACAAGAGAACAATTATCGGGACAAGTCAAGAGTAGCCAAGCTACTAACAATCTCAATCATTTCACTAGTCACGTTTCAAGTTGTTTGTAGATGTTTATGCCTTACAGCTGAACGGTTTGGCATTCACGCTGATTGGCCGCTTAACACTACCCCAGACCCAGAGTTTACGCCTTACAACTGCAGTTGCTGATCGGGCAGACTCCCAGTTGAATGACCGCTTAACTCTTACCCCATCCCACACGTAAACAAGCCAGGGTCCCTGTACATGAGCCCAGTAAATGAGCCAGGGTTGCCCTGCACGGGAGCTTGTTTTCTATATCACGATCAGGAAGTATTTGGCGTAGGGACACCTAGCCTCAATATCGAGCGTTGGGGTTAGCAACTCATTATGCTCGCTTCTGGTCACGAGCCAGGAAGTACAAGTATTGTAGAGTGTGCTACGTAATCACGGGAACATTTAAAGAATGCAATGACATGACAATTAATTCGCGTACCGGTAATTGAAATTAAACATGGCATGGTAGTTTTATGCAACATGATAAATGTCGGATCTAGCTTCGTTGTCAAGATAGTTCCTAAATTTGCGCCTAGGCGAGTATCATTTCGTCGCCTAGTCTCTTTTACGCCTACAACAAGCAAATGGCCTAAGACATGGCCCAAAACCCTAAGTGGCAAGTTTCACTTGCCTAGCACCGATGATGACGATCAACGAGGGTTCGTCCCACGGACGCTAATCTACGAGGAAGTCGCTGTTATGGAGAAACAATCATCAAAACAACATGCATTTCATTAGGTTTTCACAAAAACACAACGGGTTATGAAAACATTAAGAGATCGATTATTACCGTATCGGAAGCGGAAGAATGATGCCGAGCAAGCACGGCAACGGAAGAAACGCTCCGGGGAACCTGGGGTTCAGATCTGGAATAGATGGGGAAAATCTGGAGAAATGGGGTTTTTGGGGGATTTTGGGGGTTTGATGAAAGTTTGAGGAAGATGAGAGGTAGAATGTGTTAAGTGAGGGTTTGGATGATGGATTTTGGGCTTGGGATGAAGGAATAAGGGTTTGAGGTAGTAGGGGGCTCAATGGGGGAGAAATTAGGTTTAGAGTTGAAGAAGAAGAAGAAGAAAACGTTTGGGAGGGGTTTAAATAGGAAGTGCTGGCGGCTGCCCAGAAATTAGGGTTTCGACACTGATTAGTAGGTCAAAGAAGGTTGGCTGACCGACTAGTTTAGCAACTAGTCGGTCGGTCAATTAGCTGTGACCGACTAACACCAAGCAGCGAAATTTGGGAAAAATCTGGGTAATGAATTAGTCGGTCAAAGAGCAACCACTGACCGACTAGTTTGGAAACTAGTCGGTCGGTTAACCAACGCAGACCGACTAAGTCCAAACAGTAACTCCTGTACAAAAATAGGATTTAGATTTAGTCGGTCAAAGAACAACTACTGACCGACTAGTTTCGAATCTAGTCGGTCGATGAACGTTCTTAGACCGACTAAGAATGAATAGTACTTGGTGTCAAAAATGATCATAGAGCTAGTCGGTTAAAGAACGATTGCTGACCGACTAGTTTGCAACCTAGTCGGTCGATGAACGTTTTTAGACCGACTAACGATAAACAGTAACTCCTGAGAAATTTACAAAGCCAACTAGTCGGTCCATGAAGGTTTGCCGACCGACTGGATCGTCATCTAGTCGGTCGGTGCCCCTTCTTGTACAGGCTAACGTGCACCAAAAGTTCCGAAATGGAGCGCGAAGCTCCGGGATCGATTCCTAAGACTCCTAGGCTTAATCTGTAACGGCCAATGTCCGGTCGTACGTATTTTGGGTGCGTATGTTATCCCGTATGAGTATTTTCATATTCGTTTTTTTTGGTTGTGTCCCGTAGTCCGGACGCATGATCAGATCCCATATTCGTGATCCTCTCGGAGGCGCGAACGCTCCGGTACCTTCGTTGTAATTTTTGGACGTCGAGGACACAACCCGCTTAAATCATTATTACCCTATAAATTATTTTTCTTATAATAACTTTGTACCCTTGTTAGGTTCTGTGAGTTCTTTTAAAGCACTAACGCAGGTGATCTTCATTTTATTATTAAAAAAAAGGAACAAAAGACCAACACCTAGGATAAAAGCAATGCAACAGTAGCCTACCCATTTAGTCACACACGCAAGAGGCCTCTACACTTTCATTAAAACCCTATAGCTAGCCTTTTCCATGTGCTACCGAACCCAACACATCTATTATAAAAAAAACACCTAAAACCCTAAAGAGCAGCCGCCTGCATCCATCATCTCCACGCATAGGAGCCCTACCCTCTTCTTTTATAAAAACCAACCCTAAGACTTTACATCCCAGCCGCCACTGCCAATCTCCAGCTCCACGCAATAGAGTTCTCCAGGCCGAGTTCATCTCCTCGCGCCTCCTCCTCCTTCCCCTTCTCAAACCGCAACCCCTCTCCTCTTCCTCAACACCCCGCAGCCTCTACATCTCCAGGCCGAGCCACCGTCTCCTCCTCCCCACGGCCAACACCCCCAGTCCGGCCTCCACAAACCGCAACCCACCACAGGCCGCGGATCCTTCTCAGCCGCGTCCAACCCGTAGGCCGAGTTTCCCAAGACAGCACTCCCACAGGCCGCAACAAGCCTCCAGGCCGCGTGCATGCACTGCTCGACTCAGATCTGACGTTGACGGCCCCGGATCTGACGAGAACGCACCACCCGACGTTTGACGCTCGCTGTTTTGGAGTTTTGCGCGTCGCCACGGCTCGTTGGCGTCACCCGATCCCACGCTTCACTCCAGGTTGGTAGATCTATCCCCTAAAACTCATAACCCCCACCGTAAAGTAGAAAAACCTAATAAAACACGTTGATTAGACGTCGTAGGAGCTTGTACGAATCTGACCTGAACTGAAAAATGCTATTTCTGATTTTGTGCTCTGCCAAAACAGCGAACCAAACACTCCACGGCATAGTACTCGTCGAGACGAATCCAACGACACCAAGAACGCCAAAAACAGGCGAGTATACAATTTGTTATGATTTTTTGAAGTTTCGGCACGTTTACGCCGCCTTCATGTATTGCTGAAACCCCTGAAATTGTGACGTGAAATAGCGTAGGAAAGTGACACCATAATGATTAGGACGAAAATTGGGATCCAACGGTATATCATACGATATATCCCCAATTTAAACAACTAGAGAAAGAAATTGTTTCTGTAGCAAATTGAACGAAAAGGGCGAAATCGTCATTATTGGAAATTACGGAACCGGTCGTTCGACCCGCTTCCGCTTTGCAGAATTGTCACCATAAAACACAAATTTGATAACAATGAAATTCAGTGAGTCTTGACATGTTTAACAGTTTGGGCATCGTGAAATCGTGCGCCTCGAAGGCGGAATCGTGAATTCGTGATGTCGTGTGAGTCGACTAGGCCGGCTCGTGTTCCGGCAAAACTTTTGGGTGGGGTTAGGGTTGAGCGGCCACTGGGCGTATGAAAGGTACTCTCCTCAAGAACACCACCCGACGCGGTGGGTTAGTGTCAATCACGGTAAGCCCCCGTGAGAGGAACGACCTTCTCATCACGACCTAAAGGCGAGAACCCTAGATTAGATGTGAAGTCTCGACATGGTCATTGAACGCTAACTTGGTCATCGTGAATATTGAAATGCTGACAAACTCTGAGAATTTAACTTTAAACTTGCCATCGACTAGAACTGCATGCTAGGATTGTTTCTTTCTGCTCCGAAATATTAAATGTTAATTGCTGCAGTTGTTCCTTTATTAAATGCTTCTAAAATTTCATATACTTGTTATATACTTCGCCTTGGGATGCTAACCCTTCTTGCAGACCCCTAGCTGACATACATTCATGTTTGTGGATGTATGTCAGGTTCATAGCTCGAGTACCAGGAGGACCAGTACGAAACGCCGGAGTTGGAGAGTCAGGAGTTTGCACCTGACGCAGAGCCTCTCCCAGCAGAGGACTAGTGGACCCCGACACCTTTACTGCTTTCCTTAGTTCCTTTTTTGTCGTTGTAGTTACTTTTCGAGTACGTTACTTTTCCTGTTGCTACTTTTAGCCCAGCTGTGGCATTGTTAAACTCTGTGTACGAACTTTATTTCTGGATGTGGCTATATCTGTGCTGGTTGTGTTTTCTTATTATTTCTGAATGGTAGTTGCAAGGACCTCATCTGTATTTTAAACACAGACGCTTATTGAAATCGAGCGTCGCCGCTCCAGTTCAAGCGGACCGCGTAACGCTCTCGCTTCCGGTGTCTTTTGGGAAGCGGGGCGTTACAGGTTTTAGTGGTGGCCCATGCAGGTCCACTTGCAACTGCGAAATTCAAAATAATGAGAACATTTATCATTAGCCAAACATCTAGAGTAATCGTATACATGGGATTAACTCGGGCTTTCTTCCTCTTTTGCAGGATGTCCAGAAGACGCATCACCCGACACGGAGCCGGAGCCGGAGCCGGAGTCGGAAACGGATCCGGAGCTGCCGGAGGCGGAGAGGACGACATCCGCCAGATGCTGGGAGTTATGAGGGATATGCTGGAGGTTCAGCATCATCTAGTCCAGCAGGGACGCCAGGCTGCACCAGCTGCGCCAGCTGCACCAGCTCCTGGAGCCAAGCAATTCAGAGAGATGCGTCCGAAGAGCTTTTCTGGACGAGAGGGCCCGCTCGCGGCCGAAGAGTGGCGTCAGAGCACTGAGGATGATTTGGGCCTTGCCCGAATCCACAAAGATGAATGGGTGGAACTTGCCAGGAAGCAGCTGATAGATAATGCCCGCAGTTGGTGGACTGCAGAGGAAGCTAGGCTGACCAAGCCGATTTCATGGGATACTTTCAGCAAGAGATTTGACGCCCAGTATTTTCCGAAGTCGGTGAAGCGGATGATGGAGAGTCGTTTCATCAACCTGGAGCAGGGTACCATGACCGTTGACGAGTACGAGGCGGAGTTCACCATGCTGAGCCGCTATGCCCCTGCCATGGTGAAGGAACCTGAGGACTGTGCACACCGTTTCCTGCAGGGCTTGGACCTGGACATTCAGAGTGTGCTGTCCGGGAATACTTTTTCTACTCATGAGGAGGTTCTGGTGGCTGCGAAGAATCAGGAGCACGTGGCCAATCTGAAGAAGGCCCGACAGGCGGGCAAGCGCCCGATGGAGATGCAGAGGAGTGCACCTAGGCCTGGTGTACGTCCAGTCCAGACCACCCAGTTCAAGAGGCCAGCCGCACCTGTTATCAACCGAGCTGAGCAGACTTGCCACTTCTGCGGCAAGCTTGGCCATCTGAAGAAGGACTGCAGGAAGATGCTGAATCAGTGTTTGGTCTGTGGATCATCTGCTCATGTTGCGAGGGACTGCCCCCGAGGTACTCGACCTATGTCTGCTGGAGCACCTGGACCTGTTCAGCGGACAGCACCTGCACCTGGACCTGCTCAGAGACCAGTGCCTGCACCTGGACAGCGGGGACCACCTCTGGTACCGCAGGAGCGAGCCTTTCAGCAGGCCAAACCCCCGGCGCGTCGAGCTTACACCATGACAGCCGTCGAGGCTGAAGCTGTTGACGACGTGATCGCAGGTAACCCTTGACCTAGTCTTTACTTTTCTGCATTTATGTTTGATTAGTTAGTTTCCTTGTTTGATATAGTTGCTTGTTACCCCTTAGGTGTTATCCTAGTTTCCTCTCACCCCGCCCTGACCCTGTTCGACTCTGGAGCTTCCATGTGCATCCTGTCACGGAAGTTCGTAGTCGAACACACGATTCCCACCTACACCCTTCCCAAGTGTTGGAACATCACGACTGGGAACGGTGTAGTGAAGGTTGTGCTTGGTTGTAGACCTTGCCCATTGGTGGTTAGTGGACACGAATTGTATGCAGATTTCATCGTCCACGACCTACCCAATTTCGATGCGATCCTCGGCATTGATTGGTTGGGAGCTTTCTACGCCACGATCGACTGTCACCGGAAGAAAGTGGTGTTTGAAATCCCTGGCCATCCGGTATTCGAGTTCGTCAGCGGAGGACGTTCGCTCGGACGTGTCAAGTTCCGGGCCCAGCCGTACAGATTGACAGTTGCGTCCATGATAGCAGAGCCGGAGAAGCCAGCGGTAGTGAGAGACTTCGAGGATGTCTTTCCTGAGGACATTTCCGGTTTGCCGCCTGATCGAGCGTTAGAGTTCGGCATTGATCTGATGCCAGGAGCTCAACCAATTTCTAAGGCACCTTACCGTATGGCTCCTGCTGAGTTAGAGGAGCTGAGGAAGCAGTTGGACGAGCTGCTACAGTAGGGTTTTATTCATCCCAGCGTGTCCCCCTGGGGTGCACCCGTCTTGCTGGTGAAGAAGAAAGATGGATCGAGGAGGATGTGTATCGACTACCGGGAGCTGAATCAGATCACTGTGAAGAACAAGTACCTGCTGCCCCGTATTGACGATATCTTCGATCAGCTTGGCGGATCGAAGGTGTTCTCAAAGCTGGACCTTCGGAGCGGATACCATCAAGTCCGAGTTAAGAAAGATGACGTGCCCAAGACAGCTTTCCGGACCAAGTACGGGCACTATGAGTTCGTTGTCATGCCATTCGGTGTGACCAACGCTCCTGCTGTGTTCATGAACCTCATGAACCTCATCTTTTACGACTTCCTCGACAAGTTCGTGGTGATTTTTATAGATGACATCCTGGTGTACTCGAGGAGCGAGGAAGAGCATGCAGAACATTTGAGATTGGTATTGGAGACGCTCCGCCATCATCGACTATATGCCAAGTTCAGCAAATGCGAGTTCTGGTTGGACAGAATTGCATTTCTTGGCCATGTAGTATCAGGAGCCGACATCTCAGTGGATCCAGAGAAGGTCAGAGCAGTCAGTGATTGGCCTACACCGCGGTCAGCTTCGGACATCAGGAGTTTCCTCGGGTTGGCTGGTTATTACCGCAGATTTATCAGGGATTTCTCGAGGATAGCTGAGCCGATGACGAGGTTGACGAGGAAGGATGTCAAGTTCAGTTGGTCAGAATCTTGTGAGCAGGCTTTCAGTACTTTGAAGGAGAGACTGACGACTGCACCGATCTTAGCTATTCCGGACAGAAGCGGAGGCTTCGAGATCTTCTGTGATGCATCAGGGAAGGGACTTGGTTGTGTTCTGCACCAGCACAACCATGTAGTTGCGTATGCTTCGCGACAGTTGAAAGTTCATGAGAAGAACTACCCAACCCATGATTTGGAACTCGCCGCTGTCATTTTCGCGCTGAAGATTTGGCGTCATTTCTTGCTTAGTGAGAAGGTGAAGATATTCACCGATCACAAAAGTTTGAAATACATATTTACTCAGAAGGAGCTGAATATGAGACAGCGCAGATGGTTGGAGTTGATGGCAGATTACGACATCGACCTTCAGTATCATCCAGGGAAGGTGAATGTCGTACCGGACGCCTTGAGCCGACTGCCAGAGGTGATGATTCTCACAGCCGAGTGGAGATTGCAGCATGATTTGCGAGAGATGGATGTTGAAGCTGTTCTTCCCGGAGTCACTTCATCGTTGATGAACATGCAGATTCAGTCGACGATTGTTGATCGGATCAAGAGTTCTCAGGCTGGTGATGCGAAGTTGAGGATGATCAGAGAGCAGGTCGAAGCTGGACTCCGGACAGATTTTCTGATTCACGAGGATGGATCTTTGAGATATGGCAGCAGGATCTGCGTGCCTGCAGGAGATATCAGAGAAGAGTTGATGAATGAGGCTCACAGCTCGCCTTATTCCATTCATCCTGGAGGTACGAAGATGTACAAGGATCTTCGTCAGAATTTCTGGTGGCACGGGATGAAAAGAAGTGTGGCACGGAGTGTTGCCAAATGCCTGGTGTGTCAGCAGGTGAAGGCTGAACATCATCGCACGGCCGGACTACTACAGCCCCTGCCTATTCCGGAGTGGAAATGGCAGCACATCACGATGGATTTTGTGACTGGCCTACCTCGGAGCACCAAACAGAATGACGCAATCTGGGTCATCGTCGATCGGCTGACCAAGTCTGCGCACTTCATACCGTTCCGAGTAGGACAATCGACGGAAATACTGGCTAGGAAATATATGGAGGTAATGATCTGACTAAATCCTTTCGTATTTCCTTTCTAGTATCAATAGTGATGTGAATCTGTTGTGTAGGAGATCGTGCGTTTGCATGGCGTCCCTGTGAGCATTGTATCCGATCGCGATACGAGGTTCACGTCTCAGTTCTGGAAGAGTCTGCAGACCAATCTTGGTACCAGTCTGAAGTTCAGCACTGCGTATCACCCGCAGACGGATGGCCAGTCGGAGCGGACCATTCAGATTCTGGAGGACATGCTGAGAGCTTGCATGCTAGATTTCAAAGGTTCGAGGGAGGATCACCTACACCTGGTGGAGTTCTCCTACAACAACAGTTATCAGGCGAGCATCGGCATGGCGCATTTTGCTGCTCTCTACGGGAGGAAGTGTCGTTCGCCCCTGAGCTGGGACGACGTTGGAGATAGAGAGTTGTTGGGACCGGAGTTGATTGTCGAAGCTGTGGACGTTGTTCGAGATATCAGGGACAAGCATCGGATTGCGCAGGACCGTTATAAGCATTGGGCTGATGCTAAACGGCGACCTCTGGAGTTTCAGCCGGGAGACCATGTGTTCCTGAAAATTTCTCCGAATCGCGGAGTGATTCGCTTTGGGAAACGTGGCAAGCTCAGCCCGAGATACATTGGACCCTTCGATGTTCTGGAGAGAGTTGGCGAGGTAGCATACCGCCTAGCCTTGCCGCCATCCTTGGAAGGTGTTCACGACGTCTTCCATGTGTCTCAGCTTCGTCGGTACATCAACGACCTATCTCACGCTGTCGACTACTCTGAGATCACCGTTCTTCCAGATCTGACGTATGATCAGCAGCCAGTGCAGAATCTTGATAGACGTCAGAAGTCACTCCGAAACAAGACTGTCGACCTTGTTAGAGTGATGTGGCGACACGGCTCGCCAGGGGAGTCCACCTGGGAGAGGGAAGACGAGATGAGAGAGCGTTACCCCCACCTGTTCCCTGACCCGTGATTGTTAGGAATTCCGAGGGCGGAATTTTCCTAAGGTGGGTAGGGTGTAACGGCCACTGTCCGGTCGTACGTATTTTGGGTGCGTATGTTATCCCGTATGAGTATTTTCATATTCGTTTTTTTTGGTTGTGTCCCGTAGTCCGGACGCATGATCGGATCCCATATTCGTGATCCTCTCGGAGGCGCGAACGCTCCGGTACCTTCGTTGTAATTTTTGGACGTCGAGGACACAACCCGCTTAAATCATTATTACCCTATAAATTATTTTTCTTATAATAACTTTGTACCCTTGTTAGGTTCTGTGAGTTCTTTTAAAGCACTAACGCATGTGATCTTCATTTTATTATTAAAAAAAAGGAACAAAAGACCAACACCTAGGATAAAAGCAATGCTACAATAGCCTACCCATTTAGTCACACACGCAAGAGGCCTCTACACTTTCATTAAAACCATATAGCTAGCCTTTTCCATGTGCTACCGAACCCAACACATCTGTTATAAAAAAAACACCTAAAACCCTAAAGAGCATCCGCCTGCATCCATCATCTCCACGCATAGGAGCCCTACCCTCTTCTTTTATAAAACCCAACCCTAAGACTTTACATCCCAGCCGCCACTGCCAATCTCCAGCTCCACGCAACAGAGTTCTCCAGGCCGAGTTCATCTCCTCGCGCCTCCTCCTCCTTCCCCTTCTCAAACCGCAACCCCTCTCCTCTTCCTCAACACCCCGCAGCCTCTACATCTCCAGGCCGAGCCACCGTCTCCTCCTCCCCACGGCCAACACCCCCAGTCCGGCCTCCACAAACCGCAACCCACCACAGGCCGCGGATCCTTCTCAGCCGCGTCCAACCCGCAGGCCGAGTTTCCCAAGACAGCACTCCCACAGGCCGCAACAAGTCTCCAGGCCGCGTGCACGCACTGCTCGACTCAGATCTGACGTTGACGGCCCCGGATCTGACGAGAACGCACCACCCGACGTTTGACGCTCGCTGTTTTGGAGTTTTGCGCGTCGCCACGGCTCGTTGGCGTCACCCGATCCCACGCTTCACTCCAGGTTGGTAGATCTATCCCCTAAAACTCATAACCCCCACCGTAAAGTAGAAAAACCTAATAAAACACGTTGATTAGACGTCGTAGGAGCTTGTACGAATCTGACCTGAACTGAAAAATGCTATTTCTGATTTTGTGCTCCGCCAAAACAGCGAACCAAACACTCCACGGCGTAGTACTCGTCGAGACGAATCCAACGACACCAAGAACGCCAAAAACAGGCGAGTATACAATTTGTTATGATTTTTAGAAGTTTCGGCACGTTTACGCCGCCTTCATGTATTGCTGAAAACCCTGAAATTGTGACGTGAAATAGCGTAGGAAAGTGACACCATAATGATTAGGACGAAAATTGGGATCCAACGGTATATCATACGATATATCCCCAATTTAAACAACTAGAGAAAGAAATTGTTTCTGTAGCAAATTGAACGAAAAGGGCGAAATCGTCATTATTGGAAATTACGGAACCGGTCGTTCGACCCGCTTCCGCTTTGCAGAATTGTCACCATAAAACACAAATTTGATAACAATGAAATTCAGTGAGTCTTGACATGTTTAACAGTTTGGGCATCGTGAAATCGTGCGCCTCGAAGGCGGAATCGTGAATTCGTGATGTCGTGTGAGTCGACTAGGCCGGCTCGTGTTCCGGCAAAACTTTTGGGTGGGGTTAGGGTTGAGCGGCCACTGGGCGTATGAAAGGTACTCTCCTCAAGAACACCACCCGACGCGGTGGGTTAGTGTCAATCACGGTAAGCCCCCGTGAGAGGAACGACCTTCTCATCACGACCTAAAGGCGAGAACCCTAGATTAGATGTGAAGTCTCGACATGGTCATTGAACGCTAACTTGGTCATCGTGAATATTGAAATGCTGACAAACTCTGAGAATTTAACTTTAAACTTGCCATCGACTAGAACTGCATGCTAGGATTGTTTCTTTCTGCTCCGAAATATTAAATGTTAATTGCTGCAGTTGTTCCTTTATTAAATGCTTCTAAAATTTCATATACTTGTTATATACTTCGCCTTGGGATGCTAACCCTTCTTGCAGACCCCTAGCTGACATACATTCATGTTTGTGGATGTATGTCAGGTTCAGAGCTCGAGTACCAGGAGGACCAGTACGAAACGCCGGAGTTGGAGAGTCAGGAGTTCGCACCTGACGCAGAGCCTCTCCCAGCAGAGGACTAGTGGACCCCGACACCTTTACTGCTTTCCTTAGTTCCTTTTTTGTCGTTGTAGTTACTTTTCGAGTACGTTACTTTTCCTGTTGCTACTTTTAGCCCAGCTGTGGCATTGTTAAACTCTGTGTACGAACTTTATTTCTGGATGTGGCTATATCTGTGCTGGTTGTGTTTTCTTATTATTTCTGAATGGTAGTTGCAAGGACCTCATCTGTATTTTAAACACAGACGCTTATTGAACTCGAGCGTCGCCGCTCCAGTTCAAGCGGACCGCGTAACGCTCTCGCTTCCGGTGTCTTTTGGGAAGCGGGGCGTTACATAATCTAACAATAAGATATCACTGATACGAAGCCCGTCACGAATGACTTACTCCAAAATCGACGATTCTAAGGAAGAAGTTAAGAAAACACGACGAAACGATCGAAAATGAAAGCTACGGAGACGAAAACCACACAAGAGGAGAAAATCCACCAAAACATATAATATAATATAATAAATTCAGATACATGAAAACCAGTCGTTACATCCTCCCCAACTTAAGAAAAATTCCATCCTCGGAATTTCCCAACACTCACGTGTCCGGGAACAAAAGTGGGAAACGCTCTCGCATCTCATCCTCATTCTCCCAAGTAGACTCTCCAGGCGAGCCGTGTCGCCACATCACCCTCACAAGATTGACAACCTTGTTCCGAAGTGACTTCTGACGCCTGTCCAGAATCTGCACTGGCTGCTGGTCATACGTCATATCGGGGCGAACGGTAATCTCTGAGAAATCCACAGCATGAGATGGATCGCTAATGTATCGACGAAGCTGTGACACTTGGAAAACATCGTGAACTCCTTCCAAAGATGGCGGCAAGGCTAAGCGGTAGGCTACCTCGCCAACTTTCTCCAGAATATCAAATGGTCCAATGTATCGCGGGCTCAACTTCCCTCGCTTCCCAAAGCGAATCACACCACGATTTGGGGAAATCCTCAGAAACACATGGTCGCCCGGCTGAAACTCCAAAGGAAAACGTTTAGCATCAGCCCAATGCTTAAAACGGTCCTGAGCAATCCTCAACCTCTCCCGAATGTTCCTGACAACATCCACGGCCTCCACGATCATCTCCGGTCCCAACAGCTCCCGATCACCAACGTCATCCCAACTCAATGGCGATCGACATTTCCTCCCATAAAGAGCGGCGAAAGGCGCCATGCTAATACTCGCCTGGAAGCTGTTGTTGTAGGAAAACTCCACCAGATGTAGATGGTCCTCCCACGAACCCTTGAAATCCAACATGCACGCCCTCAGCATGTCTTCCAAGATCTGAATCGTCCTCTCGGACTGGCCATCCGTCTGCGGATGGTACGCCGTGCTGAAACTCAGACGTGTACCCAAACTCTTCTGCAAACTCTGCCAGAACTGAGATGTGAACCTCGTGTCTCTGTCTGACACGATACTCACAGGGACTCCGTGAAGTCGTATGACCTCCTGCACGATTCACATTACATCACTATCTAAACTAGGAAAGGAAATAAAAACGGAGAGTAAAAGAATTTACCTCCATATATCTCCTCGCTAGCGCCTCAGTGGATTGTCCCACTCGAAACGGAATAAAGTGTGCGGATTTGGTCAATCGATCTACGATCACCCAAATCGCGTCATTCTGCTTCGGACTCGGATGTAGTCCAGTCACGAAATCCATAGTGATGTGTTGCCACTTCCACTCCGGAATCGGAAGCGGTTGCAGCAACCCTGCCGTACGCTGATGCTCCACCTTCACTTGTTGGCAAACCAAACACTTGGCTATACTCCGAGCCACACTCCTCTTCATGCCATGCCACCAATAGTTCAGACGAAGATCTTGGTACATCTTGGTCCCACCAGGAAGCACAGAATACGGCGAACTGTGTGCCTCCACCATCAATTCCTCTCTAATATCCCCAGCTGGCACACACAACCTGGCTCCAAACCTCAGCGAGCCATCCTCATGAATCAAAAAGTCAGTCCGCAGACCGGCTTCCACCTGCTCCCGAATCTTCACCCGCTTCGGATCCTCAGCCTGGCCAGCCTTGATCCGATCCACAATCGTCGACTGTATCTGCATACACATCAACGAAGAAGCCTCCCCAGGAAGAATAATCTCCACACCAGACTCGCAAAAATCCTGCTGCAATCTCCACTGCAAGGTCAAAATCATCACCGCTGGAAGCCTACTCAGCGCATCAGGAACCACATTCACCTTGCCAGGGTGATACTGTAAATCAATCTCATAATCCGCCATGAGCTCCAACCATCGACGTTGTCGCATGTTGAGCTCCTTCTGAGTAAAAATATACTTCAAGCTTTTGTGATCGGTGAAAATCTTCACTTTCTCACTCAGCAGGAAGTGCCTCCAAATCTTAAGAGCAAACACAACAGCAGCCAACTCCAAATCATGCTCGGGTAATTCTTCTCATGAGTCTTGAGCTGACGAGATGCATACGCCATAACGTGCCCGTGCTGATGCAACACAAAATCGAGACCCTTGCCAGAAGCATCGCAAAAGATCTCAAATCCACCGCTGCGATCAGGCACAACAAGAATAGGGGCAGTCGTCAACCTCTCCCTCAGAACACCAAAAGCATACTCACAATCACCCGACCAAACAAAAGGTACATCCTTCCGCGTTAATCTGGTCATCGGCTCGGCAATACGGGAAAAGTCCTTAATGAAACGCCGATAGTAACCAGCAAGCCCAAGAAAACTCCGAATCTCAGACGCTGACTGCGGAACAGGCCACTCTCTGATGGACCTGATCTTCTCAGGATCCACTGAAATACCATCCCCAGTCACCACATGCCCGAGAAAAGCAACTCTATCCAGCCAAAACTCGCACTACGAAAACTTGGCATACAAACGATGCTTCCTCAAAATCTCCAACACTGTCCTCAAGTGCGATGCATGCTCCTCCTCCGACTTTGAATAAATCAGAATGTCGTTAATAAAGATAACGACAAACTTATCCAAAAAGTCGTAGAAGATCAGATTCATCAGATTCATGAAAACTGCGGGTGCATTGGTTACACTGAAAGGCATAACCACAAACTCGTAGTGTCCATACTTCGTCCTGAATGCTGTCTTCGGAACATCTCCCTTCTTCACCTTCAGCTGATGGTAACCACTCCTCAAATTCAATTTAGAAAATACCCTCGATCCGCCAAGCTGATCAAAAATATCATCGATGCGAGGCAACGGGTATTTATTCTTGATGGTCACCGCATTCAACTCCCGATAGTCCACGCACATGCGACGTGAACCATCCTTCTTCTTCACCAGCAGCACCGGTGCTCCCCACGGAGACACACTATGGTTGATATAACCCTTCTGTAAAAGCTCATCCAGCTGCTTCTGCAACTCCTCCAACTCAGCGGGTGCCATACGATACGGCGCCTTCGAAATTGGCTGCGCTCCCGAAACAAGATCAATAGAAAATTCTAGAGCTCGATCAGGTGGCACACCAGACATCTCCTCAGGGAAGACGTCATCAAAATCTCGCACAACCGCTGGCCTCTCCTGCTCCATCTGCATAGCCACAATCTCCACCGGCCTGGCCCGAAACCTGACAGGACCAAGCGAGCTGCTACCACGGCTGAACTCAAATACTGGATGTCCGGGAATCTTGAACACCACCTTCTTCCTCCGACAGTCAATCGTAGCATAAAAGCTTACAAGCCAATCCATCCCAAGGATCGCATCATAGTTGATGATGCCGTGGACAATGAAATCAGCGTAAAGCTCATGTCCACAGACCACTAACGAGCAAGAATTGCAACCACGATGCACCGAGACCACGCCATTCCCTGTAACGATATTCCAACTCTTGGGAAGAGGGGACGTCGACAAGGAATGCTTCTCCACAAAGCTCCGAGAAATAATGCACATCGATGCACCAGAGTCAAAGAGAACTCGTGCAGGAAATGTGCACACCAAAACCACACCTAACAAGCAATTAACAATCAAACCCTAGTCTAGCAAACAATCATGTTCAAGCAAACAACATAATCTAACAATCAAAACTAGCTAGGAAAGTAACAGCTAGATTGAGGTTTACATGCGATAACCTCATCCACAGCCTCGCTCTCCACAGCGGTCATCAGAAAGGCCTGCCTCCTCTGTGGAATAGCCTGCTGAAAAGCCTGGCTCTGTGGAACAAGAGCTGCTCCACGTCCAGCAGGAACAGGCGCTCGCTGCTGCAACGGCTGTGCTGCAACAGGTGCCCTCCGCAGCGGATTCGTATGCCGACAATCCTTCGCGACATGAGAAGCATCACCATAAACCAAACACTGGCCCAGAAACTTCCTACACTGATCCTTGACGTGGTCAGGCTTGCCGCAGAAATGGCAAGTCTTCTGAACAGGCCATCCTGGCCTCTTAAATTGAGCTGGCTGATTAGGCTTGAAACCAGGCCTAACCACCGCCCTGGCCTGCTCCATAGGCCTCTTCCCAGCACCGGAAACATGTCCTCTCCTCTGACTCAGGTTCAGCTCCTGCCTCCTCGCAGCGACCAGAACCTTCTGATAAGAGTCCAGATCAGAGGAAGACACGAAACTCTGGAGCTCCAAAGCAAGTCCCTGCAGGAACCTCTGAGCCCTCTCATCAGCATCCTGCACCATCTTCGGTGTGAACCGACTCAGCCTAGTGAACTCTTGGTGGTACAGGTCCACTGTCAAGCTCCCTTGCTTCAGATCAATAAAGCGCTGCAGCATCTCCTTCCTAGCAGCCTTCGGAAGGAACTCCTCATCAAACCTGGACTTAAAGGTAGTCCAAGCTATTGGCTCCACCAGCATCTTCTCTTCTGCATCCCACCAGTTCCGAGCGTTATCCTTGAGCTGCCGCTTTGCCAAATCAACCCATCCAGCCGGGGTGATCTTGGCCATCTTCAAGTTATCCTCAATGTTTCGAATCCACTCATCGGCAGCCAGAGGACCCTCAGACCCATCAAAATATGCGGGACCCACCTCCTGAAATTGCTTCGCTCCCGGATCGGTGCGAGGGGCATCTGGAAGTGCCCGGGCAGCTTGAGCAAGTGGAGCATTCTGGACTTGCAGGAGCACGCCCTGCTGCACTTGCATCATCTGAAGCATCATCTGCATCATCTCTCCATTGGTGGGTTCCCGCTCAGGCTCCTCATCATGAGGGGGCGCACCACTACCTCCACCACGGGTGAACCGCCTTCCTGCCATCTAATGACATAGAAAACGAAGCAGATTAGACTCATAGCTTATGACTCGGACATCGAACTTAGATTATTGGACATTCTAATATCATTATCGTCATTCCGATAATCGCAGTTACAGAAGAGGACCTGCATGGGCCACCAACAAAACCTGTCACGCCCCGCTTCCCTAAAATGGAGGCGAGACGTGAGAAGGTCCGCACGAGAGTGGAGCGGTGAAGCCCCAACCCCGATAAGCGTCAATAAAACATAAGCAAGTCCCTGTAACCACAAACGGAACAACAATAATAACACAAGGAGAGACAGAAATAAAATCTCATCTCATAATTTGTCCAACATGAAAAATTAAGTTCAACATCCAGAAAAGCCACAAGGCTAAAAGAAAGATTCTAAAGGCCCAGAACAAGGCCAACAAAAGGAACAACGTAACCAAGTATAGGTGCTACTCACCGACAACAAAACAGCAGTCTAAAAAAAAAGGGAAAGCTCAACGAAGACACTAGGACTGGTCCCCAGTGTCCACGTACTCCTCGCCAAACACAGGCTCGGGCTCGGCGTCAGCAAACACCTCGTCCTCTACAATGTACTCAAGCTCAGGGTCTAACATGTGTCACCCAAAAGAGTAAAGGGGCACTTGTCATCAAGTCTAAAAGACTTGGGCAAGGAAACTGAAAGTAAGGCAAACTAACAACCTAGCGGTTATAGTATGCATGACATGGCAGTTATAACATGAGTGCACAAGCAAGACATGGTGAAACAATAAGTACAAGAGAACAATTATCGGGACAAGTCAAGAGTAGCCAAGCTACTAACAATCTCAATGATTTCACTAGTCACGTTTCAAGTTGTTTGTAGATGTTTACGCCTTACAGCTGAACGGTTTGGCATTCACACTGATTGTTCGCTTAACACTACCCCAGAACCCAGAGTTTACGCCTTACAACTGCAGTTGCTGATCGGGCAGACTCCCAGTTGAATGACCGCTTAACTCTTACCCCATCCCACACGTAAACAAGCCATGGTACATGTACATGAGCCCAGTAAATGAGCCAGGGTTGCCCCGCACGGGAGCTTGTTTTCTATATCACGAATCAGGAAGTATTTGGCGTAGGGGACACCTAGCCTCAATATCGAGCATTGGGGTTAGCAACTCATTATGCTCGCTTCTGGTCACGAGCCAGGAAGTACAAGTATTGTAGCGTGTGCTACGCAATCACGAGAACATTTAAAGAATGCAATGACATGACAATTAATTCGTGTACCGGTAATTGAAATTAAACATGGCATGGTAGTTTTATGCAACATGATAAATGTCGGATCTAGCTTCGTTGTCAAGCTAGTTCCTAAATTTGCGCCTAGGCGAGTATCATTTCGTCGCCTAGTCTCTTTTACGCCTACAACAAGCAAATGGCCTAAGACATTGCCCAAAACCCTAAGTGGCAAGTTTCACTTGCCTAGCACCGAGGATGACGATCAACGAGGGTTCGTCCCACAGACGCTAATCTACGGGGAAGTCGTTGTTATGGAGAAACAATCATCAAAACAACATTTATTTCATTAGGGTTTCACAAAAACACAACGGGTTATGAAAACATTAAGAGATCGATTATTACCGTATCGGAAGCGGAAGAATGATGCCGAGCAAGCACGGCAATGGAAGAAACGCTCCGGGGAACCTAGGGTTCAGATCTGGAATAGATGGGGAAAATCTGGAGAAATAGGGTTTTTGGGGGATTTTGGGGGTTTGATGAAAGTTTGAGGAAGATGAGAGGTAGAATGTGTTAAGTGAGGGTTTGGATGATGGATTTTGGGCTTGGGATGAAGGAATAAGGGTTTGAGGTAGTAGGGGGCTCAATGGGGGAGAAATTAGGTTTAGAGTTGAAGAAGAAGAAGAAGAAAACGTTTGGGAGGGGTTTAAATAGGAAGTGCTGGCGGCTGCCCAGAAATTAGGGTTTCGACACTGATTAGTCGGTCAAAGAAGGTTGGCTGATCGACTAGTTTAGCAACTAGTCGGTCGGTCGATTAGCTGTGACCAACTAACACCAAGCAGCGAAATTTGGGAAAAATCTGGGTAATGAATTAGTCGGTCAAAGAGCAACCACTGACCGACTAGTTTGGAAACTAGTCGGTCGGTTGACCAACGCAGACCGACTAAGTCCAAACAGTAACTCCTGTACAAAAATAGGATTTAGATTTAGTCGGTCAAAGAACAACTACTGACCGACTAGTTTTGAATCTAGTCGGTCGATGAACGTTCTTAGACCGACTAAGAATGAATAGTACTTGGTGTCAAAAATGATCATAGAGCTAGTCGGTTAAAGAACGATTGCTGACCGACTAGTTTGCAACCTAGTCGGTCGATGAACGTTTTTAGACCGACTAACGATAAACAGTAACTCATGAGAAATTTACAAAGCCAACTAGTCGGTCCATGAAGGTTTACCAACCGACTGGATCGTCATCTAGTCGGTCGGTGCCCCTTCTTGTACCGGCTAACGTGCACCAAAAGTTCCGAAATAGAGCGCGAAGCTCCGGGATCGATTCCTAAGACTCCTAGGCTTGATTTAACAATAAGATATGAACGATACGAAGCCCGTCACGAATGACTTACTCCAAAATCGACGATTCTAAGGAAGAAGCTAAGAAAACACGACGAAACGATCGAAAATGAAAGCTACGGAGACGAAAACCACACAAGAGAAGAAAATCCACCAAAACATATAATATAATATAATAAATCCAGATACATGAAAACCAGTCGTTACAGGAACTACGCACACTCTCACAAACCGAGAGCAAAACTTATTCTTGACTCTCACAACTTGGGATCAAGCCAACCCTCTAAACAACAGAGAGTATACAACAATTATGAAGTATAAAGAATGAAATTTAAAGCTCTTACCACAAAATCCTATGCCTTGAGAAATACTTACCAATAGGACACTAATGGATTTTGAGGAAGATGAGATCACAAACCCTAGCACCACCAAGATGATCAGCAAGAGATGGCTCTGGTGAATATGCTGGTTGTGATTCAAGCTCTTAGCTAGAGGAGTTCACAAAGATTGAAAATCTCTCTTGAGAAATTAGGGCTTCAAAGAGAAAGAGAGAGATTTTCTTGCACAAGAGAGAGAGCATGGAAATAGATAGTGAATTCTCTTCTATTTGGTCTGAAATAACTCTGATAATGGACCTCATTTCTTGCTTGAAACGAATCAGGTTTATATAGAAAGAATCAAGAAAAGTCGTGGTCAAAAATCTCCCAACGGTCATATTTTCGAGCAGCTTAATCGGTCTAAGAAGGATCACTGAACGATTAGTTTTGCAACTAGTCGGTCGGTGAACCTTATTGGACCGACTAGATGGTTAACAGCAAAGATAGTGATATCAAGAGATAGAACTAGTCGGTCTAAGAAGAAACGCCAACAGACTAGTTTGACAACTAGTCGGTCGGTGAACCTTCTTAGACCGACTAATTGATCAACAGTAAATGAGCTGAATTTCACAAGGAAAACTAGTCGGTCTAAGAAGGATTGCCAACCGACTAGGTTGACAACTAGTCGGTCGGTGAATGTTCTTTGACCGACTAACTTGTCAACAGTAGCTAGGCTGAAATATATATGGATAACTAGTCGGTCTGAGAAGGATTTCCAACCGACTAGATCGTCATCTAGTCGGTCGGTGAACCTTCTTGGACCGACTAAATGATCAACAATGAATGGGCTGAAACAGGCAAGGATGTCTAGTCGGTTCAAAGAGGATTTCCAACTGACTAGATTGTCATCTAGTCGGTTGGTTCTTCTACTTGAACCAACTAAGATGCATATGAAGCCAATAAATGAAGGGATAAGAATCGGGAAAGTTTCTAAGGTCTTTTAAGGCAATCCTAGAGATAAGATAAGATAATTATGAAGATATCTTGGTAAGTACTACTCAAGGCTTAACATTCTATGAGATGAAGCTAGAAGACAATATAAATACCATGACGAACCGTCTTCAAAGCTTCAACATGGAGAATCCGAATCCCTTGACTTCATGAATAACTCCTTGAGCTTCAACGGAGCTTCAGGCATAACGATTATGCGTTCTGAGGAAGTCTTGGGACGTCGCTTGAGATGTACAAAGTAATTTGTCGACGATCTCCATAATTCTTCATGGTCTTAAGTCTTTTGGTTGTATGACTTGAATATCTCCAACGTCATAGTCTTCGAAGCTTTTGACTCATCCATTCATATCTTCTCTTTGGATTGAATTTCCATTCATTTGTTGATGCCATTGGCTTGAGGTTTGAGGTAGCCTTTGAGTTCTTCAAGCCAATGCTTCACCTTTGTTGATCTACCAAGTCCTCCACTTGAATCAACACGTGTAGTCACTTTTGATATTCTTGAATCTAATTGGTGACTTTTTAGCTAACTGCAAACACATGAGTTAATCACAATGATTTGTGTTTGATCATCATCAAAATCAAGGTGGAAAGTCCAATACTCAACACTCTCCCCTTTTTTGATGATGACAAACCAAATATAAACAAAATAAATAATTATGCATTAAATAAACTTACTCCCCCTACAATGATGCCAATCAAGTTAATATCAATAATCAATAGCATCATTCAGCTGTTATTAGTGTGTGCACATGAGGTTGTGTATATATCACATGAATGACTAGAAATAATATTTGTACACAATTAAAATCATATAGGTGATACACATCATAAACATGAGCATGATTACCAATATATATATAATGTAATCAATATAAACCAAGGTAATCACCAATGCTCCCCCTGAATCATATACATGAACGATCATACATAAAGTCTATATGATTCAAGTTATTGTTTAACACTCAATATTTAATAAGTGCATCCTTTGTTTATTTGTCTCCTCCTTTGGCATTATCCAAAAGACATGGGGGTATAGAAACAACAAAAGCAAAAATAGAGTGGAAAACATAAAAGGTATATCCAATGTAAACTAGATAAGCTACCAATTTAAAACAAGATATCAAAATAAAGATATCAATAGCAAGACCAAATATCCAACAACAACTCAACTACCCTCAATTATCACAAGAAGATAAGCAATAAGTAAATGTGATAAAAGATTACAATAGATACTAATTGAAAAGAGTAGTGTGAGCAGTGTTAGAAAAGTGACATTATCATAATTAGCAGTAGCTTCTAGCTATAAATATGATAAAGAATACAGATAACAATGCAAAAAATCATGACATCACTTGTGAAAGAAAAACAAGTGATCAAATAGTGTCAAGTACACAAACAAACTCAATTATCACAAAATTTATAACATTAAGCATAATGTGATAGACTGTCCTTGAGCAAGGGCATGACAAATGACATGAACATGATTAAATACATAATGGTGGAATCAAAATTATCACAATGACATAGATCAACAAATAATATCAATAAACTGGGATCTAAGTCAAACATAAACAATGCAACGAACATGACTATGGAAATTTTTAACCATGTGTACAAAGTTATGTTATGAAATAATAACACAAATTAAGTATAATGGCATGTGATACCAAATGTAGGCATACCAAATCATCTCCAAAAGTATCTCCAGCTAAACTCCACAAAGCATCTCCAAAAGTAACCATACCAAATCTAAGTGAAGTGTGCGATGTGGGGGTGACAAGGTGATAAATTAAAGATGATATCCAATATAAATAGTCTAACACAATGTGCAAAGCAGGCAAATAATGTCAAGATCATGACATCACTTGAGAAGGAAACCAAGTGAACAAATAGAGACATGATCTCATCCTAGCTCAATTATCACAAAGGATTCAACATGAGGCATAATGGGACAAAACATCTTTTGAGCAAAGGCATGAAGATAGTCTACGTTCAAAGTCACAAGGTAGGACATAAACGAATAAAGTTAACATGAACATCATATGCATGCATACCAATTGTGCGAATAGAATAAAAAACTTGTGAAAGCACAATTTAATCGGAGGTAGCATCAATGAAGTCATAGTGCATCAAGATATATTCATGGAAGAATATCTATAACAGAATATACATATCATCAAACACAATATAAAGCTAATATGATCGTGTATAGCACAAATTATCTCTATCATCTCATAAAAATAGCACAAAATATGTGCTTGAGATGAGAGATGACATAGTGAGAAATATAGCATGAAGATCACTAACTAATATGAATGAGTGTTATGTCACTTGTGAAAATATCATACATGAAAGATTTAGCTATAGACATGAAAGATCTCTTGAATAAAATTATAGCTAAACAACAGTCATGAAGTAATTAAAATGACACGTAACATACATTGATCACCACACATCATATCAATACGTCTCATAAAGATAATCATACAAACTATAAGAAAAGTATGAGATGTGTGGTGATACAATGAGCAAATATGCATAAAGATCCTTAATCGTTATTCTTATTCATGGCATGAAAAAGATATGAACATCAATAAGCAACTAACCAATTCATTATATGAATGTTATAGCTACCATGGTACATGAGTCGTAATAAGACATATATGACATACATGAACAAGGCAGTCACATAAACAAACAATCTTCAAGAGGGTATGACATGAATGAGCTAATGAAGAAGTATGCTATATTACACAAATCGAATATATTAAAATACCAATTGTAAACATGGTAGTCAAAACCAATATTTTAAAATACCAATTGTACAAAACACATACTTACAACCATTTAGCTCTCCCTATATGTGTGCATCTCCAATGCACCATCCTTTCCTTTGAATTGATCCATCATTTGTAAACCAAGGAGCGTGTAGAGTAGGCATCTTGCATAACAATCTTACAATTCAACAATTGGTGGTATCCAAAAACTTTTTGGATCCAATAGGTTAAGGAACAAAATCAAGTAGTCCAATAACCAATCATTTACCAATTGTAAATAACACTCATCAATAGAAATGCATGACATGCATTGATAAGATTTATTATAATTACGAAAATCATACATATTAGGAATTAACAATTCTCAACCATTAGAAATTAGATACACCTATACTAATAATTCCTATTCATATGATTTAGTCAAGAAACATCATTATGAATACACACATCTAATACAATAGTGTGTGCTAGAAAGATTCCTCGTTCAATATGCATATGTGCACAAAATAAATATTCACGGCACAACACATATTGAAGGAAGGCATGAAAAGTAATACCACAAAGAGTGTGCATGAAAAGCGTAAAGTATTAATTTTCAAACCCAAATTTCTCTTTCCCTTTGGCATATCAACAAGATAGGAAGGTGCAAATTGATAATAAATCACCAAGGGTCAGAGAAATCAACTAATCTATATGCACAACATAATATGAATGAAATGCAATGACATATAAATGAAAATGTCATACTCCTACACATGTCATACAAACTATGCAAACTTGGGAGTAGTTGACGAATTCACATATATATGGGTACAAAAGGTAATCATACAAGCATGGTGCCCAAGCAATGAAGTGCAATATGAGTGAGTAAGCAAGGTGGAAATCAAATAAAGACTGAGTTTGATTTATATATATATAGTCGCATGAGAATATGTCATTCCTAATATACGATTCTATATGTGTGTTCATATCATGCCTAGAAACAATCTTAGGAATCCAAAAGATAGTGATTTGGGATTCTTAAGTAGAGGTTGTGTAGTGGCATGAGTAGGAAGTTGGGATGCACGCTTATGAAGTGGAACATAAATATTAGCGTGTCCCGTGTGTGAGACATGCAAATGAGCATTAGTTCTAACATGAAAATTTTTAAGCCACATGTTATAAATAATCCTCGAATAAACATATGAGTAAGGATTATGAATACACAATGCACATGAGTCAAGAATTTGACACATGTGAAATACATACACATGAATGACATATAAGAAACACAATATGCAAACATAGGATATGCATGAGATAGTCTCAAACACAAAGTGACATCTACATGCATCCAACACACATGGATACCAAATGTAAGAATATACTTACAACATTAATCTCCTCCTACTTTGGTGCATCATTTAAGCACCATCAACTCCATTTGAATGAAAGTCTTTGCAAATCAAGGAGTTGGTAGAGTTTGTATCCCAATGTGGATTGAACCTAGAAAACATAATTTTGGTATCCAAAAACCTTTTTGGATCCTAAGTGTTAGGCAACAAATTTAACAATCTAAATTCAAATTATTGTAACCCATATCTTACTGTAATCATACACAATGTTTATGTTGCATGTAATCATGTCACTTGATAAATATTTAACCATATACATGCATATACCAATTGTACCAAAAGTAAATATGTATATTAATCCAAAAGCATGACATGCATCATAAGCAACAAAACATAAATATGAACCAAAGCATGTGTTGCATATAAATATTAAATATTTTAGACATGAAAATTATAAACACAATGATTAACTAAAAAACATGCAATTGAAATGAAATTCAATATGAATTTAAGTTTATAACAAACATGAGCATCTAAGACCAATATGCAAATAAAAGAATAAACCAATTCTTAACACAAATGCTTTGGTACCCATAAAATGAATATAAACTTATGGTACCAAGAAATGAAGGGTCAATGGAAACTAACCCTTTGGAAACCAAGTCCAAGAGAACCGTGATTTCCCAACATAATCATCATTCAAAATAATATCATGAATATAAGATTGCACATACATATCCTTAGCATGATTACTAGTGTTCTTAGGACCCCAAATAGTGTATGATTTGGGTATCCTCTTCCTAGTGGTTGCATGCACAAAAGGTTGATCTCTACGTGGTGCATGTGGCCTAGGAATATGAGATCTAGCAAGAGCATGAGGAAATGTGTATGGACCATTGTGTTGTGCTAAAGCATGATGATGGGCATATGGTCCATGGTGTGGTGTTGCATACATACGTGGATGAATATGAGGTGTGTATGCATGAGGATAATCATGAGAATAAGCATGCATATACGGATGTGATGTGTGATCATAAGCATGTGAAGGTGCATGAGCATGAGTACGTGCATGAGAGTGTCTCAAATGAGTGTTTGCATGTGCTCGTGGGTGTGGAGCATAAAAACCATCATATGTGTGAACATGTGGAGTAGGAGGTGTGTTCCTACGTGGCATAGTATTTGTGTACATAAATGCATGACCCTTTTTTGGAGGTCTATCCTTGGTGGGTTTTTTTGCAAAGGAGGGAGGAATAGGAGTGGTGGTTTCCTTAGTAGTAGAACTACACAAGTTATTATAGACACCACTCGTGGATGCACCGGAGGATGGCCTCACAAAATCTATAGTTTCTTCACTATAGGAGGTGCGTGCATTGGATGCACTTGCATTAGAATAACCAAGGCCAACACGATGGTTTGCCGGTAGTTGATTCTTTAGCAAATCATCCAAATTGTCTGTTCCCTTATTGAATCTCTCAACAATGGAGGACATGAGCTCATATTTCTTCGAAATTGAAGAAATAGTGACATTCAAGGTGGATGCATGTGTGGTGAGCTTGTGCAATTGGGATTTGAGATCCTCATTCTCAATGCCCAAACTAGTGTTTTGAGATTGAAGATTTTCAATCTCAAGATCATTACTATCCACAATGGAAACACGATCAAGTTAAGATTTGAGGGACTCCACCTCATTTCTCAACATGCCATTTTGAGTAAGCAAACTTGCTTTCTCAATAGCGAGTGTCTCAACAATGGTGTCATTGTTTGAGGTGCTACATGTAGATGTATTAATAAGACTAGCAATCTTATCCTTAGCATCACAATATTTATGCGTAAGATTTTGATATTTATCAATTAATTGTCTAAATGCAATTCCAAGATCTTCTATTGTTACCTCTTCATTATCGCTATCACTTTCACTTGAACCGCTTGATTCGTCACTAGTGTCGCCCTTAGTGGCGTCCTCTCGTGCCATCAAACCCATGAATAAATCTCTTTCATCATTGGAGGAAGAACACTCCGAGGTGGACTCTTCTTGCTCTGCTAGCATGTGCCATATTTGATATGCCGTTGTTCCCTTGGACACACGCATAAGAATATCATAAGTTAAAAAATCAAGCAAGATATTCATTACCTCTTCATGTTTCTTCACCAATTCTTTTTGCTCATTTGTCTATTCATGTTTGGAAGTGGTAGGTGCGCGAAGGGGCTTATCCACAAGCTTCCAATAATCCTCATCGATGGATTGAATATAGGCCTTCATCTTCACACACCAAATTTGATAGTTGGGCCCAAGGAGATATGGTGGAAAAGGGGTTCGTGTGTTGTTGTTGTTGGTTGACATAGCTATTACCTCGCTCTGATACCAATTGTAGTGACCCTGTGTTATGAGGAATAAACACTAGAGGGGGTGAATAGTGTTTTATAGAATTATAAGGAATTTACACCAAATAGAACCCTAATTAACCAACAAAAGCGGAATGAAAGAAATAAACAACAACCCAAGCAAGAATGCAAAGCTAACATGCAATGTACCCTGGTTCGGTGCCACCCAAGTCTCCTCGACTTGTTCCCGCTGCCCTAATCCAGCAACACCCGGATCCCCTCCGGATACTCTAGAAAAATCACGAGAGCTTTCTTTTAGCCCACTTGCAGAAAC
This sequence comes from Scilla litardierei, assembly GCA_030789695.1. Lineage (NCBI taxonomy): Eukaryota > Viridiplantae > Streptophyta > Magnoliopsida > Asparagales > Asparagaceae > Scilla > Scilla litardierei. The sequence continues at coordinate 256,589,904 of CM061142.1, read as the reverse complement.
CCCACACGTGCAATCGACCTACAATTGATGTCCGTGTATCCCACAACTCGGAAACACGCAAATACCTTAATCCCACAACTTGGAACTAAGCACACTCTCACAAACCGAGAGCAAAACTTACTCTTGACTCCCACAACTTGGGATCAAGCCAACCCTCTCAACAACCGAGAGTATACAACAATTATGAAGTATAAAGAATGAAATTTAAATCTCTTACCACAAAATCCTATGCCTTGAGAAATACTTATCAATAGGGCAAGAATAGATTTTGAGGAAGATGAGATCACAAACCCTAGCACCACCAAGATGATCAGCAAGAGATGGCTCTGGTGAAGATGCTGGTTGTGATTCAAGCTCTTAGCTAGAGGAGTTCACAAAGATTGAAAATCTCTCTTGAGAAGTTAGGGCTTCAAAGAGAAAGAGAGAGATTTTCTTGCAAGAGAGAGAGCTTGGAAATAGATAGTGAATTCTCTTCTATTAGGTCTGAAATAACTCTGATAATGGACCTCATTTCTTGCTTGAAACGAATCAGGTTTATATAGAAAGAATCAAGAAAAGTCGTGGTCAAAAATCTCCCAATGGTCATATTTTCGAGCAGCTTAATCGGTCTAAGAAGGATCACTGACCGATTAGTTTTGCAACTAGTCGGTCGGTGAACCTTCTTGGACCGACCAGATGGTTGACAGCAAAGATAGTGAAATCAAGAGATAGAACTAGTCGGTCTAAGAAGAAACGCCAACCGACTAGTTTGACAACTAGTCTGTCGGTGAACCTTCTTGGACCGACTAATTGATCAACAGTAAATGAGCTGAATTTCACAAGAAAAACTAGTCGGTCTAAGAAGGATTGCCAACCGACTAGTTTGACAACTAGTCGGTCGGTGAATGTTCTTTGACCGACTAACTTGTCAACTGTAGCTAGGCTGAAATATATAAGGATAACTAGTCGGTCTGAGAAGGATTTCCAACCGACTAGATCGTCATCTAGTCGGTCGGTGAACCTTCTTGGACAGACTAAATGATCAACAGTGAATGGGCTGAAACAAGCAAGGATGTCTAGTCGATTCAAGAAGGATTTCCAACCGACTAGATCATCATCTAGTCGGTTGGTTCTTCTACTTGAACTTGCTAAGATGCATATGAAGCTAAGAAATGAAGCGATAAGCTTCGAAAAAGTTTCTAAGGGCTTCTAAGGCAATCCTAGAGATAAGATAAGATAGTTATGAAGATATCTAGGCAAGTACTAATCAAGGCTTAACATTCTATGAGATGAAGCTAGAAGACAATATAAATACCATGACGAACCATCTTCAAAGCTTCAATATGGAGAATCCGAATCCCTTGACTTCATGAATAACTCCTTGAGCTTCAACGGAGCTTCAGGCACAACGATCACGCGTTCTGAGGAAGTCTTGGGATGTCGCTTGAGATGTACAAAGTAATTTGGCGACGATCTCCATAATTCTTCATGGTCTTGAGTCTTTTAGTTGTATGACTTGAATATCTCCAACGTCATAGTCTTCGAAGCTTTTGACTCATCTATTCCTATCTTCTCTTTGGATTGAATTTCTATTCATTTGTCGATGACATTGGCTTGAGGTTTGAGGTAGCCTTTGAGTTCTTCAAGCCAATGCTTCACCTTTGTTGATCTACCAAGTCCTCTACTTGAATCAACACGTGTAGTCACTTTTGATCTTCTTGAATCTAATTGGTGACTTTTTAGCTAACTGCAAACACATGAGTTAATCATAATGATTTGTGTTTGATCATCATCAAAATCAAGGTGGGGAGTCCAATACTCAACACCATCAACTAGCAAACATAATAGTATGGATATAAATCAAAAGGAGTAAGAATGAGACCTAGTTTTGTAAGCTTTGATCTTATCCAACAACTTTGTTCAAGAACTAAATCTACAAGTTCAAGTGGAGTAAACTTAAACAACTAAGATAGAACTTTATTAATATATTTTTGGTGGAGTTAATAATCCCTAACAAACCCCCAACTAAAGACTGAGCAATCTATATTGAAGTTTTGTTTTCTCTTTAGAACAACTAAGCAATTTCAAGAGCAAGGTTTGATCTAAATGATGTCCCAACACGAGTGACGCCTAAAAGCCCATTGGCTCCTGAGTGGTTTCGACTTGAAAACCTGAAGGGAGAGAAGGTATGAATATTTGGCCCGGTACCCAGGCGGATGAATATTTCCTCAAGCATGGCATTCTGATGCAGTGGCATCAACCTGTGCCTCTTTCCTGGGCTCACATATCCAACCCAAAATTTAACATGCATGGAGGCTGTGGTATGTTCAAGTCAATATTATCGTGGTGCAAGATATTGTGATAGCAGCTAAGACTGTGCAGATATGAAGAATGGACTTGATGACGAGGACTGTGCAGGCTCCGACGTTAAGCCCCCGCATAATTCCCTCGGTCAAAGACCATGTTGGTCCAAACAAGGAAGATCAAATTGTTCAATTTAAGATACCACTTGGATCAGTAGAGAAGCGATTTGATTATCCAACAGTCAACTCCTGAGGGTACAATCTCGAGAAGCACGTTTAGGCGATTCAGAGGAAGCTAACAATAAGAAATTCCCAAGCAGGATCCACCTCTGGCTGTTCCCTGTGTTGGAGTTAATTCAGACTTGAACTTTGTTTGGCTGTTCAATAAGTGTGTTCAGCTAGCTTCATAAGTATGTTCAAGTTGTGAATAAGTGTGTACAACTTTAAAGGTAAGTATGTCCAAGTTGTGAACAAGTGTGTACATCCATAAAGGTATGTATGTCCAAGATGTGAACAAGTATGTTCAGCCTTAAAGCTAAGTATGTTCAACGACTGAAGAGAAGGATCTCAGTTGTATGCAAAGTAATTCTGTTCTTTGAGAAAGCAAGTCCCTTGAGATTTTTGTATTTTGTCTAGTATAATAAATGCGTGTACTAGTTGATGTAAGCTCTAGACAGAGCATAATTGTATGTATGGGAACTATAAGTTGTAGAAGAGAAAGAATGTTGTGAATGTAATTAAAAAAGAAAAAAGAAAGAAGGCTGAGTGAGATCTCTAAGATCAAGATCAGGAAAAAAAATCCAAGAAGAAGAAAGAAAAATGGGCTTCAGTTTTACATGAAATTCATGTGAAAAAATCCGGAAAAATCGTTCTTCCTCATTCTGTCAAATTTGTGTTCACATTTTTGTGTACACACTTGCACTATATTGTATACGCACTTAAGTGCTTGTCTGTACACATATATAGTGTAATTGGAACACAATTATTCCAGTTTCCTACACACTATTGTTTACATAGATCCTTCTTTGTTTTCTCCTCCTCCCTTCAAAATATCCTGACTTTGGCTTCTGAGCTTTGCCTCAGAATCCGACGTGTGTTCATATTTCACATTTTGCATAAGATCTTCATCGTGTTTTCATATGCATTTCATCTCATTCCATGTTGTATATCTCACTGACGTGCGTTTATATTTCAAATATTCACGCACGTATTCTTTTGTGTTTTTCCGTTATTTTCCTCCATCTCGTATCCGTTTTCTCGTATTTTCTTGTTTTTGTTCACTTCTCCATGTTTTTACGTGTTTGCAGGAGTTTTGCTAGCGTAGGGGACATATAACGACGATATCATAAGTCCCTGGAGCAATAGGAGGAGTCACACATGATCCATGGGGCCAAACGACAAAGATCGCCATCTTTCAGCCCCCACCCGATCGGTTGGACATAGCCAACCGATCGGGTGATGCACGCGTGCACCACCCAGACAGCAGCTGAATCTACGGGAGCATCAACTGACTGGGTCGCCGACCGGTTCAACCCGACTAACTTCTCGAGAAATTGGAGCTGAAATCCAACCGATCGGGTGATCCTCACCCGATCGGTTCATCTGTAGCCGTTTCCTCGAAGTGATGACCCAGAGAGCTCACCTGGCCGCCAGTAGACCGTGCCAAAACTTTCGAAGTCTCTGTATTTTTGGGCAACAATTCCAACCGATCGGTTGATTTATCAACCGATCGGTTCACTCGATGAGCTCAAGATCCAAATGACGAGCAGCTTCCGCCAACCAACTGTGTCGCTTGACTGGGTGAAATTTTGAAGATTGCTGCCGAAGTTCGCAACAGGTCACCCGATCGGGTGATGTCGTTTACTATATAAAGACGCCCTAGGTTTCCAGAAAACGGGCGTTGTTATTTTTGCTGTTTTCTCTCCATTTTGTGACGGCTGGAATTTATTTGATATTTGTAAGTTGTCTGATCTTGACCAAACTTTAGTATAGTGTTATTTGCATTGCTCTTACTAATTTTCAATCGTCTGATTATGTTTTTAACGGTCGATTTTCATTTAGATCGCTTTTTAGCATGTGTGAGTAGTTCCCAAATCTGGGATTTCGGTGGAAACCCCTTCGTGGGTTCTCCCTAATGCGTTCATAGGACTAGGAAATCGATAGGGATTAGGAATCTATCGGTTACGCGGGGTGTTTCATTGTCATCGGCGGGAAAAATACAGCCTTTGACCGTTGGGCCGAGGGGGAATAAACTTGGCGGTTGACTCCCTAGCCATAGCTCACGCTCTTAGCATAGACATCGAATCCTAGTGCACGGGAGCAGCAGGAAGAGATGTTGGGAGTTATTGTTGCGGGCTTAGTGCTCCTGGAGTCGATCAGTGTTAATGGACATGGTAATGCCCACTGACCGAACCCGAGAAGTCTGACGTATCATCCTGGGCACCGACCGGAATATCGGGCCTATGGGACGCCGATATCACTCTTAGAGGCAACGTCTCACCACTAGACCCTAATTCCGATTGTTATCCCAACCGTCGACCGTATTGGCGAGAATCGCAGGATAGGGTGGAAACCAAAGTCCCGGGTTTTCCATTTATATTGTTTATCCCTCGCATTCTATTTCCATGACAACCAATCTACTGATTCGGGCTAGCTCACCCATGGGGTGAATCCGGTCCCTTCTGACACAAGCAAACGATGCCTCCCTGAGTTCGACCCCCAAGCCACACTACAACATCGTGCGCTAGCGGTTATAAATATTTAAATCTCACGCCCCAACCATATATTGCACACATCTGACACGTACAAAGCGGGGACGTCAAGCTTTATGGCGCCGTTGCCAGGGAGGCAACGTGCTTGTTATTTTTGGATCTCATGAACCCTTGAGTCTAGCTCACATCTCTATCTCGGGATAATTTTCGCATTCTTCTTTTTCATTTTTATTTTCTTATTTTTATTTTCTATTTTCATTTGTTTCTATCACACTTTTGCTTCACGGGTGTTTGTTGCTTTTCATGCGCAGGAGTTCAAGGAGTGTAGACGACTTGATTCCTGTTGATCCTGAGATAAACGCCACCCTAAGGCGTCTTGCCGCAGAGAAGAGAAGAAGAGAAGAGCCCGAAGCTATGGGGGAGAACACCCCACCTCACAAGTCCCTACTGGAGTACTCGATGCTTTCCCTCGAGTCCACCTCCGCCATCTGTCCTCCTGCTATTACGGCGCAGAGCTTCGAGCTCAAGCCATCCTTGGTGACGTGGATTCAGCAGGATCAATTCTCAGGGGCACCCATGGAGAGCCCCATCGAACATTTGGACTCCTTCTTGGAGAAATGTGACACCTTTCGCATAAATGGTGTCACAATTGAGGCGATCCTTCTGAAGCTATTCCCCTTCTCTCTGTGAGATAAGGCCAAGCTATGGCTTAGGGGGAAGGACCCAAATACGTTCAACACTTGGGAGAAGCTTTCACACATTTTTCTGACGAAATTCTTTCCTCCAGGGAAGACCATGAAGCTGAGGAGTGAGATCTCCTCCTTCTCCCAAACCAGCCTTGAGTCCCTGCATGAATCTTGGTCAAGATTTAAGGAGATGCAGTGAAGATGCCCTCATCATGAGCTTTCCAAGTGACAGATAATTAATCTTTTCTACAACGGATAGAGGGATGACTTGAAGTCTTCAATGGACGCCACTGCTGGGGGTCCTTCATGTCCAGAAGTGAAGAAGATGCCAGGAACATTCTAGAAAATATAGCATCAAACAATGAGCGGTGGTGTGACGAGAGAGCCACACCTAGATCTGGAGGTATCCACAGGGTCGAGGATGTCGACAAATTATGCAGCAAGTTTGACTTGCTATCGACCCAGATCTCCGCGCTAATGGTAGGAGCCGGTGGTGCCGGTACCCAACATATTGCGGCGGTGGAATCCGAAGTCATGGGAGACTTCAACGGTGGTGACATCTCACCACTGTTGGACCAAGCGAGCGCACTATTCTACAATCCTACGGGAAATGTGCCGTATCCACCACGAACTAGCTCCAATCCGGCCTTCTCTACAAATAACCGGAACCACCCCAACCTTAGCTACCGGGCACCGTATCAGCAGCCGCCTCCTCAGCAACAGCAGCAGCTAATATATCTGTCGGCTAGGCCTCAGCAGCAGCAGTTTTAGCAGCAGCAGCCTCCACAACAGTATCCGCAATATGCTCCCAGGAATCAGTAGCCCATTCAGCATCAGCAGTAACAACAATATGGCCAACAGTGAGCCATCTCTATGGTTGAGTCCCTATTGACTCAATACATCACCAACCAGGAGAAGATTAATTTGAAGCTAGAGATGGGTCAGCGGGCTCTCACTGACCAAGTAACCCAGCTTGGGTTGCAAGTGGCGAACCTTCAAAGGTCGTAGAATCTATTGCCGCCACAACCTGAAGTGAACCCGAGGGGAGCAAATCAGACTTTGGCACTCACGTACGAGAATGCAAATGTGTCAGCTATCGTATTGAGAAGCGGAACACAAATCCCCATAAGAGTGCCCCCAAGGAACCGGAAGCACCGTTGGTCGTTGAGCGACCAATTGAAAAATTGAATGAAGACGGTGCTTCGTCGCCAAAGCAAACGACTCCGGAGGGAGTCCCTGAAGAGGAGAAGAAGAAAAACGAGGAAGGGAGCCTCAAAGTATTCAAGACCGTTGTGCCTTTTCCATAACGGCTAGCCCAAGCCAAGATACACGAGAAGTATGGCAAATTCTTTGCCATGGTCAAGGATCTAAGCTTGCAAATCCCCTTCCTCGAAGCTATCGAGACGATTCCCCCCTACGCGAAATTTTTAAAGGATTTGATGACAAGAGGGTCCAGAAAGGAGAAGGTCGTATTGACGGCGGAATGCAACACTCTCATTCAGGGAGCAAATCCGCCTAAGCTTAAAGACCCGGGAGCTTCTCTATCCCTTGTGCGATCGGGGAGGTAAAGATCCATCGTGCGCTCGTCGATCTTGAAGCGAGCGTTAGTTTGATGCCATTGTCGCTATATAAGAGGATAAGGATGGGCGAGTTGGAGCCCACCGGTATGACCGTACAGCTTGCAGACCGATCGGTCAAATATCCTGTGGGGGTTGTAGATGACCTCCATGTCAACGTAAGTGGGGTGCATGTGCCGGTGGACTTCGTCGTCATGGACATGCCTGAAGATGCGCACACCCCCATCATCATTGGATGGCCTTTCATGGCTACTGTCGGCATTTTAATAGATGTGAAGAATGGGAAGCTTTCCCTTAACGTCGGCAGCGAAAAAGTTGAGTTTGACTTAGGGTTGTCAATGAAGCACCCCAATCCCCCGGATGATCCAAGATGCAATATGCTGGAGTTAGAAGAAGAGAGAGTTGTGGAAGCATGCTCCTGGGAAATTCTTTCAAGAAATCCCCCCGATACCTTGGGGGACTTAGAAGAACCAGTCGGCCTGAAGGAATATGATGTTGCTGGGAAAGCGGATGCAGCACACACGGTCCCTCCCGGATTTCAAAATGCTCCTCCGACGAGGAGGAAAGGGAAAGAGCCCATGGGGATCACCGGAGAAGAGATTCTGATCCTGAAACGAGTGGCGGTAGACGCCAATATAAGGAAGAAGCCCCCGGATCCTGTCAACAAAGGACGGGTCATCGAGCAAGTTTTCTTGTCACCACCGACGACACTGAAGGCCGCCAGCTCTGAGTCTGAAGCGATGCCGATTTTAGGGTATCACCCCCGTCCACCTTGAATATCATCTACGGGCGTCGAGCAAACGACATTAAACAAAAGCGCTTCATGGAAGGCAACCCATGCTCTAAAAATTTATCTTCGTTTTTAGGATTATTATTATCTTTATTTTCTCTATTTTAATAATTAAATTCTGCCGCGGGATCATTCGTCGAAAAACTTAGGCCATTCGTGAATTTTGCAGGAAACAAGCCCTCACCCGATCGGGCAACCAATCAACCGATCGGGTGAGACGTATCAGACGATGGCCCGTATCTGCTCTCCAGTGAACCGATCGGGTGCAGTAAAGCGTGACCGAGTGGCAGACCGTTTGGGAACGGCCGAAGTCTCGGAAATTTTGGGAATTGATCAACCGATCGATTGATAAAAAGCGTTGTCGGGTGACTGACCGGGTGAGCTGTACTAAACTTTCGGGAAAAAGTGTGAAGCGGCCACCCGATCGGTTGAGTTCTCAACCGATCGGGTCGCCTGTAGCATCTTTTCAGCAATATTTTCGACTTAATTGTCAACCGATCGGGTGAGTTTTCACCCGATCGGTTTGACTTAAACCTTATATAAACCCCCCCTCACCCGTTCATCTCCCTCACCCGACCCCGATTCCCTCTCGCCGTTTCGACTTCCTCTCCATAGCCCGACCTCGTTTCTCCCTAAACTAACCACACAACCCTCTCAATCAATCTCTCCCCTCTCTTTTTCCATCTCTCCATCGATCCCTCTCTCTTTCTCTTCGATTTCACCCCATCAAAAACCATAATTTCCGCCCAAACCCCCCCTTTCGAAATTTGCTGAAAAGAGTTACAGCAGCTTCACACTCCATCCCATTGCGGTGCGTTGGGACATCTACGAGCAAGGATCTTAATCTCGATTGGGTAACTTCGTTCCTTAGCTCGATTTTATATTTTGCCCTAGATTTTCATTTTGCTCGATTGCCTAAGTTAGTGTACATTCATCGCATCTTGCTTACACTCACACACACCGACTCCTCCTGCACAATGCCTCCACGCTGTGATAGACCCGCCAACGCTGGCACGTCCAACCCTAGGGCTACCCGGCGCACTCGTCGCACACGATCCCCCAACCGAGCCACCACCACCACCAATTCATCCACCACCCCCGCCCCGCACCCCTCTAACCCCATTTACATAGGCGACACAGAATACCAGATGACATTCCGTGACGACGACCATGCTGACCGGTTCATGGCCATGCTCCTCCTAGCAGGAGTGGGTGGTGAGGCAACTTAGCAGTCATTCGAGCGTGACCTACCCGTCCTTCAAAGCCTCATGCGTCACATTCGTACTGACTCACCCAATGATTTCGAGCCTGACATCCCACCCCTCACCACTCCTGGTCCACAGCAGAGGGCCCCATTGTAATGCCCTACAAGCTACTGCACAAGTACTAGAGGGGGGTGAATAGTACTTTAAAATAATAAGGAGTATAATTCCAAATTAAAATGCAAACAACTACCAAATCAATTTGCGGAAGCTTAAATTGAATGACAACACAAAATTAACAACGCAAACAAGAGATGTTACTGGGTTCGGATCCACCCAAGTCTCCCCGACTTGTACCCGGTGATCCTACGTCCCAACCACCCGGATCCCCTCCGGATACTTGAGTTAGAAACCCTAACTCAAGATTTCCACTATGAAATACTTGTGAAAAACCTCCACAAGTCAAATCATACAAAATGTAATTTGTGACTCCCACAACCCGGGATCACAACCACACTCTCACAACCGAGAGTGAAACTTACAAATCAAATATGAAATGAAATAAGAAAAACTTCTTACCGAACAAAATACCTATGCCTTGAGTATTGCTTACGAATTAGGGCAAGGATGATTTTGGGGAAGAAGTGGCACCAAACCCTAGCTCCAAGATGTAGAACAGCGATGGAGAGCTTTGGGGATGTTGGTGACCTAGAATCAAGCACTTGGCTTGGAAGGCTTCACACTCAATGAATCTCTCTTTGGAAGTAAGAGTTAGGAGAGATTATTGAATGGAGGGAATGAGCTTTGAATGAGCTTGGATTGATTTCTCTTGAACTCTAAACTTGCATTAATATCAGCCTTGGCAGCAATGAATGCAGCCCAACAAGTATATATAGGTTAGAGGAGAGAGAGAGAGAAAAACGTTTCAATTAAAGCTCCAACGGCTCTTTTCTGAACCCAACTAGTCGGTCAAAGAACAACCACCGACCGACTAGTTCATCAACTAGTCGGTCAGTCAATTAACGTAAACCGACTAATGAGTAAACTGAGAAAAGATCAAAGTACAGACTAAGGAACTAGTCGGTCTAAGAAGAGTAGCTGACCGACTAGTTTCACAACTAGTCGGTCGGTTACTCAACGTGGACCGACTAACAGATAAAACTGAAGTCTGAGAAGAATTAGACTTAGTCGGTCCAAGAACAAATGTTGACCGACTAATTCACCAACTAGTCGGTCACCAAATGAACATAGACCGACTAACAATAAACATTAAGTATGGTGAAAAATTTGGCATGTACAGTAAACTAAACTAGTCGGTCCAAGAAGGAAAGTTGACCGACTAGTTCATCAACTAGTCGGTCGATCAATGAGCACAGACCGACTAAAGATAAACAGTAGCTCAAGCTCAAATGTGCATGTTCAGGGAAAGCTCAACTAGTCGGTCACAGAAGCATCACTGACCGACTAGTTCACAAACTAGTCGGTCGGTGAGTCAACTTAGACCGACTAACTGTAAACAGTAAAGAGCTAAGAATTAACTGACAGAAACTAGTCGGTCCAAGAAGCTTGGCTGACCGACTAGATCACCATCTAGTTGGTCAGTTCTTCTTCTTGAACCAACTAACATGCACAAGAAGTCCCGAATCGAAGCGCGAAGCTTCGGGAAGAATTGTATGGACTTCTACTAAGATCCTAGAGCTAAGATATGAGCGTTATGAAGAATTAAAACGTAAGACCTACTCAAGGCTTAACATTCTACGAAAGAAGCTTAAAGACTATTAAATAAACTTGACGATACCGTCTTCAATAGCTTCAATCGAATCTTCATGACTTCTAAATAGGTCCATAAGCTTCAACGAAGCTTTAGGCATACGATCACGTGCTTTGAGAAGTCTTGAGACGTCGTTATTGATATTCATGTGAATTTGGCGACGATCTCCATAACTGCGCTCACAAAGTGTTAGTTCATATTATATTTATGTTTGTTCATCATCCAAAACCAAATCCGGGGAGTCCAATATCCAACATTCTCCCCCTTTTTGGTGATGACAAACTAACATAAATAATAAACAAAAATAATAATTCAAATGAAATTTACTTACTCCCCCTGCATTGATGACACGTTAATTCCAATTTAAACAAAAATGATACGCATCAAGCAGACGAGTGAAGTATATTAAATGAGAATCGATTGTTGAATTATTGAAATACCAAATGAAGGATATTGAAATATCGGATTTGAAAATCCATTTATATATCTTAACTCCCCCTGAATCTAACACATCAAGTTAGATTCTTGGAGAAATGCTTTAAATTTTCATTTGGCACATCGTTATTATTATATCTCTCCCCCTTTGGCATAAGCAAAAAGAGCGGGAGGATAACAACGACAACAACAATAGCCTCAAATTAAAAAGCACGGGATTCGTAGAATACGACGAAGGTTCAAGTGACACCAAAGAGAAAAATACGAATAGAATCAAGGCGTGTCAAAGATACCAAAGTCGAAAAAATCGTAAAACGAAATCATCAAAACTCAAATCAATTTAACGGATTGAGTTATGGAATATACTATCCAATATCAACATTTCTTGGTTAATTAAGTGCATGAAAAACAATTCTATGTTTTCATAGAAGAAATTTCTATTAAACCAAGTGAATATCGTCGAGCGACGAAATCAAACATCAGAGACATAAAAATTATATATTGCACAAATTAATGAAATGTCAACTGAGATATATATATATATATAATGCATGAAGCAGAGTACATCACCGATATACACACCGACGATCGACAGATCGTGGCACAAAAATACATCATACATCATCACAAAAAAATACATCATCTCAGAATGCAAAAATACATCAGCACAGATATCAAAACAAAACATCAAAATGATCCAAAATACATAGCCACCCACACTATCCTACCCAACATCTCTCAGTACAAGATATATCATCCAAAGAGTATCAGGAGAGGCCTCGAAGAAACTCAAGAGGCAGCGGGAGGACCAGAAGCAACTGCAAGCTCAGCAGGAGCAGAGGAGGTGACTGGATCAGCAAGATCGTCCGAAGCATCAGCAGGAGCGACGACTGAAGTGGCAACCTCTGAAGCAGCAACCGTAGTGGCCTCGGGAGCACCAGTCGGAGTATCCACCACAGGAGTGGTGGCAACAGGTGTGCTCTCGGGGGCACCAGCAGACGTAGCAGCAACAGCAGCACCGGAAGAGGTATCACCAGCAGCAGCAGTACCAGCAGAAGTGCCCTCGGGGGCACGAGTCGAAGCACGACAGAGCTCCTCAATGTCCTCCTCAACCATCTCATCAAACTCCTCATCCTCAGACACGGAAGGAGGAAGCTCAACACCCATCTGACGAGCCATACGGCAGACTACCTCCTCGGTACGAGCCAAGCGGGACTCGTGACGACGAAGTATCCGTAGGACTTCATCCAGGGTGGCAGAGGGAGCAGCAGAGGCACTGGCAGAGGCAGGGACAGACGCTGAAGGTGTCGTCCTCTGAACGTGACGAAGCGCCGCAAGAGATTTCTTGACGGCCGTCGCATTCAGGGGAGGACCAAGGGGACGCTCATCGTCACGAGGCAACGTGACACGAAAATGACGAAATACGAGGGTCAACATGCAAGGAAATGGGATATGAGCCGATTTATTGGACTTTCGAATACACTCGAAAGAGTCAATCTTATCGAGTATAATTCGAGCCCAATTAATCGAGCTCCCCATGAAGATCGCATAGATAAGCTTCAAAAATGGCTGGGATGGTAAAGATGAGGAGCCGTACTTGAGAAGCAAGCACGACTTCAGAATCAGATTAAGGACCCACGCATTTGGCTTGAATGATTTAGATGGCACGCCAATCATGGCAGGAGGGATCTGATGGAAAATCTCTGAAAGGATGGTCTGATCAAGAGAAGAAATATCGTCAACCGAGATATCAGAAGGAAGAAGGCCAGACGAAGAGATACCCAAAATCTCTCCTAAGATTTCCGCAGTGAGGACTATAGGAGTCCCCAAAACGGTCGTCTCAACAGAGTGGGTCTGATCGTACTGACCCCGGATCCTATTCGCATAGAAAAGCTTCACTAATCTAGGGTAGGGGTGAGGATTCGCCTTCGGGTCAAATCGAAGGTAATCGAGAAGACCCGACGACGACAGAAGATCGGCTAACCCTATAAAGTCACTAAACTGGACAAAATGCTCCAGAAGCAGAGGGCAATGTTCGATACGGTTATATGCAGCTAGACACATAGGGTCATCGCGACATAACGAAATATCGACACCGCCCACCGGCATCGGACCCTTTCCCTTAGGCTTTCGGGTAGACGTACGAGGGTGGGTGCTAGACTCGGGATGGATAGGAGGAGTGGGTTCCCTATGAGTCTCGGTCTCGGGGTTATACTCCGTATCGGAATCGGTAGGAGTATGGAACGAAGAAGCAGAGGCAAGAATTTTGGCCTTTGACTTGGGTTTGGGTTTCGGTTGACCTCTAGGTTTAGCGGTCGTCGTCCTCTTCTTCTTGAGAGGAGGCGAAGACGACGAAGGTTGGGTGGTCTTGGCTCGACGTTTCGGAGGGGTTGGATGTACGGGATCCGAAGGGTTTGGATCAACGGTCATCGGAGAGGGGCTAGACGGAGTGATCGGAATACGTGTTCTTGACATAGTCGAAGCAAGACACAGGACAAGGAGATCAAACGAAGAAGCCATAGCCGAAAAATAGATAAACCCTAAGAATCCTAAAAACCGAGCAATCCCTAGCTCTAGGAAAGGAAATCTAACCCTAGAAGGAGAAGAGATCACCTAGAAGGAGGGGCCGACGGTAGAGATCGACGGAGACGGCCGGAAAATGGCCGGAGAACGATCGGAAGACGAAGGGTCTTGAGAGGAATCGGGGTTTCGAGCTGAGGGAGAAAGACTTTGGACCGATTAGAATGAGAACAGACCGACTAAACTGAGTTTAAGTCGGTCGAGATCGCAAATGACCAAACAGTCCCTGGCACAACTAGTCGGTCACAGTTCAAGCACTGACCGACTAGATCACGATCTAGTCGGTCAGTCAATGAGCTTAAACCGACTAGTTGCAAACAGTGGCTGAATCCAAGATTTACTGACAAGATTTAGTCGGTCACAGTTCATTGACTGACCGACTAGATCTCAATCTAGTCGGTCGGTCACTGAACATGAACCGACTAAAGAGTTAAAAATTTGAAAATCAATTTCTCTCCACAATACGCTTGGACGATATATCTCAAAACTCTCAATAATCATCTAAACTACACCATTAAACATCGAAAAATCAAAATTTGACGATTACGCACAAATCGAACGAAAAATCAAAAATATCACATAAATTCCGAAAAATCCAATAATTCTAGCATGAATGAGATATTGCCAAATATAATAGCATGCAAAATTATTGAATGAAACATGAATCCTATATCTCGGATTCACCCATAATCCCCAATTCTCGACGTAACCGCACAAAGGAGTCCTCCTTTAGGGGTTTCGTGAAAATATCGGCGATTTGCTTTTGGGTTTCAACGTACACTAAAATGATGTCCTTTTTAGCAACATGATCATCTAAAAAGTGGTGTCGGACATCTATGTGTTTCGAACGGGAATGGTGTACCGGGTTCTTGGAAAGACATATTGCACTTTGGTTGTCAACCATGATAGGGCAAGTATCACAATTTATACCAAAGTCTTTAAGTGTGTGTCTCATCCAAAGAACTTGAGCACACGCGGCACCGGCGGCAATATATTCCGCCTCGGTGGTTGAAAGTGATACGGAATTTTGCTTCTTGGAAAACCAAGAGACAAGAGAATTTCCTATAAAATGGCAAGTGCCACTAGTACTTTTCCTGTCGGATTTGCATCCCGCATAATCGGCATCACTATATGAGATTAACTCATATGTGCTAGATTTCGGATAAAGTAATCCAAAATCTAAAGTGTAACTTAGATAGCGAAAAATACGCTTTACCGCTACTAAGTGAGATTCCTTAGGTTGAGATTGATAACGAGCACATACGTATACGGCGAACATAATATCGGGCCTACTTGCGGTAAGATAAAGCAAACTACCTATCATACCTCGATATAGACGAATGTCTACATCCTTACCGCCCGTATCCTTGTCAAGATGCGTAGTAGTGCTCATTGGAGTCTTTTTCCCGGAAGCACTCTCCATTCCAAATCGCTTTAGCAACTCCACCGTATACTTCGTTTGGTGGATGAAGATTGCATCGTCCATTTGGCGAATTTGGAGACCTAAGGAATACTTGAGCTCACCCATGTGGCTCATCTCAAATTGTTCCTTCATAACATTAGAGAACTCTTCGCAAAGAGCAAAGTTAGTAGCACCGAAAATGATATCATCAACATATATTTGAACTAAAATTATATCATTATTCGCATGCTTAACAAAAAGTGTAGAATCGGCTTCTCCCATTTTAAAATTCAAATCCAAAAGAAAATTCTTTAGGCGATCATACCAAGCTCGAGGAGCTTGTCTTAAGCCGTAAAGCGCTTTCTTTAGTTTAAAAACATGATTTGGAAATTTTTCATTTATGAAGCCCGGAGGTTGAGAAACGTAAACTTCCTCAACAACATCTCCGTTTAAAAATGCACTTTTAACATCCATTTGAAATAATTTAAAATCCTTATGGCATGCAAAAGACAATAATAATCTAATTGATTCTAATCTAGCTACCGGAGCGAAGGATTCTTCGAAATCAACACCTTCCTCTTGTCGATAGCCTTGAGCAACTAACCGAGCTTTGTTCCGGACGACGACTTGGTTTTCGTCGGTTTTGTTCTTGAAGATCCACTTTGTCCCTATGACGGTGTGGTTCTTCGATGGCAATGGAACAAGCTCCCAAACTTCATTTCTCTCGAATTGAATGAGCTCCTCCTCCATGGCTAAGATCCAAGCGCTATCTTCGCATGCTTCATTAATATTCTTTGGCTCTATCGACGAGGCAAAGGCACAATAAGCGAAGTAGTTCACTTGCGATCTCGTCTTGACACTATCATAGATATTGCCAATGACTTGCTCATGAGGATGGTCACGAACGGTATGAAGCCGTTTGGGACTACCTTGATCACTAGGAACATTCTCAACAACTTCGTTAGTTGGGTTAGTCTCAATAGAATCAATAGAATCATTAGACTTAGAATTATCAAATGAATCACATAAAACATCCATTGAATCATTATCATTTGAAATTCTAGTTGGAACAAATCCTTCATTAAAAGAAACATGAAGCGACTCCTCGATCGTTGAGGTTCGTTTGTTGAATATCCGGTAGGCTTTGCTACGCGAAGAGTATCCAACAAAAATCCCCTCATCGGATCTTGGATCGAATTTGTCCAAACTACCATATGTGTTCTTAATAAAACATTTCGAACCAAAAACACGAAAATGTTTAACTTGAGGCAACCTACCAAACAACAATTCATAACAAGTTTGTTTAGTGCTGGGCCTCAAAAGTATTCTATTAAACACATAGCAAGCGGTGTGTACCGCTTCCGCCCAAAATTGATGGCCAAGTTGGCTATCATCAAGCATAGTGCGAGCACACTCCACTAGCGTCCTATTCTTTCTCTCAACTACACCATTTTGAGGAGGTGCACGAGGGAAAGAGAAGGTGTGAGTAATACCAACTTCATCACAAAATGTCTCAAAAGACTCATTCTCAAATTCACCTCCATGATCACTACGAATAGTGACAATGGTGGTTCCTAAGAGATTTTGTACTTTCTTAACAAAAATTGTGAAGTTTTCAAAAGCTTCATTTTTATTACACAATGAAAATACCCATGTAAATCTTGAATAGTCATCTACAATGACAAGTCCATATCTTGCATTTCCTAAGGAAGCAACTCTAGTTGGCCCAAAAAAGTCTAGATGTAATAGCTCTAGTGGCCGTTTAGTAGAAATGCTTTTCTTAGGTTTAAATGAAGATTTAGGAAGCTTGCCACGTTGACAACAATCACAAAAACTTTTCTTTTCAAAAACAAGCTTCAGAAAACCTTTAATGGAATTTAATTTTGAAAGCTTATAAAGTGTTCCAAAGTTCACATGTCCAAAGCGTCGATGCCATAAGTGTTGTTCACTTGTGTTGGCAACGAGACATTGTTCATATGACTTAGGAAGATCCAAAATATAAATATCTTTATGACGAGTTCCGGAAAACAATAATTTATCATTATCTTTTCTTAAAATGTGACACAATCCTTTCGCAAAGCTAACTTTGTAACCTTTGTCACAAAGTTGGCTTATTGAAATAAGATTATGATTTAAACTACTAACAAGATAAACATCACTAATTAGGGGTTTAGAAGGGTTACCGACTTTACCAACACCTATGATGGTTCCGCTCTCGTTGCCTCCAAATACGACGCGGTTTCCATTTGCTATGGGAACCACTCCGGAGAGCAAACTAGCGTCACCCGTCATGTGTTTTGAACACCCGCTATCGAGTATCCAATTTCACTTGGAGCTAAATTTAAATTTGTTGCTCCTTTTCTTTTTCTTTTCCTTGAGTACCTAAAGATAGAGAATTTCATATCATGGTACCCAAGGTCATTGGGTCCAAAAGATTAGACCTTTGGAAGCCAAGTCCAATTGGACTTAGACTTCCCCACATAATTTCTACTATGCACAACATCCGAAAAATAAGCATTCATATACATTTGTTTTTCGTCCATGCTTGTGTCCTTTGGGCTCCAAATTGTGAAAATCTTGGGAGCCCTCATCCTATTGGGTGTATGCATTCGACGTTGATTTCTACGTGATGCATGTTGTGGATAGGCATACGGGACATGATGGAATGGTGCACGATGAGAATTATTCATATGATGTTGTGGGTGAACATATGCATGTGAGGGAACACGTGCATGAGGGTGTCTCACATTGTGTGCACGTGCCCGAGAATGTGTTGCATAAAAATCATCATATGTGTGAGCCGGTGGAGTAGGACGTGTGTTCCTACGTGGCATGGTATGAGTGTACATGTAGGCATGCCCCTTCTTTGGAGGTCCACCCAAAGTGGGTTTCTTTCCAAAAGAGGGTGTGGACGAGGTGTAAGCACCATTGGTAGATGAACTACCAATAGAGTGTTTGCTCCCACTCGTTGAGGCTTCGGAAGTTGGCCTTACAAAGGTAGTGACCGACTTGGATGCATTTCCCATCATATACCCCAAGCCAATGTGGTGTTTGGCCGGAAGTAAGTCTTTTAGGATATTATCCAAGTGGCCCTTACCCTTGTTGAATTTGTTGATTCGGCCCAATGTGTCCTCATATTTCTCTTTGAGAGAACGCAAAGAAATATCCAAAGTGGATATTTGCGATGTGAGCACATAGACACGAGATTTAAGATTCTCGTTCTCAATACTCAAAGTCGAGTTTTGAGAAGTTAAATCCGCTATCTTATGTTCTTCCGCATCCTCAATGCTAACATGTTCAAGTTTAGATTTGAGATTAACAATCTCATTTCTTAACTCTTCAACAACGGTGTCGTTGTTGGTGATGATAGTCTTAGGCGAGGTTTGAATGCTAGCTAGGTCATCTTTTACCTTAGTATATCTATTTACTAATTTAGTGTATTTTGACCATATTTGAGAGTTAGCATTCCTAAGGTCATCCATAGTTACCTCATCGTTGCCTTCGTCATCACTATCATCGGAAGAGGAGGATCCTTGATCATGCTCCTCTCTTGCCATGAAGCACATGTGCGCTTGCTCCACTTGCTCATCGTCCGACTCTCCGCTTGAGGAATCCTCGGAGTCGGTAAACGTTGCTCCGACAAGTCCCTTCTTGTTTCCTTTCTTGTATTTCTTGGACTTGTCATACTTTGGCGCTTTCCACTTCTCCTTTTGCTTGTTGAGAGGACACACCGCTTTCATGTGTCCTGGCTTATTGCACTTAAAACACAAAGGAGAGGAAGAGGCGTTAGGAGAACCAAATTTAGCTTTGTTCTTGAAGTTACCTTTTCGGAAGAAACGGTTGAACTTCTTGGCCATGAGTGCCATGGACTCCAAGTCCAACTCGTTTTCCGAGTCTTCATCATCGGTTGATGTGGATGTGGATGGAGCGGCCTTGAAAGCAATAGCCTTCTTCTTTGGCTCGTCTTGCTTTAGATAGGACTTCATCTTTTCCTGCAATTTGAGCTTGCTATCCTTGCGTACCTCGTATGACATTAAAGTACCCATTAGTTGAACTACGGTGTACTTGTTCATGTCATTACCTTCCTCGATGGCGAAGGTGCGCTTTTCCCAAGAAGAGGAAAGTCCTTCGATAAGCTTCGAACACTTCTCCTTTTGGGTGTAGGATTTGCCAAGAGCCTCTAACTCGTTTATGATGTCGACGAAGCGAGCGTAATACTCCTTCATCTTCTCGCCCTGTTGCATATGAAACATTTCATAATCTTTGTTTACAACTACGAGTTTAGAGTCTCTTACCCGACTCGTCCCTTCATGAAGAATGAGGAGGGAGTTCCAAATTTGATATGCACTCTTACATGTGCATATCTTATTGAAGTCCCCGGGCTCCAATGCGCATTGCAAGGCGTTCATTGCCTTGGCATTGCTTACCTCCGCGGCGACCTCCGCGGTTGTCCATTTCTCGAAGTCTTCTAGAGGGGGGGGGGGTGAACAGTACTTTAAAATAATAAGGAGTATAATTCCAAATTAAAATGCAAACAACTACCAAATCAATTTGCGGAAGCTTAAATTGAATGACAACACAAAATTAACAACGCAAACAAGAGATGTTACTGGGTTTGGATCCACCCAAGTCTCCCCGACTTGTACCCGGTGATCCTACGTCCCAACCACCCGGATCCCCTCCGGATACTTGAGTTAGAAACCCTAACTCAAGATTTCCACTATGAAATACTTGTGAAAAACCTCCACAAGTCAAATCATACAAAATGTAATTTGTGACTCCCACAACCCGGGATCACAACCACACTCTCACAACCGAGAGTGAAACTTACAAATCAAATATGAAATGAAATAAGAAAAACTTCTTACCGAACAAAATACATATGCCTTGAGTATTGCTTACGAATTAGGGCAAGGATGATTTTGGGGAAGAAGTGGCACCAAACCCTAGCTCCAAGATGTAGAACAACGATGGAGAGCTTTGGGGATGTTGGTGACCTAGAATCAAGCACTTGGCTTGGAAGGCTTCACACTCAATGAATCTCTCTTTGGAAGTAAGAGTTAGGAGAGATTATTGAATGGAGGGAATGAGCTTTGAATGAGCTTGGATTGATTTCTCTTGAACTCTAAACTTGCATTAATATCAGCCTTGGCAGCAATGAATGCAGCCCAACAAGTATATATAGGTTAGAGGAGAGAGAGAGAGAAAAACGTTTCAATTAAAGCTCCAACGGCTCTTTTCTGAACCCAACTAGTCGGTCAAAGAACAACCACCGACCGACTAGTTCATCAACTAGTCGGTCGGTCAATTAACGTAAACCGACTAATGATTAAACTGAGAAAAGATCAAAGTACAGACTAAGGAACTAGTCGGTCTAAGAAGAGTAGCTGACCGACTAGTTTCACAACTAGTCGGTCGGTTACTCAACGTGGACCGACTAACAGATAAAACTGAAGTCTGAGAAGAATTAGACTTAGTCGGTCCAAGAACAAATGTTGACCGACTAATTCACCAACTAGTCGGTCACCAAATGAACATAGACCGACTAACAATAAACAGTAAGTATGGTGAAAAATTTGACATGTACAGTAAACTAAACTAGTCAGTCCAAGAAGGAAAGTTGACCGACTAGTTCATCAACTAGTCGGTCGATCAATGAGCACAGACCGACTAAAGATAAACAGTAGCTCAAGCTCAAATGTGCATGTTCAGGGAAAGCTCAACTAGTCGGTCACAGAAGCATCACTGACCGACTAGTTCACAAACTAGTCGGTCGGTGAGTCAACTTAGACCGACTAACTGTAAACAGTAAAGAGCTAAGAATTAACTGACAGAAACTAGTCGGTCCAAGAAGCTTGGCTGATTGACTAGATCACCATCTAGTCGGTCAGTTCTTCTTCTTGAACCAACTAACATGCACAAGAAGTCCCGAATCGAAGCGCGAAGCTTTGGGAAGAATTGTATGGACTTCTAATAAGATCCTAGAGCTAAGATATGAGCGTTATGAAGAATTAAAACGTAAGACCTACTCAAGGCTTAACATTCTACGAAAGAAGCTTAAAGACTATTAAATAAACTTGACGATACCGTCTTCAATAGCTTCAATCGAATCTTCATGACTTCTAAATAGGTCCATAAGCTTCAACGAAGCTTTAGGCATACGATCACGTGCTTTGAGAAGTCTTGAGACGTCGTTATTGATATTCATGTGAATTTGGCGACGATCTCCATAACTGCGCTCACAAAGTGTTAGTTCATATTATATTTATGTTTGTTCATCATCCAAAACCAAATCCGGGGAGTCCAATATCCAACACCCATCACCACCCCCAGAGGGTGGTGACTCTGCTTGATATATTCCCATCCAGTTTTTACCGCCCCCTATTTTTAGTGCCCATCTGTCTTTGTGGGGCCCTGCTTTACCACAGCTTGGGGGAGGACCCACTCAGGCATCAGGTCCCAGTTTTATTTTTATTTCCATTTTTTTCTTTTATTCTCATCCCCCTAGCATATATCTGCATTTTCATGATCACATCATATCGCTAGCATCGTCATGTCTTGCTTGGGGGAAGTCAATTTTTCTGTGTGCTGTCGTGTGATGTTTTCTGTGTGTGCTTGTTTTATATGTTGTGTCATTTGATTTTCTATTTCTATTTTCCGTTTATATGTCGTGTGGTGTGATCTTTATCTTTATTTTTATTTTCAGTTTTGTATGTGCGTTTTTCTTGTTTTTCATGTCTTTTGTGTCGGTGCGTATTCCCCCCCATTTTCATTGCCCTCCCGTATTTACTCTTATTGCATTGAGGGCAATACAAGTTTCAGCTTGGTGGAGTCGCACTTCATGCGTCATTTGTGCCGTTTTTGAGTCGTTTTCATCGCGTCTTTATTTTTTTTCCTTTTCTTCTTTTTATCTCTTTCTCCTAGAGATGAACCCTATGATGAATTGCCACAAAAATCACACACACACACACACCTAGCATGGCTTTGATAATCACAGTCGCTAACCCTAGGAAGTCGAGTCCTCTTGCATTTCATGCATCGTGGGTCCACTTAGCCTTTTTGTGAGTCGTATGTCGTGACTAGCGTTTGGTGTGCTTCTACTTTGTGATTGTGTTTTATATACCTGTTCAGGAATGACCCCTAGATTATCATGCTTCGATTTAAATATGCGGTATTTGCTTCTCTTATCTACTTCTGATTGCATGACTATGTATATATCGTATGCTTCACTTCGCATGTGTCGGGATTCCACGGTTAGAACTTGGATAGCCCATTTTATCCTATGCTCTGATTAGCGAGACATTTCCCTTGCCCAAGTGTTTAGAATCCGATTTCTTTTTTTTATTTTACTTGGTGCAAATCCCCTCATCGTGTACCGTTCTCCCACTTGGGAGAGTACACATGTATATATCCCAAAATCCAAAAATCCAAAAAAAGAGAGAAAAGAAAAACCCAAAAAGAAAAGAAAAGAGAAAATAAAGAATATATATATATATATACTTATGTATAGCCAAAAATCCAAAAAAATTCATATATCCACAACCCAAAAAATTGTGTGTGAATATTTCCTTACCTACCGAGAATAAAGGGAAGGCGAGAATTTGCACCGATTGTCCTATTCCACATCATCTCAACCCCCATCGCTTTCGAAAACACTTGGAATAGGGAATTTCTAGCTATTATCTTGGCGATAATGTGGTGATGTCCGAGTCCCGACCTGTGGAGTCCTTGACACATGATGCGTTTCTATTCTCATACTCTTCGCATGCGTGCTTGAGCTATATATTCGTCGCTATTTCTAAATCGAATCGATATTTGGGTCATTTCTTGGATTTGTGTATATGTAGTTTATAGCACAATGTAGATAGCGACACCGTCTGCTAGCACATGACCGCGCTCACTCGCGCTTCACCGTGTGGGCCCACGACACTTGTCTGGACTCGTATTCCTTGGTTTAGTGATGTGATTTGGCGTTTGCTTGCTTGGTGTGTCGTTTTTTATTTTATTGGCCCTGACGGGCGATTTAGGATTTAGAGTTCTCTTTTCTCTCTTTCTCTCTATTTTCTCCCTCCGAGCTCCTACTCTCACTCGTCTTCCTCAAGGAGGAGGAAGGGTTCAGCTTGGGGGATTTTGACGTGCGTTTATAATTCATATATTCACGCACGTATTCTTTTGTATTTTTCCGTTATTTTCCGCCTTCTCGTATCCGCTTTCTCGTATTTTCTTGTTTTCTTTCACTTCTCCATGTTGTTACGTGTTTGCAGGAGTTTGCCAACATATGGGACATATAACGACGATATCATAAGTCCCCGAAGAAACGGGAGGCGTCACGCGAGATCCAGGGGGCAAAACGACAAAGATCGCCATCTTTCAGCCCCCACCCGATCGGTTGGACTTATCCAACCGATCGGGTGCTGCACGAGTGCACCACCCGGACAGCAGCTGAAGCTACGGGAGCATCAACCGACCGGGTCGCCGATCGGTTCAACCCGACTAACTTCTCGGGAAATTGGAGCTGAAATCCAACCGATCGGGTGATCTTCACCCGATCGGTTCATCTGTAGCCGTTTCCTCGAAGTGATGACCCGGAGAGCTCACCCGATCGCCAGCAGACCGTACCAAAACTTCCGAAGTCTCTGTCTTTTTGGGCAACAATTCCAACCGATAGGTTGATTTATCAATCGATCGGTTCACCCGATGAGCTCAAGATCCAAACGACGAGCAGCTTCCGCCAACCGACCGTGTCGCCTGACCGGGTGAAATTTTGAAGATTGCTGCCGAAGTTCGCAGCAGGTCACCCGATCAGATAATTCTTCACCCGATCGGGTGATGTCGTATTCTATATATAGAAGCCCTAGGTTTCCAGAAAACGGGGGTTGTTATTTTTGCTGTTTTCTCTCCATTTTGTGCCGGCTAGAATTTATTTGATATTTGTAAGTTGTCTGATCTTTACCAAACTTTAGTATAGTGTTATTTGCATTGCTCTTACTACTTTTCAATTGCCTGATTATGTTTTTAACGGTCGATTTTCATTTAGATCGCTTTTTAGCAAATATGTGTGAGTAGTTCCCAAATCTGGGATTTCGGTGGAAACCCCTTCCTGGATTCTCCCTAATGCGTCCATAGAACTAGGAAATCGATAGGGATTAGGAATCTATCCGTTACGTGGGGTGTTTCATTGTCATCGGCGGAAAAAATACCGCCTTTGACCGTTGGGCCGAGGGGGAATAAACTTGGCGGTTGACTCCTTAGCCATAGCTCACAACCTTAGCGTAGACATCGAATCCTAGCGCACTGGAGCGGTAGGATGATATGTTGGGAGTTATTTGCGAGCTTAGTGCTCCCGTAGTCGGTCAGTGTTAATGGACATGGGAATGCCCAATGACCAAACCCGGGAAGTCCGGCGTGTCATCCTGTGCACCGACCGGAATATCGGGCCTATGGGACGCCAATATCACTCTTAGAGGCAGCGTCTCACCACTATACCCTAATTTTGATCGATATCTCATCCGTTGGCCGTATTGGCGAGAATCGCAGGATAGGGTGGAAACCAAAGTCCTAGGTTTTCCATTTATATTGTTTATCCCTCGCATTCTATTTCCGTGACAACCAATCTACCGATTCGGGCTAGCTCACCCATGGGGTGATCCTTTCTGACACAAGCACAACCACGCCTCCCTGAGTTCGACCCCCAAGCCACACTACAACACCGTGCGCTTGTGGTTATAAATATTTAAATCTCACGCCCCCAACCATATATTACACACATCTGACACGCACCAAGTGGGGACGTCAATCACATTTTGGTTCATATTGACTATTGGGTGTATTGTTTTTATTTCAGTTAAATGACGGTATTTTGGTGTCTTCTGGAGTCAATATTGCATGTCGGGACCAAAGCGCATTTATACGACAAAGATCCGATGGCCAAAGATGAGGATTTGAAGTTTTGGAGCTTCAACCGATCGGGTGGACAGATCCACCCGATCGGTTCATGCACACGTATCAGACTCGAGGAGGAGCAAGCAAAGAAGCAAACCCCAACCGATTGTTTAGTGATCGGTTGGGAGTGATAGTGTTCTATATTTTGTGAGAAGAACTCACCCAATCGGTTGACACGTCAACCGACGGGGTGGCCTTTTCTTCCCCTTTCGTGCACTGCTGATGCATTCATTAAATATATGCTACCATTCCAGTGGGATATTG
Source organism: Scilla litardierei (assembly GCA_030789695.1). Classification (NCBI taxonomy): domain Eukaryota; kingdom Viridiplantae; phylum Streptophyta; class Magnoliopsida; order Asparagales; family Asparagaceae; genus Scilla; species Scilla litardierei. The sequence continues at coordinate 256,564,262 of CM061142.1, read as the reverse complement.
GATTATCTCTTATTTTTTTAGCGTCAGCATCGTCGTTATCTTTCCAACGATAGGTCGCATGCCCAAATCCGATTTTTCTACATTTTTCTGGAATTTTCTGAGCGCAGCTGGGTGCTGAAATTCTGAGCTATCTAGAATTTGAACTTCAACCGATCGGGTGGGCTATTCAACCGATCGGTTGAGCCCATTTTCAGCAGTTTTGAGAAACTGTTTATTTCCACCCGATCGGTTGAACTTCCAACCGATCGGGTGGCCCTTTTTCAGCAGTTTTAGTGCGATTTTGGACCCGAACTGTTAGGGTTTTGTGGGGGGGGCTATAAAAATGAGATGTTGGACGACTTGTAATGGGTTCCCCTCTATTTTTCAGGACTTTTCAGCCCCTTTCATGGGAGCTTTAGATGAGTTTATATTAGGGTTTCTCTTTCAATAGATCTTGTAATGGATTGATGGATTCTAATGCAAGATAAGTATTTCTTCTCTTATTTCTATTGCTTTGTGTTGTTTTCAATAAGCTTGATGTTGAATGTTTGTTTGTCCCTTTTATTGTTTGCTATCATGTTCTTCACCAATGAGCAGTGTTTGATGAACCCTAATATAGGTTAGAGTAGGATTAATGCTTGGGATATTTCATTTGACTTGATTGCATGTCAAGTGTTTGATGGAATGTGTCAATGGGAATGTCTAGCAATCTGAGACCAATCTGTATGGAAACACACTAGATGGAGTTTAGGGTTGGGCTCCGGATGCGTGTCCCGTCAAGATCCACTTTGATGTATTGCTAGAAATCACATTTGACCTATTTGGCCATTAGAGTTAGCTAGGACGTTTTATTGTCATTGGCAGGAGAAAGACCGCCTTTGACCGTCGGGCCAAGGGGAAATAACACGGGAGTTTGGTTTTCTTGACATAGCTCACGTCCTAACGTTGACATCGAGTCCTTGCACGTGGGAACGGCTTGGACGAAATGTTTGGGAACTATCATTGTGGCCTTAATGCTATCGGTTGCGGAGGGTGTTGGACATGGGAATGCCCACCGTCCAAAACCGGGTAGACCTAGCGTATCATCCTGGGCACCGACCGAAATATCAGGCCCATGGGGCACTAGATACCACCTTTTGGGGCAATGTCTTTTCCTGGGTCGAGTCGAATACCAAGGGTCATGAGTGCTCTAGCCCATGTTAGCGGGGATTCATTTCTTGTTTTTTTCATTTCTTTCCTTTATTCCTACACTACCCACTCATATCATCTGTGTAGCTCTCACACAACCTAGGCGAGGCTTGTAGCGTTCAAGCCATCCACCTCCATGTGTTTGATATACCTGAACCCTACACTAACCGTGCACTTGCGGTAAAACGACACCATGCGCTTATCATAAACGGGCAGCCGGTCAAGTTTTTTGGCGTCGTTGCCGGGGAGGCGTTCGGTTTGATATTAGCTTAGCTTGGGCTCGTTAGGATACGCATAAAAACATTAAAAAAACAAATACAATAACCAAGAAAATTTTCCCCCACAATCATATTATATTTTTTTATTCTCTTGTACTATTGACGCCTCTCTATAGTTTTCTTATTTTTGTTGTACATGTATCTTTGCTATTACCATGTGGAGACCAAATTTCGATGCTCAGATGGGAGGCTATGATCCTTATTCATTTGTGGTTTGTAAGATTTTTGGGATGGCAGGGCACGTGCATAATGATTGCCCATTTACGCTTGAGAGCCTTATTCTAAACCAAGGCAAAACATTTTCCCACAACCTTAGCCCAAACACCTCCCATCCATTTCCTCAACCTTATATCCCTCCACCCACACAAGAAAAATCAAGCCATGAGTCTCTCCTTGAAAGAGCCATTTTTAACCAAGAACAAATATTGCAAACCTTTATGGTACCAATCACCGAGACTACACTGAGGAGAGGGGATGGAGGAGAGGATATACCCACTTTCATGGTTGAGATCACCATTCCATCGGCCACCATAGACACATCTCATGCCGATGACCCATTTTTTCCACACTACCACTTGGATAACGAAGTATTTTTTGTAGATGATAGGGAGGATGGGGTGATTTTTCTAGGATCTGTGGGACAAACTTCTCATCTTGATTTGGATACCCCACATGAGTCCTACGAGAGCACCAAGGAGACTACAGAGTTTATGCATACCGGCGTGGAGGATGTGCATGAGGACGAGGACACTACATCCACATACGAGTGGTCCGCTCCACATCCAACTCCACAGCCATCTCTGTTGTTACCTCTTCCTTGGTCTGTGGTCAAGCACAATGATGTCATTCAGGACATCAGGCAGATGGTGGAGCATGAGCATATCGTCGAGGAGAATGTGCATGAGGGCTTGGATACGACGGTCCACTTCATGGAGCCCAAGTCACATCTACCTCTACCGTCACTCTCCACTTCTTCTGTGGCTGAGCATCTACTTGAGCATATTGCCCCTATTCAGGGAGATTTTCATACTCACTCTCACTCCACTTTTGAGTCACGCTTTTCACTTCCTATTTCTTTAGACTCATATATTTTTGACACATCATATCTCTCGCGGGACAGAGGATCTGCTTCCCTTGAGGTAGGCTGCGGTGCGTCACCACCTAGAGAACCACTTCTCATGGAGAGCGAGGATTTGGTTGTCACTAGCACAGAGGATAGCGACCCATTCTCAGGGAGTATTCGTCACCCTTTTATTATTTTTCCATCTTATGTTGACGATTATCTCTGGGATACATTTATTTTGGGAAATGATTTCTTGCCATGGGCTAATGCACCTCATTCTTTGTAGGTTATAGGTGGACACCTACGAGGGATGCTTGGAGGTGCATTGCTTGGGTCCATGGGCACACGTGGCACAGCGCTTCTGGCAGAGCCATAGCAGCAGCAGTTAGAGCAGCTACATGCCCCACTCAAAATTCTGGATCCGCCTATGCTCAGGCATATCATAATCTAGTAGTGTAAATATTTACCGCTTTCTAGTTTAGATTAGAATAATCTCGTCTCCTCTTATTAGCGAGGGGAGCGTATCTACGGTTTGATTTTGCATCATAATAACCCATCATGTCGTGCCCTTCTATCATTTCACACCCATCACCCTATCCTTGTTCTTTCGGCACTTTTCTTGGCCCTGTTATCATTTTTCTCCATGAGACCACTACCACCTCCAAAGGGTGGTGATGCCTGTTTTGCATATTGTTCACTCTCCTCTTTATCTTTTATGCCCCGTATCGGATTTTCATATCTTTTGGGCATAGCTTATTTTAGATTGGGGGAGAGTATCACCCATAGTCATTTTTGTTATTTTTGATGCAATTCCCCTCCCATTTTATCTTTGCCCTCTCATGAGTGATCTTATTGCATTGAGGGCAATGCAAGCTTTAGCTTGGGGGAGTTGCATTTCATGCATGTTTCCTTTATTTTCTTCCATTTTTTCACCTTTTTCATTCATCAAAATTTTTCTTTTCATTTTTATGCATCATTCCCATCATGCATTTTTCTTTCTCCATTTCATTCTTGCCTCTTTCTAGAGATGAACCCTCAATGATATTTTGCCACTCATGCTTCACTTTTCGCATTTGAGCACCTTTTCCCATCACGCTATTTCTTTGATTATTCAATGCTCATATATGTGTTTTGCCATCTTTTGGGTTTATTTGCTATATTTCGAGATTGTTGGTTGTGATTGTGTTTAAGGCATGATTCTAGCTATTTATCATATTTTAATATGCCCCTCTATTTTGAAGTTCCTAGATTTTCACGCTTCATTTCCTAAAAACGGTTATTTTACCATCCTACCCCCGTGCTTCTAACTCTTGCATGAAATACTATATATGTACTCTTATCGCATGTGTTAGCTACCTTTCAACGGGATTAGGATATCCACACCTTTGTTCCGTGCTTTAATTCATGTAGGATTTTCTTGCCATGCTTGGATTTGTCAAAAATTCTCTTTTGTTTTACTTTGTACATCCTCTCTTGTCGTGCATCGTTCTCCCATTTGGGGGAGTGCACACTTTTCATCTTCCACAAAAAAAACATTACCCAAATAAACACTTGTGTACATATTTTTGTATAATGGTCCTTCGGTGTTCTTCGTAACCCGACGCTCTAAAGCCATCTAGCTTGGGATGCATAGGCCGCCCTTGCATTCCATGCGATTCAGCAAGTTTGCAAGACAAAAATATTAAAATCAAATCATAAACAACAAAAACAAAACAAAAAACAGAAATATGTATATATGCCACATTCTCCCCTTTTCCCTCGCTCTCCACATCTACTATATTTGATATCACCATTGTATATAGGGAAGGCGAGAGTTTGTACAAAGTGATCTTTTCACATCTTCTCCATCTCCTTTTGAAAATACAAGCAAGGCAAGAAAGTGTTTCAAAAATCAAAAACGACAAGTGTGTGGTGATTCCTTACATCCAAGTCCTTTATAGTTATTCCCATGATTCATATCTATTCTTTCTTACTTCTTCATGCATGCATTGGTATCTAGTATTCACCGTTTTGAAAGATTTGATATGAATTTTGAGCTTCCTCATATTTGGGCATATTATCTACTATAACATGCTATGATAGCTATGCCTTTGCTAATGTCAGGCTTCTATCTCTTTTGTGCTACTGATATGAACCCATGATGCTATATTATGAGATTGAATTCTTGAATTAGATTGTGATAGGCTTTTCCCTTGTGCTTAATTGTGTGGTGATTACATTTGTGTTTTAGAGAGGGTGATATAGGATTCTTCGCCTTCCTTTCTTGCTCTCGCACCTGATCTTCATTCCAAGTCGTCTTCCTCGGGACGAGGAAGAGTTTAGCTTGGGGGCTTGACGCGTGTTCATATTTCACCTTTTGCACAAGCTCTTCATCGTGTTTTCATATGCGTTTCATCTCATTCCATGTTGTATATATCACATTTTGGTTCATATTGACTATTGGGTGTATTGTTTGTATTTCGGATAAATGTCGGTATTTTGGTGTCTTCTGGAGTCAACATTTCATGTCGGGACCAAATCGTGCTTATACGGCAAAGATCCGATGGCCAAAGATGAGGATTTGAAGTTTTGGAGCTTCAACCGATCGGGTGGACAGATCCACCCGATGGGTTCGTGCACATGTATCAGACCCGAGGAGGAGCAAGTAAAGTAGTAAACCCCAACCGATCTGTTCAGTGATCGGTTAGGTGTGACAATGTTCTCTGTTTTGTGAGAAGAACTCACCTGATCGGTTGACACTTCAACCGATCGGGTGGCCTTTTCTTCCCCTTTCGTGCAGTGTTGATGCATTCATTGAATATCTGTTATAATTCCAATGGGTTTTTGGGTGATCTCTTATTTTTCTAGCATCGGCATCGTCGTTAGCTTTCCAACGATATGTCGCATTCCCAAATCCGATTTTTCTACATTTTTCTGGAATTTTCTGAGCGTAGCTAGGTGCTGAAATTTTAGGCTACCTGGAATTTGAACTTCAACCGATCGGGTGGGCTATCCAACCGATCTGTTGAGCCCATTTTTAGCAGTTCTGAGTTACTGTTTGTTTCCACCCGATCGATTAAACTTCTAAACGATCAGGTGGCCCTTTTTCAGCAGTTTTAGTGGGTTTTTGGACCCGAACTGTTAGGATTTTGTGGGGGGGCTATAAATATAAGATGTTGGATGACTTGTAATGGGTTCCCCTCTATTTTTAGTGCTTTTCAGCCCTTTTCATGGGAGCTTTAGATTATTTTAGATTAGGGTTTCTCTTTCAATAAATCTTGTAATGGATTGATGGATTCTAATGCAAGATAAGTATTTATTCTATTATTTCCATTGCTTTGTGTTGTTTTTAATAAGCTTGATGGTGAATGTTTGTTTGTCCCTTTTATTGCTTGCTATCATGTTCTTCACTATTGAGTAGTGTTTGATGAACCCTAATATGGGTTAGAGTAGGATTGATGCTTGGGATATTTCATTTGACTTGATTGCATGGAAAATGTTTAATGGAATGTGTCAATGGAGATGTCTAGGAATCTGATACCAATCCGTATGGCAACACACTAGATGGAGTTTGGGGTTGGGGTCCGGATGTTTGTCCCGTCAAGATCCACTTTGATGTATTGCTAGAAATCACATTCGACCTATTTGGCCATTAGGGTTAAGCTAGGGCGTTTTATTGTCGTTGGCGGGAGAAAGACCGCCTTTGACCGTCAGGCCAAGGGGAAAAAAATGAGAGTTTGATTCTCTAGGCATAGCTCACGCCCTAGCATTGACATCGAGTCCTTGCATGTGGGAATGGCTTGGACGAAATGTTGGGAGCTATCATTGTGGCCTTTATGCTCTCGGTTGCGGAAGGTGTTGGACATGGGAATGCCCACCGTCTGAAACCGGGTAGACCTAGCGTATCATCCTGGGTACCGACCGGAAGATCAGGCCCATGGGGCACTAGGTACCACCTTTTGGGGCAATGTCTCACCCTGGGTCGAGTCGAATACCAAGTGTCATGAGTGCTCTAGCCCGTGTTAGCGGGGATTCATTTCTTTCCTTTATTCTTACACTACCCACTCAAATCATCCGCGTAGCTCTCACACAACCTAGGCAAGGCTTGTAGCCTTCAAGCCATCCACCTCACTGTGTTCGATATACCCGCACCCTACACTAACCGTGCACTTGCGGTAAAACAACACCACGCCCTAATCATAAACGGGGCGCTGTATCAGACCATCACAGGTTGATAGTAAGCCATGGATTCTAATCAATCATCTCTTTCTTATCTTCCAATCTTTAGTTACAAGGAGAATAAGATCAACTACCAATTTTGGAGCATCAAGATGAAAACTTTATTCATTTCCAATGATGTGTGGGAGCAAGTAGAAGATGGTGTTGATGATTTGGCAGAAGGAGCCACTGTAGCTCAAAAAATGCTCATAAAGAGAAGATCAAGAAGGATGCTAAAGCTCTCTACTTGATTCAACAAGTTGTATATGAGACTATCTTTCCCAGAGTCATGAATGCTTCAAGATCTAAAGAAGCTTTGGATATTTTGAAGGAGTTCATTGGATCTACAAAGGCAATAACTGTAAACCTTCAAACTTTCAGAAAAGATTTCGAAAATTTGACAATGAAGTCATCTGAATCTATACAAGACTTCTTTTCAAGGATCACCGCTATTATTAACCAAATGAGGTCATTGGGTGAAGATCTTGCTGAGCAGAAGGTATTTGAGAAAGTGTTGAGAAGCTTGACACCAAAATTTGATTTTGTAGCAGCAGCAATTGATGAATCAAAAGACCTCTATGTTTTTACAACAAGTGAGTAACTTGGCTCACTTTCTGCTCATGAGGATAGACTTAACAGAGGCAAGGATGATGAAGGAATAATCCAAGACTTTCACCCAAAAGTGACAATAAGCTCACCATTTAGCAATGACAGACCATTTGGTGGTCGTGCAAGATATCATGGCTCAAATAACTTCAGAGTAAGAAAAGGAAGAAGTAATTGGAGACGTGGAAGAACTGGTAGGCAGCAAATGTATCGGCCTAGATTAGAAGTTCAGAATAGATATAAGCCCAAAGAACCCATGATGAAAGCATGTACTCATTGAGGAAGAACTAGCCACGAAATTGAAAATTGTTGGTACAAAAACAATACAGCTCCAAAGTGTTGGAAATGTCAGAAGTATGGACATTATGAGAAGGATTACAGAGAAAACTGAGGAAAGAAGTAAGCTAGCAGAGAAAACAAGGAAAAGGAGCAAGTCAACTATGTGGAAGAAGAAGCTCGCGAAGTTGATAACTTGTTCATGTCAAAATTTGATGATATTCTAGTCAACAACTCCCTCACTTGGTATCTTGATAGTGGTTGCAGCAATCACATGACAAGTAAGCAAGATTTATTCATCAATTTTGAGCCTATTAATGCTAGAGATGTTAGACTTAGCAATGATAGGAAAGCTACTGTAGAAGGAATTTGTGATATTATTATGCTTATTAATGAAGGGAAGATTCAATTAAATATGTGATGTATGTGCTTGATCTAAAACATAATTTGATAAGTGTTGGTCAATTAGTGAAGAATGGCCTTTGTGCTACGTTTGATGAAGATCAATGCAGGATATATGATAAGAAGAGGAGGAAATTTGTTTGTGAGTAAAATGACAAATAACAAGATGTTTCTTACTATGTTCCTGGTCCTAACAATACCAACTTTCTAAGCACCATAATTGAAGATGACTTAGAACTTTGGCATAAAAGATTTAGCCTTTCAATGTGGCTGGCTTAGTTGAATTACCAGAAAAGAAGCTAGTGTATGGTTTGCCATCATTAAAGCAAGTTAAAGGAAAGCATGATTGTGAAGCTTGTATTTTAGGCAAGCAACAGAAGAAGAAAGACCCTTCACATTCAAATTGGAGAGCTTCAAGACAATTGGAATTGGTTCATCCAAACCTGTGTGGCCCAATGTCTGTTAATTCCCTTAGTGGATCAAAATACTTCATGATAGTAGTGGATGATTTCATTAGATACTGCTGGATTTATTTCCTTAAAGAAAAGTCTCAAGCCTTGAGTTTATTTAAGAAGTTTAAATATGAAGCTGAAGGGAAGTTGACATGCAAAATTGGCACTCTCAGATCAGATAGAGGTGGAGAATTCTGCAGCAGAGAGTTTAATGTTTTCTGTGAAGAAAATGGCATAAGGAGACAATTGACAGTCAGTTACACACCTCATCAAAATGGTGTTGCCGAAAGGAAGAATAGAGAGATTATGGAGTTAGCAAGGAGTGCTATGAAGGATAAGAAGATGCCTCTTGAGTTTTGGGCAGAAGCATGTGCAACAGCTATATTTTTCATTAACAGAAGTCCCACTTAAGCTTTGAAGAATAAAACTCCGTATGAAGCACTTAATGGAAACATGCCCAAGGTTACTAATATGAAGGTGTATGGTTGCAAAGCATATGTGTTGAAGCCTGCCAATGCAAGAGGAAAGCTTGATGATAAAAGTAGGCAGGGAATATTTATAGGCTATAACATTGAATCCAAAGCCTATAAAATTTATGATCCAAATACAAGAAGTGTGATTATTAGCAAAGATGTGGAGTTCAATGAAACTGAAGCATGTGAATGGAATGGAAAGGAACCAACTGTGGCAGACTATAACAGGTTGGAAGTGGATACATTGCCTGAAGCAGATCAGCCAGATGCAAATCCTAGCTCAAGTACTACAAATCACAGTTCATATGCAACAAATCACAATCCAGATTCTACAACGAGTAGTTCATATGCTAGTAGTTCCAGCAGCAGTTTCTCAAATTCTCCAAGTGAAAATCAGAATGTGAGGACAAGATTATTGGGAGATATCTATAATGAGAGTTAGGAATTATTTTCTTGTTTTACTGCAGAACCTGCAGATTTTATTGAAGCTTGTGCTGAAGATGAATGGAGAACAACAATGCAAGAGGAGATTACTACTATTGAGAAGAACAAAACTTGGAGCCTGTGTGAGCTACCACAAGGAAAGAAGGCAGTAGATGTTAAGTGGTTGTATAAGACTAAATACAACACTGATGGCTCCATAAACAAGCTAAAAGCTAGGCTTGTGTTTAGAGGATTCACTCAAGTCTATGGAGAAGATTATGAACATACTTTTGGCCCAGCTGCCAGATATGAAACTATAAGAACCTTACTTGCATTTTCAGCCTCCAAAGGATGCGAAGTTAGACAGCTAGATGTGAAATCAGTATTTTTAAATGGTGCATTACATGAAGAAATTTATGTGAAACAGCCTCCAGGATTTGTTAAAGAAAATCAGAGCTCAAAAGTTTATAAACTTCACAACGCCTGGTATGGATTGAAGCAAGCACCTAGAGCATGGTACCAAAGAACACATGAATTCCTGATCAAACAAGGCTATACAAGGAGTGATTTTGAAGCTACACTGTATGTCAAGTCAAAAAATGATAATTTTCTAGCTATATGTCTCTATGTAGATGACCTTATTTATACTAGCAATGAAGAGTCTTGGCTTGACAAATTTAAAAGACAAATGGAGCATGAATTTGAAATGAGTGATTTAGGAAAGCTGCATTACTTCTTGGGACTAGAAATAAAAAAACAGAGCATGAAATACATGTGTCTCAGTAGAAGTATGCTCAATCTATGCTGAACAGACTTAAAATGGCAAATTGCAAATTTTTGGACACCTCTTTCAATGCCAAAGTAAAGCTTGTAGTAGATGAGTCTATTGCTGGAGTAAATGAGAAGCATTTCAGAAGTATGGTGAGATGTTTGATGTATTTGGCACACACAAGACCAGATCTGTCATGTGCTGTAAATCAATTGGCAAGAGTTATGCATAAGGCTAATGTGATTCACATGACAGCAGCTAAAAGAGTGCTGAGATATTTTGTGCGAACCAAATAACTTGGTCTATTTTATGGCAGAGATGAAGCTTGCAAGCTGATAGCATATTCGGACAGTGATTGGCAAGCAGTGGAGAAGATGGAAGGAGTTTGACATGATACACATTATTACTGGGAAAATCATGTATCACATGGGGCACCAAAAGACAGAATTTAGTTGCTCTCTCCACAACAGAAGCTGTGTATATGGCCTTGTCCTATACATCATGTCAAGTAGTATGGATGAAGAGAATTCTGGAAGATCTGAAACAAGAGCAATGTGAAGGTACTGTTATTTTTTGTGATAAAAAGTCTAAAATCCATCTTGCAAAGAATTTCATCAATCAAGGAAGAACCAAGCATATTGATATAAGGTTCACTTCATAAGAGAATTGGTTTCTGAAAAAGCAATTGTGCTTCAGCATTGCAAGTCATTTGATCAATTAGCTGATGGGTTTACAAAGGCTTTTGACATCAAACAATTCATCAAATTCAGAAATGAGTTTGGGCTTAGACCCAGTCTATATTAAAGGGAGGATATGACGGAGTTAATTCAGACTTGAAGTGTGTTCGGCTGTTCAATAAGTGTGTTCAGCCAGCTTCATAAGTATGTTCAAGTTGTGAACAAGTGTGTACAGCCTTAAAGGTAAGTATGTCCAAGTTGTGTACAAGTGTGTACAGTCTTAAATGTAAGTATGTCCAAGATGTGAACAAGTGTGTTCAGCCTTAAAACTAACTATGTTTAGCTGCTGAAGAAAAGGAGCTTAGCTGTATGCAAATTAATTCTGTTATTTGAGAAAGCAAGTCCTTTGATATTTGTGTATATTGTCTAGTGTAGTAAATACTTGTACTAGGTTATGTAAACCTAGACACAGCATAATTGTATGTATGGGTACTATAAGTTGTAGAAGTGAAACAATGATGTATATGTAATTAAAAAAGAAAAAAAGAAAGAAGAGAGAGTGAGATCTCTAAGATTAAGATCAGAAAAAATATCCAAGAAGGGGAAGGAAAAAAGGGCTTCAGCTTTGCCTGGAATTCATGTAAAAAATTCCTGAAAATTTTTTCTTCCTCATTCTTTCAAATTTGTGTTCACGGTTTTGTGTAAACACTTGCAGTGTATTATGTACATACTTAAGTGCTTGTCTGTACACAGATATAATGTAATTGGAACACAGTTATTCCAGTTTCCTGCACATTATTGTTTACACAGATCCTTCTTTGTTTTCTCCTCCTCCCTTCAAAAGATCATGTCTTTGGCCAGTGAGCTTTGCCTCAGCATCTAACACCTTGATGGAGGCTATATATCCTTGATTAGTCAGCCCATTACAACACCGATCTTTGCCCAACATCAAAGCAGCTCTGAAAGCTTTGAATATTTAGTCTCACGTCGGTAAGAATAGTGCATAAGGAGTAGTTCAAATAGGTTTTGTTGGCTTTGACTAACGTAAAACATTCCGTCTACTTCGATCCATTAATCTTTCCTCCACGTTCCCTTGACCCCCGGCAACGAGATTCACATGCTCGAACCTCGAACTTTGCCTGAATCAACAACCGACCCGTGGCTTTTGACATATACGAAACAAATTTTTGATCACGTACTTACAAACCTTCAGGGAAATTAAGACACATTACTGACGGATGACGTCAGCAATAGCTGCATTTTTTCTGACGGGTGCCGACAGCAATAGTTCCACTTTTGCTGATGGCGACCTGCAGCTATAAGTGAAATTTGCTGACGAAAATCGTCAATAAACTTTTACTTACCACTGCGTGCTAACTGGATTGCTGACGGATTTTTACTGTCAATGAATAGTTTCAAAGACATTTTTTTGTGTTTTGCTGATGGAAATTTTCGTAACCAAAAGTCAACTTTCTTGTGGTGACTTACCTACATCTACCAAGAACTCCAAAAATGTCCACCATCTTTTCCTCCTCGGCTCCTCTTCAGGCAACTTGATGTACATATAGGGGTGGGCATCGGGTAAACCCGATTATTTTAAACGGATCCAAATCCGAATCCGAACCAATTCGGATGGGTTAAAAAATATTCTGAAATCCGATACTGATTAATCGGATTCGGATCGAGCAACTCCGAAGTTGTAATCGGATAGCGCACCCAGAACCTAATCCTGATTCCGCACTAGAGGGCTGAATTGTTTCGTCATTCAAGAGGCCCCAAGCCCAATTTCGAACGTTGCCCGCCTACTCTCTAATTTATAGTGCAATTGTTTAAGATATTTGACCGATGTGGGACTAAATAGGCGCGGCAATGCAGCGATCGCTATCTTCTGCAACCGGTTCATGTTCATCATTTAGTCCCACATCGATGGGACAAGAGATAATCAAATTGTTTAAAATAGCACACTTCGGCCAAGCAACACGACCATAGAAAGGCACAGCCCATAGGGCACTCAAACATAACCTCTAAGTGGAAGCCCAATTGCGATTTGTTACCGCCCTACTCTCTAATTTTTAGTACCATTCTTTCTTTGATTTGTCCGATGTGGGACTAAATTTCCCGCACCCATTCAGCGATCTCTCTCTCTCTCTCTCTCTCTCTCTCTCTCTCTCTCTCTCTCTCTCTCTCTTGCGAGCACCCATTTTCTGTGTTTTCATTAGTCCCACATCGGTGGGAGTAAAAAGAATTTAAGTGTTTATATAGATTATTGGGGTTGAGGTTGGTGCGCTTGAAGCGGAATCGGATCGGTATGGTATTTGGAGGTTCGATCCGCTTTCCAGTTCCGAATTAATTCGGTTGACAAATTTTAACCAGAATCCGAATCCGATTTCGAATTGACCGAACATTCGGAGTCGGATTCGGGTACGGAACCGGGTTCGGAATCGGAAACGGGTATTTTGCCCACCCGTATGTACATATATGCCTTTAAAGCCATGCTAAATGGCTAATATATCTCTCTCTCACAAACTCCTTGACTCTGAGCTCAAGCTACTCTCTAGAAAAATTTGATACATCGTGTAAAAATCTCTGACAAAGAGAGTGGAGTATTACTGCCCATGATCTGAAGACATGCTATCACATATTACATACATAGACTCCCAAAGAATACCAATACTACTAGTTGTTCTCTTTACTCCTCCATTTTCTTTGCATCTGTTGACATCACGAAGATGGAGTTTTGCTCCTTATGCAAATGTGGAAATCGGGTTAATACCGAGAAAATGTCTTCTCTCCTTATTAGATTTTTCAAAACAGCTACAACACATCATAGGTTCTAAGATTTTTCTTTCCAGAATATATATAGTCTCTAATATTGCTTAAATCTTCTTCACAATTTTTTGCTCAAATCTTCTTCACAATTTTTTGCTCGATCACAAGATCTTAAATCTCATGCTTTATAGAGTTTAGCAACTTTTTTATCTAAGCAGCATCCCACTTTCATTCGGCTGCATTACCTAATGGAGGATCATCAATCAAATGGCTTTTCACGATTTTGTATCACGGAACATATGATTTTTAGCAAATCAAATCTCATTGATTTTTTATATTTTACTTGATTTTTCTTTTGCTTGATGGCTATGGAGCTCACCACCATTTAGTTGCCACTTTCCCAGGCCAGGAGAATTTGAAGCATAGCAAACGTAGGGAACCTCATTTTGTCATGCTTGTTATTACGAAAACTGATCAGAAAGGTGTACATATTGTGCATATATGTTTGTATAATATATGTAATCAGTGTGGGTTATGGATATGGTGGTGTAACCCAATGTACTCGAGACTTTTCTCTTTGGGTATATCCTTCTTACATTTGAGGACCCTTTACCACAGGCATGTCTGATATGGCAGTGTCACATTTGTCCGTGGGGAATCCCTCAAATAAAAAAAAAACAAAATTTTACCCTCACCCAGCTTTACATTTATTTGCGGAAAAAAACACACTCCTACCCTTTTTGCATTATGGTCCTTTTCGCATCCGTTTTTACGTGCTTGCTCCCCATTTACCCCCGACTCTGCCGATATGCACACCCACACTTTTTGTTCCTTCCTGCTTTCACGCCTCCACCGCTGCCATGGTCGTTTGGGTTTGTTTTTGCTCCGTGCACCAAGTGGACATGCAATTTCTAGTATATGTATATATATATGTATATATATGTATATATATATAACCAAAAATGTACCTAAGAACGTGCACAAGTAGAATTACCTGCGCACGCCCCCTCTGTTTGGGGATTTAAAGAATTTTTTTTTTGAATTTTTTTGCAGTAGGTAGATATACTTGTTATGTAGATCTCCACAAAATTTCAGGTCAACCAAACTCCATTTGGGCATCACAACATCCATCACAAAAACGTTGCTCAAAACTGTCCAATGTTTTTGTCTGCACAGTTTTGCTCAACGTTTTTGTGATGGATGTTTCGATACCCAAATGGTGTTTGTTTGATCTGAAATTTGATGGGGAGCTACATAACAAGGATATCTACCTACTGCAAAAAAAATTCAAAAAAAATATACTTTAAAACCCCGAACAGAGGTGACGTGCGCGGGCACATTAACCCCATACACACTCTCTCACACACTCTCTCTCTCTCACTCTCTCTCTCTCACAATGATATCATTCACACACACACAAATACAGCATATATATAAATTGTGTAATTGATGTTAATTAAAATCATATATGTTGTATTTGTGTGTGTGAATGATATCATTGAGTGTGTATTTTAATTCGTAAACAAACGCATATAGGTATATGCCTCTTTAGCGGAAGATGCTTGGTAACTGCCAATGTCACTTTCAATTTTACTGTTGGATATTTTGCAAATTGTTCAAGTTATGGCAGCGCGAAACAAAGAGAGAAAAAGGTATGTGAAAATAGGGCAGTTAGATGTCTCCTTCCTTGGCTACAAAGATGTAAATGTATCTCACTCGATATTTTTGGAAATGAAACTTCAAACTTTAACATTTGAACAGGTTCCCCCCATCGAGATCCCAACATCCACTTACGGCTCGCCTGAGTTCACGCAAGAAGGAACCATTTGTCCGGTGAGCAGCCGCAGTGGCTGGGGCAATCAATAAGGGAGCTCTATCACCGACGAGGTCCCCTCCAGATTAAAAACTAAACCACCATATTTCTCTCTCATCTCCCCTTTCCAATTAACTCGATCAACTCTATCTCTCTCTTCCATTTGCTCCGCTCTTCTACGAGACCGATGAAAATTTACATTAATCTAGCTCAAAGGCGTGCTCGTGCTACTAAGAGAAGATGATCGAAGAGGAGGAATGTACACAATTTGATTGAATTCTCAAAGACGGGAAGGAGATGTCGATCTGGATCTCATCTTCTCTACGGTAATCGACGCTAGATATCATGCGTCCATGGTTAGTAATACACGAGAAAATATTACAATTTTAAAATTTACTCAGCTACTTTTACTAGATAAAATGAGAAATGAATCACAAAAAGGCAATTGGGGGAGGGGGAATAAATTGGTTGACAAATTTAAGCAGCCTCAGGCTGCTCCGCTGCTCTGAAGAACTACTCTCTCACAACCACTTGGAGTGGGTACTGTGAGGGATAAAGGGGAGCCGCGTCTATATGGGCCCCACCGTCGGTGGTTCTGTTGTAGTGTTGATGCTAAAGGGTTTCGTGGGTCATTATAGCTATAAAATCGATATCAGGCCTAAGTCAGACGGACGACGAAAACATAAAAGCAGCAAAAAAACAACTTAATGTTGTGAAGTAGAAACATGTTTAGAGAAGGTTGAGATCTAGTAAGCCCCTAGCCTCCTTTATATAGTATTCATATTGGTTACTCATGTGTGTGGATACCCAATAGACCCAATGGGTCCTATTCATAACACTTCCCCTTATCCAACCAACGTGGTATACTCGACTTATGAATATTGAATGATTCATTAGTACTAATGAGTATCTTAAAGGGTGGATACTTCTAGGTCCAAGTTAGGGATGACTGCCTCGTTAAAAACCTTTAGATATGGAAAACCCTGTGAGAAAAAACCAATAGCGAAGGGAAAAGAGTACAGCACTCCATAACTTCCCCTGATTTGGGGATGTGTCCAGGGGTGGATACTTCTGTATCTAGAGTCACTGTGGTTGCCTCGTTAAAACCATGACTATGGAAAACCCTGTGGGAAAATCACTAGCCAAGGAAAAAGAGCACAACTCTTTAGTTGACTCCCCCTTATCTGATCAAGCTTTAGGCTTGCAGATATCCTATATATCTATACATTAATCTCCTATGCGTCTATACATCCATCTCATCTACAACATTCCGAAAGCAAATGTAAAGTACAAACATCATCCATCTATACAAGTTTCACTCATATAAGGCAGTAGCTGAAACTAAAGGAGCACTGTGAGTTGGTAGACATCTCCACGTCTCAATCGTCATTTTCTACAATGTACTTCAGGACTTGGCTTTGTATATTCTTGAACTGCTTCTTGGATGATGAGCTTCTCGGGATGGTAGGAGGATGTAGACATTGGGGTCGTCAAGTTGGACGATCCAAATTTAGCTCCAAGTTTGGGAGACCCAAGTACAATGGTCAAGTGAGTAACGACCATCCATGCCATTACTGTAAGAAGGCAAGTGTTAGGTGCATTTTCTGCACCTTTTTCTACCCTTTTCACACTTTATTTTCCCCGTTTATTTTATATCACTATTGCTTAATCACCAGTTTTACCCGTTTTTATCCATTTGATGCTTCAGGGGTATATTTTGTATATTTCAGGGAATCCATGAACAAAGAGATGCAATTCGGTTATTTGTGGAGCATAGGAGAGAATGCGGCAAAGATTAACGACGGTAGAATATCAAAAGAAGAATATTTGGGCCAAAGAGTAGTCATCACAGCCGTGTGTGCAACCACACGGTCGTGTCATACCATGAGGCCAAAAGGGAGAGTGTCAGCAACAGCGACACGGCTACAGGACCGTGCTGAATCTGACTGCAGTAGATAAAGCGCTCCCCTTTTGCACGGTCATTTCGCACGACCGTGTCACCTGGAGCAACTAGCGGTGTGAAGAAGGATTGACACGGTCATGTCAATTTGCGGCACAGCCATGCTCGAAGCAGCCATCGCTGCTGCCCTAGTTTTTTCTTAGTGGCGACATGGCAGTGCCGATTTGTGGCACAACCATGTGCCCCTAAATTTTTTTAAAATTATAAATGCATATGTGAGTGAAATTGAGAGGGAGTTCCTTCTCTTCAGCGATTTTTCTAAGGGTTTCACACCTTTTGGGGGCTGTCCTTCTAATGACTTGTATGCCAATTTTAATTTTTGTTTTGTATTGAATCTATATAGTTCCTTTAATTGCATTACTTTTTTTTGCTTTGTATTGAATCTATATAGTTCTTTTAATTGCATTGCTTTTAATTCCTATCTAAATACTAGTTGTGATTTGCTCTATTTGTTGTTTATTATAATGTCTAGTGAGTTGATTTTTAGTGCTTAGGGCGTAGCTAAACCCTAATGCAGACGATTCTTATTGGATAATCAACCCAAAGATCTTCCTATTAGATTATTGCTAGGGGTCTGCTGGGATGCTGCTCTTATCAACCCATCCCTCAATGGAGGATTGATCATCTAGTGCTAGGCACCAACTAACCATCGAGCACACTCACTAGAACAACTAGGTGGGGGACTCCCGACTAACCATCAGGTACCCCATAAGTGGCCCAAGAATTACCCCTCATTATCTCTATCTTAGACGTTATGAGGATGTGTATTAAGGGTTGAACCCTTATAGACGGCTCTACTCTACTAGGACAGGAAGCTAGGTCATCCCACACGTCTAGTCCATGCTAGTGGTGATGCGTAACCCTCAGCACTCTTTCTTTCCTTTTATATTTTTAGTGTAATTACTCCTTCTTTGTCACCATTAGCATAGCAAATTAGATATACGATTAATCGATACTCGTACTCGACCCGTGAGCTACAATAGACACCGTATGCTTGCAGTTATCATATTTTAGCATCATCAAGCATATGACGCCGTTGCCGGGGAGGCAATCAACTTGGTATCAAATTAATCTTGTATTTGTTAGACTATACGTATATAAAAAACAAAAAACAAACAATATTGTTGTGAAGGGAAATTTAGGGAGAATAGGTGTAGGGGGTTAAGAGCCCCCTACCCTTGTATTTATAACTTTCAATAGTGGGTTGGATACCCAATTGGCCCAATGGGCCTATTCATAACACTTCCCCTTATCCAATCAACATTGAAAAAAGAGGTGGATTCTTCAGGATCCGAGTTAGGGTTACTGTCTTGTTAAAGAAAGAACAGTTAACCCATAACTTCCCCTGTTTTGGGGATGTGTCTAGGGGTGGATACTTCAGGATCCAGAGTCAACGAGGTTGCCTCGTCAAAACCTTGACTACGGAAAACCCTGTGGGAAAAAACCTGTAGCCAAGGGAAAAGAGTACAACTCTGCAGTTGACTCCCGCTTATCTGACCAAGCTTCAGGCTTGCAGATTTCCTATGAATCTATACATCAGTCTCCTATGTATCTATGAGTTCATAGTTCTCTCATCCTGACCCAGTTTACATTTACTCACTCTCCTCATCCCAATCCCATGTACAAGTTTCTCAAAGATACTAGTAGGCAGGGATTTGGTAAGCAAATCCGCCAAGTTATTACATGCTTGGATCTTCTGTACCTCAATCTGCTTTTGCTTCTGAAGGTCGTGCGTCCAGAAGAACTTGGGGGAGATATGCTTCGTCTTGTCACCTTTGATGTAGCCGTCCTGTAGCTGGGCTATACATGCTGCATTGTCTTCATGGAGTGTAGTGGGTGCAAGAACGCCGGTCGTCAGGCCGGTGGAGGTGAGTATGTGCTGGATCACCGAGCGTAGCCAGAAGCATTTCTTGCTTGCTTCGAAGATCGCTAGTAGCTCTGAGTGGGTGGATGAGACGGTCGTCATGGTCTGCTTCACAGATCTCCAGGATATGGCAGTGCCGCCATATGTGAACATGTATCCGGTCTGAGACTTCTCTGTATGAGGATCGGACCTGAAACCTGCGTCAGCATAACCAACTAAACCAGTTGATGCCACTTCCTGTAGAATAGACCTAAGTCTATGGACCCTTGGAGGTAGCGCCGAAGATGCTTAAATCCGGCCCAGTGCCGCTGTGTAGGTGCAGCACTATATCTGGCTAGTAAGTTTACTGCAAACGCTATGTCAGGGCGAGTGCAGTTAGCCAGGTAAAGGAGTGCACCGATAGCACTTAAATAAGGCACTTCGGGGCCTAGTACTTCCTCCCCCTCTTCCAGCGGCCGGAAGGGGTCTTTGTGTACATCCAATGATCTGACGACCATCGGAGTGCTGAGGGGGTGACACTTATCCATCTGAAACTTTTTCAATAAGTTCGATGTGTAAGTTGACTGGTGTAACAGGATCCCATCTTTAAGATGCTCTATCTGAAGGCCTAAACAGAATTTTGATTTTTCGAGGTCTTTCATCTCGAAAGTTTCTGTCAGGCTTCTAGAAATCTTTGCGATCTCTTCAGGAGATCCGATGAGGTTTAAGTCGTCTACATAGACGGCTATAATTACAAATCCTGTTGCCTTTGCTCTTATAAAGATGCAAGGACAGACTGGGTCATTTTTAAATCATTGCTGTGCAAGGAAGTCGCTCAGTCTGTTATACCACATCCTTCCAGATTGTTTTAGACCATATAATGATCTTTGCAGTTTCACTGAGTAGATGTCACGTTCTCTCTCTTTTAGTGCTGCATGCAAAGAATAACCATCAGGCAATCTCATATAGATGTCTCGGTCTAGGTTGCCATATAGGTATGCAGTAACCACGTCCATGAGTTGCATATCTAAACCCTCTTGTGCTGTTATGCCAATGAGGAATCGGAAGGTGATCGCGTCCATGACCGGGGAGTATGTGGCTTCAAAATCCACCCCAGGCGTTGGGTAAAACCCTACGCTACAAGCCTTGCTTTGTAGCGTACGATCTCATTCTGTTCATTTCGTTTTCTAACAAATACCCATTTATAACCCACAGGTTTTACACCTTTTGGTGTCTGGACTATTGGTCCGAAGACCTTGCGTTTGGTGAGTGAATCCAACTCCACTCCTATTGCCGCTTTCCACTTTGGCCAATCATCTCTGCTTTGACATTCTGTCAGAGAGCGTGGTTCAATATCATCGTCGCAGTACGCGACGTTGATGGCAATATTACACGCAAATGTGTCATCTATTGTTGTGCTTTTTCTGTCCCAATACTCCCCAGTTCGTACATAGTGTATCGATACTTCATTTTCTCCCGGTTTTTCCTCTTCATGAGAGTTTGGGAGAGATGGGGTAGCAGGGCTTAAATTAGCATCCTGTGGTGGTATTTGTTTACCATTGCCAAGGGTCCTACTCTTTCGAGGGACTTGGTCCTTGGATCCCGATGGTCGTCCTCTCTTTTTGAGAGGTCCAACCATTTCTGCTGCAGGCGGATTGCATCCATTTTGCGGTATGTCAATCCTAGCTGGAGTGTTAGCAGCAGGGACGTGTGATTTTACAATCTTCTGGTTGTCAGTAAATTTGTCCGGCAAGAGATGGACAGTGTTTTGGATGTGGAGAATCATCAGGACCTCCTCCTCACACTGGCTTGTTGGCGGATCAAAGTGACATAAAGTTTTTGTATCCCAAGTGATACTTTCTAAAGCTTCGGGCTTCTTTGTCGGTGAGCCTAGTCTTGGAAACGATGTTTCATCGAATTCACAGTCTTCTAGACGTGCCTTAAAGACGTCCCCCGTAAGGGGTTCTAGGAATCTAATTATGGAGGGGGTGTCAAACCCAACATAAATGCCTAGGTGACGTTGTGGACCCATCTTTGTCCTTTGTGGTGGTGCTATGGGGACGTATACTGCACAACCAAATATTCTCAAATGTGAGACAATTGGTGGGGCTCCAAGTGCTAGTTGCATTGGAGAAGATGACTGACCTCCAGAGGGTCTTAATTTTATTAAAGATGCAGCATGCAAAATTGCATGACCCCACACATTCACTGGCATCTGGGATTGAAGTAATAATGGACGAGCGATCCATTGCAGTCTCTTAATTAAAGATTCTGCTAACCCATTTTGGGTGTGAACATGCGCTACAGGATGTTCGACTTCAATTCCCTGAGCTTGGCAATAGTCTAGAAAGACTTGTGACGTAAACTCCCCCGCATTGTCCAGACGAAGTTTCTTTATCTGGTGGTCGGGGAAGTGGGCCCGTAACTTTATTATCTGAGCTAAAAGCTTAGATAGTGCTAGGTTACGGGTGGACAGTAGGCACACATGTGACCACTTAGTAGATGCGTCTATCAGGACCATAAAGTACCTGAACGGACCACTTGATGGGTGAATCGGCCCACAAATGTCTCCATGGATTCTTTCCAGAAAACTGGGAGACTCCACATCCACTTTCAGTGGAGAGGGTCTCGTGATCAGTTTACCCTTGTAACAGGGTGGACATGGGAATTTGCCTTTTTGAAGAATCTTCAGGTTCTTCAGGTCAATGCCCCTGGAGTTCTTTATGATGCGGTACATCATAACCGAACCAGGGTGTCCCAGTCGACTGTGCCAGAGTTGGAATTCTGGTGTTTGGGGGCACTGCAGGTGCTCCACCATCGATGTTTCTGGAGTTTGTATACTTGTTTGGTAGAGTCCCAAGGGGAGTCCCTTGAAACGTTCCACAATGGTTTTTAAACCATTTGTAAGAGCCGTTACAAGCAAGTATTCCCTTTTATCTTCCTCGACCGTCTCTAAGTGATATCCGTTTAAACGGATGTCTTTAAAACTTAGGAGGTTTCGGATGGATTTAGGGGAGTATAACGCATTTTTAAGTGTTATTTGTGTGTTGCCGGAGAGAAATATAATTGCTTCCCCTGATCCTTCGATTATGTTTGCTGGTCCTGAGATTGTTCTCAGTGGGCCAGAATAACTACTTATGCTCGTGAAGTAGTCTAAGTTTTGAAGGATCGAGTGCGTCGATGCACTGTCCACTAGGCAGATAAGTTCTATATCTAAAAAAGGAGGAAAGACATTCAAGCAATAAATATAGATAAAAGATTCACTTTCATAAATAAATGCTCAAAAGATATTGTTTGACATGGAAAATAGAACTAGATACGATGCATAAAATTGAAGATACATTGCTAATTGCATAAAAGTGGTCCAGATCTAGAGAGTGTCATCTCCCATGAAATCTTCAGGAGTCCATGAGGTCTCTGCCAATGCTGCGCTCTAAATCAGGTTTGTCTCAGCTCGAGGCTTGAGGCTTGCCTGATAGAGGTCCTGGAGGTGTTTTGCTGTGCGGCAGATTCTGGACCAGTGGCCCGCCATCCCGCATTTGGAGCATTTGTCCTCCCATTCTTTCTTGGGAGTGCCTCCTTTGTTGGGAATCCTCTTCTGCTGCTTCTCCACGAACTTCTGGTTCTGGGGAGGAGCTGGGGGAGTGGCCTTCTTCCGCTGCTTCTGTTCTTTCCATTTCTGGAATTTTGCCTTTTTGTCCGTCTTCTTCTTCTGGGAAGACTGGAAGTGTGCCTCTGCAGGAGGTGGCAATGGAGCGGAGCCAGGAGGGCGCAGGTTGTGGGTGGCAACCAACAGGTCTCTGTTCTGTTCAGCCATAAGCAGGCATGAAAGAAGGTCAGAGTACTTTGTGAACTTCCTCTCTCGATATTGTTGCATAAGGATCATGTCCTTTTCGTGGAAAGACGTAAACGTCTTTTCCAGCAACATCTTCTCCGTCACTGGTTCACCACACAACTTCAGGGGTGAGGTGATGCGGAAGAGAGTAGAGTTGTACTCCGCTACGGATTTGAAATCCTGTATGCGGAGGTGAGTCCACTCGTACTGTGCACGGGGGAGTATGACATCCCTCTGATGTCTGTACCTCTCCTCGAGTGCATCCCACAGCTCGTAAGGGTCCTCGACAGTGAGGTACTCGTCCTTTAAGGTCGAGTCTAAGTGTTTCCTGATATATATAATGGCTTTCGCCTTTAATATATCGGAAACTTCCTCTGTATGAGGTGCTTCCACAGAAGCCTCCTTGTTAGCTGGGACAGTACTTGTTGTTGCCTTTTCAGTCTGTGTTAGAATGAAACCATGAGAGCGCATATGGAACTTCAGGTCCAACTGCCAACTCAGGTAGTTTGACCCATCGGCCTTCAGGACCGAGAAGTCGACATTTGCGAGTCTGGCCATTTTATGATCTAGCAATGTAAAGAAAAACAGCATTTATCATTAAATTGAGTAAGATAGACATCCACGCATGTAAGCATTTTCATAGCATGAATTTAATTAATGTGATTTTAACATACATGCTTTTTTTCAAATAATGTGAATAATTAATCACTAAAAATTAACAATCACGCATGCTGTTAAGTGGTTTCATTGTGACATTAAACATGGTATTTAAACTAAGTGATTTTAACATACATGCTTTTTTTTCAAATAATGTGATTTTAACATACATGCTTTTTTTCAAATAATGTGAATAATTAATCACTAAAAATTAACAATCACGCATGCTGTTAAGTGGTTTCATTGTGACATTAAACATGGTATTTAAACTAAGTAACAACCACGCAGTTAATGTATAAGCAATGAAACAGAAAAATAATTTAGGACTATGGGGATCAGCCAGCCGACACCGAAAAAATAAAAAGAAGTCCAGTCCGAAGTTACATCAAAAATAAAATGCATGAAAATTAAAGTACAACTCGGGAACTTCAGAGAGAAGCCCCTATCTTCATTGAGCGAACGCCTTCAGCTTCTTTTTGGTGTCCTTCGGTCTCCTTTTTACATTTTCATCCTCACATACAAAATTTCTCTCAAAAAAAGAAAAATTGCAGGAATTTTAAAACGGTGTCGGAAACCTGGCTGATCCCTAAAAACATAGCCTAAAATTTGCACATCCACGCAGATAATATATTCGAGACATACAACCACGCAGATAATAAAAAACACAGGCATTTAAAATAATTTAAATTTGTGTGCGACGTGCAAAAACTTTTTTTTTGATAACCTTTTGCCTTTTGATCCATATTTTAATGTTTTATTTTACCGCTTTAAACCCTTTCAAAATTTCTTTTAACTATTTCGGGCTTTTTAGGGCCAAAAATAAATAAAATAATTTATGTGAATGAGCTAATTTTCTGGCCTTTTGGGCCATGAAAACAACCCATTAGGGTTAATATTGGGCCTCCCCCGAAAAATAGCCCGTTAGGGTTAGGGTTTCAGGAAACCCTAGGGGGGCCCGCGGCGTGTCGCCGCGACGGCTGGCCGCGTAGGACGCGGCCGCCATGGCGGCGACGGGCCGCGGCCTGCAGGCCGTGACGCAGGGCGGCGGCCTGAGGCTGCGGCGCTTGCCGCGGCCTGCAGGCCGCGGCGACTGGCCGCGGCTTCAGGCCGCGGCCGCCGCGGCCTGAGGCCGCAGCGTTCGTTTTCCGCCGGCGGCGCTAGAGGCGCGCCGCCGTTCCGCCCTACGGGCGTGCGGATTTTTGGATCAAAGGCGGGGGTAAAAATCAGATTTTTCAACAATTTTGATCGCTAAAAAACAAGTTTTTATTGTTTTAAACATGCAGATCTATTAAAAAAGTTGAATTTCACCGTGTTTATAAACTTTTTGATCCTAAAACATGCAGATCTAATGAGAAAAGCAAGTTTAGATCTAAAAAGTTTGGATTTTTACCTCTAGATTCGACGAGGAATCTTGGCGACGGTTGGTGAAGGATGCCCTTTTCGCTCCCTGTTGAGAAGATTACGATCTTCTTGAATCTGAGCGATTGATGGATCTCCTTCCCCGCGAGCCGCCGTCTCCTCCAACGAGCGTGATCGTGCTGATAATGTGTTGTGAAGGGAAATTTAGGGAGAATAGGTGTAGGGGGTTAAGAGCCCCCTACCCTTGTATTTATAACTTTCAATAGTGGGTTGGATACCCAATTGGCCCAATGGGCCTATTCATAACAAATATAAAATAAAATTTTTACCTCCCCCACCTGTTACTACTCATTTCTATTACTGACGATCTTTTTTAGCTCTACTATTTTTATTGACAAGTGAACTTTGGAGTTACGATGTGGATACCAGACGAAACATTCTCGAATAATTTTGGTGGCTCGACAAACCACGATGCGTAGATAGGAGAAAAAAAATTTTTTGCAGGTAGCAGCGAACTACAGGATGTGTCGTCTTCCGAAGCATGTGCCAAATGTTTGCACATATTATGCCATCTTCAATGACCCAATCCCACACACCTATAGCCACTATCCAAAAAGGGATTTAGTGCTCACTCACGAAAAGGGAATTAAAACAGGATCGTGTGTGAGACGAGAAAAGTCTCGCCAAGGAAGTAGTGAGAGAGTGTGTCTCAGAATATATATGATATTAAATACAAAAATAGAGAAGAGAAAAGAATAAGTGCATCGTTCTTCCAGTCCCACCAAGTAGTCGGGTCTCAGTGCCTCATGAAACATTGGTGGTTCGTGCCGAACGGTGAAGATTTGGGGGAGTGCACTAAGTAGAATTAATCGAGCTTAGGCGATTCGGGGGGTAGGTCCGAGGGGCCCTTTTTGGCCTAACGCCCTAGACTCATCTGGGTTGGAAGACGTTCACTGAAATTCCACTACACAAATCACCCAAGCTCCGTGCAAATAAGGGAATACATAACGTGCTTGTCTACCACCGTAGTTTAGGAGGAGTTATCTTATCTCGAGTTGATCGATCCTTATTTTACACCTTTTTTCTGCATGTTTGCATATCATTTTGATCGCCCATATCGCGTTTTTCACGATTATTCGACGATATCGCATTACGTTTCACTATTTCTTGTTTTTATCGGATTTCAGTAGATATGGAGCGATCAGGAGCATAAATGAGATCAATGGACTTGCACGCATACCAGAGCACCGCCTATGGCCCTATCGAGGAGCTAGCAGCGCTAGATGATGAGTGGAAGAAGAAGAAGTTCGATAGAATCGATGAGGAAGCGAGGAGGAGAAGATGCGACTCCAGAAACAGGCCACTTGGCCGAACAGACAGCTCACTCGGCCGAGTGAAGGAACCCATTCGGCCTAGTACAACTGATACGAGAGCGCCCAGAGTCAAATTCCACTCAACCGAGCAAATGATCCCATTCGGCCGAGTGGAGAACTTCACTCGCCCGAGTGAGTCAGAGCTTCCCAAAGGAAATTTTAGTCGACTCTCTGGAATTAGGAGAAGCACAGCAGAAGACTAACTCAGCCGAGTGAGAAAGTCCATTCAATTGAGTGATAAACTCTACTCGGCCGAGCAACACAGAGCGCCAGACCCCCAAAAACCCCAACTTCTCTATTTTCTTTGGGTCTGTCACTCGGCCGAGTGATAGTTCTACTCGGTCGAGTGGCGCAGTCTGCCTGTATCGTGAACTAGAGTTCTGGGCTGTGCCAGGGGCAAATCTGTCAGGATTTTTTGACCGTTTTGGCTTGTATTTAAGGTTAGTTTTCATCCTAGTTTTAGGGGAGACTAGAAATTAGGTTTTAACTTTATTCTAATTGTAATTCCTCTTTATAGATTAAAGATTGGAGATATGGTTTGTTCTTCTTATTGAAATTTCTCATTTTTGTGAATTACTTTTATCCAACTATGAATTGCTATATGTTTTCATTCATTTATTCTGTTATTTTTATTACGAATTGCGAGTAGTTCCACTATTCTAGGGCATGGGGATGAACCTAATGGATTCGATTTTAGAATTGTGATGAATGGGTTCTTATGTTGCTAGAATTGATAGAAGGTTAGGTTGTGATTAATTTATTACGGATAGCTAGGAATTTCCATCGATTTGTGGTTTGCAAGAGATTGGATTCTAATCGATGGGAAGGCTTAGATATTCGATTTAGGTTTACAATCGAAATCCACTTGACTTGGTTTGCAAGAGATTGGACCAAAGCTAGGATTTTTATTATAAACATATGCCCATATTCGTTTGCAAGATATTGGACGAATACGAACTATCACAACCTAGATCGTAACTCGAGTTTGCACGAGAGTGGGCTTGAGGAGCGATTGGATGATGATGACGATCGTAATGCTAGTGGCTTAGGTTAGGGTTTGCATGAGAGTGGGCCCTAATCTAGATTTCTATAGACCGGCAATAGGGCGAGAGCGTTAGCTTGGTTCTCTATTCAGTTATGACTAGTTCACCTCAACACAAAGATAAATGAGAATCACGATTCACGAAGATAAATGACGATCCGTAATGGGGATTCCCTAGCTCTAGACGGCTTTATTATATTAAATTCAAATTTTTAATTGAACGATTGTGACAACATTCTCAAAACCATTCTTCCACCAATAGCTTAGTCATCAAAACAGAATACCGTCATTAGTCCTCCTCGTGTACGATACCCGCTCGCCACTACACTGTGCACTTGCGGTAAGACTATAGTCGTACCCCCTGGTGTGTGTATCCGGGGTCCGATCAAGTTTTTGGCGCCGTTGCCAGGGAGGCGACGGTATTTTATTTTCCTCACCTGGCTACATTTTCATCTTTTATCTTTCTTTTATTTTTATTTGACACTCATATTAACGTGCTCCACCAAATTTTTCAATAGGATCTTAACAGGTAACATGGGAGACACGATGATGAGCAGAAACTCTAGCATGCTTTATGATGATGCCTTTGCACCCCTTCTGGAAGAACTTGTGGATGAGGTCCGATCCACAGGGACCTTGGCCATCAACGTAGGGACCCACTTGAACAGCTGTTTGCTAGTTTTGTTATTGACCAAATTTTACCAGAAGGAACCATCGAAGGAAACATTAGAGTCGATATGAGGGATGATAAGTTGTACTTTGAAGTGAGCATGACCCCTCAGCCCAGAATAAGGGAAGGCAGCAGAGCATGCACTGGAGAGATCTGTACTTGTGAAGAGTCTACTTGGCATACCGACGTTCAGGGAAGTATACTTGACGATCCCTTCTGCAGTATCGATGAATGCACTGACATATCTTTTAATGTCAGGTATGAACACGAGGAGGATGGTAGTCCCATCGACCTCAAAGCAGAGTCATGTAGCATCCATTCCGATGCACCACCCTCGACAAGAAGCGAGTCTGAGTCAGCATACGAGAGCCTACTCCCTGCGGAGGAACTGAACATAGATAGGATCGAAGACGCCAAGCTTTCACATGAAAAGGAGGTAGGGGGTACATCTCCCCCTGAGGTAGAACTAAAACAATTACCTCCTAACTTAAGATATGCCTTTTGGGGGATAAACTGACCTTCCCGGTGATTGTTAATACTAGCCTCAACCACAATCAACTTGAGATTCTTTTAGATGTCCTTAGGAGCCATAAGGACGTCCTCGGCTGTAACATTTCTGACCTCAAGGGGATAAGCCCTAGGCTGTGAACGCACAGGATCCACCTTGAAAACACTGATGCCACCTCCATAGAACCTCAAAGGGGGCTAAATCCTAACATGAAGGAGGTGGTTAAAAAGTAGATCCTTAAACTGCTTGAAGCCGATATCATTTATCCTATTTCTGACAGTAGATGGGTTAGCCCTATTCATGTCGTCCCTAAAAAGGGGGGAATGACCGTTATAAAAATGATAAGGGAGAATCTATATCCACACGCACCGTCACAGGTTGGAGGATGTGTATCGATTACAGGAAATTGAATAAAGCCACCCGTAAGGACCATTACCTATTGCCCTTTATTGACTAAATGCTAGAACGCCTCGCCAAACATAAATTCTTTTGCTATTTGGATGGGTATTCGGATTCTTTCAGATTCCATTGCATGAAGATGACCAAGAAAAGACTACTTTTACGTGCCCTTATGGTACCTAAGCTTACCGTAGAATGCCTTTTGGTCTTTGTAATGCCCCCACCACCTTTCAAAGGTGCATGACGTCCATCTTTTCTGATTATATTGAAGACATTATGGAAGTATTTATGGACGATTTTTCTGTCTATGGTTGTGGATTTGACTCGTGTTTGGCCAATCTTACTGAGGTCCTTAAAAGATGCCAACAAAATAATCTAACTCTTAACTGGGAGAAATGTCATTTCATGGTCACTGAGAGGATAGTTTTAGGGCATCTTGTCTCGTCTAGAGGGATCGAGATTGATAAGGCAAAAATTAAGGGAATCGAAAAGCTTCCGCCTCCTATTAATGTTAAGGGCTTTAGGGGATTTCTTGGTCATGCAGGGTTCTACCGTCGTTTTATCAAAGATTTTGCCCTAATTGCATGTTCTCTTACAGCTTTACTTGCTAAAGATGCTCCATTTGACTTTTTCAGGAGATTGCTTGCAAGCCTTTAATACACAGAAGGAAGCCCTCATATCTGCCCCAATCATACAACCACCAGATTGGAATCTTCCTTTCGAGCTGATGTGCGACGCTAGTAACCAAGCAATTGGGGCAGTGTTGGGATAAAGGAAGGATAAAAAGCTTCATGCAATATTTTATGCGAGCAAAATGCTAGACGAGGCACAAAATAATTACACTACCACCGAAAAGGAGCTTTTGCCGGTGGTCTACTCCATTGAGAAGTTTCGCTCTTACCTCCTTGGATCAAAAGTGATTGTGCATACCGATCATGCGGCATTGAAGTACTTATTGAGCAAAAAGGAAGCCAAGCCGAGGCTAATAGATGGATACTTCTCCTCTAAGAATTTGACTTGGAGTTCTGAGACAAGAAAGGCACGGACAATGTTATGGCGGATCACTTGTCTAGGATTGTTCGTGATGTGAAAGATGATAGCCTGCTAATTAATGACACTTTTGCTGACGAGAAGCTATCCTCCATTAGACCAGGAGAAGTGCCTTGGTATGCATATTATGTGAACTATTTGGCGTGCGGGATAAAACCGTGTGGGATGGCCATGAAACAAAAAAGGAGGTTCATGCACGAAGTCCGTAACTATTTCTGGGAAGACTAGTGCCTCTTCAAGGTATGCAAGGATGTGATCATACGGAGGTGCATTTCAAAGGAAGATGCCACTTCTATCATTTCACATTGCCATGATATGCCATGTGGGTGACATCACGCCGCCTCCAAAACCACTGCTAAGATATTGCAATGCTGGTTCTTTTGGCCAACCATGTTCAAGGATACACATGACTTCATCAAGTATTGTGATAGATGCCAACAAACAGGAAACATATCCAAACAAAACTAGATGCCGATGAAGGATATTTTGGAAATTGAGCTATTTGACTGTTGGGGAGTGGATTTTATGGGGCTTTTTCCATCAAGCAAAGGAAACAAATACATTCTATTAGCTGTTGACTACGTCTCGAAATGGGTTGAGGCCATCACTACCCCAACTAATGATGCGAGAGTGGTATCCAAATATTTCAAGCAAAACATATTCCTACGCTTTGGGATGCCACGAACATTGATAAGCGACAGAGGAAGCCATTTCATAGAAAGCAAGTTTGAAGCCATGCTAAAGAAGTATGGGGTGAATCATAGAATCGGGATGGCATACCACCATCAGACGAGTGGACAAGTGGAAGTGTCAAACCGGGAGATCAAACAGATTCTAGAGAAGACGGTCGATAGATCTAGGAAGGATTGGTCCATGAAATTGAATGATGCAATGTGGGCATATCGCATGGCTTTTCAAACCCCCATTGGCACTACCCCATATCGGTTAGTTTATAGGAAAGCATGCCATTTTCCGGTGGAGTTGGAACACCGCACCTATTGGGCAATTAGAACTTAAATTACGACTACAAGAGTGCAGCATTGCAATGACTTCTAGATATCAATGAGCTTGACGAGATTAGACGGGATGCTTACGAGAGCTCTAGGATTTACAAGGAAAGGACCAAAATTCTCCACGACGCCCGCATCACCATGACAGATTTCAAGGTCGTAGATAAGGTTTTATTATTCAACTCTAGACTCGACACTTTTTCAGAAAGCTAAGGTCACGTTGGTCGGGACCTTTCACCATTCGGCACATACAGCCGGGGGGAGCCTTTGAGCTAGAGGGAAAAGACGGTGTGACGTTTAAAGTAAATGGACAAAGGCTCAAGCATTACTCAGAGGGAGCCCCCACCGGGGAGGTAAATAGCATATACCTTATTAAGGGGTGGTCCCATGATCTATCATTCTTACTTGAAACCGCCGTAGACGACGGCACCCCCCACGCCATTTGAGCTTTGCAAATAAACGAGCTTTATGGAATCTTAAACACTAAAGGTGGTAAAATGATGGGATACCCACCGGATCCTCTTATGGATGAAGAGAAGGACGACACTGAAGTCGTTACAATTATAGAGCTTGTAACGCCCCGCTTCCCAAAAGACACGGGAAGCGAGAACGTTACACGGCCCGCTTGAACTGGAGCGGTGAAGCTCAAGTTCAATAAGCGTCTGTGATAAAAACACAGAAAATGGTCCTTGCATTTGCGTGTCAGAACAACCAGAAAACATTTCATTAAATTAAATGGGCACTTCCAGAATTGTTCGTACAGAAAAATAAACGACAGGGCCTCAGCATGGCCAAAGGAAACTACAACCAAACACTAATCCTACTACAAGGAACTAAACTAAAACTCAAAGCAATGACGGAAAAGAGACTCTAGTCTTCTGTAGAAAACGTCTCGACGTCTTCGACAACTCTGGCTCTCCAAGTCAGGTGGTACTCAAGCTCTGAACCTGACATACATCCACAAACATGAATGTATGTCAGCTAGGGGTCTGCAAGAAAGAGTTAGCATCCCAAGGCGAAGTATATAACAAGTATATGAAATTTAGAAGCATCATTAAATTTAAAAGAAACGACTGCAGCAATTAACGTTTAACAATTACAGAGCAGAAAGAAATATTCCTAGCATGCGGTTCTAGTCGATGGCAAGTTTAAGGTTAGATTCTCTAAGTTTGTTAGCATTCAATATTCACGATGACCAAGTTAGCGTTACAATGACCATGTCAAGATTTCACATCTAATCTAGGGTTCTCGCCTTTAGGTCGTGATGAGAAGGTCGTTCCTCTCACGGGGGCTTACCGTGATTGACACTAACCCACTGCGTCGGGTGGTGCTCTTGAGGAGAGTACCTTTCATACGCCCAGTGGCCGCTCAACCCTAACCCCACCCAAAAGTTTTGCCGGAACAAGAGCCGGCCTAGTCGACTCACACGACATCACGATATCACGATACCGCCTTCGAGGCGCACGATTTCACGATGTCCATATTGTTAATCATGTCAGGACTCACTGAATTTCATTGTTGACAATATTAAAGTTTTATGGTGACAGTTCTGCAAAGCGGAAACGGGTCGAACGACCGTTTCCGTAATTTCAATTAATGACGATTTCGTTCTTTTTGTTCAACTTGCTACAAAAACAATTTCTTTCTCTAGTTGTTTAAATTGGGGATATATCGCATGATATACCATTGGATCCCAATTTTCGTCCTAGTCATTATGGTGGCAGTTTTGTACGTTATTTCACGTCACAATTTCAGGTTATCCAGCAATGCATGAAGGCGACGTAAACGTGCCGAACTTCTAAAAATCATAACAAATTATATACTTGCCTGTTTTTGGCGTTCTTGATGTCGTCGGGTTCGTCCTGACGAGTGCTACGCTATGGGACGATTGGTTCTCTGTTGATTAGACACATCTTAGAGTCAGATTCGTTTGAACAAAATTAAATAATAATAACCCAATTTTTTTATATTAGATTCTCTACCTTAGGGTGGTTTCATTAAACTAATTATTATGTAACACACAGCTAGTAATGATGCTACTAACATTATAAGTATTGCATTTGTTAAGGTTCAAGAATATTAATGTCCTGTTAATAATAATACAACTAATATTGTAATATGGGTTGTGTACTAACTTACATCACCTATAAGTTATATTTATATTATCAACACATGATAAAGCATGTAGGTACTCATACTCATATAATACTAATAACATATATCCTTAGTTAAACTAAGGTAATGTGCAAAGCTTGGTGTAAATGTCCATATGACAGGTGATAATCGAGTCTAAACCTAGAGTGCTATTTGCATGGTCCCTGTTCAAGAAGGGAGTGAGAGGGCAACTTACAGTTTCTTGTGAAACGAAGCTTACGGCGGTTTGTGGTGCAATGAGTCCGCCGGCGGTCTGGAGGGCGAAGACCGACGATGTGGGGCTGCGGACGTCCTCCTGCGGCGCTGGCGATGGGATCAGCAGCGTGGCGAGCTCGAGGGGTCGTCGGAGATGAGCTGTCGATGGTTGATGTGGCAAGGGTGGTCGGAGAAGCGGTGTTGAGGTGAAGGAAGGAGGAGGAGACCGACGTGTTAGGAGTTGGCGGCGGTTCGCACAGCGGGCCTGTGGGCTGAGGCTCGTGGCCGTCGGCGAGTGGAGTAGGCGGACGTGCAGCGAGGTTGACGGCGGTTCGCGGTGATGGAGCACTGTGGAGTGCACGGCAGTGGGCTGGAGGAGGCAGGCATCGCGCCGGAGGTGTAAGGCGAGGGGGAGCGCTGTGCAATGGGCGATGGAGAGGTCGTGCGGAGGAGCTGAGTTCTCGTCGTAGGTGAGGGTGAAGATCAGGAGGCCGCCGGCGTGTTGGCCTGTGGAGAGGCGTGCGAGGGTGGAGAGGCGGTTGTGAGGAAGAAGAAGGAGGAGTGGCGACGGGTTGGCGTGGCCGTGGAGAAGAAACCGCGGGCTGTGGATGTCTTGGGGGCGGCTGCGAGTATGGATCTAGGGTTGGAGAAAGAAGCAACCCTAGGTTTTACAATAAGGAGGTGTAGGGTGTAGCACGTGAGTCTTCTAGTCTTAGGTTAATTCATTAAATAGTGGGGCTACGGGCTGTGTGCTATTCGTTTAGGCTAGGTTTACAAAAGAGCAGCAAGTATAAATGTTGGCATGTGCTACTCTCATGAGATGGTTCCTATAGGTTTGTTTATAAAAAAAGAGTAGGGCTCATGTCGCATGATGTTAGCCTAGGGTTTATAACATAGTTGTTTAGGGTTTATATTATTATGGGGTCTGATGCAAGAGTGCCATTTGCTAGTTTAGGTATAGTTTTTATTATATATCTATAGGTGTAAGGTTACCAGGTTGGGTTCGGCCTAGAGTTTTCCACAAGTGGGCTAGGGTTTGGGTTGGGACCAATAAGGGAAGATTTTGAATTGTAATTAATAGGATTTTGAATGGGTATTAATAGCAAGTGGTTAATAGGTTTAAACAAGGGAATAAGACCTAGTCAATAGGTTTTAAAGGGCCTAAAAATGGTAAGCTCCACTTGAATTTTAAAAAGTTGAAGGAGATTTGGAATTTGAATCCTTAAATTTTAAAACTAGAAATTTAAAACATAATTTAAGAAAACCCTTTTAAAATAATTTTTTTTTGAAGGGATAATAATAATAATTATAAGTATCTTAAAACAACGATAGAATAATTAATACGAAAAGCTGGCACGTGCACGGGGACTGTCACGTCTAACTACAGTTACGAGAGAACGTTACACGAGAGAAATACAGGCAAACCGTATCGTAAAAACTGGTCGTTACATCCTACCCACCTTAAATACGATTCCGTCCTCGGAATCTCACCGGCTAAGACATCGGGAAAACGTAAGGGTAACACTCGTTTCTTCTCTGCTAATGCATACACACCATAAACAACCATCATGCCATATCTAAGTAGTATTCCTAATACTAACATCCATACCAATAGTGTTATTGCTGATAATACTAATCAACGTCCAGGCTAATAGTAGTAGCAACACACGTACATACATTACCAATTACAAACTAACAAAATAAGTCCAACATAATATCATCCTACAAATATAATCCAACTGATATTATACTCGGGTGAATAGTAACACTTTACTACACCACCACATCAATTTACTAGTTGTAATTACGCCGTCACCTTGCACACTCACATTATTACTGATACATAAAGTATTACCATTCATCTTATACGCTCACAATATATACTGATATAGTACCACATGTCACATAAACATACCACTAATAAAAATACAACCATTCTTAGTCAATTAACACTTCAATCGTGCAATCACTTTTACATACCGCATATTACCACACACACATTATAATACATATCACTACACTTATATTCATGCACGTATTACCTTACACCAATCACAGATTTATACACGCCTATTCCTAGTACTAGGGTCGTCGTAATCTACCCACCTTAGGATCAAATTCGTCCTCAGACATCCTTAAATAGGTTGACCTATGGGTGAGCGGACTTAGGCACTAAGCTTGCTTTATCCCAGACACACATACATTATAATGAAACCATATACTTCCATATACATATACTTAATCATATAGCACACACTTTCAAATTCACATACATATATCAATTTCACATACATATACATACTCACACTACCACACTCTTATCTCGTATCTATATAGATCACATATACACTCACCGGTATACACAACCATGGTAATCCACATAGGCAAGTATACTATTTCATACATTCACATATACGTAGTCACAAACATACGGCCATGCATACCTCCTGGTATACACATGCTCATTCATCATCCCGTAGGGGTAATTATAACAATCCTACTATATATAAAACACACTTGTTCATACAATATATATTTATATACACGCATATAACTAACCACATACGTATATACGCATGAGCACACGTCATACATACTAACATATAAACCACATAATAATTCTACACACACAACTATACGTATACCTATTATCATTATACCTAACATGTATATCATTGTACTAGCATACAATTACAATCATTAACAAGTATGACTAAGGTACATATACTTCTAGTAATTAGCCAACATTAAATCTAATACGTACAGATATTCCTATAGTGATATGGCTAATCGCCCGCCCAAGTATAAATATACACTTGCTACCCTATACTCGACTATATACATATATATCACAAATTATCATGCATGCACATACGAAACAATAGACAATCACTCCATACTAATATTCTAAGGATAAACACACTCCTACATGGGTGGTTTATAGGGATTCGCACACACGGGTCCACACTCCCTATCTATTCACATGCACCATAACAACACCACAATCAATGCTAATGGTCATTATACTTAAACTAAAGCTGACATAAGTAAAGATAAGCACTACTGTGGTAACTAAGGAATATGGTAGGATTCAAAGTTGAATGTTGCAACGAATTTAAGTTGTGATGGGGGGTTCCGAATGTGGGATGGATAAGAGGTTAGCTGGTTGGGTGACATGAGTAATTAAATAACTAAGAAGAGGAGGGTTTGTGTAAAAATAATAACATCTTTAAAATAGCAAACATATGGTATAAGTTAAAACGTAAAATGTGACCAGTCAAATAATAGGTGAAGAGTAATTACGGGCCTAGTGATGTAGTGCTTGGTTTGCAAATGGAAAATAGGTTTGAAAAGAGATGTTTTTTTTAAATATGAAGACAATGATTATAGAACTGACACACAAGATTTTCAAACTCTATGTAACCCATGAAAGTATTTTTTTTTTAAAAAAATGTAGGAATGACTGTTTTGTAATATGTTAGTAAAAAGGAGATGATATTTTGAACTAGCGAAATAGAGATAAATTTTTAAAAGTTCTTTTACATGAGAAAAATAGAGTAGCTATGCGAGATCATGTGAAATAGAAATGCGGAAAATGTATGTTAGAAAATCGCTATAAGATAGTAACTAAAGATCACGTTAAAAGAGTCTCCTAAGCAAGATTGGGTTCAAGTCGACTGAGCGTATAAATTCTAAGTAAAAAAAAAGTTTTCGAAAAGGATTTTAAACTTTGCAAAGAGTTCAATAAAAGAAATATCGAAAATATTTTTTTTTGGAGGACCTGGATCTGCAATGGGGGGTTCAAGGTTAAAGATGACAGACCTGAAGATTTTACGCGGATCGAGGACAGGGAATACGTTCGACGACCGAGACGTAAGGACAACTAAGAGGTAACTCTGTGAGTACGCTACGATGGTTTCTTACGATCATTAATATGGAAGTGCCAACGATTAGGAAAAAGTACAATAAGCGTACAATCGGAGGAAAAGTAATCATTGGGTCGACTAAGGGTTTAACCCTAATGTTCTTCAACGAACTAGAATGCGATAGAAAAGTCGAGGTAAGGGTCCGTTGAGAATCGAGATCGGGATCTTGTCTATAGGTCTGGAATACTCTACGCTTCGAAATCTACTCATTGCAGGCGTCTCAGGTTCAACTTGCACGGCGACGATCGCTACGTTCGGTTGAGCCCTATATTCGATAAATCTAAGCAAACGACTAACGGACTCAAAGGTCTAATATGGTCAGAGCTAGATGGTCAATCGATAGGGTGACTCCCAAGATAATAATACTAAGTCGTGGCAAGGGTGTCTAACTAACGAACACGAGCATCTAACTAACTCTTCCTATTATCTTGATACTGGGTTTCTAACGCTAAGACAAGTATTCGAGTAATTTTGCGTACGAAATAATTCTGGATGTTTTGGCTAATGAAAAGTGTTCTCATTGCTCTGAATTTTGCAGGTGCACGACCTGCATGGGCCACCACTAAAACCTGTAACGCCCCGCTTCCCAAAAGACACGGGAAGCGAGAACGTTACACGGCCCGCTTGAACTGGAGCGGTGAAGCTCAAGTTCAATAAGCGTCTGTGATAAAAACACAGAAAATGGTCCTTGCATTTGCGTGTCAGAACAACCAGAAAACATTTCATTAAATTAAATGGGCACTTCCAGAATTGTTCGTACAGAAAAATAAACGACAGGGCCTCAGCATGGCCAAAGGAAACTACAACCAAACACTAATCGTACTACAAGGAACTAAACTAAAACTCAAAGCAATGACGGAAAAGAGACTCTAGTCTTCTGCAGAAAACGTCTCGACGTCTTCGACAACTCTGGCTCTCCAAGTCAGGTGGTACTCAAGCTCTGAACCTGACATACATCCACAAACATGAATGTATGTCAGCTAGGGGTCTGCAAGAAAGAGTTAGCATCCCAAGGCGAAGTATATAACAAGTATATGAAATTTAGAAGCATCATTAAATTTAAAAGAAACGACTGCAGCAATTAACGTTTAACAATTACAGAGCAGAAAGAAATATTCCTAGCATGCGGTTCTAGTCGATGGCAAGTTTAAGGTTAGATTCTCTGAGTTTGTTAGCATTCAATATTCACGATGACCAAGTTAGCGTTACAATGACCATGTCAAGATTTCACATCTAATCTAGGGTTCTCGCCTTTAGGTCGTGATGAGAAGGTCGTTCCTCTCACGGGGGCTTACCGTGATTGACACTAACCCACCGCGTCGGGTGGTGCTCTTGAGGAGAGTACCTTTCATACGCCCAGTGGCCGCTCAACCCTAACCCCACCCAAAAGTTTTGCCGGAACAAGAGCCGGCCTAGTCGACTCACACGACATCACGATATCACGATACCGCCTTCGAGGCGCACGATTTCACGATGTCCATATTGTTAATCATGTCAGGACTCACTGAATTTCATTGTTGACAATATTAAAGTTTTATGGTGACAGTTCTGCAAAGCGGAAACGGGTCGAACGACCGTTTCCGTAATTTCAATTAATGATGATTTCGTTCTTTTTGTTCAACTTGCTACAGAAACAATTTCTTTCTCTAGTTGTTTAAATTGGGGATATATCGCATGATATACCATTGGATCCCAATTTTCGTCCTAGTCATTATGGTGGCAGTTTTGTACGTTATTTCACGTCACAATTTCATGTTATCCAGCAATGCATGAAGGCGGCGTAAACGTGCCGAACTTCTAAAAATCATAACAAATTATATACTTGCCTGTTTTTGGCTTTCTTGATGTCGTCGGGTTCGTCCTGACGAGTGCTACGCTATGGGACGATTGGTTCTCTGTTAATTAGACACATCTTAGAGTCAGATTCGTTTGAACAAAATTAAATAATAATAACCCAATTTTTTTATATTAGATTCTCTACCTTAGGGTGGTTTCATTAAACTAATTATTATGTAACACACAGCTAGTAATGATGCTACTAACATTATAAGTATTGCATTTGTTAAGGTTCAAGAATATTAATGTCCTGTTAATAATAATACAACTAATATTGTAATAGGGGTTGTGTACTAACTTACATCACCTATAAGTTATATTTATATTATCAACACATAATAAAGCATGCAGGTACTCATACTCATATAATACTAATAACATATATCCTTAGTTAAACTAAGGTAATGTGCAAAGCTTGGTGTAAATGTCCATATGACAGGTGATAATCGAGTCTAAACCTAGAGTGCTATTTGCATGGCCCCTGTTCAAGAAGGGAGTGAGAGGGCAACTTACAGTTTCTTGTGAAACGAAGCTTACGGCGGTTTGTGGTGCAATGAGTCCGCCGGCGGTCTGGAGGGCGAAGACCGACGATGTGGGGCTGCAGACGTCCTCCTGTGGCGCTGGCGATGGGATCAGCAGCGTGGCGAGCTCGAGGGGTCGTCGGAGATGAGCTGTCGATGGTTGTTGCGGCAAGGGTGGTCGGAGAAGCGGTGTTGAGGTGAAGGAAGGAGGAGGAGACCGACGTGTTGGGAGTTGGCGACGGTTCGCACAGCGGGCCTGTGGGCTGAGGCTAGTGGCCGTCAGCGAGTGGAGTAGGCGGACGTGCGGCGAGGTTGACGGCGGTTCGTGGTGATGGAGCACTGTGGAGTGCACGGCAGTGGGCCGGAGGAGGCGGGCATCGCGTCGGAGGTGTAGGGCGAGGGGGAGCGCTGTGCAATGGGCGATGGAGAGGTCGTGCGGAGGAGCTGAGTTCTCGTCGTGGGTGAGGGTGAAGATCAGGAGGCCGCCGGCGTGTTGGCCTGTGGAGAGGCGTGCGAGGGTGGAGCGGCGGTTGTGAGGAAGAAGAAGGAGGAGGGGCTATGGGTTGGCGTGGCCGTGGAGAAGAAACCGCGGGCTGTGGATGTCTTGGGGGCAGCTGCGAGTATGGAGCTAGGGTTGGAGAAAGAAGCAACCCTAGGTTTTACAATAAGGAGGTGTAGGGTGCAGCACGTGAGTCTTCTAGTCTTAGGTTAATTCATTAAATAGTGGGGCTACGGGCTGTGTGCTATTCGTTTAGGCTAGGTTTACAAAAGAGCAGCAAGTATAAATGTTGGCATGTGCTACTCTCAGGAGATGGTTCCTATAGGTTTGTTTATAAAAAAAGAGTAGGGCTCCTGTCGCATGATGTTAGCCTAGGGTTTATAACATAGTTGTTTAGGGTTTATATTAATATAATGATAGGGTGATGGCCTCCTTTATTAGTATTATTATGGGGTCTGATGCAAGAGTGCCATTTGCTAGTTTAGGTATAGTTTTTATTATATATCTATAGGTGTAAGTTTACCAGGTTGGGTTCGGCCTAGAGTTTTCCACAAGTGGGCTAGGGTTTGGGTTGGGACCAATAAGGGAAGATTTTGAATTGTAATTAATAGGATTTTGAATGGGTATTAATAGCAAGTGGTTAATAGGTTTAAACAAGGGAATAAGACCTAGTCAATAGGTTTTAAAGGGCCTAAAAATGGTAAGCTCCACTTGAATTTTAAAAAGTTGAAGGAGATTTGAAATTTGAATCCTTAAATTTTAAAACTAGAAATTTAAAACATAATTTAAGAAAACCCTTTTAAAATAATTTTTTTGAAGGGATAATAATAATAATTATAAGTATCTTAAAACAACGATAGAATAATTAATACGAAAAGCTGGCACGTGCACGGGGACTGTCACGTCTAACTACAGTTACAAGAGAACGTTACACGAGAAAAATACAGGCAAACCGTATCGTAAAAACTGGTCGTTACAGAGCTATGCAAGCTCTCTACGACGAAGCACGTGAAGAGAGCCCCGTCAGCGAACAAATTCTCACTATCGGTTAAGAAAAAGGATGCCAAGAGCTCAAGCTTGGGGGAGTCACACCCCACTACTACTCATGATGAAGGGCAGCCGCGGAACGCTGAAGAAAATCAACAACTGAACCCAAGCGGCCTTCCCGGCAAGTTTGACGCGCGCATCTCCCATGCGCCAAACATCGAGCATTAATTGCGAATCTTAAGGGGTCGAGCTCAAGACCTTAAACAAGCGCTTGTCGGGAGGCAACCCGACGGTTCTATTTCAGTTTTTAGTTGAATTTTTCCTTTCATTTTTGTTTTAGATTTTTATTAGTATTTAGAGTCAAGTGTCAAAGAAAAACCTGACAACGGTCAACACTTTTCATTTCAGAAAAAAGAGAATAGGAGACCATATGAATGGAGGACGACCATGGCAATGGGGAGCATTGAAGGGATGCGCTCAAATGCCAAGAGGAGGAAGAAACTGATGGTAGAAAAAAATCAGAAAGTGGAGCAAAAACAGAGAGTTGGAGCTGAAAATAGCAGCCCACTCGGCTGAGTGACATTTTCACTCGGCCGAGTGAAGACCCTACTCGACCAAGTAGGGTACTGCTTTGGGAAGTTTCGAAAAACCCCTCTCTGTTAATTACATTCCACTCGACCGAGTGGCTTTTTCACTCGACCGAGTGAACCTGACACTTTCAGCACTTGAAAAGCTCTGAGTGGCCTAGCCACTCGACCGAGTGACTTTTGTCTACTCGGCCGAGTGATTGTACTACTTGGCCGAACCGGAACATATTTGAAAATTTTTAAAATTTTTGAAACAGAGGCTACTCGGCCTAGTGGTCACCGCCAATCGACCGAGTGACGTTCACTATATAATCAAGTGCTCGTGGCCCCAAAATCAAAATCCCCAAATCGATTTACAGCAGCCCGAGCCTTCCTCCCAATCGCCCGAGCACCTTTCTCCCTCAACCGAGCCGCCACCGGCCATGCCCAGTGGCGCGACCCCACACCGCTGACCGCCTTCCGATCGCTGCCCTGCCGCCGCCTCCCTCACCGCCGGCCGGCCCATCTTAGACCCAATTTTCCCCCTCTTTCTCATTTTTCTCATTTCGTAAGCCCTATTCCGTCCCAAATCAAAATTAAACCATATTCACATCTATTTCTCTTGATTTTCCCCTAAATTTTTCGATATTCATTGCTAATCAATCGATTTTGTGTTTCAGGATAGCTTGAGGGAGATCGAGGGCTGATCCAGAGCTTCTGGGGAGGCGCCTTATTGCTCGAATTGTTCGTTTGGAGTTGTGTCGTGCTCTGGTATACTCTTTCCTTATTTTTAGCACTTCGTGATAGTTGGCACATCGCTGGGCATCACCATGCCTCCACGCACTAGGTCCCGTGCACGGGAACCCGCTGCCAAGCGAAAGAAGACCGGCGACCCTGGTACTTCTTATGCTAGAGATGACTCCCCGTCTCCTAGCCCACCACCACCTACACTCCTGCCTCCTACTGCACCCATCTAACCCCCCTTGGCACAGCTCGCCCTGTCTTTTGACACGATGGTGATCACTTTCAGAGATGACGCACACCACGTCAGATTTGAAAGAATCGCCCATCGATCGATCGTCCCCTCTAGGTTTGGGCACATTGCTGATTTTGAGCACCTAGGGGTATTCCAGGGGCTCCTCCAGTTAAATGAGATTGTGGGGTGGCGTGATTTCCTTTCGGTGTAGGCAGACACATACGCCGACCGACCCTCGAGGTCCTGAGTTTTATTCGTAGGACTCCTAGGGGTTGCACGTTTCGTCTGATGGATCGTGAGTATGAGATCACTCTCGCTATGCTCCGTGCCTATTTCCATTGGACCCTGTCCCAGACCCCGACCGCGCTTTTGGTCCCATGCACATCGCCCCTCCTTCATTTGATACACATGCATTCTGGACACTGATCACAGGATCACCACTTGCTTTTGACCCTAGCCAGGCCAAGGCCTCCTCTATCGTCCACCCATGCCTCCGTTTTGCTCCGTTCCTTATGGCGACCACTTTTCTTGTGAGGTATGAGCCTGGGACGATGTCTACGCCTGAGCTCTATATGCTCTACGCAATGACTAGAGAGAGCCTTTGAGGTCGACACGGACGTCTTAGTCTCCTCCACTCAGATTGATATTGCCAACTGGTATCTAGATCGCATTATTATCTCCGCCGCCGCCAGGATGGCGATTTGTTGTGGCGGTCTGATCACTCGTCTGGCTCCTATGTGTGGGGTTGACCTCCCAGCTGGTTTTCTTCGACCCACAGGCCCCACTTCCCTTTTCATAGACGTTATGGCCCGTATGAAGATGTTGCGTCATCATGGTCAGCACCACTGGGTTTGGCTGTACGGTCCATTCGTTGCTGATTATATGGTGCTTCCGAGCCCCACTCGGACCCACATTGGACCTGCAAGTGGGGAGTAGAGACCAGATATGGATCTCCTCATCCCAGCTGCATATGTGCTTGAGCCCAAGGGCTCTCAGCAAGAGCCCCTCATCCCCACTCTGGCCCCGGAGATCCCGATCCCTCAGCCTGTGCCTGATTTGATCCCTGCTCCCATCACTTCTGTCCACACTTCTGTCAGTGTCAGGAGCACCCTTGCTGTGTTCACCACTACCACCATCACCACCTCTGTGACGTTGACTGCTGGTCCCACTTCTTTTGTGAGTTCTGAGAGCACCCACACCGCTGTTTTTGAGAGAGGCGAGCCTTCCCTCGTTTCGACAACGAGACCCTTTCCTTACCAGATTTCTTGACCACTGGAGAGTCATTTCCTGTTGATTTCATGACCTCCCTAGCCGTCGACCCTTCTGTCTCTGCCGCCGCTATTTTTACTGAGAGCATCTTGACGTCTGTCCCCACTTCTGTGTCTACGACCTCTCCACCCTTCTCACCCTCTGTCACTGTTTCATCTTCTACTGCTGCTCACACTTCTAAGAGCATTCCTGTGTCTCAGCCTCCCACATAGGCTGAGCGACTTTTAGCGAGCACCGCACCACACCTTCACCCACTAGTGGCCCCACTCGTTTACGGTGGCCGTGTGCGTCAGTCCCGACCTCCTTCTACATGACTCTCTGCCCCAGCTCCCGACACCCTCGTTCAGCACCTCCGTGCTGTAGAGGGGGTCGACAGTGGGCTCAAAGCGGATTTTCGGTCTCTCGCCACCACTGTTAGCTCTGTGCAGCAGCGCGTCGCCCTTCTGCCTGGTATTCAAGTCACCCTGAACCAGATTCTTGCGTGCCTGCCACAGCCTCCACCAGCCGCAGTCTGTCCCATCTCTCAGCAGCCACCACCCCTGCCACCCCATCCCCCAGCACAGGAGGTGTTGGCAACCCCCCACATGCTTAGGCACACACTTGATGCCTCCCATATTTTCTACCGCTGCTGTGATTAATATTCGTGCTGCTGATTTTGCACCACCCACCCTCTCGCCCACATATTTTGGTCACTTTTTGATGGGCTTTGTTTATATTTTTCTGGGTGAGAGGAGGTATTTTTGGGCCCATATATATTAAACCCCCTTGATCTGTGTGCTCTTTTCATCCATCATTTGCATTCTGCACTCATCACTTGCATATCCATCCTAATTTCTTTTATTTACACTTT
This sequence comes from Scilla litardierei, assembly GCA_030789695.1. Lineage (NCBI taxonomy): Eukaryota > Viridiplantae > Streptophyta > Magnoliopsida > Asparagales > Asparagaceae > Scilla > Scilla litardierei. Next base: position 256,519,412 of record CM061142.1, on the reverse strand, counting down.
TTATCATGCATGCATCCTTACCCACCCGCCCCTATTATATATGTCCTTGTGCCACACTTAGCACATTGAGGACACTATGTAGTTTAGCTTGGGGGAGTGAGTGTCTCACGCACTTTTCATTTTCCTCATTTTTATCTTACCTTTTTCCAACTTTCTTTATTTTCCACCTATTTTCACCCACTTTTTCATATTTTTCTTATGCATCACGTTTTCTTTCTTTTATGTGTGCTGCATATGTATAGTTAGTGTTATTTTTTCTTTATCCTTATTTATTTTATCCTTTTTGCAAGAAATGAATTCTCTGTGATGACGATGACTTGGAGTTAGCTTACTCTTATATGCATATTCTCTTGCCATGCCATCATTTTTTACTTTAGATATCATATGCTATACATCACTATGCATTCGGGAATAGTAACCTGCATCTTTATTATATGATTGTGAATCTAATTCTAGCATTAGCTAAGTCTGAAAATTTATATCGCATGCTTTCATAGAAAACACACCAAGCTTCATGCAGTGGTTGCTTAAACTTGGAGTACTGCTTTGTCATCTGCTTTCACTTCTATTTGCATGAAATTGTATGATCAACTTCCTGGTTGATTGAATGTAGGCCTTTTTGATATGACTGGATTAGTTTACTTTCTGAAATCAAATTGAGTAGTTACATTACCCTACTGAAAGTTGTTGTGCACATACAAAAGAGTGAAATGAGCGTTGCATATTTCTCTTTCTCTACATATCTTGAACATCATTTCTATACTTAAAATCATTGGTGAATTTCCCTTTGAAAAATCTTATATAGACATATTCCCATGATATAAAATCCAAGCTCCATTAACACAAAATCAAAAGAATAATAATACATGCATATCTTTCTATCTTTGATTCGGGATTGCTATTGTATAAAAATAAAAATAAAAAAGAGAGAGAAGAGAAAAAAGAAAAAAAAAGAAAAAAAAAGAAAAAAAGACAAGGAGAAGTTCATTTGTGTATATGCAATCCCTCCTTCCTCCTTTCTTTCACTTTTTATTTTTATTTTATCCCTATGGAGTTTCAAAAAATATGGGAAAAGTCGTATTGTTCTATTTGATGCCACCACGCTTATAGATAAGCTTGGGGGAGAGGATCCAATGATGTGTGTGAGAGTGACCACTTATATGTGCATGACGACCTAAGCTATGTAATTTTTGACACTTAGGGAGATTACTTAAAGTATAACAGAGTCTATAAATTGAAATTTTGGCATGCATTTCATGAATACCATCTCTTTCTATTCTTGTCCCTTTATAATGTGTGATATCTCTTATACTCCAAGCAGAAAGAGATCAACTAAAAAGTGTGCAATCTATGACTATGTATACCACTTTGAATGCCTCAGACGATGTTAATTATGGAACGATTTCATATTTCATATCGTTTTGAAGTTCTTGGTTTCTATACCGAATGCACGTATACATGATATGATATCGAGATAAAAATCTTTGGCATATTTTTTAATTCACCATGTGCTATTTGAGTAAGCAACGCCATGTCCTGAGAGAATGATCTAGCACCTCCCTCGTCGTTTTCTACTCTATCTTCCTTTAACATTTTTTTCCCTTATTTTTATCCACCGGGTTCACCTTTTTACTCATCTACCTCGAGGACGAGTAAGAGGTAAGCTTGGGGAATTTTGATCCCTCCTTATTTTACACCTTTTTTCTGCATGGTTGCATGTTATTTTAATCGCCCATATCGCGTTTTTCATGATTATTCGATGATATCGCGTTGTTTTTTACTATTTCTTGCTTTTGTCGGATTTCAGGAGATATGGAGCGATGGGGAGCATAAATGAGATCAAGGGACTTGCTCGCATACCAGAGCACTGCCTATGGCCATATTGAGGAGCTAGCAGTGCTAGATGATGAGTGGAAGAAGAAGAAGTTCGATAGAATCGATGAAGCGTAGAGAATATGCAACTCCAGAAACAGGCCACTCGCCGAACAGACAGCTCACTTGGCCGAGTGAAGGAACCCATTTGACCGAGTACAACTGATACGAGAGCACCTGGAGTCAAATTCCACTGGACCGAGTAAATGATCCCACTCGGCCGAGTGGAGAACTTCACTCGCCCGAGTGAGTCAGAGCTTTACAAAGGAAATTTTAGCCGACTCTCTGGAATTTGGAGAAGCACAGCAGAAGACTCAGTCGACCGAGTAGCGCAGAGTGCCAGACCCCCAAAACCCACGACTTCTATATTTTCTTTGGGTCTGTCACTCGGCCGAGTGATAGTTCTACTCGGCCGAGTGGCGCAGTCTGCCTGTATCGCGAACTAGGGTTATGGGCTGTGCCAAGGGCAAATCTGTCAGGATTTTTTGGCCATTTTTGGCTTGTATTTAAGGCTAGTTTTCATCCTAGTTTTCAGGGAGACCAGAAATTAGGTCTTAGCTTTATTCTAATTGTAATTCCTCTTTAGAGATTAAAGATTGGAGATCTGGTTTGTTCTTTTTATTGAAATTTCTCATTTTGTAAATTGCTTTTCTCCAACTATGAATTGCTATATGTTTTCATTCATTTATTCTGTTATTTTTATGGTGAATTGCGAGTAGTTCTGCTGTTCTAGGGCATGGGGATGAACCCTATGGATTCGATTTTAGAATTGTGATGAATGGATTCATACGTTGCTAGAATTGATAGAAGGTTAGGTTGTGATTAATTTATTACGGATAGCTAAGAATTTCCATCGATTTGGGGTTTGCAAGAGATTGGATTCTAATCGATGGGAAGACTTAGATATTTAATTTAGGTTTATAATCGAAATCCGCTAGACTTGGTTTGCAAGAGATTGGACCAAAGCTAGGATTTTTATTATAAACATATGCCCATATTCGTTTACAAGAGATTGGACGAATATGAACTATCACAACCTAGATCGTAACTCAAGTTTGCACGAGAATGGGCTCGAGGAGCGATTGGACGATGATGTTGATCCTAATGCTAATGGCTTAGGTTAGGGTTTGCACGAGAGTGGACCCTAATCTAGGTTGCTATAGACCGACAATAGCGTGAGAGCGTGAGCTTGGTTCTATATTCAGTTACGACTAGTTCACCTTAACACAAGTCTAGTAATATTGAGATTCACGATTCACGAAGATAAATGACGATCCGTAGTAGGGATTCCCTAGCTCTAGATGCCTTTAATATATTGAATTCGAATTGTTAATTGAACGATTGCGACAACATTCTCAAAACCATTCTTCCACCAATAGCTTAGTGATCAAAATAGAGTACCGTCATTAGTCATCCTCGTGTTCGATACCCGCTCGCCACTACACCATGCTCTTGCGATAAGACTATAGTCGTGCCCCCCGGTGTGTGTATCCGGGGACCGATCACGAGTCAATCCCAGAAAGTTAAGTCATTACAAAACACTCTTGGTTCTTTCCTCTGCATCTGTGTGACAACGGTTGATTTCTTCTAATCTTAAGCTTACTATGCCGGTTTTCTGTGATTTAGTCTTTTTTACGATGATACGAGTTAGACCTGAGGTTTCATGTTAAAGACTTATATCCTTGAGTCATGCGTCATGCTTGGTAGTTAGAGTGTCGCATGTTGGGAGCATTCTATAATTTCGATACTTTCGTGGCTTGCATGCATGATTGGCTTTGAGAGGGGGACCTCTAGATTTATTTAGCAAATATCTCCATGCACTTCATGTTTAGTCATGCTTGGGACAAGCAAGAGTTTATCTTTGGGGATTTTGTTAGGTGCATTTTCTGCACCTTTTTTCGCACCTTTCACACTTCATTTTCCACATTTATTTTATATCACTATCGCTTTATCACCCATTTTTACCCGTTTTTACCCGTTTTTATCCATTTGATGCTTCGGTGGTATATTTTGTATATTTCAGGGAATCCATGCATGAAATGATGTAATCAGTGATTCGTGGAGCGTAGGAGAGAATGCGACAAAGATTAATGAAGGTTGAAGATCAAACAAATAATATTTGGGCAAAAGAGCAAGCATCATGGCCGTGTGTGCAACCACATGGCTGTATCATACCATTATCCCAAAAAGGGGAGTATCAGCATCAACGACACGGCTGTGCAAAATATACCATACGGTCGTGTTGAATCTGACTATAGTAGACATTGCGCTCCTCTTTTGCACTGTTGTTTTGCACGGCCGTGTCACTTGGAGTAGCTGGCAGCGTGAAGAAGGATTGACACGGCCATGCCGATTTATGGCAGGGCCATGCTCGAAGCAGTCGTCGCTATTGCCCTAGTTTTTTCTTAGCAGCGACACAGCCGTACAGATTTGCAGCACGGCCATACGCTCCAAAATTTTTGTAATACTATATATGTAAATGTGAGTGAAATTAAGAGGGAGTTCCTTCTTCTTCAGCGATTTTTCTTGGGTTTTCACCCCCTTTGGGGGCTATCCTTCTAATGCCTTGTAAGACTGTTTTAACTTATGTTTTGTATTGAATCTATTTAGTTCCTTTAATTGCATTACTTTTAGTTCCTCTCTACATGCTAGTTGTGATGTTTATTTCTTTGCTCTATTTGTTGTTTATCATGATGTCTAGTGAGTAGATTTTTAGTGCGTAGGGCGTAGCTAAACCCTAGTATAGACGATTCTTGTGGGTTGCTCACCCCAAAGATCATCCTATTAGATTATTTCTAGGGTTCTGCTCGGATGCTACTCTTATCAACTCATCCCTCACCGGAGGATTGATCATCTAGTTCTAGGCGTTGACTAACCATTGGGAGCACTCACTAGAACAACTAGTTTGGGGACTCCCGATTACCCATCGGGGAACTCATAAGAGGACCAAGTTTTACCCTTCGTTCTCTCTTCCACGCTTAGACGCTGTGAGGACGTGTATTAAGGGTTCAACCCTCATAGACGGCTCTACTCAACTAGGACGGGAAGCTAGGTCATCCCACACGTTTAGTCCACGCTAGTGGTGATGCTGAACCCTCGGTACCCTTTCTTTCCTTTTATATTTTTAGTGTAATTACTTCTTCTTTGTCACCATTAGCGTAGCTAATTAGATATATGATTAATCGATACTCATACCATCGCCTCCCTGTATTTGACCTGTGAGCTACAACAGACATTGTATGCTTACGATTATCATATTTTTACATCATCAACAGGATATTGGAAGAACAAGTGACCACTATTGAAGGGTAAGGGTAAAGAGTCTGCTTTGCTAGTAGCAGCATTTGGAGGTGCACGCATTGATGTTGATAATGGAAAAATATTGGCTATGTCTTCTTTGGAAGACAATCGTGATTCATGGATTCTTGATTCAGGGTATGATTCCCACATGACTCTGCTACGGAGTCATTTTGTGACATATACTCTTAGAGATGGACCAGACGTATACATAGGGAATGGAGATATGTCAAGAGTAGTTGGGGTCGGCACAGTTTTGTTCAAGATGCAAGATATAGCCATTAGAACACTTACGGATGTTAGGCATGTAACAAATTTGCAACAGAATTTGATTTCTCCTGGAGCTTTGTCAGGTGTGGGGTGTTGCGTGGTGCTCAAGAGAGAGCAACTACGGGTGTCCAATGGAGGTCGTTTTGTTATAGCGGTGAGGAAGATTGGCAACCTTTATAGGCTTCAAGGTCAGACAAAGTTGTGTCAGAAGTCTGGTGGACCAGAGAGTTCTAGTATAGGAGCATTATGGAATCATATGGACGCAGTGATAGAGAATCGAGGTCGGTTGCAGGATGGGATAGCTGCGGTGTGCATCGAGGGATCATCAGGTAATTGAGTTCAGGTTATATCCTATCGTGGTTCAGCTCCATGTATGGCTCAGATTGTCTACAGGGAAGTAGGTGGCTTCAGGAGGATGCGTTACTGATCGTAAGGAGGAGTTGGGTATTTGTGTAGAGCAGTTGCAGCACACTGATGCACACTCACATAGGAGGCGTAGGTGGCAAGGCTCAAGGTGGGCAACACGTGGTTCGTCCAAGGGATCATTTGGAGCATGCAAACCCAGCATCTCAGAGATGACTAGGAGTAGTGGATCTCACAGAGATCATGGTTGTGATGTGGTGAAGTCTTATTGGAGAGTTAAATCCCAAGGCGGTTAGTTGAGGTCATCGAAGCCGGAAGAAGATGTTGCTCTTACTCATGTTTGGGGAAGGCGATGCCTGGTGCTTCCTCAGAGGGTAGAGGTGGATCAACTTAGGTGACTAATGTTGAGTGCAGCCATGGATCGACTTCGGGTACTTTGGGAGACGCAGGTTTGGTGTTAGTTCAGTTGATGATTGAACAAGAGGTCTCGGTGTCAACCTCAAAGAGAAAGATCACCATAAGTAGGGTGGCGAGCATGGTTCAGTTCTTCGAGCTCGGGAGGAGTTTGGGTTCGAAAGGTCTATTGGAGTGTTGATGCACCGAAGGGTGCTGTACCCGATGACAGGTTAGTGTTTTCTTCATTAGTTAAAGAGGTTTGGAAACTAGGTAAAGCCGTGAAGTGTCTGGAGATGACTTGGTTTGATGAAGGAAGTTTGAAGCAGTGTAAAGTTTGTTGATATGTGCAATTCATTGTTTGGGGTTAACACGGCCGTGCCAAGTTTAAAAAGTTTTCTAATATCTGTGTAGACAGTGACACGGCCGTACAGAGTTTGGCATAGCCATGCACAATCTATAATTTCCAGAGGCATGTTACTCAAAGGGTGACACGGCCGTGCTGCACAGTCGTGTTGACTGAAGAAAGACTAGACACAACTTATGCAAAGGGTGACATTTGAGTTATGGTTTTGATCTAAAACCTAATCTAATAGGACGACAGAAATTCCACACTACCCATGGGACTATTTAAACCCCTCCTATGGTTTATTTTGGACAGAGCGTGTGTCGTCATCAAGTTTCTTCTTCCTCGCCGTCTTGGAGCTCCGGGGCATCATTTTGTGAGTGAAATCTTGAGAGTTCTTTGTATGTATTTATTGTAATCTTCTTCTTGTTATCTCTATTTTCGGGTTGAGGGATTTTGGTGCGAGCTTTTGTTTTTCTTCCCTTTTGGTGAGATTTGAGATTTCCATTAGGTTTTGTGAGAATAGTTTGAACTCCACGCTTGGAGTTATTGGTGCTTTCTTTTGTCGAAGACAATTGAAGGAGTCGGTGTAATTCTCTCTGATCATATTAGTGGAAACCGTCATCGAGAAGCCGGACGTAGGCGCCATTAGTGCGTTTAAACAAGGTAAACTATATGTCGCTTGACTTGTTGCTTTCCTTCTTTCATTACTGTTCGCATTGTTTGTTTGGTTGGATATTATGCAATTTTGGTATATCTCTGGAAGATCGCCGCGTAGTGATTGTTGGTTAGTTATCCACCTTTGATGGGGCCTCTTCGGCTGTATTCGCCTGGATTCAACAAGTGGTATCAGAGCTTTCAGGTTGTCGGAGGTTACCCAATGGCAGAGACATATTCAACATCTGGATACAAGATCGAGAAGTTTACAGGAAAGAATAGGTTCACTCTAAGGTGTAGGAGGGTGAAGGCTATGCTCAAGCACGAAGGGCTTTACAGGATAGTCTTAGATAAGAATCTGTCACAAACTATATGCGATCAGAGCTAGAGATGAAAGAACACATCGCTATTCAAATGGCCGTATCGAACAAAATCTTTTGCAAAGTTGCGAAAGAGGAGACTACAGAGGCATTGTGGAAAATGTTTGAATATTTGTACCGACAAAATCACTCACATGAAGGCTGTATCTTTTACAGAAGTTGTTCATGCTCAGGATGAAAGATGGTACATCGTTACAGGATCATCTTGAGTTAATATTGGATCTGCAAACTGTGGAAGAGAATATAAGTGATGGGTACCAAGAAATTGCACTGCTTTGTTTTCTACCTAAGGAGTACTCACACTTTGTCGAGACCATGACACAAGGGAAGGACAAAATCTCTTTAAAAGAGGTCGAGGCAGCTCTATGCTTACGTGAGCTTAGGAAGAAGGTGTCGAGGGGCGACACAAGCACTGATGATCAGGATGTGGTCTTTTGGGGGTCACCAAGTTGGACGATCCAAATCTAGCTCCAAGTTTGCGAGACCCAAGTCCAAGGGTCAAGTTAGTAATGACCAGCCATTCCATTACTGTTAGAAGGCAGGGCACTGAAAGAATAAGTGCCCACTGTTGTAGGTCAAGGGTAAAGAATCTGCTCAGCCAGTAGCAGCTTTTGGAGGTGCATGAATTGATGCTGATAATGAAGAAATATTGGATGTGTCTTCTTTGGAAGACAATCAGGCTTTATAGATTCTTGATTCAGGGTATGATTCCCACATAACTCCATTGCAGAGTCATTTTGTGACATATACTCCTAGAGATGGACCAGACGTATACATTGGGAATGGAGATATGTCAACAGTGGTTGGGGTTGGCATAGTTCGGTTCAAGATGCACGATAGAGCCATTAGAACACATGTGTGTTAGGCATGAACCAGATTTGCAGCGAAGTTTGAATTCTCTTGGAGCCTTGATAGGTGCGGGGTATTGCGTGGCGCTCAAGGGAGAGCAACTACGGGTGTTCAGGGGAGGTCGTTGATCACTCCGTATTTTACACCTTTTTTCTGCATGTTTGCATGCCATTTAGATCGCTCAAATCGGGTTTTTCACGTTTATTCGATAATATTGCGATGCTTTTCACGATTTGTTGTTTTTGTCGTATTTAAGGAGATTTGGAGCGATTTGGAGTGATTCTGAGATGCACCCACTCCGGAGTGTCACCGACGACTCTCTTGAGGGGTATTCTGCGATTGGAGAGGAGTGGAAGAAGAAAGAACGTCGTAGGAGCGACGAGGAGGCAAAAATACGAAGAATGGGTATTTTCAGCATGCCACTCGGCCGAGTGAAGGAGTCACTCGGCCGAGCATAGACAGCCCGCTCGGCCAGCCAGATCGGACACGCAACAGAGCTAATATCAGCGTGCACTCGGCCGAGCATTGCCAGACCACTCGGCCGAGCACCGAGTCATCCCTCGCCCGAGTGGAGCCAAGACGATGACAACCAAAAATGTTGAACTCTCTGGAATCCGTCAGTCAGCCCCAAAGACCGACTCGGCCGAGTGAAGAACGCCCATCGGCCGAGTGAAGAAAAGTCACTCGGCCGAGTGACTCCCGATGAGACGACCCCCAAGACCCCCAACTCTCTGGAATCTGTCAGGGTCTCTCACTCAGCTGAGTGACATTTGTCACTCGGCCGAGTGAGCCGCGTTGCCTGTAGCGTAAACTGCGATTTTGAGGCTGCGCATGGGCATTTTCGTCAGGATTTTTTGGGCGATTTTGGGGGGTATTTAACCCCAGTTTTTAACCTAGTTTAGAGAGCTTTTTCAGAACTTTTTGGCAGCCCTTTTTAGATTACTTTTTAGGAATTAGATTTAGCTTTTAGGGAGGAGAGAAAAGTGTTGATTTGTTGGATGCTATTTTGTTCTTCATTGGTTTGTCTCTCTCTCTATCAAAAACTCCATTTTTATTGATATATTGAATATTGCTATGAATTCTATTGATTTTATTTGTGAATTTGTATTGAATTTCGTTATGAATCGTGAGTAGTTTTATCGTCTTAGGGCGTAGGGATGAACCCTACGAACCATATTTCTAATTTGTGATGAATTGGTGAAATTATTGCTAGAATTGATTAGGGTTAGTTTGGGATTGATTTAATATGAATAACTAGGGATTCATACCGATTGGGATTTGCAAGAGATTGGATCCCAACTCGATAGGAAGCCCTAGAAATTCGAATTGGGTTGTAATTGAATTTCTCCGGAATCGGTTTGCAATTGAATTTCTCCGGAATCGGTTTGCAAGAGATTGGACCAAAACTAGGGTTTTCGATTGTAATTCTATACCAATACCCGTTTGCAAGAGATTGGACGGGTAGGAACTATCCCAACCTAGGTCGTAGCTCGAGTTTGCACGAGAGTGGGCTCGAGATACGATTGAATGATGATGTTGTTCTTCACTCTAGTTTGCCTAGGTTAGGGTTTGCAAGAGATTAGACCCTACCCTAGGTTTGCTATAGACCGGTAATAGCGAGAGAGCGTGAGCTTGGTTCTATATTTAGTTGCAACTAGTTCACCCGAATTTCAAGTCTAGCAATTGTGAAACCTACGAATCACAATAATGTGATACGGCAAGTAGTAGGGATTCCCTATCCCTTGATGTCTTTATTATCTTGATATTTTCTTTCATATAATTGAACGACTGTGACCGCATTACTGCGAACATTTCTCTACCATTCTTATAGCCAGGTGGATTGAAGAAGACACTGTCATTAGACCTCCCTGTGTTCGATACCCGCTCGCCACTACACCGTGTGCTTGCGATAAGACTAGCGAGTCGCTTGCCCGGGACGTGCATCCGGGCATAAGATCAAGTTTTTGGGGCCGTTGCCGGGAAGGCAATAGTGTTTGAATCTACCTACCTAGCTATTTTTCTTTTTCTATTATTTCTATTTTTATTTTGCCCTTCCGTTGTGCTAACTATTTCTTTGAAACTCTGTTTTCCCTTGCATGTACACGAGATCCTCGGCGAACCCCGAAGAAATACTATACGATCCGAAGATCGAGCGTACATTAAGGAGGATCCGAGCGGAAAGGAGACCCGTTACGGAAGGAAATTTTATGACCCATCCTGAGACACCCGAAGAATTGGCGAAGCGAATGGCGAGGAGTATTTCCATAAGAGATAGGCTTCGGCCTAAGACTTCTTCCACGACCTCGTCCATAGCCATGCCGGAGTTGGCGGCCGAAAAAAATTTCGAGTTGAAGACCGGATTGGTGGTTCTTATGCAACACGATCCTTTTCATGGGAACTCCCATGAAAACCCTCATTACCACATCCAGCTCTTCCTATCAAAGTGTGCCACCTTCCAAATGCCGGGCATCTCCGTAGATGCTATCAGACTGCGTCTCTTCCCTTTCACACTAAAGGACAAGGCCTTATATTGGTTGAGGACGCAAGCTGAAGGAATCTTCACCACTTGGGATGAATTGGCGAGTGCCTTCGTCGACAAATTTTACCCGCCCTCCAAGACGGTGAAGATAAGAAGTGCTCTCATGTCCATCAAGCAAGGACCACAAGAGACTCTCTATGAAGCATGGGAGCGCTTCAAGGACTTGCAACATCAATGCCCCCATCATAGCATTGAGGATTGGGAGCTTGTCCATAGTTTCTACAATGGACTCCAACCGGGCACGAAGCAGATTATTGATGCCACCGCAAATGGAGCCATTTTGTCGAAGACTCCCGATGAAGCTATGGCCTTGCTTGAGGAGATGTCCTCGAACAACCAACAGTGGGGCGACGAGCGAGGACATTCTTCGTCCTCCTTGAAGCCGTCTAGCATTTATGAGGCCAAGGCCGTCGCGGAGCTAGCAAACAAATTTGATTCTCTCCACAAGGTAGTGGAGAGATTGGAGAAGTACATTACGGAGCCTCAAGGAGCCCCTTCTACATCCACACCGACAAATCATATGAGCGATTGGTAAGACCAATCCCAAGCCATTATGTAGGAGGAGAGCATGGAGAAGGAGCGTTGGAGCAAATTCAATATGTCGCGGGGAATTCTGGATATTGGGCCAATCCGGCCGCTAGAAACCATCCGGGTTTCTCATATGCCAATAATGATGGTGCATTGAACCCCCCACAACAACAACCTCCTCAAGCTCGAGCTCCACCACCACAACCAAATTATCCACCAAGGGGTCCACCGCAACAAAACTTCCCACCGAGGCAGCAAGTGGGACCTTATAGGCCACCTGGGTACAATCAAGGTTGGAGAATTCCCAACCCTTCGCAAGCTCAACAATGTTCGGAATTAGAAGCTAAGGTGGAGGAGTTTATGGTGGAGCAGAGGAAAATCAATGCTTCGTTGAAGGCTGGACAAGATTCTCTTACCACCATCGTCGCTCAAATTGGGGAGCAACTTGCGTTGCTCAATAGAAACAATCAACAATTGCCGGCTCAACCCGAGCAAAATCCACGGGGTAACACCGGCCATATCAACGCCGTGGTTGTGGTTACTACAAGAGGCGGGAAGGATACCACCCCGTCATGACTCAAGTCAAGGAGCCCGTGGTGGAGATTCTACAAGAGAGCGAGCCGGCAATTGAAGTTGAAAAAGAGAAGGAGTCGTAAGGAGAAGTGATATCTAGAATGGAGGAGCTTATTGATGAGCGCCGATTTATGCCACCGGTGCCCTTCCCTCAACGGCTAGCTAGAGCCAAGATGGAGAAACGGCTAGCCAAGTTTCTCGAGTATTTGAGAGGGGTGAGCCTCAACATCCCCTTCCTCGACGCTATAGTAGAAATCCCATCCTACGCCAAGTTCTTAAAGGACTTGATTTCGGGAAGGAAGAGGAAGGAGAAGATCATGCTCGCGGAGGAATGGACTTGGTTCACAAAGAGAGAAAAGGAGCCCGCTAAATTTAAAGATACAGGGAGTTTTCGGATTCCTTGCACTCTAGGCGGCGTCCCCCTACAAAAAGCATTGGTAGATTTGGGGGCTAGTGTTAGCCTCATGCCTCTCTCCATGTTCCGGAAGTTGAATACCGGCACGGATTTAAAGCCTACCGACATGCGGATTCAACTAGCAGATGGTCGGATTACAAGGCCGGTTGGGATCACAGAGGACATCCCACTCCAAGTTCCGGGAGGCATATGTTTTCCATGTGATTTCATGATAATGGACATCAAGGAGGAGGGCGATACATCGCTCATACTTGGACGCCCATTCCTCGCCATCGCCGGTGTCATCGTCGATGTGCGGGAGGGGACTCTTACCTTGAACGTCGGCAACATCGAAGTGGAGCTCCATATACCGAAGGCAATGAAGCACATGTCGTATCATGAGGAGCTAGATTACATGGACCTCCTCGACGAGGTCATCGAAGAGGTGATCCCCCACTCCATCGGCGCACCCCACGAAGATAGCTTCAAAGAAGGCCTAGATTTGGCCGAGGAAGAGAAAATGGAGCACTCCCCCGATATCTTCATGGCGATTGATGATGGCGACGCTGATGTCACAAGAATACGGGAGCTCTGCAAGATCTCGAAGTTGAGGACTCCGAAGAAAGCTCCACCGATACGACGATCGGTGTCACCGGCAAAGTCGAAGACCGGAGCAAGCTCGAGCTTGGGGGAGCCACCCCCCAACATTTCTCGTGACGAAGGGGTACTGAGGAAGACCACACACCACCATGATCCAAATCCGAGCGGTCTTCCCGGCAAATTCGACGGGTGCATCTCATATGCACCCAACATCCCGCGCTAAATTGAAAATTTAAAGGGGTCGAGCTCAAGACCTTAAACGAGCACTTGTTGGGAGGCAACCCGACAGTTTTCGCATTATTTCTATTTTATTTTTTATTTTTGTTTTAGACTTTATTAATGTTTTTGAGTCGTTTGCCCGAAGAATTGTGACATCGGGTCCTATTTTCTTTGACAGGAGGAGGAGGAAAGGATACATATCATATGGAGGATGACTGAGGCGAAGAAGAGCGCTCCAGGAATGCGCTCGAGGCTTAGGAGGAGGAAGAAACCACCTGGAGGAAGAAAAACATATAGTAGAGCCAAAACGGATCCCCGAAGCAGGAAACAGGGCCTCACTCGGCCGAGCACCATAGTCACTCGGCCGAGCAAAGAAAGCCGTCCACCCGAGTGGCACACCAACGAGGGAAGTCTGCAGTACCCAACTCTCTGTCTTTCTTGTGATTTCAGTATAAACTGCCACTCAGCCGAGTATATTTCTTCACTCGGCCGAGTGCAACTGATACCTTCCTAGGGCAAGTGCCGCCGAGTAGCTTGTGCCACTCGGCCGAATGGACTTTCTCCACTCGGCCGAGTGTGGCAAAAACACTTGGCCGAGTCGTAAGTGGCGAGGAGTTTGTAAAATTTTTTTCGTTACGTCACTCGGCCGAGCGACAGAGTCACTCGGCTGAGTCGTAACCACCCCTATATATATCGCGCGGGCTCGGCGTGATTTTCAACACATCCATTCCCAATTCTCGCCCGAGCCCCCGTGATCTTTCAACTTCCCTCACCCGCGACGACCTCACACTCGCCCGATTCAAGCCACCGCCGGCCCCCGATCGCCGACCCACCACCGACGACCGCTCCGACGACCACCCCCCCACCACCGGCGACTTCCCCACCGCCGGCCGACCTCCGGTGATCCCCCATTTAGCGCAAAATTCTACTTTTCCCCTATTTTTGACGATTCGTACGCTCATTGAGCCCCTAACTCAAATCGACTTCTTTACTTATCTGTTATACCCCATCTCCCCCATGTATTTTGAATTTTATACGCTGATATCATTGTTTGATGTGCAGGCTATCTTGGGGGAGCTTAGGTGAGCTTTCGGACGCGCCATTGGATTCATGGAGGCGGCGTCTTCGCACTTATCAGCTGTTTTGCTCTCGCGGCATGATCAGGTACCTTCGTTCCATATTTTTTTAGCACGCCACATTTTTCATTAGTTGGGTGAGCACTCGGGGCACACATGCCGCCCCGTACACGGCCACGCACTCAGGGAGCTTCCGCCAAGCGAAAGTGGACGGATGAGCCCGACCCCTCCCATGCTAGGGAGGACTCCCCTCCACCTTCACCACCTCACTCCACACAGCCACTTCCAGCCGACCCCATCCATCCGCAGCCACTTCCAGTCGATCCCATTCACGCACAGCCACCACCGGCTCCAGCCGTCGGTCCGCTGGGCATCACGTTCAGAGACGACGCACAGCGCGTCCGATTTGAGCGTATCGCCCAGCGCCCGATAGTACCCTCCAGGTTCGCTCATTTAGCAGACCTAGATCGCCTGGGGGTACTTGAGGGGATGCTCACGTTGTACGACAACGTGGGTTGGCGAGATTTTTTGTCTGTGTCGGTGGACACCTACGTCCGTCCACACTCGAGGTACTTAGCTCGATCACCCGGACCAATGAGGGAAGCTCCTTTAGACTCATAGATCGAGAGTGTCAGATCACTCTCGATATGCTTAGAGCATTCTTTAAGTGGCCCGCAGTCCCCGCGCCCGATCGAGCTTACGCCCCCGCACACATCCCTCCGCCATCTTTCGATTCCCACGCCTTTTGGGCCAGGATCACGGGTTTACCACACGCCTTTGACCCTAGTAGGGCCAAGGCCTCAGCCATAGTCCACCCCTGCCTCCGCATAGCACAGCGCCTTATGGCGACCACCTTTCTAGCGAGGTACGAGCCTGGGACGATGTCTACGCCTGAGCTCTATATGCTCTACGCGATGACTCGCCCCAGAGTTCTGGATAAGGATGGTGTTGCGATGGTCCCCACCGTTGAGATTGACTTCGCTAGCTGGTTTTTGGACCGCATCATAGTATCGGTGGGTGCTCGCTCCCCGATATGTTGCGGCGGCCTGATCACACTGCTAGCCCTGATGACCGGCGAGGACCTTCCGGCCGACCTACGTCGACCTTCGGGCCCCACTTCACTTTCGATAGACGTCATGGCCCGGATGAAGATACTTCTTCCCCACGGCCAGTTACACGGTCCCTTCGGTGCTGACTACATGATCCTCCCGAGCCCCGCTCGGACACACATAGGACCGACACACGAGGACTGGCTTCTGGCGATGGATCTCCTGATCCCTGTCGCCTACGTGCTTGAGGCCGAGGAGGCTGAGCAGGCACCCCCTGCACCTGTAGACCCTGTGATCCCTCAGCCTGAGCCTGCACTTTTTGCCGCTCCCGACACCACTATCCACACTTCTGCCAGTGTCGGCAGTACACTTGCTGAGTCGTCCTCCACTGCCACCACGTCTACCACTACCCCCACCACTGCTGTGCCCCTGTCGGTTGAACCCCTCACATCTTTGCTACCCGAGCGTCCACCTTCTATTGTTGAGAGCGGCGAGTCTTCCTTCGCTTCCGTCGTGGAGACCCTATCCACTTTGATCTCCACTGGGATCTCACCTTTTGTTCCCCACGCTTCCTCCCCAGCAGTTGACCTTTCTGTCTCCACGGAAGCCGTCCTATCCGAGAGTGTCGTGACGTCTGTTCCCACGTCTGTGTCACTGACCTCTCTTGCTGCCTCATCACTGATTTTGTCTTCCACTTCCACCGCTACTGCTTCCACCTCACACCAGCCTGCATCCCAGCCTCGCACTGAGGCTGGGCATCCACTAGTGAGCATAAAACCTTTTGCACACATGCCTGCTGGCCCGATTGTTTACACAGCATGTGTCAGACAGCCCCGACCTGCTCAGCTTAGACCTGTCCGTCCCTCCGCTCCACCACCCCCTGACACCTTAGTTCAGAGCATTCGTACTCTTGAGGGGGCAGTGAGTGGACTCAGGGGCGATTTTAGGGCTCTGTCTTCCACAGTCACCGCCATGCAGCACCGCCTCGAGCTACTTCCCGGCATTCACTTTTGCCTGACCCAGATTCTCGAGCGACTGCCACGACCACCACCACCCACCCAGCAGACTGTTACCCAGCCACCACCTCCTCCTCATCCACCCCCACCACAGGACGGAGATGGTGCAGCACCACCAGCTTAGGCACACCCTTGATGCCATTGATCTTTTTTGTCGTTATGCTGCCCATTCTCTGCTAGGTCCTGTCGATATATATATTTGGCCCCCCCTCCTCCCCTCACTATTTTTGTCCCCATTTTGATCATATCGTTCTATATCCTTTTTCGGGAGTGAGGGAGAGTATTTTTGGTGACACACACATATCTGCATCACTCTTATCCTTGCATGCATCATATCCGCATCATATTTTCATTTTGTTATTTTTATTTTTATTTCTTTTTATCATGCATGCACCCACCCCCCACCCATTACACGTCTCTCGGTGTGCCACACTTCGCACATTGAGGACACTGTGCACTTTAGCTTGGGGGAGTGAGTTCTCACGCTTTCCGTTTTTATCACCTTTATTTTTAGTTTTTCCACTTTTTTCCACTTTTACACCCATTTTTCATCACTTTTTCATTTTTTTTACCATGCATCACGTTTTTCTTATTTTCTTTATGTGCTGCATTGTAAATAGTTTCTATTTTCTTTTGTCTTTATTTCTTTTCATCTTCTGCTAGAGATGACTTTTCTGTGATGATGATGACGTGGTTTTAGCTTTTCTCTATATGCATGCTATATTTTTCGTGTCATAGCCTTTTTATTTCTGATATCATATGCTATGTTCTGCTTTGCATTTAGAAATAGTAACCCACTTCTTTTTCCGTATGAAAATGGATGAAATTCTATTATTAGCTGACGTCTGATGATTCATATGTATGCCATCGTAGAAAACACACCAAGATTCACGCATTGATTGCTTATATCTGGAGTACTACTTTCTTTTCTCATATCACTTCTTATTGCATGCTTGGTACGCTTCACTTCGGGTTGATTATATTATTGCTAGCAATGATAAATCTGGACTAGTTTACTTTTTGAGATTAAACTGAGTAGATTATATTACCCTGCTGAAGTTGTCATGCACGTCCTATAGAGTGAACTGAGAGATACATTTATTTCTTTCTCCACATATCTTGAACATCATTTCTCTATTTTTAATTCATTGGTGAATCTCCCCTTAGCAATTCTATTATTGGCATCCCCCGTTATTATATCACATGCTCCAAATTCCCCAAAACCCAAAGAAAAAATACTTGTATATCCCTCTCTTTGATTTGAGATCATTTGCGTATATATGTATTGAAAAAAACAGAGAGAGAAAAAGAAAAGAAAAAGAATTGAGAAAAATAAGAAAAGAAAAGAGAAAAGAAGTTCGAAAACGATCCCATCTCATTTCCTTTCTCTCTTTCTTCCCTCTTTTGCTTTTATTTTTGTTTTCTTTGACTTTTGGAGCTTCATAAGAAACGGGGATGTAAATATTGTTTTGTATATGCCACCACGCTTATGGATAAGCTTGGGGGAGGGAATCCAATGATGTGTTAGAGAGTGACTACCTGATGGTGCATGACAACCTAGGCTAAGTAATATTTTATACTCGGTGATATTGCTAAAGTTTCACGAAATCCAGAAATCTACGCTAAGCATTCATTTCATGAAAACCACACCTTTTCTATTCTTACTACTCCATCGTGTGATATCTCTTATACTCCTTATAGAAAGCATTCAATTGAAAAGTGTGTGATCTACGATATTGTATACCGCTTTAGATGCTGCAGAAGATGTTAATCTTAGAATTATTCCATTCTTCATGCTATATTGATATTCTTGGGTTTTCTATTTCAAATGCATCATTATACTATGATATCAAAATAAAAGTCCTTGACATGTGTTTTATATTCGATGCATGCTATATGAGTAAGCAAAACCCACGTCCTGAGAAAAATGATCTAGTAACTTCCCTCTTCATTTTCTACTTTGTTTTTCATTTTTCATTTTCCATTTCTCCATCGTTTTCTTTATCTTTATCCACCGGGTTCGCTTTTTACTCATCTTCCTCGAGGAGGAGTAAGAGGTAAGCTTGGGGGATTTTGATCACTCCGTATTTTACACCTTTTTTCTGCATGTTTGCATGCCATTTAGATCGCTCAAATCGTGTTTTTCACGTTTATTCGACAATATGGCGATGCTTTTCACGATTTATTGTTTTTGTCGTATTTCAGGAGATTTGGAGCGATTTGGAGTGATTCTGAGATGCACCCACTCCGGAGTGTCACCGACGACTCTCTTGAGGGGTATTCTGCGATTAGAGAGGAGTGGAAGAAGAAAGAACGTCGTAGGAGCAACGAGGATGCAAAAATACAAAGAATGGGTATTTTCAGCATGCCACTCGGCCGAGTGAAGGAGTCACTCGGCCGAGCATAGACAGCTCGCTCGGCCGGCCAGATCGGACACGCAACAGAGCTAATATCAGCGTGCACTCGGTTGAGCATCGCCAGACCACTCGGCCGAGCACCGAGTCATCCCTCGCCCGAGTGGAGCGAAGACGATGGCAACCAAAAATGTTGAACTCTCTGGAATCCGTCAGTCAGCCCCAAAGACCGACTCGGCCGAGTGAAGAACGCCCATCGGCCGAGTGAAGAAAAGTCACTCGGCCGAGTGACTCCCGAGGAGACGACCTCCAAGACCCCCAACTCTCTGGAATCCGTCAGGGTCTCTCACTCGGCCGAGTGGAATTTGTCACTCGGCCGAGTGAGCCGCGCTGCCTGTAGCGTAAACTGCCATTTTGAGGTTGCGCAGGGGCATTTTCGTTAGGATTTTTTGGGCGATTTTGGGGGGTATTGACCGGCGCCCCGTTTACGGTATGGGCGCGGTGTCGTTTTACCGCAAGTGCACGGTTAGTGTAGGGTGCGGGTTTATCAAACTCAGGGAGGTGGATGGCTTGAATGGCTACTAGCCTCACCTAGGTTATGTGCTAGCTACGCAGATGATATGGGTGAAGTGTAGAAATAAAAGAAAGAAATGAAAAAAGACATGAAATGAATCCCCGCCAACGCGCGCTAGAGCACTCATGACACTTGGCATTTGACTTGACCCAGGGTGAGACATTGCCCCAAAAGGTGGTACCTAGCGTCCATGGCCCGATATTCCGGTCGGTGCCAAGCACGCTAGGCCTACCCGGTTCCGGACGGTGGGCATTCCCATGTCCATTAACACCTTCCGCAACCGGGAGCATTAAGGCCACAATGATATCTCCCAACACTTCGTCCAAGCCACTCCCGCGCGCTAGGACTCGATGTCAACGCTGGGGGCGTGAGCTATGGCTAGGGAGTCAACCGCCAAGTTTATTCTCCCTCGGCCCGACGGTCAGAGGCGGTCTTTCTCCCGCCAATGACAATGAAACACCCCCGCTTAACCCTAATGGCCAAATAGGTCAAATGTGATTTCTAGCAATACATCGAAGCGGATCTTTACAGGACAAGCACCGGACCCCAACCCCCAACACAACTAGTGTGTTACCGTACGAATTGGACTTAGATTGCTAGAAATCCCCATTGACACATTTCATCAAACACATGCCATGCAACCAAGTCAAATGAAACAACCCAAGCATCAATCCTACCCTAACCCGTATTAGGGTTCATCGACACTACTCAATGGTGAATAACATAAAAACAAGCAATAGAAAAGACAAACAAACGTTCACCATCAAGCCACAATGAAAACAACACAAAACAATGGAAAATGAGAGAAGAAAATACTTATCTTGAGTTTGAATCTTCAATCCAATACAAGATTTATTACAATAGAAAAGCTAATCTAACCTAATCTAAACTCACAAGAGAAAGGGGCAAAAAGACCTAGAAAAACTGAGGAGAGAGTCCCCAAAGTCGTGCCCAAACCCCTATTTAAAAGCCCCCAAAAAACTCTTAACAGTTCAGGTCCGAAACCCACTCAAAACTGTCAAAACAGGCCCACCCGATCGGGTGAAAACTCACCCGATCGGGTGGAATAAACAGAGAGCACGAAACTGCTGAAATTGACTTCAACCGATCGGTTGGACTCCCAACCGATCGGTTGAAGTGAAATTTCAGACAGCAGCCAATTTCAGCACATAGCTGCGCTCAGAAAATTCCAGAAAAATCTAGAAAAATTGGATTTAGGCATGCGACCTATCGTTGGAAAGCTAACGACGATGCCGACGCTAGAAAAATAAGAGATCACCCAAAATCCCTCTGGAATGATAGCATATCTTCAATGAGTGCATCAGCAGCGTGCAAAGGCGGAAGAAAAGGCCACCCGATCGGTTGAAACATCAACCGATCGGGTGAGCTGCTTGTTGCTTTGGCCATCGGGCTTCGGGAGCTTCAACCAGTCACTGAAGAGAGCGGGTGGAGCTGTCGGTTTGATCTTTGATGTGATGCGGCTACAGATGAACCGATCGGGTGAGATGTCACCCGATCGGTTGGAACTCAGCTCCAAATTCCCGAGAATTGGGGCGTTTGAACCGGTCACTGAACCGATCGGGTGACCTCTTGGCCGCTCCAACTTGTGTCCGGGTGGTGCACGCGTGCATCACCCGATCGGTTGGAAATGACCAACCGGTCGGGTGAGGGGCTGAAAGATGAGATCTTCGTCATTTGACCCCTGGATCACGCGTGACTCCTCCCGTTGCTCCGGGGACTCATGATATTATCGTTTTATGTCCCAAATTCTGTAAATTCCTGCAAAATACGAAAAAACACGGAAAAGTGAAAGAAAACAAGAAAATACAAGAAAAGACGAGAAAACGAATAAAAGACGGCGGAAAATACGGAGAAACACGGAAGAAAAAGTGCGCAAATAAATGAAATATAAACGCACGTCAAAATCCCCCAAGCTGAACTCTTCCTCGTCCTCGAGGAAGACGAGTGAGAGTAGGAGCTCGGAGGGAGAAAATAGAGAGAAGGAGAGAAAAATAGAACTCTATATCTTAGATCGCCCGTAAGGGCCAACAAAATCAAACACGCCACACGAAGCAAGCATACGACAAAACACAACACTAAACCAAGGAATGTGAGTCCAAACAAGTGTTGTGGGCCCACGCACTGAAGCGCGAGTGAGTGTGGTCGTGTGCTAGCAGATGGTGTCACTATCTACGATGTGCAATAAAGCTCCATATACACATACCCAAAGAAAGACCCAAATATCGATTCAATTTTAAATTGCGGTGAATATTAGCTCAAGCATGCATGAGAAGAGTATAAGAAGCGTATCATGCATCGGGGACTCCACAGCTAGGGACTAGGAAATCACCACACTATAGCCTAGGTAATCGCTAGAAGGTCCCTATGCCAAGTGTTTTCGAAACCGATGGAGGTTGAGAAGATGTGGAGTAGAACACTCGGTGCAAATTCTCGCCTTCCCTTTATTCTCAGTAGATAGGAAAAATATTCACACCTGAAATTTTTGGGTTTTGGGTATTTGTATTTTTTTGGATTTTTTTCTTTTTGTTTGGGTTTTTCTTTTCTTTTCTCCTTTTTTTGGATTTTTGGGAATTGGGATATTTACATGTGTACTCTCCTAAGTGGGAGAACGGTACATGACGAGGGGATTTGCACCAAGTAAAATAAAAATGAAATCGGATTCTAAACACTTGGACAAAGGAGATATTTCTCGCTAATCAGAGCATAGGCTAAATTGGTTATCCTAGTCCTTGTTTGTTGAATCCCGACACATGCGAATTGAAATATACGATATAAATATAGCATGCATATAGAAGCAGATAGTAGATGCAAATACCGCATATTCAAATCGAAGCATGATAATCTAGGGGTCAACCAAGGATAGGTATATAAAACATAATCACAAGGTATAAGCACACCAAACAGCTAGGCACGACGCACGACTCACAAAAAGCAAAGTGGACCCGCGATGCATGAAATGCAAGAGGACTCGATATCCTAGGGTTAGTGAATGAGATTATCGAAGCTGTGCAAGGTGCGCGTGTGATTTTCGTGGCAATTCATCATAGGGTTCATCTCTAGTAGAAAGAGATAAAAAGAAGAAAAGAAAAAGAAAAAGAAAAACACGGAGAAAAACGACTCAAATAACGAAGAAAAATAGACAAATGACGCACGAAGTGCGACCCCCCAAGCTGAAACTTGCATTGTCCTCAATGCAATAGTAGTGAATACGGGAGGGCAATGAAAATGGGGGGGAGTTACGTACCGACACAAAAAATGAAAAAAACGAAAAACACATGAGCGAAACTAAAAAATAAAGAAAAAGAAACACTCAAATAAAAGGTATAAAACACGAAAAAAGAACACCTAGACACAGACACACAACAACGACACACGAAAACATGCACACAAATCGATTTCCCCCAAGCTGAACATGACAATGCCAGCGAAATGATATGATCAATGTGATGCAGAAATATGCAAGGGGAAGATCGGAAAAGAAAAGAAAGAAATCAAAATGCAGGAGAGACGGTGTGCTCATTCTCCTCGGAAGAGGATGAGGGTGAAATGATAGAAGGGCACGACATGAAGGGTTATTAAGATGCAAAAGCAACCCCTAGATACGCTCCCCTCGCTAATGAGAGGAGACGAGATTATTCAAACCTAAACTAGAAAGCAGTAAATTTTTACACTACTGGATTAGGATACACATGAGCATAGGTGGATCCAAGATCTGGAGCGGGGCAGGTAGCTGCTCTAACTGCTCCTTCTGTGGCTCTGCCAGAAGCGCTGTGCCACGTGTGCCAATGGACCCAAGCAATGCACCTCGAAGCATCCCTCGTAGGTGTCCACCTGTGACCTGCAAAGGACGAGGTGCATTAGTCCATGGCAAGAAATTATTTCCCAAAATAAATGTATCCCAGAGATAGTCGCCGGTAAATGATGGTAAAATATATGAAATGTGGCGAACACTCCCTGGAAATGGTATGCTATCCTCTGTGCTAGCGACGATCAAATCCCCGCTCTCCATGTGAAGTTGCTCTCCAGGTGGTGACACACCGTAGCATACCTCAAGGGAAGTCGATCCTGTGTCCTGTGAGAGATATGGTGTGTCAAATATATATGAGTCTAAAGAAATAGGACGTGAAAAGCGAGACTCAAATGTGGAGTGAGAGTGAGTATGAAAATCTCCCTGAATAGGGGCAATATGCTCAAGTAGATGCTCAGCCGCAGAAGAAGTGGAGCGTGACGGTAGAGGTAGATGTGGCTCGGGCTCCATGAAGTGGACGATCGTATCCAAGCCCTCATGCACATCCTCCTCGACGATATGCTCATGCTCCTCCATCTGCCTGATGTCCTGAATGACATCCTCATGGTTGACCATCGACCAAGGAGGAAGCTGTGACAGAGATGGCTGTGGAGGTGGATGTGGAGCGGACCACTCGTATGTGGTCGTGGTGTTATCGTCCTCACGCACATCCTCCTCGCCGGTATGCATAAGCTCTGTGGTCTCCTCGGTGCTCTCATAGGACTCATATGGGGTATCCAGATAAAGATGAAATGTCTCTCCCACAGATCCTAGAGAAATCTCCCCATCCTCACTATCATCATCAAAAAATGCTTCGTCATCCAAGTGGTAGTGTGGGAAAATTGGGGCATCGGCATGAGATGTGTCTATGGTGGCCGATGGCATGGTGGTCTCAACCATGAAGGTGGGTATATCCTCTCCTTCATCCCCTCTCCTCGGTGTCGGCTCGGTGATTGGTACCATCAAGTTTTGTAATATTTGGCCTTGGTTAAACATGGCACTTTCAAGGAGAGACACGAGGCTTGATTCTTCTTGTGTTTGTGGAGGGGTATAAGGTTGAGGAAATGGATGGTAGGTGTTTGGGCTAAGGTTGTGGGAAAATGTTTGGCCTTGGAGCGGGGGGAGGCTCTCAAGCGTAAATGGGCAATCATAATACACGTGCCCCGCCATCCCAAAAGTCTCACAAACCACAACTGGATAAGGATCGTATCCTCCCATCTGAGCATCGAAATTTGATCTCCACATGGTAATATCAAAGATAACTGGACAACAAAAATAAGAAAACTAGAGAGGAGCGTCAATAGTACAAGAGAATAACAAAAAGATAATATAATAGTGGGGGAAAAATTTCTTGGTTATTGAATATATTTTTTTAAAAAAAAAGAAATTTTTTTTTTGTTTTTATGCGTAGTCTAACGAATCCAAGCTAAGCTAATATCAAACCGAACGCCTCCCCGGCAACGGCGCCAAAAACTTGACCAGCGCCCCGTTTACGGTATGGGTGTGGTGTCGTTTTACCGCAAGTGCACGGTTAGTGTAGGGTGCGGGTTTATCGAACTCAGGGAGGTGGATGGCTTGATTGGCTACTAGCCTCACCTAGGTTGTGTGCTAGCTACGCGGATGATATGGGTGAAGTGTAGAAATAAAAGAAAGAAATGAAAAAAGACACGAAATGAATCCCCGCCAACGTGGGCTAGAGCACTGATGACACTTGGCATTTGACTTGACCCAGGGTGAGACATTGCCCAAAAAGGTGGTACCTAGCGTCCATGGACCGATATTCCGGTCGGTGCCAAGCACGCTAGGCCTACCCGGTTCCGGACGGTGGGCATTCCCATGTCCATTAACACCTTCCGCAACCGGGAGCATTAAGGCCACAATGATATCTCCCAACACTTCGTCCAAGCCGCTCCCGCGTGATAGGACTCGATGTCAACGCTGGGGGCATGAGTTATGGCTAGGGAGTCAACCGCCAAGTTTATTCCCCCTCGGCCCGACGGTCAGAGGCGGTCTTTCTCCCGCCAATGACAATGAAACACCGCCGCGTAACCCTAATGGCCAAATAGGTCAAATGTGATTTCTAGCAATACATCGAAGCGGATCTTGACAGGACAAGCACCGGACCCCAACCCCCAACACAACTAGTGTGTTGCCGTACGAATTGGACTCAGATTGCTAGAAATCCCCATTGACACATTTCATCAAACACATGCCATGCAACCAAGTCAAATGAAACAACCCAAGCATCAATCCTACCCTAACCCATATTACGGTTCATCGAAACTGCTCAATGGTGAATAACATAAAAACAAGCAATAGAAAAGACATACAAATGTTCACCATCAAGCCACAATGAAAACAACAGAAAACAATGGAAAATGAGAGAAGAAAATACTTATCTTGAGTTTGAATCTTCAATACAATACAAGATTTATTACAATAGAAAAGCTAATCTAACCTAATCTAAACTCACATGAGAAAGGGGCAAAAAACCCTAGAAAAACTGAGGAGAGAGTCCCCAAAGTCGTGCCCAAACCCCGATTTAAAAGCCCCCAAAAAACTCTTAACAGTTCGGTTCCGAAACCCACTCAAAACTGTCAAAACAGGCCCACCCGATCGGGTGAAAACTCACCCGATCGGGTGGAATAAACAGAGAGCACGAAACTGCTGAAATTGACTTCAACCGATCGGTTGGACTCCCAACCGATCGGTTGAAGTGAAATTTCAGACAGCAGCCAATTTCAGCACATAGCTGCGCTCAGAAAATTCCAGAAAAATCTAGAAAAATCGGATTTGGGCATGCGACCTATCGTTGGAAAGCTAACGACGATGCCGACGCTAGAAAAATAAGAGATTACCCAAAATCCCTCTGGAATGATAGCAGATCTTCAATGAGTGCATCAGCAGCGTGCAAAGGCGGAAGAAAAGGCCACCCGATCGGTTGAAACATCAACCGATCGGGTGAGCCGCTTGTTGCTTTGGCCATCGGGCTTCGGGAGCTTCAACCGGTCACTGAAGAGAGTGGGTGGAGCCGTCGGTTTGATCTTTGAGGTAATGTGGCTACAGATGAACAGATCGGGTGAGATGTCACCCGATCGGTTGGAACCGATCGGGTGACCTCTTGGCCGCTCCAACTTGTGTCCGGGTGGTGCACGCGTGCATCACCCGATCAGTTGGAAATGACCAACCGGTCGGGTGAGGGGCTGAAAGATGAGATCTTTGTCGTTTGACCCCCTGGATCATGCGTGACTCCTCCCGTTGCTCCGGGGACTCATGATATTGTCGTTTTATGTCCCAAATGCTGTAAATTCCTGCAAAATATGAAAAAACACGGAAAAGTGAAAGAAAACAAGAAAATACACGAAAACACGAGAAACCGAATAAAAGACGGCGGAAAATACGGAGAAACACGGAAGAAAACGTGCGCAAATATATAAAATATAAACGCACGTCAGGTATTTAACCCTAGTTTTTAACCTAGTTTAGAGAGCATTTTCAGAACTTTTTGGCAGCTCTTTTTAGATTACGTTTTAGGAATTAGATTTAGCTTTTAGGGAGGAGAGAAAACTGTTGATTTGTTGGATGCTATTTTGTTCTTCATTGGTTTGTCTCTCTCTCTCTATCAAAAACTCCATTTTAATTGATATATTGAATATTGCTATGAATTCTATTGATTTTTTTTGTGAATTTCTATTGAATTTCGTTATGAATCGTGAGTAGTTTTATCGTCTTAGGGCGTAGGGATGAACCCTACGAACCCTATTTCTAATTTGTGATGAATTGGTGAAATTATTGCTAGAATTGATTAGGGTTAGTTTGGGATTGATTTAATACGAATAGCTAGGGATTCATACCGATTGGGATTTGCAAGAGATTGGATCCCAACTCGATAGGAAGCCCTAGAAATTCGAATTGGGTTGCAATTGAATTTCTCCGAAACCGGTTTGCAAGAGATTGGACCGAAACTAGGGTTTTCGATTGTAATTCTATACCAATACCCGTTTGCAAGAGATTAGACGGGTAGGAACTATCCCAACCTAGGTCGTAGCTCGAGTTTGCACGAGAGTGGGCTCGAGATACGATTGAACGATGATGTTGTTCTTCACGCTAGTTTGCCTAGGTTAGGGTTTGCTAGAGATTGGACCCTACCCTAGGTTTGCTATAGACTGGTAATAGCGCGAGAGCGTGAGCTTGGTTCTACATTTAGTTGCAACTAGTTCACCCGAATTTCAAGTCTAGCAATTGTGAAACCTACGAATCACAATGATGAGATACGACAAGTAGCGGGGATTCCCTATCCCTAGACGTCTTTATTAACTTGATATTTTCTTTCGTATAATTGAACGACTGTGACCGCATTACTGCGAACATTTCTCTACCATTCTTATAGCCAGGTGGATTGAAGAAGACACTGTCATTAGACCTCCATGTGTTCGATACCCGCTCGCCACTACACCGTGCGCTTGCGGTAAGACTAGCGAGTCGCGTGCCCGGGACGTGCATCTGGGCATCCGATCAGTCGTTTAGTTATGGCAACGAGAAAGATTGGCAACCTTTATAGGCTTCAGGGTCAGACGATGTTGAGTGAGAAGTTTGGCTCACTAGTGAGCTCTTGTGGAGGAGTATTTATGACTCATATGGACTTCATGACAGAGAAGCATGGTCGGTTGCAGTATGAAATAGCTACGGTGTGCAGTGAGGAGTATTTATGACTCATATGGACTTCATGACAGAGAAGCATGGTCGGTTGCAGTATGAAATAGCTACGGTCATGTTGAGTTCAAGTTATATCCCATCGTGGTTCAGCTCCATGTGCGGCTCAAATTGTCTACATGGAAGCATGTGGCTTCTGGGTAGAGTTGCAATCCTCAGGAGGATGCGTTGCGGTGCGCAAGGAGGAGTTAGGTATTCGGGTAAAGTCGTAACAGCACACTGACTCACACTCACACAGGAGGCATCGGTGGAATGGATCATGGTGGGCAAGATGTGGTTCATCCAATGGATCATCTGGAGCACGCAAACCTAGCGTCTCAAAGATGACTTAGAGTAGTGGATCTCACATAGATCGTGGTGTTGCTATGGTGAAGTCCAGTTGGATAGTTAAATCCAAAGGTGGTGAGTTGAGGCTGTCAAAGACGGATGAAGATGTTTCTCTTACTTCATGTTTGGGGAAGGTGGTGTGTGGTGCTTCCCCAGAGGGTAGATGCGGATCAACTCAGGCGACTAATATGGAGTGCGGCCATGGCGACTTTGGGTACTTTGGGAGACATAGGTTTGGTGTCAATTCAGTCGATGATGGAGCATGAGGTCACGGTGTAAACCTCAAAGAGAGAGATCGCCACAAGTAGGTGGGTAAGCATGGTTCAGTTCTTCGAGCTCAAGAGGATTTTGGGCTCGAAAGGTCTCTTAAAGTGTTGATGCGCCAAAGGGCCCTCTACCCAATAATAGGTTCTTATTTCCTTAACCAGATAGAGAGGTTTGGAATCTGGGTAGAGCTGTGAAGTGTCTGAAGATGACTTGGTTTGACGAATTAAGTTTGAAGCATGATAGAGTTTGTTGATATGTGCTTCAAAATTCATTCTTCGGGTTTGACACAGTTGTGCCAAGTTTGCGAAGTCTGCTAATTTTTGTGCAGACCGTGATATGGCCATGTATAGCTCGGTACGCATGTGCAAAATCTGTAATTTTGAGAGACATGTTACGCAAAGGGTGACACGGCCGTGCTGCACGGCCGTGCTACATGCTTCACAGCCGTGCTGCTTCGCCGTGCTAACTGAAGACGGACCAGACGCAATTTACGCAAAGTGTCACACGGTCGTGCTGCATGGCATGTAATGCCCTACAAGCTACTGCACAAGTACTAGAGGGGGGTGAATAGTACTTTAAAAATAACAAGGAGTATAATTCCTAATTATAGTGCAAACAACTACCAAATCAATTTGCGGAAGCTTAAATTGAATGACAACAACAAAATTAACAATGCTAACAAAAGATGTTACTGGGTTCGGATCCACCAAAGTCTCCCCGACTTGTTCCCGGTGATCCTACGTCCCAACCACCCGGATCCCCTCCGGATACTTAGGTTAGAAACCCTAACCCAAGATTTCCACTATGATATCTTGTGAAAAACCTTCACAAGATCAAATCATACATGCAATGGCAATAACGAATCCCACAACCCGGGATCACAACCTTCTCTCACAACCGAGAGAATCAATAAGCAATATAAACAAGTTTATAATGAAATAAACAATCTTACCACAAAATCCTATACCTTGAGTTTTCTTACCAAATAGGTGCAAGGAGGGATTTGAGGAAGATGAAGTCACCAAGACCTAGCACCAAAGAAATGACCAGCAATGGGTGCCTAGGAGTGATTTGGAGACTTGAATCAAGCAAGAGCTTAAAGGGCTCACCAAGGACAAACTTCTCTCAAGATGGATTCTAGATCTAGAATGTGAGAGAATGGATTTCTTGGGAGGAAGAGAGCTTTAGAAATGAGTGAGAATGGCTATCTCTTTCAATCTCAATGAATCTCTTAATGGCAGCTCTAACCTAGAGAGAAATGACCTAGGTTCGTATTTATTGGGTCCCATAAAATCAAGTTAGGTCAAGACCCAACGGATAGAAATCTGAGGCAACTAGTCGGTCATAGAACAACCACTGACCGACTAGTTCATCAACTAGTCGGTCAGTCAAACAACATGGACCGACTAAGTGAAGAACTGAGAAGAGATAGAAATTCAGACCTAGAAATCTAGTCGGTCCAAGAAGACTTTCTGACCGACTAGTTTCACAACTAGTCGTTCAGTCAGTGAACGTAGACAGACTAAGAGGCAAAAACAAATAGTCTGAATACAAATTGACTTAGTCGGTCCAAGAACAAATGTTGACCGACTAGATTATCAACTAGTCGGTCACCAAACGTTCTTAGACCGACTAACGATAAACAGTAGCTTAGGAGAAATTTGGCATGTACAGTAAATCACAACTAGTCGGTCAAGGAAGCATCACTGACCGACTAGTTCACAAACTAGTCGGTCGGTGAGTCAACGTAGACCGACTAACTGTAAACAGTACTGAACAAGAAAAGATTAACTCAAACTAGTCGGTCCAAGAAGCTCTGCTGACCGACTAGATCACCATCTAGTCGGTCAGTACTTCTTCTTGTACCAACTAACATGCACAAACAAGTCCGAATCGAAGCGCGATGCTTCGAGGAAGTTAGAATGAACTTGTACTAAGATCCTAGAGCTACGATATGAGCATTATGAAGATAGAATCGTAAGATATACTCAAGGCTTAACATTCTATAGATCGAAGCTAACAGACTATAAATAAAACCTTAATGAACGGTCTTCGAGAGCTTCGATCAATTCTTCATGACTTCCAAAACGGTCCAAAGGCTTCAACGAAGCTTTAGGCAATGAATACGAGCTTTGAGAAGTCTTGAGATGTCGCTTTGATTGTTCTCGTGAATTTGGCGACGATCTCCAATACTGCGCTCACAAATTGTTAGTTCATGAATTATTTATGTTTGCTCATCATCAAAACCAAATCCGGGGAGTCCAATATTCAACATTCTCCCACTTTTTGGTGATGACAAACCAACATAGATAATAATCAAAAATAATGATTCAAATGTAAAATACTTACTCCCCCCGCATTAATGACACGTTAATTCCAAAATGAATATATATAAATTGCATCAATCAGACGAGTAAGATATATAACGAGAATCGATTTTTGAAATATCTGATTTAGAAAATCCTTATATATATCTTAACTCCCCCTGAATCTAACACATCAAATTAGATTCTTGGAAATTGAGTTAAATTTTCATTTGACCTATTTATTATCATTATCTCTCCCCCTTTGGCATTATCCCAAAAATGGGGGGCATACAACGACAACAACTAGGAAATGGAAAATCCAACATCGGGAGTCTTAGATATTGACGATGGACCCAAATGACACCAAGGGAAAAGTGATGAAATCAAATCAAGGTGTGCCAAATTGTCCATTATCAAAAAGCGATAATTAAAATCATCAAAAATACCAAATAATTTTTTTTATTGAATAAAGAAACATACTCTCCAATATTCAATATTCTTGGTTAAATTTGTGCATGGAAAACAATTCTATACAATCATAGAAATATAATCTATTTAACCAAGTTTTTCAAGCGTCGAGCGACGAATTCACATATCATATGCATTGAACGAATATTAAATGTGCACGACGAAGTAAAACAAAGAGAACATCGATGTATATATATATAAAAACATCATGAGTACATCCAAAAAGATATCGACTACATCAAATGCAACATACCATGTATATCAACATCAAAAAGAAAATACATCATACATCATCGAACCATCATCAACATCCAAAGTACATCAAAATACAACACCGACACCCATATAACCAAAATACATCAAAATACAACACCGACACTCCATCCTAACCCAAAATACTCTCAATAAGATGCATCATCCAAAGATCATAGGAGAGGGCTCGAAACAGACGATCACGAGGAAGTGGCAGGATCTGCAGTCTCCGTGGGTCCAGTCGAAGGAGTGGACTCAGGCTCTGCAGGGAGGAGAGGCGTGTCAACAGACGGGATCGTCGGGGCAGGGGTAGAGACATCGACGACTGGCTCAACGCCTGGGGTCTCAACAGGAACATCAGCAGGCAGAACAGGAGGAGGGTCGTCAGCAGGAGCAGCAGTAGCATCAGAAGGCTAATCCACTGGTGCAGAAGTCTCTGGAGCACCGGAAGAGGTGCCAGCTCCAGGAGTAGATGTGGTAGCAACAGCAGCAGCAGCGGTGGCCTCATCGCCATGAGCTAAGGAGGAGACCAGCTCATCAATATCCTCATCGTCCATCTCCTCATCCTCAGAAACAGGAGGAGGAAGCTGGACACCCATCAAGCTAGCCATACGACAAACTACCTCCTCGGTACGAGCCAACCGAGACTCGTGCCGACGAAGTAACCGAACAACATCATCAAGTGTGGCGGAGGGAGGAGGGGCTGAAGCAGCTGAAGGGGTGGCCTGAGATGCAGAAGGTGTCGACCGCTACACGTGACGGAGTGCCGCAAGAGATGTCTTAACGGCCGTCGCGTTCAGAGGAGGACCAATGGGACGCTCATCATCAGGAGGCAAGGGAACACCGAAACGACGGAAAACCAAGGTCAGGAGACAAGGATATGGGATATGCACAGATTTAGTGGTCTTGCGAATACACTCGAAAGAATCCATCTTATCGAGTATAATGCGAGCCCAATTAATCTCGCTACCCATAAACAGAGCGTAAATCAATTTCAGAAACGGCTGAGATGGAAGAGAAGAAGATCCATACTTGGGAAGAAGGCAGGATTTCAAGATCAGGTTAATCACCCAAGCATTCGGTTTGAATGATTTGGAAGGGACTCCTATGAAGGCAGGGGGATAAACTGGAAGATTTTGCCTAGGGTCCGCTGATCGAGGGAGGAGATATCGTCGACAGAGATGTCAGACGGGAGGAGGCCACACGACGAGCAACCTATCAACTCCCCCAAGATTTCTGTCGTGAGGACTATAGGAGTCCCCAAAACAGAAGTCTCGATGGAGTGAGACTCACCGTACTGGCCCCGGACACAATTGGCATAGAATAATTTGACAAGGCGAGGATAGGGTCTAGGGTTCGCCTTGGAGTCAAATCAAAGGTAGTCCAATAGGCCACTATAGGATAATAAGTCCGTGAGGCCAAGAAAATCAGAAAACTGAACGTAATGCTCCAACAGCAATGGGCAGTGCTCTATACGGTTGTACGCTGCTAGACACTGAGGGTCGTCGCGGCACAACGATATATCTACACCGCCGACTGGCATTGGAGCTTTACCATTAGCCTTACGGGGCTTAGGAGGAGGAGGAGGAGGGGGTGGAGTAGGTGCCTTCTCGGGAAGTTCAGGAGTGTATTCTTCATCGGAATCATCCTCGGAATCACTATCTGAACGCTCACCGGGAGGTGTGGGTGCACGGAACTTTTTAGGTTTAGGTTTAGGCTTGGACGTTTGGCCGGTAGGTTTAGACTTGGACGTCCTCTTCCTCTTCAACGGTGTCGAAGACGAAGAGGGGGGACGGGTGGTCTTGGCCCTACGCTTAGGAGGGGTCGAAGCGGTCGCAGCCTCTACGGTCATGGGGGATGCCCCAGAAGAGGTAATTGGGAGTCTCGTTCGTGCCATGATCACGACACAACGAGTACAAACAAGTGACGTATGGAAAGATCACGCAATCCTAAGGTTAAACCCTAGAACTGAAAACAATCAAGCACAAAGCCCTAAGAGAGATATCGAAACCCTAGAACCCTAGAGGAAGATTCAAGCCCTAGGAGATGAAATGAAGCTGAAAGCAACCTAGAGGGAAAAGATATAC
This sequence comes from Scilla litardierei, assembly GCA_030789695.1. Lineage (NCBI taxonomy): Eukaryota > Viridiplantae > Streptophyta > Magnoliopsida > Asparagales > Asparagaceae > Scilla > Scilla litardierei. The sequence continues at coordinate 256,485,835 of CM061142.1, read as the reverse complement.
CTAGGGGAGGGTGATCAGCGGTGGCGGATGGTCGGAAAAATCGCCCGAGATCGACGGAAGATGAAGGGTCTCGAACGGGTTTTGAGGGTTTTCCGAGCTGGAGAGCGAAAACAACCGACTGGAATGAAAAATAGTCGGATGGATTTGGAATAAGTCGGTCGAGAATGCGAAAAGACGTGTTTGCCCTAACGCACTTAGTCGGTCACAGTTCAAGCACTGACCGACTAGATTACGATCAAGTCGGTCGGGCAATGAGCTTAAACCGACTAAGTCGAAACAGAGGCAAACAGAAAATTCTAGGGCTAGAGTTAGTCGGTCACAGTATAATCACTGACCGATTAGTTTTCAATCTAGTCGGTCGGTAAGTGAACTGTGACCGACTAAAAGAAGTTAATGACAAAAGAAAGTTCACAGCTTGAACTAGTCGGTCTGAGTTCACTAGCTGACCGACTAGATGATCATCTAGTCGGTTGGCTGATGAACTAAAACCGACTAGAAGAGTCCAAAAGTTGATAAATGAGTTCTCTTCATAAACCACTTGGATGAAACATCTTAACCCTCTCATAAGTCATCTAAACTACCCCATAAAACATCGAAATCTTAAGTACGACATTCAAATAAGAATTCGAGCAAAAATTCAAACATATCACATAAAATCCCCAAAAATTCAATAAATCTAGCATGAACGAAATATCGCGAAATATAATAGCATGCAAGACAATTGAATGAAATATGAGTCCTATATCTCGGATTCACCCATAATCCCCAATTCTCGACGCAACCGCACAAAGGAGTCCACCTTTAGGGGTTTCGTGAAAATATCGGCGATTTGCTTTTGGGTTTCAACGTACACTAATATGATGTCCTTTTTAGCAACATGATCATCTAAGAAATGGTGTCGGACATCTATGTGTTTAGATCGGGAATGGTGCACCGGATTCTTTGAAAGACAAATAGCACTTTGGTTATCCACCATGATAGGGCTAGTATCACAATGAATACCAAAATCCTTCAGTGTGTGTCTCATCCAAAGAACCTGGGCACAAGCGGCACCGGCGGCAATGTATTCTGCCTCGGTGGTTGAAAGTGATACCGAATTTTGCTTCTTGGAAACCAAGAGACAAGGGAATTTCCTAGAAAATGGCAAGTGCCACTAGTACTCTTTCTGTCGGATTTGCATCCCGCATAATCAGCGTCACTATATGAGACTAACTCATATGTGCTAGACTTCGGATAAAGCAATCCAAAATCTAAAGTGTAACTTAGATAGCGAAAAATACGTTTAACCGCTACTAAGTGAGAATCCTTAGGTTGAGACTGATAACGAGCACATACGCATACGGCAAAAATAATATCGGGCCTACTTGCGGTAAGATAAAGTAAGCTACCTATCATACCTCGATATAGACGTATGTCTACATCCTTACAGCCCGTATCCTTGTCAAGATGCATAGTCGTGCTCATAAGAGTCTTTTTCCCGGAGGCATTCTCCATTCCAAATCGCTTCAGCAACTCCACCGTGTATTTCGTTTGGTGGATGAAGATTGCATCGTTCAATTGGCGAATTTGGAGTCCTAAGAAATATTTGAGTTCGCCCATGTGGCTCATCTCAAATTGTTCCTTCATAACATTAGAAAACTCTTCGCAAAGAGTGAAGTTAGTAGCACCGAAAATGATATCATCAACATAAATTTGAACTAATAAAATATCATTATTCGCATGCTTAACAAAAAGTGTAGAATCGGCTTCGCCCATTTTAAAATTCAAATCCAAAAGAAAATTCTTTAGGTGATCATACCAAGCTCGAGGAGCTTGTCTCAAACCATAAAGTGCTTTCTTTAGTTTAAAAACATGATTTGGAAATTTTTCATTTATGAAGCCCGGAGGTTGAGAAACGTAAACTTCCTCAACGACATCTCCGTTTAGAAATGCACTTTTAACATCCATTTGAAATAATTTAAAATTTTTATGGCATGCATAAGACAATAATAGTCTAATTGATTCTAATCTAGCTACCGGAGCGAAGGATTCTTCGAAATCGATACCTTCCTCTTGGCGATAGCCTTGAGCTACTAACCGAGCTTTGTTCCGGACGACGACTTGGTTTTCGTCGGTTTTGTTCTTGAAGATCCACTTTGTCCCTATGACGGTGTGGTTCTTTGATGGCAAAGGAACAAGCTCCCATACCTCATTCCTTTCGAATTGAATGAGTTCCTCCTCCATGGCAAGGATCTAAGCACTATCTTCGCACGCTTCAACTATATTCTTTGGCTCTATCGATGAGGCAAAGGCACAATTGGCGAAGTGGTGGAATTGCGATCTCGTTTTGAAACTATCACGAATATTGCCAATGACTTGCTCATGTGGATGGTCGCGAACGGTATGAAGCCGCTTGGGAATACCTTGATCACTAGGCACATTCTCAACAACTTCATTAGACAGGTTAGTATCAATAGAATCAATTGAATCAATAGACTTAGAATTTTCAAACGAATCACATAAAACATCCATAGAGTCATCATCATTTGAAATTCTAGGAGTAATAAAATTCTCATTAAAAGAGACATGAAGTGATTCCTCGATCGTAGAGGATCTTTTGTTGTATATCCGGTAGGCTTTGCTACGTGAGGAATACCCAACAAATATCCCCTCATCCGATCTCGGATCAAACTTGTCCAAATTATCATATGTGTTTTTAATAAAACATTTTGCGCCGAAAACACAAAAATGTTTAACTTGAGGCAATCTACCAAACAACAATTCATAACAAGTTTGTTTGGTGCCGGGCCTCAAAAGTATTCTATTAAACACATAGCAAGCGGTGTGTACCGCTTCCGCCCAAAATTGATAACCAAGTTGACTATCTTCGAGCATAGTGCGAGCACACTCCACAAGCGTTCTATTCTTCCTCTCAACAACACCATTTTGAGGAGGTGCGTGAGGGAAAGAAAACGTGTGAGTAATTCCAAGATCATCACAAAAATTTGAGAAAGACTCATTCTCAAATTCACCCCCATGATCACTACGAATAGTGACAATGGTGGTTCCGATGAGATTTTGTACTTTCTTCACAAATATTGTGAATTTTTCAAAAGCTTCATTTTTATTACATAAGAAAAATACCCATGTAAATCTAGAATAATCATCGACGATGACAAGTCCATATCTTGCATTTCCTAAGGAAGCAACTCTAGTTGGCCCAAATAAATCTAGATGTAATAGCTCTAGTGGCCGTTTAGTAGAAATGCTTTTCTTAGGTTTAAATGAAGATTTAGGAAGCTTGCCACGTTGACAAGAATCACAAAAACTTTTCTTTTCAAAAACGAGCTTCGGAAAACCTTTAATGGAATTTAATTTTGAAAGCTTATTGTTACGCCTATTTGGCCGAGACCCGTAAAGCACGAGCCCAGGAGCCCGACTACTGGTCAAAAGCCCATCTGCGTCCTCAAAGCCCATTCGACAAAGGCCCTACAAGAGGCCTCCTCGAACGTCGATCCGACCCAGCCCCAATAACCCGTTAGTCGCTCGCCCACTCCTGCGAAAACCACTCTCCCAGAATGCGTGACCACTAAAGAGCGATAATGGGAAGGTGCTGGCATGGCGGAGGGAGCGGCGGCGATGGGGGACTGATGGGGCACGATCAATGGCGGACGTGGGACGTGGGTCAGAGGCGATCACGCAGGGGCTCTACAAAAGGGCAAGGAAGACGAAGAAGAAAAGGACCGCATCTCAGGTAACAAAACCTAAGGTACTCCATCAACGACCTTGTTCCCCCAATTCATCTCGTTCCTCCCCTGCTCGCGCCGAGAGACGCCGTCACGATCTCCTCACGAGTCGGACCGTCTCCGCCGGGCCTCCTTTCTCAGATCTCTATCTGACTTAGGCATCGGAGGGGATTTGGCCGGAACCAAGGTCCGGCCCCCTGACGAGCGTTCTCGTCTACGCAGGTGAACAACAGACCAACGGGCCGAGGCTACCCCTCGCCCCTCTCCGACCACTCGATCCACCGGACGGTGAGGCTTCCCCTCACCCTCAGCCTTCCTTGGCCGAGCACGCCCTACCAAGGCCGAGCGTCCAAATCGGGTCTGAGACTCACTCTCGCCACCAGACGGCTGTGCATCTACCCGGGCGACTGAGGCTACCCCTCGTCCCCCTCCCAGCCGAGGCCGAGCGCGTCTGATCGAGGCCGAGCGTCTCAACCAGGGCCGAGGCTTCCCCTCGCCCCTTATGCACCGATTCGAAGCCCCCGAGGGACCCAAAGCGGGTCCCTTGACCACGTTGACCGGGTTCTCCACGGTCAACGCATTGTAGTGAGAAAACACTCTGAAACATCTGGCGCCGTCTGTGGGAAAGAGAAACCGTCCCACGAAGAAGCAAACCACACCAACAATGGCACGAGCCAGCAATGGGAGGAAGCGCATGCCCTCGATCCCAGAGGAGGGGAATGGCACAACAAACGGCAATCCCGAGGACACACCCGTCAGCGGCCACCCCACCCTCTCAACCGAAGAAGCCGGCGGCTCAGAACTGGCCACGCAGGGACAGCTCCGCGCCCTAGCTCAGGAGACCAACGCGAGCCTCCAGACGTTGGTCGCAACGGTGCAGCAGCTCGTCGGCCCTGCGCCACCCAACGGAGGCACGTTGGATGACAGCCATCGATGGGCGGGGGGTCCCCCACACTTGCGGTCCGCCGTGGTCGACGACCACGGGACCCGAAAACCGAACATGGAGCGTCGGTTCACGCTGTCTGGCTCTCGTCAGGCGAGGTCACGCGCCTCCTCACCCAATCGTGAAAGGAGCCGAAGAGAGACCGAAGGGACGGACGGCGAATCAAGGACGGCCTCGTCTCATCGATCGCGGTCGTCCCGCCGCAGGAGAAGCGAACGACACCACTCGAGAGACCGATCGCGGCGGAGCAGGAGCTCCCGCAGGAGGAGTCGGGAACGTCGGGACAGCCCGGCCCCCAGTGTGGCGAAGGCTGCGGAGCCAGCCCCGCTGGCGCCGGTGGTACCCCCACCCCCGGTCGATCCAGAGGCAGGCGAGTACCGCATCCCCGGAGGCATCCACGGAGATCGATGCCCCTTGTCACGGAGAATAACCGACGCACGGGTCCCCTCCCGATTCCGGATCCCGGTGCTGGGAAAGTACGATGGAATAGGAGACCCGGCACACCACGTGATGGACTACGAGGGGGACATGGCCTTCCAGGGAGCTGATGATGACCTGCTTTGCCGGGGCTTCTATTCTACTCTCAGGGGAGCGGCGAGGATCTGGTACCACAGCCTGCCCGGCCGCTCCATTGACAGCTTCGAACAACTCGCCCAGTTGTTATGCAAACAGTTCATGGCGGGGAGGCTGATCAAACCTGGTGCTGAACATCTGTTCAACATAGTACAAGGCCCGGCCGAGCCACTTCGACAGTTCATGCGCCGCTTCAATGCGGAAAGGCTAAATGTGAACAACCCACCCGACCTGGTGGTCCAGACGGCTCTTAAGAAAGGGCTTCGCCACAGGGGCCTCAAGAAGTCCCTGCACAACGACCCCCCAAAGGACCTCCCCGGGATCATTGCAAGGGCCGAGCGCTTTATGCTGACCGAGGAGGCCTTGGCCAAGGATGCAGGAAAAACCGCTCGAGGGACCAAGCGTGGCGACGGCGGACGAGCAAGCCCCGAAGGATACCGGACCGAAAAGAGACAAAGGAACAGGCAACGGGGAGAAAGCACGAGGGACACCACCCCAGATGCCATTCTCGCCCAAGTACAGAAGGAAGAGCGAGCTGATCGCCCCCCGCCGAAGGCTAAAAGAGGCGGGAAGAACAGGGAGAAGTACTGTAAGTACCATAAGGACGATGGTCACGACACGGAAGATTGCTGGCATTTGAAGAAGGACATTGAGAAGCTGATGATCCGAGGGCACGCCAGGAATCAGGCCGACGAGCCGGCCCACGGAGAAGGGACCTCCACACAGCCGGACAAGGGGAAGAAGATCAACACCATCCAAGGCCCCCTCCGCATCATAGAGTGAGCAGGCAACATCCTTCCCCCCGGGGGGCGGCCTAAGTATGAGGGAGATATCTAGTTTTACATCCCTCTGTTTAGCTTCATTTCCCCATTTCCGTTTCCTCCAAATGTACCGGTCCAACTGGGCCCGCGAGAGTACAAACGCCTTCTTTTGTCTTTATTTAAAATTCCGACGGAGTTGACATGTCGCCAGTAACGCAAAAGGCCGGGGACCGCCGCCTCACTGGAGGAGGAAGAGGAGCTTTGCCCTCACCGACTATCTCCGGCACTCATAAGTCTGGGAGCACTTCCCCCAGCAGACGCGGACGCCGACCGGTCCTAAGCCGAGGAGCTTGGCCCTCGCCGACCGAGTCCATAGCTCATAAGTCTGGGGGCGGCTCCCCCAGCAGGCACGGGCGCCGACCGGTCCTAAGCCGAGGAGCTTTACCCTCGCCGACCGACTCCAGTGCCCATAAGTCTGGGGGCAACTCCCCCGGCAGGCACGGACGCCGACCGGTCCTAAGCCGAAGGGCTTTGCCCTCGCCGACCGACTCCAGCGCTCATAAGTCTGGGGGCGGCTCCCCCAGCAGGCACGACACCGACTGGTCCTAAGCCGAGGAGCTTTGCCCTCGCCGACCGACTCCAGCGCTCATAAGACTGGGGGCAATTCCCCCAGCAGGCACGGACGCCGACCGGTCCTAAGCCGAGGAGCTTTGCCCTCGCCGACCGACCCCAGCGCTCATAAGTCTGGGGGGCAGTTTCCCCAGGAGGCACGGACGCCAACCGGTCCTAAGTCGAGAAGCTCCGCCCTCGCTGACCGACTCCTGCACCCCTAAGTCCGGGGAGAATACCCCCAGCCAACGCCAGTTTCGTCCATTCCCAAGCCAAGAACAAGGCAACAACGCCAAGTACACAAAAATTCCAAGTAAGTCGATTTCATTTATAATAGTTAACCCGAGTACAAAAATGCGCCTCATCTACAGGGGATCAAGGCGAAGGGAACACCCTACAAACAGTCTACTCGCGACAAATGACAGAGTTCAGATCGACATCGACAAAGCAAAATTGGTTGACAAAAGACCCAGAGTAGGTGACCCAAGCCAGCGGCCATGCAACCAGCAATTGTTGGCCGCAGGGCTGAAGGAGAGGGCGGGGGCCGGGGATCCATTTCAAGTAGACTGGCCCAAAGCGAAGCGGATGCTTAAAAATTTGAGGATAAGGCTGGGAGGGACTGCTTAAGGAGCCCGAGCTCGGGAGGACACATCCTCGGGCACTTCGCCCTGCTCGGAGCGAGGGGACTCGACTGGCGGAGGGGCTTGCCGGACACGTTCCGCACATTCCCGGAAGGAAGACTGGACGACTTCGACGATCCGGGGGGCGATGATGTCTATATACTTACCGAAGGCCCCCCTGAGAACCTCGAAGATCTCCTTCCCCAGGGTCTCGACGACGCCCTTCTCGACCTCCTCCGCCAGCCGCATTACCTGACGCCGGTCCAACAGCTCCCTCTGAAGCTCCTCCCTCTCCAGACGGAACGATTCCGCCGCTTCCTCAGCCGACTGATGAGCATCCCCTAGCTTTCCCTCAAGATCACCCACTTGCCCCTCCAACGCAGCCACACAGAGGGCGAGGCGCCGAGACTCCATCTGGGCCTCCATCATGGCATTTCGGCCGCCCCGGCCCGCTCCTGAGCCCTCATGGAAGACTCCTCCATCTCCCTCAAGCAGACGGCTCGACACTGCAACTCCACAGCGAGCGCTGAACCCTGAAAAGACGAGGCATGTGCTAAGAAGAGGATAAAGAGAAAAAGAGGATAGCAAGATAACCGAACCTGTTGGAGGATCCAGACCAAGGAATCCGACATCTTGTCGGCCGGGATCTTCTTGAGGAGGCTGCGGTCCCGGGGAGGGACGGAGACCTCGGCAACCTGCTGGGCCACGGCTCGGTCAGCAAACATCGAGCTCCCAGGGACGACAATCGAAGCCAAGTCGCTCGCCAATAAGGCCCCGACCCCTGGTGATACGGGCGAAGACGCTACGAGGGGAGTGGCTGGCAAGGCTATCGAAGGATCCCCGGCGGTCGCCACGGGAAGCGCGGAACCTGCCGGGCCGGAGGGATCCACGTCCTCCTTCCTCTTCTTTCCCCCGTGAAGCTCTGAAGGCACCGGAGGAGAACGCTTCCGCCTCGCACCATCCTCACCCCCCGGAAGGGGATCGCCAGAAGAAGAGGCGGGAGGCGCGGCCACCACCTTACCCACGGCAGGCTCGGCTCGGCGCACCTCCTCCTCAATGGTCCTCCGAGGCGCCCTTCCAGAGGTACTACCTCGGCTCCGAGCGGCTCCACGACGGATCAGCTCGTCAACGTCACGGACGAATTCGCGGCCAGCCATCCCTGCAAAGGAGACCGAAATCAGGATGAGTCATAGGGCGATCCGGGGATGAAAAAGCGACCTACCCGGAGACCACAAGACGGCCTTCAGGAGTAGGTCGTCCAGCAAAGACCAAATGGACTTCGTTTCCAAAGGAAGAGCCAACAGAAGCGTAGCAGCTGCCCGGTCGGCGTCTGAGAGAACCAACGACGGGCGAGAATGGACAAAACTGCCCCAGCTTGTCAGAATCTGGGCCTTGCCCAAGAAGACCACGAAGACATAATCCAGGTTCCAATCCCCTGACCAGCGGGGTAACCCGATCAGGCATTCCCTCCTCGAACGAGCTCGGAGTAGCAGCCATGACCCCGGACCGACCGTCTGGGCCTGGTAAAAGTAGAAGAGAAGGGGGAGAGTCGGCTCCAGGCCACGGGTACAGCAGAGCGTTACGAAGCCCGTCAGTACCGCGATCGAACACGGGGTGAACTGACACAGGGACACTGTGAAATGTTCCATGATCTGGATGAAGAAGGGATGGAGCGGGAAGCGAAGACCCAGGCGGAACATCTCGACGTAAACACCGACCTCATTGCTCCTCGGAAGGCAAATCCGCTCGTCGACAAAAGGAACCCGAACCTCGTATGGAAAGCAGAGATATCTTTCCCGGATCTCCGCGGCCACCGAAGGAGGGGACCTCGACGGCGTACGGAGGACAACCGGGGGCACATTAAGCCGTACGGCAGCCAATGCCACGTCATCACGGGCGTAGTCTGGAAAAAGTTTCTCCTTCCCCTTATCTTGAAGAGAACGACTCCCGGCGGGGGAACCAGACACCCTTAGCCGGGGTTCGCCCCGCCCGGACTCCGGAGGACCCCTCGTCCTCCGGCCAGAACCGCCTATCCTAAGAGCAGCCATAAGATGAAAGCAAGAGAGGAATTACCTATTTTCAACTATTTTTTGAGAGGACAAAGAAGCGAAGGCGACGGGGAACTCCGGGTTGCTGAAGGCTCTGAATATCGGGAGGAGCGAAGAAGAAGTGGAGATCAACACAACTGGGGATCTTATATGCCAGGGGAGAATTCGAAGCGCCTGACAAGAATGCATGGCGAGGCTCGAAGAGTCGGCGGCGTTCCGAAACTGGCGCCAGTTGAAGACCAATCGATCCGCCTCATCATGACCTGCATTTATGGCCTCGCCTCGATTGAAGCGCCGCTCGGGATCCCAGGAGACGTAACGGGTGATCTGAGCGAGCCGAGGCTGATCGACCCCACCAATGGCGGCTCACAAACCCTTCGGCTTCCCAAGCTTAAGGTGACTACGCGAGCGGCGGGGATAAGCTTGCCGCTACACGTGGCAGCATCTGAAGGCCGACGGCGCTTCGGAACCCGCGCCTTAAAAACATCGAACGGGCCAACACATGATGACGACTAATAAATGAGTCGGCATCGATTGGCGAGCTCGTCAAAATCGGCAGAGGTCACATCGGCCGAGCCGAACCGGCCGAGGCCGATCGACCCGACCGATGGGGGCAATTGTTACGCCTATTTGGCCGAGACCCGTAAAGCACGAGCCCAGGAGCCCGACTACTGGTCAAAATCCCATCTGCGTCCTCAAAGCCCATTCGACAAAGGCCCTACAAGAGGCCTCCTCGAACGTCGATCCAACCCAGCCCCAATAACCCGTTAGTCGCTCGCCCACTCCTGCGAAAACCACTCCCCCAGAACGCGCGACCACTAAAGAGCGATAATGGGAAGGTGCTGGCATGGCGGAGGGAGCGGCGGCGATGGGGGACTGATGGGGCACGATCAATGGCGGACGTGGGACGTGGGTCAGAGGCGATCACGCAGGGGCTCTACAAAAGGGCAAGGAAGACGACGAAGAAAAGGACCGCATCTCAGGTAACAAAACCTAAGGTACTCCATCAACGACCTCGTTCCCCCAATTCATCTCCTTCCTCCCCTGCTCGCGCCGAGAGACGCCGTCACGATCTCCTCACGAGTCGGACCGTCTCCGCCGGGCCTCCTTTCTCAGATCTCTATCTGACTTAGGCATCGGAGGGGATTTGGCCGGAACCAAGGTCCGGCCCCCTGACGAGCGTTCTCGTCTACGCAGGTGAACAACAGACCAACGGGCCGAGGCTACCCCTCGCCCCTCTCCGACCACTCGATCCACCGGACGGTGAGGCTTCCCCTCACCCTCAGCCTTCCTTGGCCGAGCACGCCCTACCAAGGCCGAGCGTCCAAATCGGGTCTGAGACTAACTCTCGCCACCAGACGGCCGTGCATCTACCCGGGCGACTGAGGCTACCCCTCGTCCCCCTCCCAGCCGAGGCCGAGCGCGTCTGACCGAGGCCGAGCGTCTCAACCAGGGCCAAGGCTTCCCCTCGCCCCTTCGGCACCGATTCGAAGCCCCCGAGGGACCCAAAGCGGGTCCCTTGACCACGTTGACCGGGTTCTCCACGGTCAACGCATTGTAGTGAGAAAACACTCTGAAACACTTATAAAGAGTTCCAAAGTTCACATGTACAAAGCGTCGATGCCATAAGTGTTGTTCACTTGTGTTGGCAATGAGACATTGTTCATATGACTTAGGAAGATCCAAAATATAAATATCTTTATGACGTGTGGCAGAAAATAATAAATCATTATTATCATTTGAAATATGACACAATCCTTTCGCAAAGCTAACTTTGTAACCTTTATAACAAAGTTGGCTTATTGAAATAAGATTATGATTTAAACCATCAACTAGATAAACATCACTAATTAAGGGTTTAGACGGGTTACCCACTTTACCAACACCGACGATGGTTCCGCTCTCGTTGCCTCCAAATACGACGCGGTTTCCATTTGCAATGGGAACTACTCCGGAGAGCAATTGACCGTCACCCGTCATGTGTTTTGAACACCCGCTATCGAGTATCCAATTCCCTTTGGAGCTAAATTTAAATTTGTTGCTCCTTTTCTTTTTCTTTTCCTTGAGTACCTAAAGATAGAAAATTTCATATCATGGTACCCAAAGTCATTGGGTCCTCAACGGTTAGACCTTTGGAAGCCAAGTCCAATTGGACTTAGACTTCCCCACATAATTTCTACTATGCACAACATCCGAAAAATAAGCATTCATATATACTTGTTTTTCATCCATGCTTGTGTCCTTTGGGCTCCAAATAGTGAAAATCTTGGGAGCCCTCATCCTATTGGGTGCATGCATGCGACGTTGATTTCTACGTGATACATGTTACGGATAGGCATACGGAACATGATGGAATGGTGCACGACGAGAATTATTCATATGATGAGGTGGGTGAACATATGCATGTGTGGGAACACGTGCGTGAGGGTGTCTCACATGGTGTGCACGTGCCCGAGAATGTGTTGCATAAAAATCATCATATGTGTGAGACGGTGGAGTAGGACGTGTGTTCCTACGTGGCACGGTATTGGTGTACATATAAGCATGCCCCTTCTTTGGAGGTCCACCCAAAGTGGGTTTCTTTCCGAAAGAGGGTGTGGACGAGGTGAAAGCACCATTGGTAGATGAACTACCAATAGAGTGTTTACTACCACTCGTAGAGTCACCGGAAGTTGGCCTAACAAAAGTAGTGGCCACTTTGGATGGACATCCCATCGTGACCAATGTGGTGATTGGCCGGAAGTAAGTCACTTAGGATTTTATCCAAATGGTCCTTACCCTTATTGAATTTATTAATTCGGCCTAATATGTTCTCATATTTCTCTTTGAGAGAACACATAGAAGTATCCAAGTTGGATACTTGCGATGTGAGCACATAAACACGAGATTTAAGATTCTCGTTCTCAATACTCAAAGTCGAGTTTTGAGAAGTTAAATCTGCTATCTTATGTTCTTCCGGATCTTCAATGCAAACATGTTCAAGTTTAGATTTGAGATTAACAATCTCGTTTCTTAACTCTTCAACAATGGTGTCGTTGTTGGTGATGATAGTCTTAGGCGAGGTTTGAATGCTAGCTAGGTCATCTTTTACTTTAGTATATCTATTTACTAATTTAGTATATTTGGACCATAGTTGAGAGTTAGCATTCCTAAGATCATCCATAGTTACCTCATCGCCTTCGTTGTCGCTATCATCGGAGGAGGAAGATCCTTGATCATGCTCCTCTCTCGCCATGAAGCACATGTGCGCTTGCTCCACTTTCTCATCGTCCGACTCTCCACTTGAGGAATCCTCGGAGTCGGTGAATGTTGCTCCGATAAGTCCCTTTTTGTATCCCTTTTTGTACTTCTTCGACTTGTCGAACTTTGGCGCCTTCCACTTCTCCTTTTGCTTGTTTTGAGGACAATCCGCTTTGATGTGTCCTGGCTTATTGCATTTAAAACACAAAGGTGGAGAGGCGTTAGTAGAAGTAAATTTAGATTTTTGTTTGAAGTTACCCTTTCGGAAGAAGCGATTGAACTTCTTTGCCATGAGTGCAATGGATTCCATGTCCATTTCTTCTTCCGAGTCCTCATCATCGGTAGAGGTGGATGAAGCCGCCTTGAATGCAATCGCCTTTTTCTTAGGCACGTCTTGGTTCAAATAGGACTTCATCTTTTCTTGTAACTTCACCTTGCTATCTTTGCGTACCTCGTATGACATCAAAGTACCCATCAATTGAACTACGGTATACTTATTCATGTCATTACCTTCCTCGATGGAGAAGGTACGTTTCTCCCCAGAAGAAGGAAGTCCTTCGATAAGCATCGAACACTTCTCCTTTTGGGTGTAGGTTTTTCCGAGAGCTTCCAACTCGTTCATTATGTCGACGAAGCGAGCATAATACTCCTTCATCTTTTCTCCCTGTTCCATATGAAACAATTCGTAATCTCTATTGACTACCACGAGTTTAGAATCTCTTACCCGACTCGTTCCTTCATGCAAAATGAGGAGCGAATTCCAAATTTGATATGCACTCTTACATGTGCATATCTTATTAAAATCTTCGGGTTCTAATGCACATTGTAAAGCATTCATTGCTTTGGCATTTACAATCTCCGCGGCGACCTCCGTGGTAGTCCACTTGTCGAAATCTTCTTCGGTAGGCACATTGTACTCCGACATGGTAATTCTCCACAAGGAGGCGCTCCGGAGGAACGTTTCCATCCGGCATTTCCAATATCCAAAATTGACGCCGTTGAAGAATGGAGGCCTAGTCCAGGAATGTCCTTCCATGACCGAAGACGCTCCTTCACGGTTCCTGAAGGTGACATAGTCGGAAGGTGGACGCACGGTCTTGTTGTCGTTGGTAGACATAGCTCAGTATCTGGCTCTGATACCAAATGTAATGCCCTACAAGCTACTGCACAAGGACTAGGGGGGGTGAATAGTACTTTAAAAATAACAAGGAGTATAATTCCTAATTATAGTGCAAACAACTACCAAATCAATTTGCGGAAGCTTAAATTGAATGACAACAACAAAATTAACTATGCTAACAAAAGATGTTACTGGGTTCAGATCCACCCAAGTCTCCCCGACTTGTTCCCGGTGATCCTACGTCCCAACCACCCGGATCCCCTCCGGATACTTAGGTTAGAAACACTAAACCAAGATTTCCACTATGATATCTTGTGAAAAACCTTCACAAGATCAAATCATACATGCAATGGCAATAGTGAATCCCACAACCCGGGATCACAACCTTCTCTCACAACCGAGAGAATCAATAAGCAATATAAACAAGTTTATAATGAAATAAACAATCTTACCACAAAATCATATACCTTGAGTTTTCTTACCAAATAGGTGCAAGGAGGGATTTAAGGAAGATGAAGTCACCAAGACCTAGCACCAAAGAAATGACCAGCAATGGGTGCCTAGGAGTGATTTGGAGACTTGAATCAATCAAGAGCTTGAAGGGCTCACCAAGAACAAACTTCTCTCAAGATGGATTCTAGATCTAGAATGTGAGAGAATGGATTTCTTGGGAGGAAGAGAGCTTTAGAAATGAGTGAGAATGGCTATCTCTTTCAATCTCAATGAATCTCTTAATGGCAGCTCTAACCTAGAGAGAAATGACCTAGGTTCGTATTTATAGGGTCCCATAAAAACAAGTTAGGTCAAGACCCAACGGATAGAAATCTGAGGCAACTAGTCGGTCAAAGAACAACCACTGACCGACTAGTTCATCAACTAGTAGGTCAGTCAAACAACATGGACCGACTATGTGAAGAACTGAGAAGAGATAGAAATTCAGACCTAGAAATCTAGTCGGTCCAAGAAGACTTTCTGACCGACTAGTTTCACAACTAGTCGGTCAGTCAGTGAACGTAGACCGACTAAGAGGCAAAAACAAATAGTCTGAATACAAATTGACTTAGTCGGTCCAAGAACTAATGTTGACCGACTAGATTATCAACTAGTCGGTCACCAAACGTTCTTAGACCGACTAACGATAAACAGTAGCTTAGGAGAAATTTGGCATGTACAGTAAATCACAACTAGTCGGTCAAAGAAGCATCACTGACCGACTAGTTCACAAACTAGTCGGTCGGTGAGTCAACGTAGACCGACTAACTGTAAACAGTACTGAACAAGAAAAGATTAACTCAAACTAGTCGGTCCAAGAAGCTTTGCTGACCGACTAGATCACCATCTAGTCGGTCAGTACTTCTTCTTGTACCAACTAACATGCACAAACAAGTCCGAATCGAAGCGCGATGCTTCGAGGAAGTTAGAATGAACTTGTACTAAGATCCTAGAGCTACGATATGAGCGTTATAAAGATATAATCGTAAGATATACTCAAGGCTTAACATTCTATAGATCGAAGCTAAAAGACTATAAATAAAACCTTAATGAACGGTCTTCGAGAGCTTCGATCAATTCTTCATGACTTCCAAAACGGTCCAAAGGCTTCAACGAAGCTTTAGGCAATGAATACGAGCTTTGAGAAGTCTTGAGATGTCGCTTTGATTGTTCTCGTGAATTTGGCGACGATCTCCAATACTGCACTCACAAATTGTTAGTTCATGAATTATTTATGTTTGCTCATCATCAAAACCAAATCCGGGGAGTCCAATATTCAACATGGCTGTGTCGACTAAAGATGCGGTGTCCACTTTTGAGTTAGGGTTTTGATCTAAAACGTAATTTAATCAGACATCTGAGATTCAACACGACCATCATGAATATTTAAACCCCTCCTAGGGTTTATTTTGGAAAGAGCGCGTGCCATCATCAAGTTTCTTCTTCCTCGCATGATCGACCCGGAACTAACACCTAGAACTCACCTAGCAATGGCCCAAACACCAAGTGCTAAATGTATCCCAAATGTGAATCCCTGGCACTTTACGCAAGCGTGTAGTGTCAAGTAATAGTATCAAATATATCGATCCCACGGGGAAGGTATGAATGTTATTGTCTTGGGTTATTTTTAATTCTCAGAATATATGTAGCACTCGGTTTTGAAAGGTTGTTTCTTTGGATTGTGAACATTTAATAAAGACTATGGCTTTAGGACTCACCACTAGGATCGTCGGATGTCGATGCTTGGTTAGGACTCTTACGTTGCATCGGTTTTATATGGATTATCGCATCCAAGATGTGGAAGTCTGTAACGACCACTTTCCGGCGTACGTATTTTTAAGGCGTATGTTGTTTTGTGAGCGGATATTCGTATTAGTCTTTATTTTTGTATTTCCATAGCTCAGACGCGTGACCGGACCCCATATCCACGATCCACTCGGAGGCGCGTTTACCCCAGTATCTTCCTTTAAATTTTCGGATGTCGAGGGACCAACCTGTAATGAACCCCCTTTAAAAATTATTTTATACAAATGTTCATTATTTATATGTCTATAAATTATTATTGGAAACACCGTAACAAAATTTTAGATTATAATAATAATAGTAATTTTTCAAACCCAGTTAAAACTAACTGAAACAAATGTCTTTAAAAAACAAAAGGGGAATTGAAACTGCACTATCAAAATAAATTCAAATCTTATAAAAATCCTAACAGACCCCTAGAATTGCATGTCCCCCACGTTTTGCATCATCCCACGTACACGTTCCCTCCCTCCACCCTACTCTATAAAAACCCCAGGGTCAGTACATATCCTTATTAAATATTACCTCTGAGAGCCTCTATCCAAAACAACCTACAGCTCTACAACGTACAACCCAGGCCTACACCTCCCTGCGCCCCCAGCCCTACCCTCTACTCTTATTAATAAAATAAACCCTTAGACCATTAAATCCTATCCACCCGTAGCCTATTCTTTCAACCTGTTTTTCTTTTACAAAAATCCCAAAGGACCATTAAGTCAAGGCACCCACCCTTTATAAAAAAAAATAACAAGACAAACCTAGGCCTCCTCCTTGCACGTGAGCCTACTCAAGCCCTAACTATTTATATATCTGAACTAGGGTATTTTTCTCTCAACCCTACTTGCAAAACAAAGCCGTCGCCTCTCCTCCATCCCCACGCATTTGAGCTGAACCTGCCCCCTCTTCTACACGCCACACCCTCACGCAAAAACAACCCGCAGCGCCGATCACCTCGCGGCCATCTTCGCATCTATCCGTCTCCTTCAAAACCCGAGCCCCCTCCTGACATTGCTCCTCCGCCAAACACCTCCCGCACGGCCTCCCTACCTCCCCTGCTTCAGCCCGCAACCGTCAGCAACAGACTCCGCCAGCGCCCGTCTTCTGTCATCACCGGCCCCCTTCACACTTCCGCCGAGGCAACCATCGACGGCCTCCTCCTTTTCACTGCCCGCCGCTGCGAACCGCCAAGCACCTCGACCGTCGCGTGACACGACGCCTCCGCCTCGCCGTGCGTCCACCCCCGAGAGCTGCGCCCAGCGCCAGCGGCCCCTCGCGACGATGACAGCACGGCCACCCAGACCCGCCGTGGGGCACCGCCTGACCCAGCTCGCCATCGTCGAGAGTCCAACCTGAGAACTCGCCCCGCCGTACGCGCCGCCTCCGCCTTGCCGTGGAACCACCTCCAGCGCCTGAGCACCCTCCTCCGCTACTCGAACTCCCAGGCGACGACCCCACGGCCACCCGCAGTCGACAATGCCGCCCTGTGCACCACGGCCCATCTCTTCGAACAGATCGTCGCCGACGAGCTGCCGACTTCTCCTCCTGGCCGTGCCTCCTGTGGACGACCCGATCCCGACAAACAGCTCGCCGTACTTGCACCTCCATCCGTCAAATGCCTCCGACTGCCAGCATCCCCTGTCCTGGAACAGAGCAATCTATGCAACGACTAGTTGTGTGAAACTGTGAGTTGCGTGTTATACTTTGGTTTTATAAGTGAACAGTTGGCCATTTTGATATATAAGGTTATATACGGGTTGGGTTATTACATGTAAGTTGCATAATTTATATTAACAAATAAATGGAAAAATATGTGTTAGTCATTATAATATTAGTTTATAAGAGAAGTCAGTTAGCATCGTATAGATTCAATATGACATGCGGGTGTAATTCTCCAGTACATTACTTTACTTTATAGGGTTACCTTGTATTGATAAGTTAAATGGGTTATTATAATAGCAACAATGTAAATTCGTGTTAGTGTCATGGATGAAGATAATAATACATTAGTTGTACTTTCACCCAATAGCCTGCAGACTAATACTTGGGGTTATGAGAGTTAGGATAAATCATTTTCTAATTAATTAAATCCCGTAGTCTGAAGTTTTGATTTAATGATACAGAAACCGTCCGTGCCGCTCATACGAACTCACGACATCAAGAACGTCAAAACAGGCAAGTGTGCAATTAAATACGAATTTTTGAAGTTTGATGACTGTTGCTCTATTTTTTTAATTAAATCTGCATATCTTGAAAACTGCACGTTAATTGACTCTTGAAATCATTTCCATAACGTTTTGGACTAAAAATGTTACATTCGGACATACAACTTGATAGTGTTCAACTTTAAACATTAGCAAAGAAAACTAGTTTTCGCAACCTGTTCGTTCAACCCACGTGTTCAACACTCTCCTTAATTTATTGTAAATGTCGGGCAACCCTCCCTTAATGTTTGAAGATGTTGTACAAATGGAAAGATGACATTGTTAGATTGGTACATAACTTGTCTGGACATTTTTGAATGTTTAACAAATTATGACATCGTGAAATCGTGCGCCTCGAAGGCGGTATCGTGATATCGTGATGTCGTGTGAGTCGACTAGGCCGGCTCGTGTTCCGACAAACTTTTGGGTGGGGTTAGGGTTGAGCGGCCACTGGGCATATGAAAGGTACTCTCCTCAAGAGCACCACCCGACGCGGTGGGTTAGTGTCAATCACGGTAAGCCCCCGTGAGAGGAACGACCTTCTCATCACGACCTAAAGGCGAGAACACTAGATTAGATATGAATTCTGACATGGACATTGCAACGCTAACTTGGTCATCTTGAAAATTTAAATGCTATTGAACTCAGTGAAATCTTAACTTTAAACTTGCAACCGTCTAGAACTACATGCTAGGAATGTTCATTTCTGTTTCTATAATTGTAGATGTTAAATTGCTGCAAGTCGTTTCCTTAAAATATTATTATTGCTTCTTTAATTCATATTATTTGTACATCTTGCCTTGGGATGCTAATCTTTCCTTGCAGCCCTTGTTGACATACATTCATTGTTTGTGGATGTATGTCAGATTCAGCGCTTGGTTACCCGGAGGATTCGTACGTGACGCCTGGCTCGGAGAGCCAGAGTTGGTCGTAGACGCCGAGCCGCTCTCTGCGGAAGACTAGAGTCCCTTCCGTCACTACTTTGAATCTTAGCTTTGTACCTTGTAGTAGATTAGCGTGTTGTTGTAGTTTCATTTGGCCCTGCTGAGGCTTGTTGTTTAATTTTGTGTACGAATATTGTAATTCTGGATGTGGCTTTATCTTTTCTGGATGTGTTTCTGATTGTTCTGAATGGTAGTTGCAAGGACCTCATCTGTGTTTTTATCACAGACGCTTATTGAACTCGAGCTTCACCGCTCCATTTCAAGCGGACCGCGTAACGCTCTCGCTTCCGGTGTCTTTTGGGAAGCGGGGCGTTACAAAGTCATGGCTCTAAGCACTGTGAATCTAACGTATCCCATTAACCTGTAGGTGCACATGATACATACATTAAGAATCGACAATATTAACGCCACTCACATGGACGGAATGATCTCAGCTCACGCCACTCTCGTGGGTTAGAGATTCGATGTATTTTGGTGGCTCTCATTGACGCAATGGCGGTAGCCGTCAATTAGTAATATAGTTCGTCGGTGGATCCCATCAAGACACGAACTGGGCATGGTCACAAGTGCCAATTGAATCCACTAGCTCCCTAATTAAGCCAATAGGATACTCCTTAAGCTAATCGATTCCACCAACTATGGGCACGATCTCAGTATGAGTTCCCCTACAATCTTTGCAAGATCAACCAAAATACTTCCCTTTTTATTCAAACACGACCTAAAAATCCTAACTTTACATCTCAATCCTAAAATCCATAGACTAATCCAAAAGCCCTAGATAGAACTACTCACGCATCATAGAAATAACAACAAAATATTCAATAGATGCAATAAAATTCATCATGGCAATGGAAAACATCAAAAAGCAATAGAAAGTGTAGAGAATCGTTACCAACGCATCGAGAAGCAATAGCAATCCAAAGAGAATTAAGAAGACAATATTCCTAGCGTAATACAATAGTAAAAATCTAAGATTTGCTTCATACAAAATAGCGACGGCACAAGTTCTCAAAAACCTAATTAAAAGTAAACTAAGAGTTTCTCTAAAGTTCTGCCCTGAAAATAAAGCTAAAAATTTCCTTAAATATATAGGGGGAAGATCCTAAAAAATCTCAGAAAATCTGGGCTCTTGGACCCATAAACTAGGCTGGTCGCGTCGGCTACTCGACCGAGTAGAGGAGCCTGCTTGGTCGAGTCAGCTACAGGCTCCCCTTCCTGCTGCTTCTGTACTTGGCAGATACGGGCTACTCGGTCGAGTAGCCCCCATACTCGGTCGAGCTACAGTAGATTCGAAATTCCTCTAAAACGTCGCTCTGCTTCTTTTCGACTCGGGTGGAGCAGGTGAGCTATTCGGTCGAGTTGCTTTGCTACTCGGTCGAGCTAGGATGCCTTGGATAGAAGCTCGAAATCTTCATCTGTTTGGATTGACTCAGGTCGAGTCGGCTGTTTACTCGGTCGAGTAGGTCAGTGCGGTTTCCTGTGCAATTTCAACGTGTCAGCTCGGCTGAGTAGCTGATGCTACTCGATCGAGTCACCTGGGAGACTGATCTGAATTTTGCCATTTCTCGTTCTCTCCTCCTCCTCTCCTCCAATCTTCTTCCATTCCTCGACGAACTCTCATGTAGCCTTGCCAATGACGTCTCTGACGTGCCGGATGTGTCCATGTCCTAAAATAGCTCAAATTTGCTCCAAAACTCCTGAAAATCCAAAAGGCTAGACAAAACTAGAATATGGCGTTAGAAGCGCGATAATGTATGAAAAACATGGAGTTTGGAGGTGGAAATGACATGAAACGATGATGCAAAAACTTGTAAAATATGGACATATCAAAACCCCCCAAGCTTAGCTCTTACTCGTCCTCGAGGAAGACGAATACGGGGGTCACCGGGCGATAAAAATAAAGAAATATAAACGAGAATGTAAGATGGATGGGAGTGCAAGAGTATTCGGTCAGATATGAAGCCATAGCGACATATCAAAATGTTTCGAAAATAGATGACATTCTAATAAGCCTTTCATATCTTAGCTAAACATATTGCTTGTAAGCATTTAATAACAAAGGAAGGGATCTTCTAAAAATCTATTCATATCCACATCATGCAATTCATAGAGTTTAGTATAAACATGTTGGCGACACACTTTTCAATCAATAGAGATAAATGAAGCATATAAGAGTCACACCAAGCCTGCAATAGAGATTAGAATAAAGATCAGGGCCTTCATAATTTCATTTCAAATCATGAAAAATCTACATAGCTAATATATTTCGCAAAGTCTGAGCATTATCAAATATCCCCAAATGTGCACAACTCCACTCTAATGGCGTACTCACTCGTATAATCAAATGGATTCACCCTCCCAAGCTTAGCTTGAGGCATCGCACATCTAAGGATAAAGGAATTTTGTGGCTTTTTGCCAAGTATTTGTGTAGCTCCAAATAGTAAGATATATGAAATATTTCCTTCCTTCTTTTTCTTTTTTCTGAAAGGGCAATAGGATATACATATGTTAAGGCTCCTTTTTGGCTTTTTGGGCTAACTTTTTCTTTTGGGATTTTTGGGAATATGATGCGGTATATATAGCTGCAGAGGGGGTGTGCCTAAGTAACATGTAGAGAATAATAAGATATGTGGAGAAGGAAATAATATATCACTCGGTTCACTCATAAGATGTTTACAATGGTTCAATAAGATAATACTCCAACTAAACTCATAAGCAAGCATATATACTTTCATTCATTTCAACGAATAATGAAGTCATGCGGTAAGGCACAAAATAATAGCAGGCATGCAACAGAAGGTGAAAACGATAACAAAGTAGATGCTTCAAATATTCTAAAGATGCATGAATCTCGGAGAATATCCAACATGAGCATACCACATACTACTGCATACTTTCAGCTTCAATTTATTTCATGCATTCATATAGAGAGATCATCAACAGAACATATATGCAAGCATATGAATAGTATGAACTGTAATACTCTAAGTAGCATGGGAAAAGTAGTAAGCGTCGTGATAGTTGCTAAAGCTAAAAGCGATATCATCATACAGAATATATCTAGCAAACGGGGAAAAGGAAGGCGGAGAAAAATAAAATGAAAGAAAGCATGCAAGCATACCAAACATGGAAAATATGATGCTAAAAATGAAATGGTGGAAAAGCGGTGGAAAGTAAAAATAAAAAGGTGTAAAATGAAAGAAAATGGAAGAAATGAAAATAAAAGTGAAGCTAAACATAGCAGTATCCTCACTGCTGAGAACACGTTGGTAAGTAGGGAAAATGAGGCTAGGGTGGGTGTGTGGTAGATAAAAGAAAATAATAAAAAAGAAAAGATGCAAATAATAAAAGAAAAAGTACATGTCATAATGCATAAGATGCAAAAAGTATGAACATGCATGCAAATGATGCAAATGATGTCATGATGCAGGTGGGTATATGCAAATTCAAAATGATGGAATGCATGCGGGTGGTGCAAAAAGTGTCATCCCCCAAGCTATGCAAGGACATGGCCCTGAAGAGACAGATGTGCACAAAAATGACCGGGGGTGACTGGAGAAAAAATAGTGAAAAGATCAAGCAGCGGCATCACCCTCTGGAGTTGATGATGGGTCCGACTGCTGGGGACCAGAAATGGGTACATCGGGCACTGAAGGTGAAGGCTCGACTGGCTTGTCGGCCGATGATGAAACAGAAGGGACGACAGGCTCAAACAAAGGTACAACAGCTAGAGTGTCGACTGGTGTGGGAACGTTTATGTCGACAACAGAAGTCTCCAACTGAGGTGTAACCGGCTTAAGGGAGGAAGTGGCAGGCCCTGCAGAAGCTTGAGAGTGAGGCACAGTGAGTGGTACTGGAGGTGGTGAAAGGGCAGGGTCTGGCCTGGGAGGAGGGGCTGGTGCCAGAAAGACGGTGGGTGCATGCTGGTACCTAAGAATGTCAAGAATGGCTGTGAGGTCCTACTCTATGAACTGCTGGAAAGTGGAGAGCAAGGTCGCAAGGGTGTTAAAGGCACGCCTCAGGGTTACAACCTCGGTCTCCATCGCAGAAAGATGTGCGACCGTGGTGCAGGAGCTAAGGGGTGGGCATGAACTACTAGAGACCACCCTCGCAGAGTGCCCACAGGCAGGTGATACCCGGGGTCTGAACTGAAAGTCAGGGGAGGGAGGTCTAGCAGCGGTCTCAGAGGAAGAGGATGTGCGTGGAATGGATCTGAGATCTGGTGCAGATACAAAGGCAGCAGTAGTATCAGATAAAGGAGACGTCGTAGCAACAAAAGTGGTGATAGACACCATGACGCTCTCAGAGAAAACTACCGATGTTAGTAAATAAGTTATCACGGTCGCTTTTCGATCGTACATTTTTCGTGCGCGTATTTTCCTTTCGTACGCGTATTTTTAGTTGCCTCTTCTTGTATCCGAACCGTACGTTGTGATATGTCGTTGTGACCCTCTGGATGAGTACTTAATTGTGGAATTATTTGTGAACGTCATTTCACGGGCGTTCTCCCACAAAACAACTTTGTTTGAAGGGGTGTCATAACTCGTACAATCGTCGTTTGCTCGTTTTATTTTTAGCTCCAATTTCTGTTACCCTAGCTCGTTACCGATCTTCTTTGTCTCGACCCTCTCGTCGACACGGTCGTCCCGGTATTTTTCTTACAATCATCGGACATCGCTAGACCGACTTTTTCCACTAATCCACTTCTAATATACTTAGCCAAATTAATTTGATAATTCAAATACCCTAATTAAAACTATAGGTTAAAACGTATCATGAAATATTTCATTGGCAACTCACGATCCTATATCACCCTAACTCTACCCCGTCCCTATCACATATTCTCTCTCCAACCATCTAAGTGCACCCCACTTTCAAAACCAATTATCAAAACAAATCTCTTACGTATCACCAATCTAGGCTATTCATCATCCCATTTTAGACTAAGCTATACCCCTATATCTCTCCCTCTCTCCTCCCAAAACCCTTAAAATCACTAAACTCTAAACCTATATAGAATATAACAAGTTTTAAAACTCACGGCTGTGCTTCTTCTCCACTCACGCAAAACCCTAGCAGCCGCCAAGAAACCTACGCACGCGTCTCAAAACTCACGACTTGGCTTGCCCCAAACGTCCTCCACCGCCGGCCATCATCCCCTTGACAACCTCTCTTCCTCCACCTCCAAAACTCCACGCAAAACCCATAAAACCCCAATAGAAACTGTCAACAGTCCCCCAGCTTTAAACCCCATAGCCGGATCGTCGCCGCGACCGCCGGTGACCCCCACTCACGGCCTGACCTCCACTCGACGTCCACCATCCACGGTCAGCCTCCCCATTCATCAACTCTACCTCCTCCTACCGTAAACAGTGCGCAAACACCCTTGAAACCCTAAAACTGTCCCCTCACCCATCAAAACCCACAGCCTGGGATTTTCTACCACCGCCTGCCACTCCCCCTACCACCGGCTGCCCCTCAGGCGACCCCTCAGCCGTGTAGATCCTCCCCTGGCCATAGCAGGCCCCGGCAACCTCGCTGCTCGCTGTTTTGGTCTTCCCTCACCGTAAGATCTCTCTATCCACCGCCTCTCATGCCTCTCGTGCCTCCCTGTGCCGCTGTCCGAATCTTCCCGATGCCATAGAACGCTGTGCCGCTGTCCTTCCCCTTTGCGTCGCTGTTTGGTGATCGTGCTGCTACCCAGCTGATCGCCATTCGCTGCCGTTAGATCGTTGCCTGTTGATCGCTACCGTACCATTAGATCGTTGTTCGCTTCTATTAATTCAATCCCTGACGTTGCTACCTGACGTCAGTGTAGCTCTCGCTTCGTGCTAAGGGTAATCTCTGAACCGTAGGAACCCCCCACATCGCATGCTAATCAAGACTAAAAACCGCAACTTTACTGCTTTGAATAACTCAGTAATCAAGATCTAAAACTGGGACTGTAGGCTGGATCACGATCTGAACACATAGGTAGATCTTGGACTTGATTGAATGGAGATCGTAGCGTGATTCTCTTCAGGCAAGTGATACTTGCCAGTGCTGGTTTGGGCCACGTTCTTGGCCAATTTGTGTAATAGCGTAAAAGAGACTAGGAGATGAAATGATAGTCGCCTAGACGCCCTTACTAGATCTAGCTTGACAACGAAGCTAGATCTGACACCTTTACTATGCTATCATTTCATGTCGCATGTCACGTTTACTTTCAAATTAACTGTACGCACTTTAAACTGCTTATTTCCATGCTCATGCATCTTGCCATGCCATTTCATGCATCATTTTGATCTATCATGATTATGTAGCACACGCTACAATAAATTGTAAGCTGCGGCGAGTAGGGTCCTGACCCCTACATCCTATTGAGGCTAGGCACCTTCTTTGCAGGCACAACCCTATGCAAAACCAAAAACACTTCCTGGCTCGTGATCCAGAAGTGAGCACAACATTGTTGGGAAACCAATGCTCGATACACGTGGAGGGGTAGGGTTAAGCGATCACTTGAGCGTAAAAGTGTGCCAGTACAGCCACTTTAGACAAAAGGCGTAAACCCTGTGCACATCGTGAATACAAGTTAATCGTGAAATATTGAATATTGTTTAGTAGCGCCCGCTATGACGTGTCATACATTGTAAGTATCATTTTCATGTTTAAACTGATGCATTCATTAGAATATCATGCCATGTCATCATTATTTTAGAACTGCTAAGCTGCATTTAACTTCTAACTGCTGTGCTTTACGTTTTCTTGCACAAAAATCTCCTTTTCCCTCCTAGGAGATTTTTGCTGACATATGCCCTTCTCTTTTTGGGTGTCACATGTCAGGTTTTTGAGCCTGATTTAGTTGCTGAGGACGACAGTTTGCTGACGTCCAGTTCGAGGACACCGGAGTTCTACCCTTAGTCTTAGATGGTGATTTTCTTTTAGATGTTGTTTACTTTTAGTAGCTGCTGTTAGGTTGTTCGGTGCGTAGCACCATTTCTTGTTTTAGTTTCGGCCATGTTTAGGCCTTCTTTTCAGACTATGTACTTTTCTTTATGAGTATCTCTGTATGTTTGGAATAAAATCTGAGGATGTTGAATGTTGGATAATTTTTATTGTCTATCCTCATTTATTATTATTGTTGTTTCGTCGTAATGCAAAGAACCTGCTAATGGATTAAATTACCAGACGCTTATCAAACTGTATCTTCACAGGTCCAAGTCTGAGCGGACCTCCTCAGGTCTCGCCTTCCATACTTAGGAAGCGGGACGTGACATGTTTTAGTGGTGGCCCATGCAGGTCATTGGACTTGCGAAATATCGAAACAATAATAATAATTAACAACATCTATTGAAACATTCGAGTCATAAAATTTGAGTCTAATATGAAGGTTTTCCTTGACTTAGATGGTAGGAAGACTTAGATAGACGTTCAGTTTGATAGTCAGGCACCGTGGTTAAGATTTAGTTGTACTCGTCTTAGGTTACCATAGTATCCTCTCACCCAGCCCTGAATATATTAGATTTCTAGAGCTTTTCCTTTAGTCGTTCATTGAGTCCATCAATTTCGGGCCGAGCAGAACGTAATCTTGATGCTCTTAGGACCCTTTCCTGAGATCTCTATTACAGTCTAGTTCTTTAGAAAGTCTTAGTGCTAAGTTCTCCTGATCTCTACTCGGCCCGGTAATTAGAACCCCTGATTTCTATCATTCTTCTGACCATTACAGTTTTGTGTTATCGACCGTAGAATTCCATCATAGCTATTCATGAATCATATCCTATGCGTATTCATCATGCGATCATATTCTCCTCCCTCGATTCACGTGATCGCTTCATGACGATTATCGTTAATTTTTCGAATCTCTATCATTGCAAATCCTGATTCTTCTAAAAGTATTTTCGATATTCCTTATTAAATTCTTGGCTCAGTTTAACTCATTTGGAAACCCCTTATTATATACTTAGATTCCCTACTTTTTCGGTTGAGTTAAAATTCTTTCTTGGATTTTGAAACCTTCTTGGTCGTAATCTTTAGTTACTATCTCGTAACCATTTTCTAACCTATATCTTTCGTATTTCAGTTTTAAAAATTTATTACCATTTTGATAATTCAATATATCATTCCTTTCTTTCTATACTACTAAGTTTATTAATTTTTTACCACTTATCGTAAATACTTTTAGAATATTTTCCTAAGCTAAATAGGACTTCAATTTTTGTGTATCAGTTTTATATTCATCGTGCTCATACTTCAAAAATCTTTGTATAAGTCTATTTTCATTTGCAAAACAATCACTACCTCACTCTACTCTTTATTTCTTAGTCTAACACTTTTTCCGTGTTTTAAAATTTTACCATCTGCTCGCTATTTCTACATATTTTTTTAAGAATATATATATATTTGATATCATATTTTACACATATTCTTCTTTCATCTATTTAATTATTTAGAGCAATGTTTTTGTCCCACCCAACCAGCTATCTCCTTATCCTCGCCTTATTTGAACTCGTTCTTTCCGATTTTGTTTCGCTACGCTTTTGGTTTCGTTCCCCTTTTCTATTGCGTAGACATTAGTGCTAGTCGTTGCCAGTGTCAACCCTAGTTTAGTAGTGGGCCCATTGTTTTTTTGTGATGTCGTCGTGGTGAATGTATATAGGCAGGGTGTGTGGACCTGTATGAGTGTGATACCCTTAGGATATTAATGATTGCCTCTTGTGTTACATATGCCTACCCAGTGTTATTCATGATATATATATATATATATGAAGTTGTATGAATGATAGTGTTCATAATATATGTGTGGATAGCTATACCACTTAGGGATTTGTGTTGGAATATCTACTAGTGGAGTATGTGGTTTGAATGTACTTGTAAATGCTTGAAATAGTATAGTAGTAAGTCATGTGCGTGTTAGGTGTAATGATAATAAGTGTATTTATAGTTAAATGTGTAGGCCTATTATATGATTTATATGTTAGCACGTATGAACGTGTGCTCGTACGTAGATATGTATGTGCTAGTCATAGGTAGATATATATGTACTGTATGAATATGTGTGATATACGTATGGTAATATGATTATAATTTTGTATAGTATTGATTGCCTTTACGGGGTGTTGTGTGTGTGTGCGTGTATACCACGAGGTATACACGATTATTGAATGTCGTAACTATGTATGGATATATATATGTAGCGGAATACTAATCATATGTAAATTGCTATGGTGTGTATATATTATATATATGTGTGACTATACGATGAATGCATGTGTAGAAGGGTGTATTATGATTGTATACGTGTATTGATAATGTAATATTATTATGGCGTGTAAAGTGATTGCATTATGCGGTGTTATATGATTAAGTATAAAGTGTGCTTGATATTATGATATGTATGCGTTTACGTTGGTAGAGATATATATATTAGAGTGGTGTGTTGGTGTTGGTATAATATCGTGTTATGTATATAGAGTATTTTGGTATGGGTTTTGAGTCTCACTCAAGCTTGAGTGGGTATACCCTAAGTATATTGTTACATATGTCTATGGTTTGTGTATAGTGCTATGAATATAGTAATGGATGATGTGTGTATAGTGATAGGTTTGGTTGTGCCTGGTTACGTTACGCACATGGTTGTCGGTGACTATACCATTATATAGATATAGGTGTTGGTCTTGTAGTATAATTATTTACTAAGATTTTACATATTTGAATGTATGTATGATAGCTAAACTAGGTGTGTAGATGTGCTAATTATATAATGGTACGAGTGTCATGTATGAATGGTAAATTAGCGTGTGTCGGCGTGGACCATGCACGGGTAAGTATGTGCTTAGTTATATGTGTTGTGATTATGGTATGTGCAATGTGTCTTAAATATAGTTATAGGATTGTATGTGATGTGTATATATGGTGAAGTATCTGTGTGCATTTGAATAACTAAATATTTGTAAATTTATAGTATGGATGAATGTATATTAGATATAGCAAACATGATTTAATATTGTATGGTGTGATTACTTGTACTAATATGTTTAGTGTTGGACGTACACTAGGAGATATAGGGAGTAGTATATCCATATTTGTTTGTACATCGGTAGTTATCTATACGTGCAGTACTACGATTGTATTTGCTGGTGTGAACTATTTTTATGTAACTATGTGTACATTGGTTGTGATAAGTGAGTGATAGTTATATAAGGATGTACGTGACTATATGAATGATTGAAGTATGTGGGTGAATTTGACTGTCTATGATAGGTATAAGTATAGAGTGTGCATACATATACATGTTTGTGGTATTAATGTTTGACTACCTAGTGCATATAAAAGCACTTGTAATGACTATACGTGGTTGGAAATATAATGTGATATGATTAGGATAGTTACGAGAGTGGATAGATACGATTATAGTTAGGAAATCCGAGGACTGACCTTATTCTAAGGTGGGTAGGATGTCACGGTCGCTTTTCGATCGTATGTTTTTCGTGCGCATATTTTCCTTTCATACGCGTATTTTTAGTTGCCTCTTCTTGTATCCGAACCGTACGATGTGATATGTCGTTGTGACCCTCTGGAAGAGTACTTATTTGTGAAATTATTTGTGAACTTCATTTCACGGGTCGTTCTCCCACAAAACAACTTTGTTTGAAAGGGTGTCATAACTCTTACCTTCGTCGTTTGCTCGTTTTATTTTTAGCTCCGATTTCCGTTACCCTAGCCCATGACCGATCTTCTTAGTCTCGACCCTCTCGTCGACACTGTCGTCCAGGTATTTTTCTTATAATTATCGGACACCGCTAGACCCACTTTTTCCACTAATCCACTTCTAATATACTTAGCCTAATTAATATGATAATTCAAATACTCTAATTAAACCTATAGGTTAAAACATATCATGAAATATTTCATTGGCTTCTCATGATCCTATATCAACCTAACTTTACCCCCTCCCTCTCACATCTTCTCTCTCCAATCATCTAAGTGCACCCCACTTTCAAAACCAATTATTAAAACAAATCTCTTATATATCACCAATCTAGGCTATTCATCATCCCATTTTAGACTAAACTATACCCATATATCTCTCCTCCCAAAACCCTTAAATCACTAAACTCTAAACCTATATAGCATATAACAAGTTTTAAAACTCACGGCTGGGCTTCTTATCCCCTCACGCAAAACCCTAGCAGCCGCCAAGAAACCTACGCACGCGTCCCAAAACTCACGGCATGGCTTTCCCCAGACGTCCTCCACCTACGGCCATCATCCCCTCGATAACCTCTCTTCCTCCACCTCCAAAACTCCACGCAAAACCCATAAAAACCCAAGAAAAACTGTCAACAGCCCCTAGCTTTAAACCCCACGGTCGAACCGCCGCTTTCGCCACCGACGGCGACTCCCACTCACAGCCTGACCTCCACTCAACGTCCCCCATCCACGGTCATCCTCCCCCTTGTCAACTCTACCATCTCCTCCCTTAAACAACATGCAAACACCCTTGAAACACTAAAACTGTCCCCTCACACATCAAAACTCACGGCATTTGCTTTTCTACCACCGCCGGCCGCTCCCCCTGCCGCCAGCCGCCCCTCAAGCGACCCCCCAACCGTGTAGATCCTCCCTGGGCAGCAGCAAGCCCTGGCAACCTCGCTGCCCGCTGTTTTGTTCTTCCCTCATCGCAAGATCTCGCTGTCTGCCGCCTCTCGTGCCTCCCTGTGTTGCTGTCCGCGTCTTCCCGATGCCGTAGAACGTTGTGCTGCTGTCCTTCCCCTTCGCTTCGATGTTTGGTGATCGTGTCGCTACCCGGCTGATCACCATTCGCTGCCGTTAGATCGTTGCTTGCTGATCGCTACCGTACCGTTAGATCGTTGTTCGCTTCTAGTAATTCAACCCCTAACGTCTCTACCCGACGTCAGTGTAGCTCTTCCATCGTGCTAAGGGTAATATCTGAACCGTAGAAACCCCCCACATTGCAAGCTAATTAAGACTAAAAACCGTAACTTTACTACATTGAATAACTCACTAATCAAGATCTAATAACTGAGACTGTAGGCTGGATCGCGATCTGAACACATAGGTAGATCTTGGATTTGATTGAACGGAGATCGCAGCGTGATTGTCTTCAGGCAAGTGATACTTGCGAGTGCGGGTTTTGGCCATGTTTTTGGCTAGTTTGTGTAATTTCGTAAAAGAGACTAGGCGATGAAATGATAGTCGCCTAAACACCCTTACTAGATCTAGCTTGACAACGAAGCTAGATCTGACACCTTTACTATGCTATCATTTCATGTCGCATGACACGTTTACTTTCAAATTAACTGTACGCACTTTAAACTGCTTATTGCCATGCTCATGCATCTTGCCATGTCATTTCATGCATCATCTTGATCTATCATGATTGTGTAGCACACGCTACAATAAATTGTAAGCTGCGGCGAGTAGGTTCCTGACCCCTACATCCGATTGAGACTAGGCACCTGCTTTGCAGGCATAGCCCTATGCCAAACCAAAAACACTTCCTGGCTCATGATCCAAAAGCGAGCACAGCGTTGTTGGGAAACCAACGCTCGATACACGTGGATGGGTAGGGTTAAGCGATCACTTGAGCGTAGAAGTGTGCCCGTACAGACACTTCAGCCAAAAGGCGTAAACCCTGTGCACATCGTGAATACTAGTTAATCGTGAAATAGTGAATATTGTTTAGTAGCACCCGCTACGACGTGTCATGCATTGCAAGTATCATGTTCATGTTTAAACTGATGCATTCATTAGAATATCATGCCATGTTATCATTATTTTAGAACTGCTAAGCTGCATTTATCTTATAACTGATGTGCTTTATGTTTCCTTGCACAAAAATCTCCTTTTCCCTCCTTAGAGATTTTTGTTGACATGTGCCCTTTTCACTTTGGGTGTCACATGTCAGGTTTTTGAGCCTGAATTAGTTGCTGAGGACGACAGTTTGCTGACGTCCAGTTCGAGGACACCGGAGTTCTACCCTTATCTCAGCTGGTGACTTTCTTTTAGATGTTATTTACTTTTAGTAGCTGCTGTTTGATTGTTCGGTACGTAGCACCATTTCTTATTTTAGTTTCGGCCAGGCTTAAGCCTTCTTTTCAGACTCTGTACTTTTCTTTATGACTATCTCTGTATGTTTGGAATAAAATCTGTGGATGTTGAATGTTGGATAATTTTTATTGTCTATCCTCCTTTATTATTATTGTTGTTTCGTCGTAATGCAAAGAACCTGCTAATGGATTGAATTACCAGACGCTTATCAGACTGTAGCTTCATAGCTCCAAGTCTGAGCGGACCTCCTCACGTCTCGCCTTCCATACTTGGGAAGCGGGGCGTGACAGAAGTGGTGCCAGACAGAGAAACTGTTGACCCTAAAGTGGTAGAAAAGGAAGTGAGGATGTCCACAAGTGCGGAAAGAGTGCTGGTAGAGACGTGCTCCAGAAGAGGTGAATCGGTAGGCTCAGGAACGAAAGAACTGGCTGGCTCCGAAAGGGTGGAATAAGTAAGATCGGGAGCAGCCGAAACAATCGTGCCCTCAGGTCCGGGCACGGCAGGGACAGATGTAGTGACCTCCGGGGCAGAGGTGTGGACAATCCCCGAGGTCTCTACGGTGGGGGTGGGGGTAGTGGTGGTGGGAGCACTGATAGAAGTGGGAACAAAAGTGCTCCTAGGTGGGGGTGGGGGTGGGTGTGTAGTGTGGGCTGGCTGTGCTGCCTCGAGGGCGTTAATATCAGGCTCGTCCTCACAAGAACTGAGCACCCAGTCGTCGATGTCGACGACGACCAGTGCTCTAGATGGCTCCAGGACGTGGGTGGGGGGATAGGAAAAATGCAGGGAGTGAGCCAGGCAAGCATGACTGGGGCGACAAGGGTGAGGTCGGGGCGGGGCAAGTAGAGGTACTGCTTGTGGTGGGCACCTAGAAGGTAAATCCAGTGATGCGCACCGTGCGGCCTAATGATGGACATGCGGGTGTGCACATCCATCGTCAGGCGTGTAGTCCTGGTGGGAGTCACTAGATGTGCAGGGAGGTCGAGGCCGAGCATCTGGGCGAAAATGGTGGAAACCCCGCCGTAACAAAATCGGTGGCGGCATGGGCGGTCTAAAGGAGGCAGTGACACAGCCAGTGTGCTGCGTCGGAGAGTAGAAAAGGGGGGAGTGTGTCGTCAGGGTGGAAGTACATAGGTCGAGTCATCCCCATGAGATGTGAAAGGTCGGGTAGGGAGAGTGTCCCGACCTATTGCTTAGAAAAGAGAGTGGTGGCGAGGTGGCACTGGGCGTAGCGGAGGCAGGGGTGGACGAGACAAGAGGATTTCTCCCTGCTAGGGCGATATCCTCGCAGACCCATGATGCAATGCCATAACTGCTCGGCATCGAACACAGTGGGCTCGAAGTCTGGGGAGAAGTCGAGTGTGCGATCGGGGATGGCGGGGAAGTGGAAGTGGGCACAGGTCATGGCATGCGTGACCACTACGTCGTGGTCAAGCAGCCGAATGCTAATGCCATCACCCACCGGGGTGACGACAATAGAACTCAATGCCTCTAGTGTAAGGCGTGTGTAGGTGAGGGCGTGTATAGCTAGGAGGCAGTCTAAACCAATGACCTGGTGAAGCTTATGGACACCATGTAGGAGTTCAAGGCACTGGATGTTGGGGATGTGGGCAAAGCAGGTGGAGACGATGGTGCGGTGGGACATGGCCAGGAAACACTCATGGTGAGCGTCGTCCCTGAAGACGATGCCGTACGTCCTCAGGGTGGCTGGTGGTGGGATGGGACGGGGTGGATGAACAGTGGTGGGGATGGGAGGAGTGGTAAGGTGGGGGATGTTTCGCGCCTCTATGGCTAGAGGCACGAGTGTGGTGGATTGTGACGAGTCATACGAGGATGACAAATCATCCAAGTATGGCTCGGGTGAGGGTGAAGATGAATGCCAAGGGCGTCGTGCAAGCCGCGAAGAGGAGGGAGCAGAGGTGGCCTTCCTCTTCACCGGCTGAGGATTCCTCAGCCTAAGGCGAGGAAGCATCTTGCTAGTGGTGCAGATGGCTAGCTACGGTATATATAATAAAAATGGAAGGAGTATACCGATAATCGAGCGTAACTGCGAAAGCGGAAGTGTGGTGTGCACGTGCGATGCCTCGAATCCAAGTTATCACCCAGGCTGATCCAAACCAAGCTCCTCGGATCCTCGTCGAAGCTACAAGTGTACCTGCAATAAGATATGGAAATAAGATTAGGCAATTTGCGAAAATAATCCGGGTTTGAAGATCAAAAATAGGAAGAATTAGGGTAGGGGATAGGTCGTATATGGGGGAGATGGGGGGTGAAGATAGATGTAAATGGGAGGGTTGGGGCAGCTCGGCCCGAGCACATGGTGTGCTCGGGCAGGCTACTCGGGCCACTGATTTGGTTGCACAGCTCCGGTGAGTTGCCGGAGCAAGGGGTCGAGGGGGTTTGGGGGGAGAGGGGGGTGAGTTGTTGGGAGTCGCCGTCGGCGCTGGATGGCACCGGGGGGCTGCTCCGACGAGGTGCCGGAGCAGGGGGCAGGGGCAGGGGTTTGGGGGGTAGAGAGAGGTGGGTAAGAGAGATAGAGAGAGATATATATATATATGAAAGGGGAGGGGGCGTCACCGGTGCTGGGCAGTGATGCCGGCGTTGCTCCGGTGGATCGTCGGAGTGATGGGGGCAGAGAGAGAGAGAGCTAGAGAGATATGGAGAGAGTAAGAGAGAGATGGAGATAGATAAGAGAGAGAGGGCGGCGGGGAGCAGACCGGCGTCGGCGAAGGCGGTGGCGCTCGATCGGAGCTGGGCGGCGATGCGACGGAGGGGAGGTCGAGTAGGGTTAGGCGAGGGTTTGGGGGGAGCTCGAGGGAGATTGGGGGTTTGAATGTCGATTAGGGATATGATCTAGGCCGAGTCAAAGTCGAATAGGTATAGGTCGAGTCAAGTCAGTTAAGTGGGGGGCAGCATGAGTAGGCCGCTGCTTGGGCCGAGTAGCGGTAGCTGCTCGGTTGAGCAGAAAAGATTAAAAATATAAGAATATAAGTTTAGAAATTCTGCCCTAGTACTCGACCGAGCTGCTTACTCAGCTCGGCCGAGCTGAATTAAAACAGAGCGATATTTTCAGCTATCTTTTGCTCTCCATGCAGCTTGGTCGAGTAGGGTAGCTACTCGGTCGAGTCCATTAAGCTTTCCAGAGCGCCCTTTTAGCACTTTTGGGACTCTCCCTACAACACGACCGAGTAGGGTAGCTACTCGGTTGAGTCGAATCAGAAACAGAGTGCTCTTTTTCGACCTTTTTGGGCTCTGCCTATAGCTTGACCGAGTCGGAGGCTACTCGATCGAGTCGCAATTAATTTCCAGATCCACTTTTTGCCTTCTTCTCCAGCTTTTTGTAGCTCTTACTGTAGCTCAACCGAGTAGGTAGCTACTTGGCCGAGTCGCAAATTACTTCTAGAGCGCATTTTGCCTGTTTTCTCCAATTCTCTGTAGCTCAGCCGAGTAGGGTAGCTACTCGGCCGAGTTTCCTGTAACTCTCCCCAAAACTAGTATTCCTCTAAGGTGCTCTTCCCTTGGTTCCTTCTCCTTCTTTTCATCGTTTGTCGCGCTCTCCTCATGGTTCAACCTATAGAAGGGAGAACTCGTCAATTTTTTTTTGTTTTTTCGTATTTTCTTGGAATTAAAACGTATTTATTTTGGTTTTTGAATGAGAAAAGAAAAAAGAAAAACAAATACAAAAACTAAAGGAAAGAGAATTGGGTTGCCACCCGAAAAGCGCTCGACTCCCTCAAGATTTTCAATGAATGATGTTGGGCGCATGTAAAATACGTCTGTCACGCTTCCTGATAATCCCGTGCAGTGCTATTTGGCTTGCCTATTCATCTTGACCCTCAGCGGTGACGTGCGTATATATTTCATATATTCACGCACGTTTTCTTTTGTGTTTCTCCGTATTTTCCGCCGTCTTTTATTCGTTTTCTCGTGTTTTCTCGTTTTCTTTCACTTTTCTTTGTTTCTCCATGTTTGCAGGAGATTGCCCGCATTTGGGACGCAAAACGATGATATCATGTGTCCCCGGAGCACCGGGAGGAGTCACACGTGATCCAGGGGGTCAAACGACGAAGATTACATCTTTCAGCCCCTCAACCGGTCGGTTGGTCATCTCTAACCGATCGGGTGATGCACGCGTGCACCACCCGGTCTCAGCCGGAGCTCAAGTGGAAGTCACCCGACCGGTTCACAGGCCGGTTCAACGGGGCCGATTCTCTGTCTTTTCGAGCCAAATTCCAACTGATCGGGTGACTCTCACCTGATCGGTTCATCTGTAGCTGATGCTGAGGAGCCGAGACACGGGCACCCAACCGATCCCTTCACCCGATGGCGCCAAGATCCAACCGGTCACTCCAAGAACTCAACCGACCGGTTCATATGACCGGGTGAAAGTCCGCCGTTTTCTGTTTATTATTTGTAACGGATCACCCGATCGGTTGACTTGTCAACTGATCGGGTGATACGAGATCCTATAAATAGGACCCTTAGGGTTCCAGAAACGGGGAGCTGTTAGTTTTTACTGTTTTCTCCTATTTGTGACGGCTGTAATTACTTTTCTATTGTAAGTTTTCGGATCTTTCTTAAACTTTAGTATTATCTTAATTGCTCTACTGCCTTCGCATTCCAATCGGCTGATTATGATTTTAACGGTTCATTTTCGTTTAGATCGCTTTTTAATGAATATTTGTGAGTAGTTCCCAAATCTGGGATTTTGGCGGAAACCCCTTCGGGGGCTCTTCCCGATGCATCCATAGGGTTAGGAAATCGATAGGGATTAGGAATCTAACGGTTACGCGGGGTGTTTTATTGTCATTGGCGGGAAAAAGGCCTCCTTTGACCGTTGGGCCAAGGGGGAATAAACTTGGCGGTTGACTCCCTAGCCATAGCTCACGCCCTTAGCGTAGACGCCGAATCCTAGCGCGCGGGAGCGGCAGGATGAGACGTTGGGAGTTATCGTTGCGAGCTTAGTGCTCCCGGAATCGATCAGTGTTAATCGACACTGGAGTGCCCACTGATCGAACCCGGGAAGTCCGGTGTATCATCCTGGGCACCGACCAGAATATCGGGCCCATGGGATGCCGGTACCACTTTCAGGGGCAACGTCTAACCATTAGACCCTAATTTCGATCGCCATCGTACCCGTAGGCTGTATCGGCGAGAGTCACTCGTTGGAGTGGAAACCAAAGTCCTGGGTTTATTTTCTAATTGTTCATACCTTGTATTCCTTTCCGTGACAACCCATCAACCGATTCGGGCTAACTCACCCACGGGGTGATTTCGGTCCTTCTTGACACAAGCACATCCTAGCCTCCATGTGTTCGACCCCCAAGCCACACTACAACACCGTGCGCTTACGGTTACAAATATCTAAACCCTCACGCGGGTCCCCCAGCCATTTGCGGCTCGCAAACCGGGGGCAACGTCAAGTTTATGGCGCCGTTGCCGGGGAGGCAACGTGCTTGTTATTTTAGGATCTCTTGAACCCTAGTGTCTAGCTCTTATCCCTACCTCACGATAATTTTCGCATTCTTCTTTTTCCTTTTTATTTTCTTCTTTTTATTTCTTATCTTTTCTGTCTCTCTCCCACTTGTCGCTTCACGGGTGTTTGTTGTTTTTCATGCGCATGAATTCAAGAAGTCTTGACGACTTGATCCCCATTGATCCAGAGATTAACGCCACCCTTAGGTGTTTGGCCGTCGAGAAGCGAAGAAGAGAGGATCCTGAATCCATGGAGGAGAACACCCGCCTCGCAAGTCCCTGTTGGAGTACTCGATGCCATCTATCGAGTCCACTTCCGCCATCCGTCCTCTAGCTATTACGGTCCAAAGCTTTGAGCTAAAGCCGTCTTTGGTGACATGGATCCAGCAAGATCAGTTTTCGGGTGCACCCATGTAGAGCCCGATCGAGCATCTAGACTCCTTCTTGGAGAAATGTGACACCTTCCGGATTAATGGTGTCACGACTGAGGTGATCCGTCTGAAGCTGTTCCCCTTCTCGTTGCAAGACAAAGCCAAGCAATGGCTTAGGGGGAAGGACCCAAACACTTTCAATACCTAGGAGACCAACGCTTTTTTGACGAAGTTCTTTCCTCCGGGGAAGACCATGAAGTTGAGGAGTGAGATCTCCTCCTTCTCCCAGGCCAGCCACGAGTCCCTGCATGAAGCTTGGACGAGATACACGGAGATGCAGAGAAGATGCACTCACCATGAGCTTTCGAATTGGTAGATTATTAATCTGTTCTACAATGGGTTGAGGGATGACCTAAAATCTTCTATGGACGCCGCGGCTGGGGGTTCCTTCATGTCAAAGAGCGAGGAAGATGCCGGACATATTCTGGAAAATATGGCATCCAACAATGAGCGGTGGTGTGACGAGAGAGCCACACCCAGGTCTGGGGGTATACACAGAGTCGAGGACATCGATAAACTATCAAGCAAGTTCGACTTGCTTTCGACTCAGATCTCCACATTAATGGTAGGAGCCGGTGGGGCCTGTACACAACAGATTGCTGCGGTAGAATCCGAAGTCTTTGGGGAATTCGACGGTGGTGACGTCTCACCACCGTTGGATCAGGCGAGCACACTATTTTACAACCCCATGGGAAATGCGCTGTATCCACCAAGAACCAATTCCAACCAGGCCTACTCTCCAAACAACCGGAACCACCCTAACTTTGGTTACCGGGCACCATTCCAGCCCTCGCCGCCTCAGCAGCCGCAACATCAAACATATCAGCCGACTAGGCCACAGCAGAGTCAGATTCAGCAGCAACAATATCAGCAGCAGCCTCAGCAACAATATTACGCCCCCAGGAATCAGCAGCAGCCTCTCCAGTTGAGTCTCTCTTGACTCAATATATAACCAACCAGGACAAGATCAATCAAAAGCTGGAAATGGGTCAGCGGGCCCTCACGGACCATGTAACCCAGCTGGGGTTACAAGTGGCGACCCTTTCAAGGTCACAAAACCAATTGCCGCCACAACCTGAGGTGACCCGAGGGGAGCAACCCAAACGTCGGCACTCGTGCACGAGCACGCAAATGTGTCCGCTATCGTTCTGAGAAGCGGGACACAAATCCCTACTAGAGTGCCCCCTAACAGACCGGAAGCACCGTTGGCCGTCGAGCGACCGATCGAAAAATCAAACGACGCCGGTGCTTCGTCATCAAATCCTACGACTCCGGAGGGAGTCTCTGAAGAAGAGAAGAAGAAGAACGAGGAAGGGAGACTGAAAGTGTTCAAACCCGTTGTGCCTTTTCCACAACGGTTAGCTCAGGCCAAAATTGATGAGAAATATGGCAAGTTCTTCGCCATGGTCAAGGATCTGAGCTTGCAAATCCCCTTCCTGGAAGCAATCGAAACAATCCCCTCCTATGCGAAATTTCTGAAGGATTTGGTGACGAGAGGGTCTAGAAAGGAGAAAGTAGTGTTGACGGCAGAGTGTAGCGCTCTCATCCAGAGGGCA
Organism: Scilla litardierei; assembly: GCA_030789695.1. Classification (NCBI taxonomy): domain Eukaryota; kingdom Viridiplantae; phylum Streptophyta; class Magnoliopsida; order Asparagales; family Asparagaceae; genus Scilla; species Scilla litardierei. The sequence continues at coordinate 256,446,247 of CM061142.1, read as the reverse complement.
AATCCGCCGAAACTTAAAGACCAGGGGAGCTTCTCAATCCCTTGCACGATTGGGGCAGTAAAAATTCATCGTGCACTCGTCGATCTCGGAGCGAGTGTCAGTTTGATGCCCTTATCGATGTATAAGAGGATAGGAATGGGTGATTTGGAGCCCACCGGTATGACCCTACAACTTGCTGACCGGTCGATCAAATATCCGGTGGGGATTGTGGATGACCTCCCCGTCAATGTAAAAGGGGTGCATGTGCCAGTGGACTTCGTTGTCATGGACATGCCTGAAGATGCACACACTCCTATCATCCTGGGACGGCCATTCATAGCCACTGCTGGCATTTTGATTGATGTGAAGAATGGAAAACTTTCGCTAAACGTCAGCGGAGAAAAGGTTGAATTTGATCTGGGGTTGTCTATGAAGTACCCCGATCCCCCAGATGACCCTCGGTGTAATTTGCTGGAGGTGGAAGAAAATAAAGCTGCTGAAGAGAGCTCCTGGGAGATTCTCTTAAGAAATCCCCCCGATAACTTGGGGGATTCAGAAGACCAAGATGGCCCCAAGAACAATGATGCTGCTGGGAAAGCGAATGCAGCACGTACGACCCCTACCGGGTTCCCCAAGGCTCCTCCTGCGAGGAAAACGGGGAAAGAACCCATGGACCTCACCAAAGACGAGGTCAGGATCCTTAAGAAGATGGCGGTAAACGCCAATACGAAAGAGAAGCCCCCGGATCCCAAAAACAAGGAGAGGGTAGTCGAGCAAATCTTTCTCCAGCCGCTGACTACTCCAAAGGCCGTAAGCTCCGATGAAGAAGAGATGCCGAACTTCGGGCATCACCCGTATCAACCACCGTGAACATCACTTGCGGGCGTCGAGCCAACGACGTTAAACAAGTGCGCTTCATGGGAGGCAACCCATGCTCTAAACTTTTGCCCCACTTTTTAGTGTTATTTTTGACTTTATTTTATCTATTTTTATAAATAAAATCAGCCGCAAGAACATCCGTTCAGGGACTTAGACAATCTGTTGGTTTTTGCAGGAAACAAAGCCCCAACTGATCAGTTGATAACTCAACCGATCGGTTGGGACGTATCAGATACAAGCCGCATCTGTCCCCTAATGAACCGATCGAGTGAAGAATGGAGAGACCGGGTGACAGACCGGGTGATCTGGGGAGAATTCTCGGGAAAGTTTTGGGAAATACAACCGATCGGTTGAGTTAGAGCGCGATCGGTTGAGGCGACCGGGTGAGCCACCCTCAATTCTCGGGAAATTGTATGGAGCGACGAACCAATCGGTTGAGTTCTCAACCATCGGGTCGCTTGTAGCGTTTCTTCAGCGTCGAATTTTAGACCTAAGTTCAACCGATCGGGTGATCTCTCACCCGACCGGGTCGACTTAAATTCCTATAAATTTCCATCGCTGTCTGTTCGTTTCGCCCTCGCCATTTTCGAATCCCAACCCGACGTTTCGCCTCCTCCTCTTGCGCTGGACCGCGATCTTCCCCAAAATCAACCCCAATCGACCTCCCCCCATTTCCCTATCCATCACACCATCGATTTCTCTCCATTCTCCTCGATTTCACCCGCACCCAAAACCCTAACTTTCACCCATTCTCCTAAAATTTGAAACTTACTGAAGAAATCGCCGCGGCTTCACAACGTGCTCCTATCGAGTAGCATCGGGGCGTCTACGAGCAACGATCTTCATCTCATTTGGGTAAACTCGCTCCTAAGCTCAATTTTAATTTTGCCCCAAATATTCCATTAGCTCGTTGGTCGTGTTTCGTGTTTGTGTTGATTCATTGTATTTTGCGTACTCATGCACACACACGACACCCGCACAATGCCTCCCCGCCATGTTAAGCCCACCGACACCAGCTCTTCGAACCCTAGGCCCACCCGTCGTACTCGTCGCACACAGCCCCCCGCTCAACCCACCACCTCCAACCCATCTACCCAAGCTCAATTCCAAGCCGACGACCAAGCCGACCGATTCACGGACATGATCCTCCTAGCTGGACAGGGTGGTCGGATAACCGAGGAGTCCATTGACCGAGACATCCCCTGTCACGCCCCGCTTCCCAAAAACACGGAGGCGAAGCGTGACGAAGGCCCGCTTAGGCCGGGGCAAGAGCCCAGACCCAATAAGCGTCTGTAGTTTTCCATAGCGAAGGTACAGGTCCCTGCAAGTTAGTACGAAATAACAAAAGTACAGAAAGGAAACATTTCATTTCATTCCAAAATTTATCATCAAGTACTGAGAGTCTAAAGAAAATGCCGTAAACGGCTACAACTGCTGAAAGGGAAACTAACGGTGCAAGCACCCAACCTAAACAAGAAAGCAACAGGTGCTACCCACCCAATCTAAACTGGAACAGAAATCTGAATCAGCAACACGAGGCCTCTAACTCTGGTCCTCCTCCGGGTCGTACTCCGGATCAACGTCCTCCGGCTCTGGGTCAGCTGGCAAGTCCGCCTCGTACTCGTACTCTGGCTCCACACCTGACGTACAGCACCAAAAGAAAGGAACTGTATGTCAGGCAAAGTCTACACAAACTGTCAGACTCTACTGCAAGTGTATCAACTTTTAACAATGATTTACTGGTTGTTTTAACATGCTGGGGTTATACCTGGGAAACGAAAAGTAGCGTAGCAGGAAAAGTAAACGTAGCAAACAGTAGACGTAGCGTGTGCTACCGACTACGGGACTAACCTACAGGTGTCAGGACAAGACGGGACGTGACGGACAGGACAAGACAAGACGGGACATGACAAGACACGAAAGGGTTCACGCCTTACGGTTCGAGGGGGATCAGACCCTCTTGCCGTGCGCACGCTCAACCCAACCACAACCCAGGAACTCAGGACAAGATTCACGGGGATCATTTCCGCTAGGGAAACATCCGAAACGCCCGAAGGCTTTTTGGTCACAGGGATCACTTCCGCGGAGGGAAGCATCCGAAACGCCCGCAGGCTTTTTGTATAACAGTCACGGGGATCACTCTCGCATGGAGAGCATCCGAAACGCCCGAAGGCTTTTTGTATCACGGGGATCACTTCCGTAAGGGAAGCATCCGAAACGACCGAAAGCTTTTTGTGTGATAGGACACGACATGACAAGTGTAGGGAAAGTTATTCTAGGGTGTCCACACGCACGCACACACAAGATAGTCCTATGTTGTCAGCAGTTCATTGTTGTCAGGCTCAGACTTCGTCGTCAAGTCTGAGCCGTCACGGGTCGTCCCGGACGCTATCATTTCACGTCCGGTTCTCATCACACACAAACTAACAGTTCTACAAACTAGAACTAAAGCACAGTCAAATCGCAAGTGGGTACACTTGCCTGAAACAGCGGGTGCGTCGTCTGTCCGGGGCGTCTCGTCCGGTCGTCGCGTCCGCGGTAGTCCGTCTGAAAAGAGATCACGGCGACGGCGTCAAGTCGCGATTTTCGTCAAATCCTATTTAAGTTCATTTCTAGGTTGAACGTGGCTACCCTAACCGTCACGAGTTAAGTTGTCCGATCAGCCTATCCGACTATTCTACCCTATGTGCACAGTCAAAAAGTCCAACGTCGGTCTACGGTTATACATCGATTTAAGAGAGCAGAAACTAAATTTAGTGAGTTAAGTTGCCAGTTTTACTTAGGTTCTCAGTTTTGCTACTGTGGGGGTTTTGCTACGAGATAGGGGAACCAACCTGTCCGGAGTCTGGGGTAGGGCGGACGTAGTGTCTGAACGGCGACCGATCTGACTGGCACGGCTACGGATCGTCTCCTAGCGGCGTCTCGGCTACGGGCAGCGTAGCCAGACACGTTCCGGGCAGCGGACGGGACGCGTGAACAGCGAGCAGCGCGTCGGGTAGGCGTACTACGGCTTCCGGAGAACTTGCAACGGCAAATGAGATGAACGGTTCGTCGTACCCAACGTCTACGACGTCGGGAGTCGTAGGAAGAGTCCGGGATGCCGATGAGTACTCCCAGAAGATGAATGAGACTGTCGGAGGGCTCCAACAGCGAGGAGAGGCGACGAGATCTCGGCGGCGCGACGGTACGACGCCAAACACGCAAAACAACGAGTATACTCGCTGTTTCTGAGAGTATCGCGGCCTGGGGTCGCTGCCAACAGCGAGAGGGGGGCAGAGGGGGTTCACGGCGATGGAGAGGAAGCACCGGCGGCGGCGACAGCGGCGGCGGCGGCCGTCGCGGGCTGCAGCTGCTGCTGCTGGGGATTCCGGCGGTTTGCAGCGGCTTCCGGCGTCGAGGGGCGGCGCAATCGAGAGAGGGGAGGTCGGCGAGATTGTCGGCGGCGACGGCGGGCCTCCGGCGGCGGCTCAGGTCGAAGGGGAGGGCTTTTGCGTGAGGGGGATGGGTTTTTAGGGCCGGCGCATGGGGGAAATTGTGTGCGGCTGTGGAATTTTTAGAAGAAGTTAGGTTTATTCTTATAGGGGTGGGGCCCATGTGACCTAGGGGATGCTTACACGTGAGGGGCTGCCTATTAGGGTTAGCTAGGGTTTAATAGGGCTAAGTTTGTTAGGGGTATTCTCGTAATTTAACCGGCTTTATTAGTGCACAAGGGTCAAACGGTGCCCGAAAATTATAAGAAAAATACCGGGGCGACCGGGGCGACAAGAGCAAGAAGTCGGAAGAGACAGATTACAATTTCGATGACGAGAAAAGAAATTAAAAATAAAAACGCCTCAAGTCAAAAGTGCGAGACGCGACGTCTCCTCGGAAAAGGTCAAATCGTGGGCGAACGGCCCGTGAATTGACGTTGCAAGTCAACACGACAAATGTAGTACTCTCAGAGAGGGTCACAACGACATATCACACGGTAGGGTTTGGAAACAAACAAATTCTAAAATAAATACGTGCACGGTCAAGCACACGTGCACGAAGAACTTACGATCGGAAACCGACCGTTACATCCTCCCCAACTTAGAAATGATTCCGTCCTCGGAATCAACATCAAACATCGCTCGGGAAAAGATGCGGAAAGCGCTCCCTCATATCATCCTCACGCTCCCAGGTGGACTCTCTAGGTGATCCATGACGCCACATCACTCTCACCAGGTCGACTACCTTATTCCTCAACTGCTTCTGTCGACGGTCCAAAATCTGCACGAGCTGCTGGTCATATGTAAGATCCGGGCGAACTGTAATCTCTGAGAAGTCCACAGTGTGCGATGGATCACTGACGTACCGACGTAACTGAGATACGTGGAAAACGTCGTGAACACCCTCCAAAGATGGTGGCAGAGCAAGGCGGTAGGCCACTGCTCCCACACGCTCTAGCACATCAAACGGCCCAATATACATCGGACTCAGCTTTCCCTTCTTCCCGAAATGAATAACTCCGCGGTTCGGAGAAATCTTCAGGAAGACGTGATCTCCTGGCTGAAACTCCAAAGGTCTCCTCTTGGCATCTGCCCAATGCTTGAAGCGGTCCTGTGCAACTCTAAGCTTCTCCCTGATGTCCCTCACGACATCCACAGCTTCCACTATCATCTCTGGACCCAACAGCTCCCGATCATCGATGTCATCCCAGCTCAGTGGCGAACGACATTTCCTTCCATATAGGGCAGCAAACGGCGCCATGCCAATGCTCGCCTGGTAGCTGTTGTTATATGAAAACTCCAGCAAGTGAAGATGGTCCTCCCATGAACCCTTCAAATCGAGCGTACAAGCTCGCAGCATATCCTCCAGGATCTGAATAGTCCTCTCGGACTGGCCATCAGTCTGCGGGTGGTACGCCGCGCTGAAGCTCAGACTCGTACCCAAATTCTCCTGCAGACTTCTCCAGAACTGGGATGTGAACCTCGTGTCTCGGTCAGACACAATGCTGACAGGGACTCCATGTAAGCGTACAATCTCCTGCACGTACACGGTCTACATCACGACCATCTCAAAGGAGAAATCAAAGTGGAAATAAAAGTAGAAACGAAATTTTTACCTCCAGATATTTCCTCGCCAAAGCTTCCGTAGACTGGCCCACTCGGAAAGGAATAAAATGCGCAGACTTGGTCAACCGATCCACGATCACCCAAACTGCGTCGTTCTGCCTCGGGGTCCGAGGTAAACCAGTCACGAAGTCCATCGTAATATGTTGCCACTTCCACTCCGGAATGGGAAGCGGTTGCAACAACCCAGCAGTACGATGGTGCTCAGCCTTCACCTGTTGGCATATCAGGCACTTGGCAACGCTCCGTGCCACGCTCCTCTTCATGCCAATCCACCAATAATTTAGACGGAGGTCCTTATACATCTTGGTGCCTCCAGGATGTATAGAATAAGGAGAGCTATGAGCCTCGCTCAACAGCTCCTCGCGAACATCACCTGCAGGTACACAGAGTCTACTGCCGTACCGCAGCGAACCATCCTCATGAATCACGAACTCCGTCCGTAGTCCAGCTTCAACCTGCCTCCTGATCCTCTGCAGCTTCGGATCTCCTGCCTGTGCTGCCTTGATCCGATCCACGATCGTGGACTGAATCTACAGATTCATGAATGAATGAACTACACCAGGTAGGACAACCTCCAAATTCATCTCCCTCAGCTCCTGTTGAATCCTCCAATCTGCTGCAAGCATCATCGCAGTAGGAAGTCTACTCAAGGCATCCGGCACTACGTTCACCTTCCCCGGATGATACTGCAAATCTACTCGTAGTCGGCCATGAGCTCCAACCATCGTCTCTGACGCATGTTGAGCTCCTTCTGCGTGAAGATGTACTTCAAGCTCTTGTGATCAGTGAAAATCTTCACACTCTCACCTAGCAAGAAGTGTCTCCAAATCTTCAGGGCAAAGATTACTGCCGCCAACTCCAGATCGTGTGTCGGGTAATTCTTCTAGTGAGTCCTCAACTGACGAGAAGCATACGCGACCACGTGGCCATGCTGATGCAAGACGCATCCAAGGCCCTTCCCTGACGCGTCACAATAAACTTCAAAGCCTCCGCTTCGATCCGGCACTGCCAACACCGGTGCCGTGGTCAATCTCGCCTTCAAGATACTGAAGGCCTCCTCACAAGCATCTGACCAGAGAAAATCCACATCCTTCCTTGTCAGCTTCGTCATCGGCTCCGCAATCTTCGAGAAATCCTTGATGAACCGCCGGTAATAGCCTGCTAATCCCAGAAAACTCCTGATGTCTGATGCTGACTGCGGAGTCGGCCAATCTCTGACTGCTCTGACCTTCTCCGGATCCACAGATATGCCATTGCCGGACACCACGTGTCCCAGGAATGCGACTCTGTCCAGCCAAAACTCGCACTTGCTATACTTGGCATAAAGCTTATGTCTCCTCAGCGTCTCCAGCACTGTCCTCAGATGACAGCTGTGCTCCTCCTCAGACTTCGAATAAATAAGGATGTCATCAATGAAGATGACAACAAACTTGTCCAGGAAGTCGTAGAATATTAAATTCATCAAATTCATGAACACAGCCGGCGCATTGGTCACGCCAAACGGCATGACCACGAACTCATAATGTCCGTATTTTGTCCGGAAAGCCGTCTTCTGAACATCGTCCTTCTTCACCTTCAACTGGTGGTATCCACTCCTCAAGTCCAACTTCGAGAAGACTCTCGAACCTCCTAGCTGGTCAAAGATATCGTCGATGTGCGGCAGCGGATACTTATTCTTCACGGTGACAGCATTCAATCCTCGATAGTCCACGCACATCCTGCGGGACCCATCCTTCTTCTTCACGAGTAGAACTGGTGCGCCCCATGGCGACACACTAGGGTGGATGAAACCCTTCTGCAACAACTCATCCAACTGCTTCCGCAGCTCCTCGAGCTCAGCGGGAGCCATCCGGTACGGCGCCTTCGATATCGGTTGCGCTCCCGGCATAAGATCAATTCCAAACTCTAAAGCTCTGTCGGGTGGCAAACCTGAGATATCCTCCGGGAAGACGTCGTCGAAGTCTCTGACGACTGCTGGTCGCTCGATCTCCATCTCCATCTGCATGGCTGTCACAATCGGCACCACCGGCGTGGCCCGATACTTGATGGGTCCAAGCGACTCATCTCTGCTGCGGAACTCGAACTCTGGATGGCCTGGAATCCGGAACACCACCCTCTTGCTGCGACAATCGATCGAGGCGTGGAAATCTCCCAACCAATCGATGCCAAGAACGACATCGAAGTGTGGCAGGTCGTGGACAATGAAATCTGCAAAGAGCTCGTGTCCACTGACCACCAAAGGAATCGATCTACACCCCAAGTTTACTGTCACCACTCCGTTCCCTGTGGTGATGTCCCAACACTTGGGAAGTGTATGGGTGGGAATGGAGTGTCTTGTCACGAATCTCCGGGATAAGATGCACATGGATGCACCGGAGTCGAACAAGGCCAGAGCCGGGTGAGAAGACACTAGAATGGTGCCTAAGATATTAAAAGGAAACTACGGTCAAACCAAGCTATTCTAACAAACAAGTCAGGCAAACAAGACTAACAATTTAAAGCTAAACTATGAAATGAAAGACTAGAATTAAGGAGTTACCTGCAATGACTCCATCCAGCTCCTCAGTCTCAGCAGCTGTCATGGTGTACGCCGGCCTCCGAGGCTGCGCTGCTCTCTGAAACACCTGTCTCTGTGGCGCCAAGGGTGGTCCACGAACGGCAGGTCCTCTCTGAACTGGAGCGGGCGCTCTCCTCTGCAACGGGGCTGGCGCTCCAACTACGGCATGACGAGCTCTCGGACAATCCTTCGCAGCATGCGAAGCATCTCCGCAAACTAGGCACAGTCCCATCCTCTTCCGACAATCCTTCTGAACGTGTCCCAGCTTCCCACAGTAATGACATGGTCCCTTGCTCTGACTCTGAACGGGTGCTCCAGGCCTCTTAAATGGTACTGTCTGAACTGGCCTCATCGCCGGCCTAGCAGGTGGCCGGTACTGCTCCATAGGACGCTTCCCCTTATCAGCTGGAGGGTCAGGTAGGAGTGAAATAAGCTCATAATTCTTCGCAGCATCCAGCACCTCCCTCATAGTCGTGAAACTCGCCGAAGACATAGAAGCCTGAATCTTCGGACGCAGTCCCTGACGGAAGCGATCAGCTCGCTTCTCCTCCTTCTTCACCATATGCAGAGCAAAGCGACTCAGCATCTCAAACTCCGCCTCATACTCCTCAACGGTCATGTTCTCCTGCTTCAGGTCTATAAACTTGCTCAGCAGCTCCCTCCTAGTAGTCTTGGTGAAGTACTTCGTCCTGAACATAGACCTGAAGGTCTTCCAATCCACTGGCTTCACCAGGCGCCTCTCCTCAAGGCGCCACCAGTTCCTCGCATTCTTCGTCAGCTGCATCTTCGCTATCTCCACTCGGGTATCGTCTGGAATCTTCGCAGCAACTAACTTCTCCTCCGTGCTCTGGATCCACTCGTCAGCAGCTAGGGGTCCCTCCTTCCCCGAAAATGTCTTCGGCTGGAGCTCGTTGAACTGCTTCACTCCTGGAGCAGCTTGAGGGGCAGGTGGAGGTGGCGGTGGTGCAACTGGAGCAGCCTGGGCAGCACGCTGGGACTGCTGAACCAACTGATGCTGCACCTCCAGCATCTCTCTCATCACGCCCAGAACCTGACGGAAGTCTCCGCCCTGGTCTTCCTGAATCCCATCTCCAGAGCTCCCTGATCGGGTAACACGTCGTCCTGCCATCCTATTGACAGAAAGACACGGATTAGACTCATACAATTTCTGGATGATAATAATAAAATGAAATTTAATACTTCAATTATTTCGTACTCGCAGAAGAGGGGACCTGCATGTGCCACCACTAAAACCTGTCACGCCCCGCTTCCCAAAAACACGGAGGCGAAGCGTGACGAAGGCCCGCTTAGGCCGGGGCAAGAGCCCAGACCCAATAAGCGTCTGTAGTTTTCCATAGCGAAGGTACAGGTCCCTGCAAGTTAGTACGAAATAACAAAAGTACAGAAAGGACACATTTCATTTCATTCCAAAATTTATCATCAAGTACTGAGAGTCTAAAGAAAATGCTGTAAACGGCTACAACTGCTGAAAGGGAAACTAACGGTGCAAGCACCCAACCTAAACAAGAAAGCAACAGGTGCTACCCACCCAATCTAAACTGGAACAGAAATCTGAATCAGCAACACGAGGCCTCTAACTCTGGTCCTCCTCCGGGTCGTACTCCGGATCAACGTCCTCCGGCTCTGGGTCAGCTGGCAAGTCCGCCTCGTACTCGTACTCTGGCTCCACACCTGACGTACAGCACCAAAAGAAAGGAACTGTACGTCAGGCAAAGTCTACACAAACTGTCAGACTCTACTGCAAGTGTATCAACTTTTAACAATGATTTACTGGTTGTTTTAACATGCTGGGGTTATAACTGGGAAACGAAAAGTAGCGTAGCAGGAAAAGTAAACGTAGCAAACAGTAGACGTAGCGTGTGCTACCGACTACGGGACTAACCTACAGGTGTCAGGACAAGACGGGACGTGACGGACAGGACATGACAAGACGGGACATGACAAGACAAGAAAGGGTTCACGCCTTACGGTTCGAGGGGGATCAGACCCTCTTGCCGTGCGCACGCTCAACCCAACCCCAACCCAGGAACTCAGGACAAGATTCACGGGGATCATTTCCGCTAGGGAAACATCCGAAACGCCCGAAGTCTTTTTGGTCACAGGGATCACTTCCGCGGAGGGAAGCATCCGAAACGCTCGCAGGCTTTTTGTATAACAGTCACTGGGATCACTCTCGCATGGAGAGCATCCGAAACGCCCGAAGGCTTTTTGTATCACGGGGATCACTTCCGCAAGGGAAGCATCCGAAATGCCCGAAAGCTTTTTGTGTGACAGGACACGACATGACAAGTGTAGGGAAAGTTATTCTAGGGTGTCCACACGCACGCACACACAAGATAGTCCTATGTTGTCAGCAGTTCATTGTTGTCAGGCTCAGACTTCGTCGTCAAGTCTGAGCCGTCACGGGTCGTCCCGGACGCTATCATTTCACATCCGGTTCTCATCACACACAAACTAACAGTTCTACAAACTAGAACTAAAGCACAGTCAAATCGCAAGTTGGTACACTTGCCTGAAACAGCGGGTGCGTCGTCTGTCTGGGGCGTCTCGTCCGGTCGTCGCGTCCGCGGTAGTCCGTCTGAAAAGAGATCACGGCGACGACGTCAAGTCACGATTTTCGTAAAATCCTATTTAAGTTCATTTCTAGGTTGAACGTGGCTACCCTAACCGTCACGAGTCAAGTTGTCCGATCAGCCTATCCGACTATTCTACCCTATGTGCACAGTCAAAAAGTCCAACGTCGGTCTACGGTTATACATCGATTTAAGAGAGCAGAAACTAAATTTAGTGAGTTAAGTTGCCAGTTTTACTTAGGTTCTCAGTTTTGCTACTGTGGGGGTTTTGCTACGAGATAGGGGAACCAACCTGTCCGGAGTCTGGGGTAGGGCGGACGTAGTGTCTGAACGGCGACCGATCTGTCTGGCACGGCTACGGATCGTCTCCTAGCGGCGTCTCGGCTACGGGCAGCGTAGCCAGACACGTTCCGGGCAGCGGACGGGACGCGTGAACAGCGAGCAGCGCGTCGGGTAGGCGTACTACGGCTTCCGGAGAACTTGCAACGGCAAATGAGATGAACGGTTCGTCGTACCCAACGTCTACGACGTCGGGAGTCGTAGGAAGAGTCCGGGATGCCGATGAGTACTCCCAGAAGATGAAGGAGACTGTCGGAGGGCTCCAACAGCGAGGAGAGGCGACGAGATCTCGGCGGCGCGACGGTACGACGCCAAACACGCAAAACAGCGAGTATACTCGCTGTTTCAGAGAGTATCGCGGCCTGGGGTCGCTGCCAACAGCGAGAGGGGGGCAGAGGGGGTTCACGGCGGTGGAGAGGAAGCACCGGCGGCGACGACAGCGGCGGCGGCGGCCGTCGCGGGCTGCAGCAGCTGCTGCTGGGGATTCCGGCGGTTTGCAGCGGCTTCCGGCGTCGAGGGGAGGCGCAAGCGAGAGAGGGGAGGTCGGCGAGATCGTCGGCGGCGACGGCGGGCCTCCGGCGGCGGCTCAGGTCGAAGGGGAGGGCTTTTGCGTGAGGGGATGGGTTTTTAGGGCCGGCGCTTGGGGGAAATTGTGTGCGGCTGTGGAATTTTTAGAAGAAGTTAGGTTTATTCTTATAGGGGTGGGGCCCATGTGACCTAGGGGATGCTTACACGTGAGGGGCTGCCTATTAGGGTTAGCTAGGGTTTAATAGGGCTAAGTTTGTTAGGGGTATTCTCGTAATTTAACCGGCTTTATTAGTGCACAAGGGTCAAACGGTGCCCGAAAATTATAAGAAAAATACCGGGGCGACCGGGGTGACAAGAGCAAGAAGTCGGAAGAGACGGATTACAATTTCGATGACGAGAAACGAAATTAAAAATAAAAACGCCTTAAGTCAAAAGTGCGAGACGCGACGTCTCCTCGGAAAAGGTTAAATCGTGGGCGAACGGCCCGTGAATTGACGTTGCAAGTCAACACGACAAATGTAGTACTCTCAGAGAGGGTCACAACGACATATCACACGGTAGGGTTTGGAAACAAACAAATTCTAAAATAAATACGTGCACGGTCAAGCACACGTGCACGAAGAACTTACGATCGGAAACCGACCGTTACATCCCCTTTCTTCAAAGCTTCATTCACCACATCCGTGAAGACCCACCCGATGTCTCCGAGCTCCACATTCCACCCCCCACGACTCCTGGTCCCCAGCGCAGGCCCCCATCACCACCCGCAGAGGGTAGTGCCCCTACTTGATTTTTTCTTTCCCGCTTTTGCCCCCTCCCGTATTTGTACCCATCTGTCTTTTCGGGGCCCTGCTTTGTCTCTGTCAAGGGGGGGACCCATTCACGTGTCGCATCACTTCCTTTTTATTTTTTATTTTATTGCACTTTGTTTGTTTTTTGACTCCCCCTTGCATATTTCTGCATTTCACGTTCGCATTTTATTCGCTAGCACTGTCATGTCTAGCTTGGGGGACGTCTATTTTGGTGTGCTGTCGTGTTTTGTTTTTTCTCATTTTTGTGTGCTTGTTTTTCCCGTTTTGAGTGTCGTGTCGTATGGTTTTATTTATATTTTCGTGTCGTGTGGTTTGATTTTGATTTTTCTTTATTTTCAGTTTCATCTCTGTGTTTTTCTCGTTTTCATTTCTTTTTGTGTCGGTGCGTATTCCCCCCATCTTCATTGCCCTCCCGTACTCACTCATATTGCATTGAGGGCAATGCAAGCTTCAGCTTGGGGGAGTCGCACTGTGTGCGCCATTTGAGTCTTTCTTTTTCATTTTTGTGTCGTTTTCATCGTGTTTTTTATTTTTTCTTTTTTTTCTCTTCTCTTCTTTTTACCTCTTTCTCCTAGAGATGAACCCTATGATGAATCGTCACAAAATCACACACACCTAGCATGGCATCGATAATCACATTCACTAACCCTAGGATTTCGAGTTCTCTTGCATTTCGCGCATCGTGGGTCCTCTTAGTTTTTGTGAGTCGTGTTTCGTGCCTATCTGTTTGGTGTGCTTCTACTTTGTGAGTTTACTTTATATACCTGTCTAGGAATGTCCCCTAGATTATCATGCTTCGATTTGAATATGCGGTATTTATCTTCCCTGTCTGCTTCTGCATGCTATTTATATATATCGTGTACTTCATTTCGCATGTGTCGGGATTCCACAATTAAGGACTAGGATAACCCATTTAGCCCATGCTCTATTTAGCGAGAATAGTTTCCTTTGCCCAAGTGTTTAGATTCTGACTTCTTTTTTTTGTTTTACTTGGTGCAAATCCCCTCGTCGTGTACCGTTCTCCCACTTGGGAGAGTACACATGTGTATAGCCAAAAACCCAAAAATCCAAAAAAAGAGAAAAGAAAAGAAAAACCCAAAAAGAAAAGAAAAGAAAAATTTTGTATAGCCAAAAAGCCAAAAAAAATACAAATACCCAAAACCCAAAAAAAATTTCAAGTGTGAATATTTTTCCTATCTACCGAGAATAAAGGGAAGGCGAGAATTTGCACCGAGTGTTCTACTCCACATCATCTCAACCCCTAGCGTTTTCGAAAACACTTGGCTTAGGAACTTTTTAGTTAGTATCTAGGCTATATTGGTGTGATTTCCTTAACCCTAGTTGTGGAATCCCCGATGCATGATACGCTTCTATTCTTATACTCTTCTCATGCATGCCTGAACTAATATTCACCGCAATTTCAAATTCGAATCGGTATTTGGGTTGTTTCCTGGGTCTATGTATATCGAGCTTTATTGCACATCGTAGATAGCGACACCGACTGCTAGCGCACGACCACACTCACTCGCGCTTCACCGCGTGGGCCCACGGCACTTATTTGGACTCGTTTTCCTAGGTTTAGTGATGTGATTTGATGTTTGCTTGCTTGGTGTGTCGTTTTTGATTTTGTTGGCTCTGACGGACGATCTAGGATATAGAGTTTTCTTTTTCTCCCTTTCTCTCTATTTTTCCCCTCCGAGCTCCTACTCTCACTCGTCTTCCTCGAGGACGAGGAAGAGTTCAGCTTGGGGGATTTTGACGTGCGTATATATTTCATATATTCACGCACGTTTTCTTTTGTGTTTCTCCGTATTTTCCGCCGTATTTTATTCGTTTTCTCGTGTTTTCTCGTTTTCTTTCACTTTTCTTTGTTTCTCCATGTTTGCAGGAGATTGCCCGCATTTGGGACGCAAAACGATGATATCATGTGTCCCCGGAGCAACGGGAGGAGTCACGCATGATCCAGGGGGTCAAACGACGAAGATTACATCTTTCAGCCCCTCACCCGGTCGGTTGGTCATCTCCAACCGATCGGGTGATGCACGCGTGCACCACCCGGTCTCAGCCTGAGCTCAAGTGGAAGTCACCCGACCGGTTCACAGGCCAGTTCAACAGGGCCGATTCTCTTTCTTTTCGAGCCAAATTCCAACCGATCGGGTGACTCTCACCCGATCGGTTCATCTGTAGCTGATGCTGAGGAGCCGAGACACGGGCACCCAACCGATCCCTTCACCCGATGGCGCCAAGATCCAACCGGTCACTCCAAGAACTCAACCGACCGGTTCATATGACCGGGTGAAAGTCCGCCATTATCTGTTTATTATTTGTAACGGATCACCCGATCGGGTGACTTGTCAACCGATCGGGTGATACGAGATCCTATAAATAGGACCCCTAGGGTTCCAGAAACGGGGAGCTGTTAGTTTTTACTGTTTTCTCCTATTTGTGACGTTTGTAATTACTTTTCTATTGTAAGTTTTCGGATCTTTCTTAAACTTTAGTATTATCTTAATTGCTCTACTGCCTTCGCATTCCAATCGTCTGATTGTGATTTTAACGGTTCATTTTCGTTTAGATTGCTTTTTAATGAATATTTGTGATTTGTTCCCAAATCTGGGATTTTGGCGGAAACCCCTTCGGGGGCTCTTCCCGATGCATCCATAGGGTTAGGAAATCGATAGGGATTAGGAATCTAATGGTTACGCGGGGTGTTTTATTGTCATCGGCGGGAAAAAGACCGCCTTTGACCGTTGGGCCAAGGGGGAATAAACTTGGCGATTGACTCCCTAGCCATAGCTCACGCCCTTAGCGTAAACGCCGAATCCTAGAGTGCGGGAGCGGTAGGATGAGACGTTGGGAGTTATCATTGCGAGCTTAGTGCTCTTGGAATCGATCAGTGTTAATGGACACGGGAGTGCCCACTGATCGAACCCGGGAAGTCTGGTGTATCATCCTGGGCACCGACCGGAATATCGGGCCCATGGGATGCCGGTACCACTTTCAGAGGCAACGTCTCACCATTAGACCATAATTTCAATCGCCATCCTACCCATAGGCTGTATCGGTGAGAGTCGCTCGTTGGAGTGGAAACCAATGTCCCGGGTTTATTTTCTTATTGTTCATACCTTTCATTCCTTTCCGTGACAACCCATCAACCGATTCGGGCTAGCTCGCCCACGGGGTGATTTCGGTCCTCCTTGACACAAGCACATCCTAGCCTCCATGTGTTCGACCCCCAAGCCACACTACAACACCGTGCGCTTGCGGTTACAAATATCTAAACCCTCACGCGGGTCCCCCGGCCATTTGCGGCTCGCAAACCGGGGGCAACGTCAAGCGGCCAAGGAGATAGTAGCCTCCAGTTCTTGATGGCGCAAGTGTTTGCCTGGGGGCTCCTCGTCAAGGACTAGTAGATAGGCGGCCACCGCTCTGTTGTATATGACGTCACCGTCGTCATCCAAGCTCATCTTCATCGGATCTTTAGTAATCTCCTCCAGGTATGCTTATGTGTAGCCTCGTCCTCCAAGAGATCAAGGTAATTCCCGTCTTCCGGTGGTGGGCGTTCCCTCGTATGCTTTTGCATGCGGAATTGGACATCAATATTTCCCACATTCAGAGATAATGTCCCCTTGTGGACGTCAATCAAGACATCGACCATCACCATGAATGGAAGACCCAAAATGATATGCGAACTACCTTTCTCTGGCTTGTCTATGATAACAAAATCTACCAGCACGCATAGCCGGGTGGAATTTGAAGGATGATGTCGTATGCGATGCCTACCGGATATGTAATAGAGTGGTCTGCCAATTGAATGCTCATATCGGTATGATCAAGCTCCGTCCCGCTATTTAGCCTCTGCAATATGGAGAGCGGCATTAGACTAATGCTTGCTCCTAAGTCGATCAACGCTCTGCTAATAGGGGTGTCGCCAACGGAGCACGACACCGTGAAACTCCCGGGATCCAGCAATTTCTTCGGTAGATGGTTCTTAATAACTGAGGCGCAACTGTCCAATAGCTTCACCTCTTCTTGTTTACGCTTCCCCGTAATGAGATCATTTAAGAATTTAGCGTACGTAGGGATTTCAAATATAGCGTCCAAAAAAGGGATGTTCAGTTGTATACCTTTGAGGAGCTCGGAGAATTTTGCGTATTTCTTCCCCATCTTCGCTAATGCCAACCTTTGGGGATATGGAGGTGGAGGTCGGCTCGCTTTGTCTTTGGCGGCTTCCTTAGGAATAGAATTGTTGGAAGTAGAGGTAACATCCGCCGGTGCCGTAGCGCTAGTATGTGAAGTAGAAGGCGAAGTCTCCTTTTCTTCAATAGCCTGAGGCTCCTTTATGGCCTTTTCCTAGTCATTTTCAGCATTAGTATCTTCTCCATCTCGAGCATGGGTAGACGGCTTTCGGCTCAAGTTGCTAAAAACCGGCACCATGATGGCATCGGTAGTCTTTCCTCCTCTCGTGGTAACTGCGACCACTGCATTTACTTGGGCCCTAGGATTGGGCTCCGGCTGAGAAGGCAATCTCCCTTGCATCTTCATGAATTGAGACATTTGGCCCTTAAGCTCATCGATGGAATCATTGATAGACTTGAAACATGCGGAATTCTCTACATTTATCTTGGATTGCCCACTCATGAAGGTGCCAACGTCGCCTCTAGATTGGGCTTTGGATCCGTCAGTGCATATTGTTGTTGACGATAAATGTGTCCCGGTGGTCTGTAAGGCCCAGATCGCCTAAACCCATATTGTTGCGGAGGCGCCCTTTGTTGCTGAGGAGGTGGTGGAGGTCTCTGCTGCTGAGGAGGTTGCAATCCTCCATTCAGGTTGCCATAAGAAAATCCGTGATGATTTCTTGCAGTCGGATGTTGCCATTGATTCCTCCCCTCTCCGACTACAACGTGCACCTGCTCAGCTTTCATGTCTGCTCCATCGTAGGATCCTTCATTAGAAGCATAGACTTGCTCAACATAGCCTTCATGCGTTGGATAAGATGGAGCTCTAGAGGTGGTTGGGATGGCGTCCAACCTTTGTTTAATCCTCGCTACATGTTTACAAAGAGTTTCAATACACCTATCAAGATGGGTAGCGATTTTTACCTCATGAGCTCTAGTGGATGAGCGTTCTTCACCCCACTGCTGAGTATTCACAGCTATTTGTTTCAGCAGAGATAAAGCTTCATTAGATGGCTTATATAAGAGAGCTCCTTGAGCGGAGGCGTCAATAATCATTTTCGTGCTTGGTTGAAGCCCATTGTAGAAGCTCTAAACAAGGTCCCACTCTACGACTCCATGGTGCATACATTGATGATGTAAATCTTTAAATCTCTACCAAGCCTCGTACATTGACTCCTGAAGAAGCTGTTTAAAGTTTGAGATCGCTCCTCGAATCCTCACCGTTTTAGACGGTGGATAGACCTTGTTCACAAAGGCTGTGGACGGCTGCTCCCAAGTCGTGTATGTATTAGAAGGATGCGCTCGCAACCAATAGGAAGCCTTGTCCCTCAGAGTGAATGGGAATAGCCTAAGCTTGATATCATCTTCACTCACATCCTTAGCATGGAACGTGTCGCACTTCTCCAAGAACATGTCAATATGGTGGGTTGGGTTTTCATGAGGATGCCCCATAGAAGGGGTCCTGCTGCATGAGATTTATTAACACAGTCTCAGCTCAAAACTATCTGCCGCTAGCTACGGTCTCAAGATGGAATAAGCTCCAGTAAAGTTTGGCTTAATATAGTCCAAGATGGACCCCTTGCGTGGAGGAGAAGTATTCCCCTCTGCCAGTGTACCTATAGGAGTCTGACTCCATTTCTCTGCTTTGATCATTCTTGCGGTCTTTTCAATCTCGCTGTCAAATAATAATTCCTTGTCAAGATTCCTAAGGCGAGTGTTCATGCACAACAAGAACTCAGAGAAATACCGTCAGTAGCAAAGTAATAAAAGAATAAAAAGTACGGAAAGATGAGAGATGATAAGATTTGCTAAAAAAAATTTTAATAGAAAAATAATCCCAGTAACACTGTTACCTTCCCTGGTAAT
Source organism: Scilla litardierei (assembly GCA_030789695.1). NCBI lineage: Eukaryota > Viridiplantae > Streptophyta > Magnoliopsida > Asparagales > Asparagaceae > Scilla > Scilla litardierei. The sequence goes on along the minus strand of CM061142.1, from coordinate 256,427,419 downwards.
GGTGCCAAAAACTTGATCGACCCAGAACTAACACCTAGAACTCACTTAGTGATCACTTCATAGTTTATACCTTTTTTTCTACATGTTTTCATGTCGTTTTGATCGCCCATATCACATTTTTCACAATTATTCGACGATATCGCGTTGCTTTTCAATATTTCTTGTTTTTTGTTGGATTTCAGGAGATATGGGGCGATTTGGAGCGAAAATAAGATCAAAGGAGTTTCACGCACTCCGGAGTGTCGCCCACGGCTTATTGGAGGAGTTATCAGCGATAGAGGATGAGCGGAAGAAGAAGGAATTCCATAGGATCGACGAGGATGCGAAAAGAAGAAGAAAGGAGCCAAGATACAGCCCACTCGGCCGAGTAGACTATTCACTCGGCCGAGTCTGGAGCTGTACTCGGCTGAGTAAAACGGATACGCATAGCAAATTTTCAGCGTTTACTCGGCCGAGCAAGGAAGTCCACTCGGCCGCGTGAGAAAGCTCACTCGCCCGAGTGGTACATAGAATTCGTCCAGAGAAGCTGCCAAGTTACTGGAATTTCTGAGGAAGCCCACTCGGCCGAGCACGATTGCTCACTCAGCCGAGTGAAGAAGTCCACTCGACCGAGTCAGCCAGAGAGACAGACCCCTGAGAACCCCGAAGTTACTGTTATTTTACAGGGTTTGTCACTCGACCGACTGACATGAGCCACTCGGCCGAGTCACCCTCTCCGACTGCTACGCGGATTTGAATTTCTGGGCTGCGCAGGGGCAGTTTTGTCACGATTTTTTGGACGATTTTGGCTTGTATTTAAACCTAGTTTTTACCCTAGTTTTTGGAGACACTTGAACTATTTTTTAGAGACTTGTATTAGGTTTTTTACGGCTATTCTTTTGTGAAATCTCAGCTGGAGATCATTGGCGACATTATTGGTTTGTTCTTTCTTGTTAAAAACTCATTTTTATGAATTGTTTCTTCTTTGCAATAAATTGTGCTATGATTCCATCAATTATTTCTGAGATTTTCATGATGATTAGTGAGTAGTTCCGTCGTTCTATGGCATGGGGATGAACCCTATGGACCCGATCTTTGAATTGTGATGAATTTATAGATTTGTTTCTAGAATTGATAATGGTTAGGTTGTACTCGATTTATTACGAGTAGCTAGGAATTCATATCGATTGGGATTTGCAAGAGATTGGATCCCAATTGATAGGAAGGCCTAGATATTCGATTTAGGCTTATAATTAAGATCCGCTAGATTTGGTTTGCAAGATATTGAACCAAAGCTAAGATTTTTATTATGAATCTATACTAATATTCGTTTGCAAGAGATTGGACGAATACGAAATATCATAACCTAGATCGTGGCTCGAGTTTGTACGAGAGTGGACTCGAGATGCGATTGGACAATGATGTCGATCTTCACGCTAGCAGCTTAGGGTAGAGTTTGCACGAGAGTGGGCTCTATTCAAGGTTTGGTATAGACCGGCAATAGCGCGAGGGCGTGAGCTTGGTTCTACATTAAGTTGCGACTAGTTCCCCTATATTCAAGCTTAGCAACAATGAAATCTACGATCCACAAGGATGAGAGACGGTCCGTAGTGGGGATTTCCTATCCCTAGACGCTTTTATTATATTGATATTTTCTTGCTATTTGAACGATTGTGGCAACATCAAAACTATTCTATTTCTCTTGATAGCTAGGTAATCAAAGTAGGATACTGTCATTTGTCCTCCCTGAGTTCGATACCCGCTCGTCACTACACCGTGAGCTTGCAGTAAGACTACAAGTCGTTTTCCGGGTGTATATCCGGGCGCGACCAAGTTTTTGGCGCTGTTGCCGGGGACGCCACTTGACAGTATTCGATTTTGCTCACCCGGCTCTATTTTTCTTTATTCTTTCCTTTTTGAATTTATTTGATGCCCAAAATTTACGTGCTCTCCCAGTATTTTCCTTAGAATCTTAAACAGGTAACATGGGAGACACGATGATGAGAACTGAGTCTAGGCTGGGACATGATGATTCCTTCACAACTCTTCTGAAGGAACTTGTTGATGAAGTCCAAACCACTGGGGCTTTTGCAATCGATATCGAGGACCCTATTGAGCAACGATTTGCTAGCTTTGTGATGGATCAAATCTCTCTGGAAGGAACTATAGAGGGCAACATTAAATTCGATGTGAGGGACGGCAATTTATACTTTGAAGACAGTAATGCATGCATCGGAGAGTACTACACCCCTGAGGAGCCCACTTGGCATGCCGAGATTCATGGAAGTACACTTTACGATCCTCCCTCTTACATTTATGAACCCACTGACACATCTCTTGATCTCAAAAAGTGGACCGGAGCAAAGTGGTAGCCCCATCGACGTCAGCGCGAAGCTGTGCAGTGTCTACTCCGATGCACCGTCCTCACTAAGAAGTGAATCTGAGCCGGCATACGAGAGCCCACTCCCAGAAAAGGAACTAAACTCAGGCGTGACTGAAGACGCCATGCTTTTACAGGAAGAGGAAGTAGGGGGTACATCGCCCCCTGAGGTAGAACTGAAACAATTACCTCCGAATTTAAGGTATGCCTTCTTGGGTAAAAAAAACCTATCCGGTACTTATTAATGCCCTCCTCAACCATGACCAGCTTGAGAGATTATTAGATGTCCTTAGGAGTCATAAGGATGTCCTTGGCTACACCATTTCTGATCTAAAAGGAATAAGCCCTAGGCTTTGTACGCATAGAATCCACTTAGAAAACACTGAAGCCACCTCCATATAGCCTCAAAGGTGGTTAAATCCTAACATGAAGGAGGTGGTTAAGAAGGAAATCCTTAAATTGCTTGAAGCCGACATTATCTATCCTATCTCAGATAGTAGATGGGTTAGCCCTTTTCATGTCGTCCCTAACAAGGGGGGATGACTGTCATTAAAAACGATAAGGGAGAACCCATCTCCACACACACTGTCACGGGATGGCGAATGTGTATTGATTACATAAAATTAAATAAAGCCACCCGGAAAGACCATTACCCATTGTCCTTCATTGATCAAATGCTAGAGCGCCTAGCTAAACATAAATTCTTTTGCTATTTGGATGGGTATTCAGGATTCTTTCAGATCCACTTACATGAAGATGACCAAGAAAAGACTACTTTCACATGTCCCTATGGCACATATGCCTACCGTAGAATGCCATTCGGACTTTGTAATGCTCCCGCCACCTTTCAAAGGTGCATGACGTCCATCTTTTCTGATTATATTGAAAACATTATGGAAGTCTTCATGGATGATTTTTCTGTCTATGGTAGCGAGTTTGATTCATGTTTGGCTAATCTTACTAAAGTTCTTAAAAGATGCCAACAAAATAATCTCACTCTTAATTGGGAGAAATGTCATTTTATGGTCACTGAGGGCATAGTCCTTGGGCATCTTGTCTCATCTAGAGGGATCGAGGTTGATAAGGCAAAGATTGAGGTAATTGAAAAACTTCCTCAACCTATTAATGTCAAGGGCATTAGAGGCTTTCTTGGGCATGCGAGATTTTACCGTCGCTTTATCAAGGATTTTGCCTTAATTGCCCGACCTCTTACCGCCTTACTTGCTAAAGATGCTCCATTTGTATTTTCAGGAGAGTGCTTGCAAGCATTTAATACATTTAAGGAAGCCCTTATTTCTGCACCTATTATACAACCGCCAGACTGGAGCCTTCCCTTCGAGCTTATGTGTGATGCAAGTGACCAAGCAATCAGAGCGGTGCTAGGACAAAGGAAGGACAAAAAGCTTCATGCAATATTCTATGCAAGCAAAACATTGGACGAGGCCCAGAAAAATTACACCACCACCGAGAAAGAGCTATTGGCGGTTTTCTATTCCATCGAAAAGTTTCCCTCCTACTTGGATCCAAAGTGATTGTGCACACCGACCATGCGACATTGAAGTATCTACTAAGCAAAAAAAGAGTCCAAGCCAAGATTAATAAGATGGATACTTTTGTTGCAAGAATTTGACTTGGAGATCAGAGACAAGAAGGGCACGGACAATGTAGTGGAGGACCACTTGTCTAGACTTGTTCGTGATGAGAAGGATGAAAGACTACCAATTGATGACACCTTTGTCAACGAGAGGTTGTTCGCCATTAGACCCGGAGAAGTGCATTGGTATGCGGATTATGTGAACTATTTGGCATGCGGGATAAAACCATGCGGGATGGCCACGCAACAAAAAAGGAGGTTCATGCACGAAGCCCATAACTATTTTTGGGAAGACCCGTACATCTTCAAGATATGCAAGGATGGTATTACACAGAGGTGTGTTTCAAAGGAAGAGGCCACATCTATCATCTCACATTGTCATGATATGCCTTGCGGGGGACACCACGCCGCCTCCAAAACCACCGCAAAGATATTACAGAGCGGGTTCTTTTGGCAGACCTTGTTCAAGGATACGCATGACTTCGTCAAGCATTGCGATAGATGCCAATGGACAGGAAATATGTCCAAACGGAACGAGATGCCGATGAAACCCATCCTAGAAATTGAGCTATTTGATTGTTGGGGAGTGGATTTCATGGGGCCTTTTCCGTCAAGCAAGGGAAACAAATATATCCTATTAGCGGTGGACTACGTCTCAAAATGGGTGGAAGCCATTGCCATCCCAACTAACGATGCAAGAGTGGTATCCAAATTCTTCAAGCAAAACATCTTCACGTGCTTTGGAGTGCCATGTACTTTGATAAGCGATGGAGGGAGTCATTTTATAGAAACTAAGTTTGAAGCCATGTTGAAGAAGTACGTGGTGAATCATAGAATCGGTAGGGCATACCACCCTCAGACGAGTGGACAAGTGGAAGTGTCAAACCGGGAGATTAAACAAATTCTAGAGAAGACCGTCGATAGATCTAGAAAGGATTGGTCCATAAAATTGAATGATGCACTATGGGCATATCGAACGGCCTTTCGCACTCCCATTGGCACTACCCCCTACCGTCTTGTTTATGTGAAAGCTTGCCATTTGCCGGTGGAGTTGGAACATCGCGCATATTGGGCTATCAAGACCTTTAATTATGACTACAAGAGTGCGACGATGAGACGACTCTTAGACATCAATAAGCTTGATGAAATTAGGCGGGACGCTTATGAGAGCTCAAGGATTTACAACGAAAGAACTAGAATTCTCCATGACGCACGCATCACTGTTACGGACTTCAAGGTCGGAGACAATGTACTCTTATACAATTATAGACTCCGACTTTTTCCTGGGAAGCTAAGATCACGATGGTCCGGACCATTAACAATTAGACACATACAACCGGGGGGAGCCTTTGAGTTGGAAGGAAAAGACGGTGCCACATTCAAGGTAAATGGACAACGGCTCAAGCATTATTCTGAAGAAGCCCCTACCAGTGAAGTGAATAGCATATATCTACTCAAGGAATGGTCACATGATCTTTCATACCTCTTCGATGAGGTGATTGATGAAGCTATACCACATTCTATCGGCGCTCTGCACAATCATGGCTTTGAAGAAGGCCAATCTTCTAGTGATGGAGAAAAGTTGGAGGACCCATCGGATATCGCTTTGGTTGATGACAAAGACGACGCTGATGTCAAAAAAAATTATGGAGCTCTGCAAGCTCTTCACGGCCAACAATTTGAAGAAAGCTCCGCCAGATAAGAGATCGACATCACCGGGGAAGAAAAAGAATGGTACAAGCTCAAGCTTGAGGGACTTATCCCCCAACACTATCCATGATGAGAGGGAGCTAAGGAATGCCAACGAACAACAACAATTAAATCCAAGTGTGCTTTCTGACAAGTTTGACGGGCGCATCTCACATGCGCCAAATATCGCGCACTAAACAAATATCTTAAGGGGTCGAGCTCATAACCTTAAACGAGCGCTTGTCGGGAGGCAACCCGACGGTTTTATATTAATTTTTAGTTGAATTCTATTTTTGTTTTAGATCTTTCCAAGTGTTTATAGTCTAGAGTCAATAAAAATCGTGACAACGGGCTCTATTTTTCATGACAGGAGATGGAGAACGAGTAATCATTTACATGGAGGATGACCATGGCAAGAGAGAGTACAACAGGAACGTGCTCAGGCCCCAGGAGAAGGAAGAGACTGACGGAAAGAAGAAAAACAGAGAGTGGAGCAAAAACAGAGAACCGGTGCAGAAAACAGCAAGCCACTCAACCGAGTGTACAAGTCACTCGGCCGAGTAAAGACCCTTACTCGACCGAGTAGGGTACTAATCAGGGAAGATCCAAAAACTTACTCTCTACAATTTTACAGTATTTATATGCCACTCGGCCGAGTGACTTGTCACTCGGCCGAGTGAATCTGATATCCTCCACGCTCTATAATCACTGAGTGGCCTTGCCACTCGGCCGAGTGGAACTTGTCCACTCGGCCGAGTGGGAAAAGCTACTCGGCTGAGTCGTAACTATAGGGATATTTTCGAAAAAATTTCACGCTGAGCAACTCGGCCGAGTGAATGCGTCACTCGGCCGAGTGACCCAACTTTATAAACCCCAGCGGGCGAGGCTCATTTCACAAAACACGAAAATTTCCAAAATTTTCCCGCTTCGCCTGTTGCCCCTTCGACTCCCCCTCGCCCGAATCCTGTCACCCTTCGCCCGAGCCACCGAACACCGGTCGACCGTCGCCCCATGTCGATCGCCGACGTTGCTGCGCCGCCTGCACCCGTCGGCGCCGCCGTCCCCTAGCCATACATCCCCCATTTTGCCCAAAAATCCTCTTTTTCTCCATTCTCCCCAATCTGTAAGCCCATTACGCCAAAAATTTAAATTTATTCGCATATATATCTATCATTCCCCATCTTTCCCGATATATATTGATATTCATTGCTGATTTGATTATTTGTGTTTCAGGCTAGCTTAAGGGAGCTTAAGGGAGATTCAAGACGCTTTAGAGCTTCGCGGAGGAGGCGATTCTTCGCACACTACACTATTTGCTCTCGCGTCATGCTCAGGTATACTCGTTCCATTATTTTAGCACTTCGCATATCATTTGGATGGACACGCCTCACGGGCTTCATGCCCCGACGTCTTAGGCCACGAACTCGGGAGCCCGCTTCCAAGCGGAAGAGGTCAGGCGATCCTGGCTCCTCTTCCGCTAGGGTGGACTCCCTGCCACCTAGCCTGCCACCACCTACACAGCCGCCTCTGACCGCACCCATTCCACCACAGGCACAGCCCGCCCCCGCTATCAATGCGATGGGGATCACGTTCAGAGATGACGCACACCGCGCCAGATTTGAGCATATCTCCCATCGCTCGATCGTACCGTCTAGGTTTGTGCACCTTGCTGATTTAGAGTGCCTATGGGTACTAGAGGGGATGCTCCAGTTCTATGACAATGTGGGGTGGCGTGATTTCTTATCGGTGTCGACGGACATTTATATCCGCCTGACACTAGAGGTCCTCAGTTCTATTACTCGGATCCCTAGAGGATGCTCATTTCACCTAATGGATCGAGAGTGCGAGGTCACTCTCGACATGCTCAGAGAATTCATCCATTGGCCCCCTGTCCCGGACCCAGACCGAGCCTATAGCCCCACGCACATCCCACCATCGTCATTCGACACCCACGCTTTCTGGACACGTATCAAGGTATCTCCCCTCGCCTTTGACCCTAGTCGGGCCAAGGCCTCCGCCATCCTCCACCCATGCCTCCACATTGCACAACGCCTTATGGCGACCACTTTCTTAGCGAGGTATGAGGCGGGGACGTTGTCCACGCCAGAGCTCTACATGCTCTACGCGATGACACGATCGCGGACCTATGAGCGAGGAGGAGACGTTTTGGTCCCCGCCGTCGAGATAGATATCGACAGTTGGTACATCGACCGCTTCATTATTTCTGTCGGCGCTAGGACGCCCATCTGTTGCGGCGGTCTATTTACCCACATGGACCTTTTGTGCAGAGTTGATCTCCCTGCTGTCCTGCTTAGACCACCGGGCCCCACCTCACTCTCCATAGATGTTATGGCACGAATGAGGATGCTGCTTCCTCATGGTCAGCACCACTAGGTGTGACTGCACGGTCCCCATAGTGCCGATTATATGATTCTTCCTAGCCCTGTTCGGACGCATATTGGACCCATAGGCAGGGAGTGGACTCCATCGATGGATCTCCTCATCCCTGTCGCGTATGTGCTAGAGCCTGAGGGTGCTCAGCAGGAGCCCCTCCTTCCACCCCTTGACCTCGTGATACCTCAGCCTGCACCGGATCTGTCTGCACCTCCCAACACCTCTGCCTACAGGTCTGTCAGTGTCGGGAGCACTTTAGCTGAGTCCACCACCACCACCACCACTGTGCCCATGTCCATAAATCCTATTTCTGTTGTGAGCCCTGAGCGTCCCCCCACCATTATTGAGAGCGACGAGCCTTCTTTTGCCTCTGCGGTGGAGACCCTTTCCTCATTATTGTTTTCAGCTACAGGGGAGTCATTTTTAGCACACTTCACGGTCTCCCCAGCCGTCGACTCTTCGGTCTCCACTACCGCTGTCTTCTCAGAAAGTGCGTGACATATGTCCCCACGTTTGCGTCACTGACCTCTCTGCCCACCTCGTCGTCTGTCACCTCTGCATCTTTTACTGCTGCTCCATCCTCTTCGACCTTACCCGCGTCTCAGCCTTCGACAGAGGCTGAGCGTCTTCATGTGAGCACCGCACCACCGCACCACCCCACGGTCGCACCTATCCTTTATGGTAGCCATACGAGATAGCCCCGTTCTTCACCAGTACGACCCTCTGCTCCACCTCCCCTCTACACCCTAGTTCAGCACCTCCGTGCTCTAGAGGGGGCGGTGAGTGGACTTAGAGGAGACTTTCGGGCTCTCTCCGCTACCGTCAGCACTGTCTAGTCTCGCATCGCTTTAATTCATGGTATTCAGGCTTGCCTGAGCCAGATTCTTGCGCGACTGCCACAGCTGCCACCTACCACTACCCAGCAGCCTCCACGACCACCACCTCCCCCACAGGACGGTGCTGGTGCACCCCCACTCACCTAGGCACACAGTGGATGCCTTCCATATTTTTTGCCGCTGTTACGCTGCATGTTTTGAGCCTGCTGATTTTGCACCCCTCCTCCACACATGTTTTGGTCACTTTTTGGTCGTATCTGTTTATATCTTTTTGGGAGAGAGGGAGTATTTTTGGGGACATCTATCTGGCACTATTTTGATCTCTGCATGCATCACTTGCATTCCCATCACATATTTTTATTTTATTTTATTTTGATCATGCATGCATCCTCACCTATCCCACTCATATCCTGTCTCTCAGTGTGCCACACTTTGCACATTGAGGACAATGTGCACTTTAGCTTGGGGGAGTGAGTTCTCACGCACTTTTTATTTTTGTTGCCTTTTATTTTTATTCTCTCGCATTTCTTTGTTTTTTTCACTTATTTTCAACCGCTTTTTCATTTTTTTCATACATCACGGTTTTCTTACTTTTTGAGTGTGCTGCATTGTACAGTAGTTTCTTATTTTTCTTTTATCCTTATTTCTTTTATCCTTTTTGCAAGAGATGAATTTTCTGTGATGACGACGACGTGGTATTAGCTTATCTCTATATGCATGTTATCTTGACATGGGATCGTTTTTATTTCAGATATCATACGATATGTCTTGCTGTGCATTCGAGATAGTAACCCGCCTTTTCATGTATGAATGTGGATGAAATTCTTTACTGTTTACTCTCCATAGAAAACACACCAAGCATCACGCATTGATTGCTTGTGTCTGGAGTACTGCTTTCTTGTCTTATATCACTTCTTATTGCATGAAAATTGTACGCTTCACTTTCAGGTTGATTGAATGTATGCTAGGCTGATATAACTGGATTAGTTTACTTTCTGAGATTAACCTGAGTAGATTACATTACTCTGCTGAAAGTTGTCGTGCACATTCTATAGAGTGAATCGAGTGTTACATATATTTCTTTCTCCACATATCTTGAGCATTATTTCTATACTTAAAATCATTGGTGGATCTCCCTTCAGCGAATCCTATATTGGCTTTTTCCCCCGCTACAAAAATCCATGCTCCAACACCCCAAAATCAAAAAGAAAATAATATATTCTTGTATATCTCTCTATCTTTTAATTTGGGATCACAGTTGTATATATATGATTGAAAAAAGAGGAAAAAGAGAAAAGAAAGGAAAAGAAAAGAGAAAAGAAGTTCATACATGATCCCATCTCATACTCTTTCTCTCTTTCTCCCCTCTTTTATTTTTATTTTTTTGGAGCTTCAAAAATGGGGAATAAGCTTATTGATTTATCTTATGCCACCACGCTTATAGATAAGCTTGGGGGAGAGGATCCAATGATGTGTGAGAGTGTGACTACTTGATTGTGCATGACAACCTAAGCTAGGTAATTTTCTATACTTGGCGAGATTAATAAAAGTTTTACGAAATCCAGGAATTGAAACTTAGCATGCATTTCATGAAAACCACTCCTTTCTATTCTTATTGCCTCATATTGTGTGATGTCTCTTATACTCCAAATAGAAAGCGATCAATTGAAAAGTGTGTGGTCTATGATTATGTATATTGCTTTAGATGCTTCAGACGATGCTAATTCTAGAATGATTCCATGTTTCGTACTATTTTGATATTCTTGGGTTTCTATATTGAATGCATCCTTATATCATGATATCGAGATAAAAATCTTTGGCATGTGTTTTATATTCCCTGTGTGCTATATGGGTAAGCAAAATCCACGTCCTGAGAAAATGTTCTAGCGCCTCCCTCTTTGTTTTCTTTCCTATCTTCTATTTTACCCATCGGGTTCGCCTTTTACTCATCTTCCTCGAGGACGAGTTGTAGAGGAATGATGCCCTCAAGGCTATTTATCTCTGTGTGAATAGCACAAACGTCTTGTTCGAATAACAGCAAGTTGTTAGGTAATAATTTATCTAAGTTATATTATAATGTAGTTAACATTAGATATCAACTTAGGTAACGTCCTAAAACTTTAAGCAAGGTCAAACATGTATCGAGATGAGTATCTCGATCATGGAGAAATGTTTGACCGTCTGTAGCATAAGTCTAAAATGGTTCGTGGTCGTAGATGTTTCAAGACAAGGATATCGAAACATCGGATAGACCATTGTGTCTTAGTCTTCACTGTTTAGCGGTGGCGATGATCTCATGATCGTTCGACTTGGCGAAGTCGGAGACGAGACACATGTGCTCAATAGAGAATAAGTTCATTGAACGATCCACAAGAGTTATCATATGGTTACATTAACCAATCTGTCAATGATAACTCTTAGTGATGATAGGCTAGATGGTCTTTTGACTTGAGGTCATTTTACGAACCTGTGCGTGAACGTTGCCACTTAGATCACTGACCTGACTTCGAGGCTAGGCCTGTTGAAAGGTCTTTGATTGGGTGTCACTTAAAGCGTACGAGGAGATTGATGGCCAAGAGAGGATTCGTCTCTCACAGTCAATGGGAGTTAGCGTCGTAGAGTTAGTTCGGTCTTTAGTAAAAACTCTGCGCAGAGTATGTTGGAAGAAGTCCAACATAAGTTGACTAAAGATCGATAAAAACTAACCGGATTCAAGTTAATGGGGTTGACAGTTATACCGTACCCTAGACTTGATCTACACGACATAGTTAAGACGAAGAGACTATAACTGCAGAACTCATCACAGACACGGTTAAGGTGGTCCCGACAATTCTCATGTTGATGAGCTAACCACATTATGATGATGTTGAAACTGGGACGGCAGCCACTGCTCGTGGTCTTTGCCGTATAGGGCTTCGAGCCCAACATGTAGTAGGATCAGGCCGTAGTGTCACACAAAGAGTGCGACCTTCGTCTAGTAATAGGTAGAAATTAGTTAGGGAGAATATTTTGCATTTTTGATGCAAGGGATGGAATAATTGCATTTGATGCAATATGATAATTTAAGCCTAGATAGGGACTAAATTGCATATGATGCAAAAATAGATTAAATGTGTCTTAAATAGTTTAAGACTATATTTAATAATATAAACGCAAAGAAAGGTTCACTGGTAAGACGGGAATGTCCTGATCTAAACCCAGGTTCGAACGGCGTCCAAATCGGACACCAGATGCCCAAGATATGCTCAAAAAGGCCCAAAAAGAAATAATACTGGATATTTTGCCCAATGCCTGGGCAAGCCCAGGCACTGGCCTGGGCTTTCCCAGGCGCGGGCCTGGGCTTTTGCCCAGGCAATTTTTGGTGCACGCACAGCATGCTGTGGGGCCCACCTGTGGGCCCCAGTTCTAGGGTTTCGAACCCCTGATTGATGCAGAAATTTGACGGCTTAGTTTTTGCGAGAAACTAGCCATGGGCTGAAATTTGGTTGATCAATTGGAGGGTCAAACGAACTGCGATTGACGAACCGTTTTTCCTATGCGTTCACCATTGAAGACCCTTCGTATTGATAGGTTGTATCAATCATAAAGCTCAACGGTGAGGGAGTTAAAATTCACGGAAGTTTAGCCTTTGTGAAAGGCAAACTAAATTGAATCTATTAACTCCAAATTTAGTCCCACATCGGATTTTGAGTAAAGGAGAGCAGTCAGCCGCCTATATAAATAGGGGTCTGCTCCCTTCCTCAAAACTCGTCCTAAGATCTAGATCTGAGCGGCTATCGTAAATGTTGGAGCACGCTTGGATCTAGGCTTAAATTAATATTCTTCTATCTCCCTATATTTCTGTCGTACCCTTGAGGGCTCTAGCAAAGCCGCAAAGGAGTTCGGATTCTGATCCGAAATCTAGGCAAAGGTTTCACTCGCGTGAAACTTTCTTCGGTGTGTGGTTGGATCGGCGACACTGGGATTGATCGCTTTGGGATGCGGAGCGGTTCGAGGAGCGGTTCGGGGAGCGGTTCGAGGAGCGGCTCGGCGTGGGACGGAAGCGGCTCGGAAGACGGTACGAATAGACTATAACTGCAAAACTCATCACAGACATGGTCAAGGTGGTCCTGACAATTCTCATGTTGATGAGCTAACCATATTATGATGATGCTGAAATGGGGACGGCAGCCACTGCTCGTGGTCTTTGCCGTATAGGGCTTCGAGCCCAACCTGTAGTAGGGTCAGGCCGTAGGGTCACACAAAGAGTGCGACCTTCGTCTAGTAATAGGTAGAAATTAGTTAGGGAGAATATTTTGCATATTTGATGCAAGGGATGGAATAATTGCATTTGATGCAATATGATAATTTAAGCCTAGATATGGACTAAATTGCATATGATGCAAAAATAGATTAAATGTGTCTTAAATAGTTTAAGACTATATTTAATAATATAACCGCAAATAAAGGTTCACTGGTAAGATGTGAATGTCCTGATCTAAACCCAGGTTCGAACGGCGTCCAAGTCGGACACCAGATGCCCAAGATATGCTCAAAAAGGCCCAAAAAGAAATAATACTAGATATTTTGCCCAAGGCCTGGGCAAGCCTAGGCACTGGCCTGGGCTTGCACGGCGCCTGGGCAAAAGCCCAGGCGGCCTGGGCTTGCCCGGCGCCTGGGCAAAAGCCCAGGCGGCCTGGGCTTGCCCGGCGCCTGGGCAAAAGCCCAGGCGGCCTGGGCTTGCCCGGCGCCTGGGCAAAAGCCCAGGCGGCCTGGGCTTGCCCGGCGCCTGGGCAAAAGCCCAGGCGGCCTGGGCTTGCCCGGCGCCTGGGCAAAAGCCCAGGCGGCCTGGGCTTGCCCGGCGCCTGGGCAAAAGCCCAGGCGGCCTGGGCTTGCCCATCGCCTGGGCAAAAGCCCAGGCGGCCTGGGCTTGCCCATCGCCTGGGCAAAGCCCAGGCATGGGCCTGGGCAAAGCCCAGGCCGCCTGGGCAAGCCCACGCGTGGCCTGGGCTTTGACCAGCGCCTGGGCAAGCCCACGCGCGGCCTGGGCTTTGACCAGCGCCTGGGCAAGCCCAGGCGCGGGCCTGGGCTTTTTCCCATGCAATTTTTGGTGCGCGCGCAGCATGCTATGGGGCCCACCTGTGGGCCCCAGTTCTAGGGGTTCAAACCCCTGATTGATGCAGAAATTTGACGGCTCAGTTTTTGCAAAAAACTAGCCATGGGCTGAACTTTGGGTGATCAATTGGAGGGTCAAACGAACTCCGATTGACGAACCGTTTTTTCCTACGCGTCACCGTTGAACACCCTTCATATTAATAGGTTGTATCAATCATGAAGCTCAACGGTGAAGTAGTTAAAATTCACGGAAGTTTAGCCTTTGTGAAAGGCAAACTAAATTGAATCTATTAACTCCAAATTTAGTCCCACATCGGATTTTGAGTAAAGGAGAGCAGTCAGCCACCTATATAAATAGGGGTCTGCTCCCTTCCTCAAAACTCGTCCCAAGCTCTAGATCTGAGCGGCTCTCGTAAATGTTTGAGCACGCTCGGATCTAGGCTTAAATTAATATTCTTCTATCTCCATATATTTCTGTCGTACCCTTGAGGGCTCTAGCAAAGACGCAAAGGAGTTCGGATTCTGATCCGAAATCTAGGCAAAGGTTTCACTCGCGTGAAACTTTCTTCGGCGCGTGGTTGGATCGGCGACACATGGATTGATCGCCTCGGGATGCGGAGCGGTTCAAGGAGCGGTTCGGTGAGCGGTTCGAGGAGCGGCTCGGCGTGGGACGGGAGCGGCTCGGAAGACGGTGCGGAACATCTCGCCTGCCCCAGGGTTTGAGATTCCGGGTATGTGTTTGATTAGCATTAGTTAAATTTAATCGCAGTAGGTTAGATCCTTCTTGGGATGGTCAGATCCATCCCAAGTTGGCATAGATCTTGGCTAAGGGTTTTGTACCTAAGGGCTAAGTTAAAATTATTTTAACTGCATGTTAATTAGATTAACTACATTTTTCTTCCGCTGCAAATTCTTTTTCTGTCTATTTTCGTCCGACTTAGGACGGGAATAGAGTTTTTGTGCCCTAAGGGTCCCAGAAAACCCGACAATGGTATCAGAGCCTGCTATGCGTAACGATCTAGCCTGTGATTTTATTAAACTTTGAAATGCTTTTCAAAATATTTTATAAATTTTTTTAAGTTATGAGATAATTTAAAATATTTCTAGATGCCCTTTTAAAATATTTTAAAATTTATGCGATATTTTTTAAAGATGTTTTTAAAAGGATTTTAGATGTTTAAATATTTTATATGATAAAATTTTAAACATGGAAATTTTAAAATGGTGTTTTAAATTTATGTTATAATTTTAAAATTTATTTTAAGGCTTTTTTAATTTATGCGATAAGTGTAAAATGTTTTAGATGTTTAAAAATTGTATAAGATAAATTTTTGAACATGGAAATTTTTTTAAATGATGTTTTAAATTTATAAGATATTTTTAAAACTGATTTTTAAAGTCTAAAATTGTTTATGCGATAAACTTTAGTTTATTTAATTGTTAAATAGTTGTACACTTTCATTTTATGCGATAAAATTAGTGTAGCTTTATTTTAATGGCTAGTTCCCCTTGGCCCTTATTTGATAACACATGACAACCCTTTAGGTTAGCCATTATTAAATGATTAAAATTGATTAATTGAATTTTAATGACATGCTATTTTTTAATAAAACTTTTAACAACACTTCAAGACCTAATTCCTGATTAGGGTAGTCCTTTTAATGAAAATCTTAATTCTAATTGTTATTATTACTTCTCATTAAAGAACTTCGCTTTTAGCGTTGGTTGATAAATTTATTAAAATCCTAATAACGATTAGGATAGCACATGAACCTTATAGTTGATAAGGACTTAATAAAAGTTATTAAACAAATCCTAAAATTTTGAATTTAAGGATGCAACTAGTTGATAGGATTAATTAGTTGTTAATAAAAGATGTTTAGTCTATGGCACGCATATAAAAATGGCAAGCTTCATTCAATGGACCATGATCCAGTCAATGTGCTTGGCTAAGTTTGCTGGATCACCCTTTAAGGGATAGTGATCCTAGCTTAGTCAATTCCCTGGCAGAGTTCCGCTGGACCGTAATGTCACGAATCATGATTGTATGACACCGTGGACCATATCTAAGTCAAATACGTTAATGATCTTTTTCAAGATTAGCCGTAGCCCTCCTTGTTTTAGGGGTTAGTAACTATAGGGCCCGTGTCACAGCTGTTGAGCTACACTCAAGCTGTGACATGGCAACCCTGTAGAAACCAACTCCTTAAATACACAAGATGTAGTCTAAGACCTGACTTAAACTGACGTGTCGTGAATACACCGAGCGTCGGAGCAAGTCAGGCTAGAGACAAAAACAAGGGTCCGATTAGACTAGACATTGTGATTTGGATGAGCACACTCATGATCATAAATGGCTAGGGGTAAAAACCGATAAGAGAGTCATATCTGATATGATCGATGAAGAGTCATCTTTCGATCACAGAGTCAAGCAACTTGTTGAGCTACACTCAAGGTTGTTAGGCTCAAGGTGATTGGACCTCTTACCCATTAATTTTAATTCGATTAAATCGTTCGTTATTAAGCTTTGAAATGATCGTAAAAATAGTGGGACGATATAGATAGATAAAAGCCATTCTACCTATATTTAATTTTGAACATATGCTAAAACTAGGGCAAGACTATGTTTACCAAAGGAATTAAAATATAATATTTTTATGAAATAAGTTAACTGGTCAAACGGTTGATTAATTGAATATCAAGTTAAATTCTAATTAATAGAATTAAAACTATATTCTCGTTGACATTAAAATGACCTTCTAAAGAACAGACTTAAGAAATATGATTTCTTTAAGTTCTGGGTCCAACAAATAAATTCACGCTACATGTCACTCGTCTCTATATGAGGCAGCTTGAACATATAGGATATTCGAAGTACGGTTCTCCCTACAACTTGTTGAGCTTCACTCAAGGTTGTATGGACAAACAATTTTGATCCGCAAAATTCGAGAATTCGATCAAACCGTTTGAGTCGAATACGTGTGCATGATCGGTGCAAGGCTGTGTATCCCAACCGGATCTTGAGACAAGCAACTTCTTAATCTTCACTCAAGATTGCAACTCTCAGGCGTTTGGATACATAAGATGCTTGCATAGCTATTTATTTATGTTGGGCTATTTCATATCTAAATGTGATTTAGAAAAGGAAGAAGGCACTCCGGAAAGTCAATCGAGTTAAATAGTTTAATTTATCATTAGTAAAGGCATAAGTAGGAGAAAATAAAAATGTGACATATTTTGATGTCACGATTTCATTATTATTGTTATACAAAAGGTTAACACATTTTGACGAATGTCGTCACATTTGCTTCTGAAGCAAAGAGTAATATGTATAACTATAATAAATATATTAAATGTTAATATATAAATACACAAGATAGTAGCAGACTTATATGGCAAAGTAGACTAGGCCACATCAAGAGAGTAAGCTTCACAAGTCACATAAAGAGGGGTCTGACCTCTCGTATTATGAAGTATACGGACACTTGTGAATCTTACCCTCTTAGATATAATGGCCGAAACCCATCTGTAAGACAGTGGGAGAATGAGTTGTCGAACTCAGTCTCGTACATACTGATGTACCCGAGTCTAGATTAACCAAAATAATTTATTCGTATATTTTATTAAGACATGTGTTCTTGATGAAACACAAGTCTGATAAAATAAATAATGAATTGAAAAAAGTATTTAAACTGATTCGATTAGATCGAATGGTCAAATACTTAGCTACATAAAATCTTGCGTAATTAAAAGAAAATGTGATTTTCTCTCAGGTCAAGTCTGTTAACACAACCGTCTGTTAAAAGGAATGAATCACACTTAGTTAGACTTGGTGCGATCCATAGCAAGTGACTCTGAGTTAAGTCCTCCCTCTGGGTTGAGTCCCAGATAGTAATGCCTAGGTTTTGATAATGTTCTATGAGGACATTATCTGCAAGATATTCATTGAATCAATCATTAGGAAGTTGTATAATTACTCGAATCTCGAAAGACGAAGAGTCGAGTCAGACATCATAATTGATGATGACTTAGTCAACTTCTAGGATGAAATTCGGAGTAGTAACTCCGATTTATAACTTGATGCAATCAGAATAGGTCCACGTGCGTAAATAAATTTTGGAATGTAGTTTACGTGCACAAGGAAAATGTTTCCTCATTTTCTGCAAGTAAATCTTTAAGTTGAAAGGTTGGTGCAGAAAGGAAAATAGTGAAGTGCAATCATGTTTAATCGAGAACGGCTTTTCATCCTAATTCCTATAAATGGATTAGAATGAAACTGTTTTTCGCCAGCAGATGTGTACAGATCTACTTGGACCAAACTCGATGTAAACGCTTAAGTTGACCATGAAAATTGGAGCATTCACTTATAAGTTCGTTTTTCTAAGTATGATTTAGACAGACCAACTTATATGAATTAGCCAGATAGTTTTCAAGGTCAGTGGGAGCGTATAAATTACATGCAGGGCATCAAAGAAATGGAACATATATTTTGACAAAGTAATCAAAAAGTTTGATACTTTATCAGAAATAAATATGAGCCATTTGAAATGACCATTAACAACTTTAAATGATTATCGTAAGGTATGATGAGCTGGAAATAAAATATTATAGATTCCGAAAGACCAAGTGAATTATTTTAATGAGATTCAAATGGTTGGTCTAACATGAACATAGAAACCTCTTAAGTCTATACTGTAGACGGTTTTAGCAGATCCACTCACGAAGGCTCTACTACAAGAAGTCGGGAAAACTTATGTGTAAAAACGGTATAAGATACCGAGATAAATGGGCCTGAGTGCAAGTGGGAGATGTAGAGGAATGATGCCCTCGAGGCTATTTATCTCGGTGTGAATAGCACAAATGTCTTGTTCGAAATAACAGCAAGCTGTTTGCTAATAATTTATCTAAGTTATATTATAATGTAGTTAACATTATATATCAACTTAGGTAAAGTCCTGAGACTTTATGCAAGGTCAAACATGTATCGAGATGAGTATCTCGATCATGGAGAAAAGTTTGACCGTCTGTAGCATAAGTCTAAAATGGTTCGTGGTCGTAGATGTTTCAAGACAAGGATATCGAAACATCGGATAGAACATTGCGTCTTAGTCTTCACCGTTTAGCGATGGAGATGATCTCATGATCGTTCGACTTGGCAAAGTCGGAGACGAGACACAGGTGCTCAATAGAGAATGAGTTCACTGAACATTCCACAAGAGTTATCATAAGGTTACATTGACCAATCTGTCAATGATAACTCTTAGTGATGATAGGCTAGTTGGTCTTTTGACTTGAGGTCATTTTACGAACCAATGCGTGAATGGTGCCACTTAGATCACTGACCTGACTTCGAGGCTAGGCCAGTTGAAAGGTCTTTGATTGGGTGTCACTTAAAGCGTACAAGGAGAGTGATGGCCAAGAGAGGATTTGTCTCTCCCGGTCAATGGGAGTTAGTGTCGTAGAGTTAGTTCGGTCTTTAGTAAAATATCTGCGCAGAGTATGTTGGAAGAAGTCCAACATAAGTTGACTAAAGATCGATAAAAACTAACCGGAGTCAAGTTAATGGGGTTGACAGTTATACTGTACCCTAGACTTGATCTACACGACATAGTTAAGACGAAGAGACTATAACTGCAGAACTCATCACAAACACGGTCAAGGTGGTCCCGACAATTCTCATGTTGATGAGCTAACCACATTATGATGATGCTGAAACAGGGACGGCAGCCACTGCTCGTGGTCTTTGTCGTATAGGGCTTCGAGCCCAACCTATAGTAGGGTCAGGCCGTAGGGTCACACAAAGAGTGCAACCTTCGTCTAGTAATAGGTAGAAATTAGTTAGGAAGAATATTTTGCATATTTGATGCAAGGGATGGAATAATTGCATTTGATGCAATATGATAATTTAAGCCTAGATAGGGACTAAATTGCCTATGATGCAAAAATAGATTAAATGTGTCTTAAATAGTTTAAGACTATATTTAATAATATAACCGCAAAGAAAGGTTCACTGGTAAGACGGGAATGTCCTGATCTAAACCCAGGTTCGAACGGCGTCCAAATCGGACACCAGATGCCCAAGATATGCTCAAAAAGGCCCAAAAAGAAATATTACTGGACATTTTGCCCAAGGCCTGGGCAAGCCCAGGCACTGGTGTCACGCCCCGTTTCCCAAAAAACGTGGATGCGAAGCGTAAGAATGTCCACTCATACTTGAAGCTACAAAGCTGCAAGTCCGATAAGCGTCAATCACATTAAACTGCAGGTCTTTGCAACGCGAACGAAACAAAGATAATAATAATGAAAAGAGACAAAAGATATATCTAAGAATATCCATAATAATAAATTTCAACATCGTAGAAAAGCCACCAGGCTCAAATAAAAGAGTCTAAAAGAGGCCCCAGCATGGCCAACAAAAGTACAAATTATGAAAGCAAAGGAATGGGGCAAGCACTGACAACTAACAGTAGCCTAAAGCAAAAGCAACTAAAACAGTCTCTAAGACTGGTCTCCGGTGTCCACCAACTCATCGTCAAAAGTAGGCTCCGGCTCAGCGTCAGCGAACACCTCGTCCTCAGCTACGGTCTCTGGCTCATGGGCTAACATGTGACACCCTAAGGAGCAAGGGGCACATGTCAGCAAGTTTACAAGAGACTTGTGCAAGGAAACTGAAAGAAGGTAAAAGTAAAGCAACATAGCAGTTCTAGCATGAATGCAATGACATGGCAGTTAAAGTAATGAGTGCAACAAGTAAAGTAAAGTACGAGCATGGCATTTAAACCTGACATGGATGGCAAGTTTTACATGAATCATTCACAAAGACAAGTACAAGTCAAGTAAGCACCTCGTGCAGAGAGATTACGCCTTTTGGCTAGAGTGGCTGCGCGGACCAACTCCTAAGCTCAAGTGATCACTTATCCCTACCCCTCCACGTGTATCGGGCACTGGCTTTTGACCAACACATGAGGCCCGCTTCTGGATCACGAGCCAGGAAGTGTTTTATCATGATGGCATATGGGTGCACCTAGCCGGACATGGAAGTACAAGTAGTGTAGTGTGTGCTACGAATGCAACAATCGACTTGGATGACATGTAGGATGCAATGCATGGAAGTTAAAAGTGCGTGCAGTTAAGGAATTTAAACATGACAGGTATCAATGCATGCATGACATGGTAGGGTGTCAGATCTAGCTTCGTTGTCAAGCTAGATCTTAAAGTTGCGTCTAGACAGCTATCATTTTACTGTCTAGTCTCTTTTACGCTAAAAGCAAGGGAGTGGCCTAAAAACATGGCCCTACACAAGAGTTGGCAAGTTTCACTTGCCTGCAAGTCTCACGTCAGAGAAACATCGTCCAACGAGTCCAAATTCACAATAATCTACGTGCACAAGTCCACCGGTCTACAACCGTTTTATTACTCATGCTTAGTGAGTTCTAAAACATTTAAAATAATTTAAAAACGTTGATTTTAGTCTTGATTAGCATGCATTAGGTTGGGGGTCCTAGGGGTGCAAAACGTTACCTTAACACGACGCGAAAGCTACACTGGCGTCGGGTAGCGACGCCAGGGGTTGGAATAAAAGAACGCGCTCCAATTCCTGATTCCAATATAGATTCCTCGCTGGAAAGTTTAGAGCAGCAACCGGAGCAACGGATCCAGATTCCAAAGCTAGCACGTGCGATGACGGCCTACGACGTGTCGCAACGTCGTACGCGGCAAATCCTCGAAGAGAAAGCACCTAGGTGGGGCCCACAGTAGTCCTAGGGACCAATAGGGGACCCACAATACCTCTGGAGAACTTGGCAGGCCCACGGTGGCAAGTGGTGCGACGGGTGCGGGGTTGCGACTAATGCTCTCGGTCAGACACCCTCGGTGCATAAGAATTTCTCGGTCGGTGCGGGAGATCGGGCTTGCACAGTGCAGCGTGTCGATGCGGGGTCGGGGCTCTCGATCGGTGCAGGGCAGGCCGTCAGTCGGGCACCTTGGATGCGAGGGCTGCAACGTTGCAACGTAGCGGGGCTTCGGTCGGTGCGGGCGGTGGCTTCGGTCGGGCACGGAGCGGAGCGGGGACTTGAAGCGGGGCGCTGTGCGGTGCGGAGATGTGGGCGTAAGCGGGCCAAGCTCTCGGTCAGACCGAGAGCTCCTCTCGGTCGGAGTGGGAGAACGGAGCGGGCGGCTGTGCAGCGATGCGGACGGGGCTTGGTGCGGGGGCGGCTATCGGTCTGAGCGGGGGAACGGAGCTGATTCCGTCGGTCGGTGCGGGGTTGGCTGTCGCAACGTTGCGACGATTCGTCGCAACATGAAATTTAGTTTTTGGAAGCGGCTAGGGTTAATTTCTTGCGAAAATAGGTCTTCTTAAAGGTTGTTTATATAGTGTAGATGGGTTGACTAGGTCTAGGGCTAATCCTAATAGGATAAGGAGTTTAAAAATATTTAAAATTCAAATCTCACCATCTCCAACTCACCCAAGGCTAGGGTGCGGCCCAAATGAGCTGGAATTCGGATCAAAAATTATTTAAAACGTTTTAAACTCAAATAAATTTTATTTGGCCGAAAATAATTTAAAACGTAACTATTAAAAATATTTTAAACCTTGCTAAAAATATAAAAGTGGTCAAATAAACTCCAAAAATTATAAAATAAATATCGGGGTGATCGTGGTGATGAAAGTGAGCTAACTAACAAGACGGATCTCAATTTTGACGTCGGACGACGAAAATAAAAATAGAAACGTCTCCAGTCAAAATTGAAAATCGCAACGTCTCATCGAATAAGATTAAATTGTGGGAAAACGACTCGAGAAATGTCATTCCAAATTAGTGCCACTATTTAATACTCTCAGAGACGTTCACAACGGCATATCACACAAAAGTGTTCGCAAACAAATAAAGTCTGAAATAAACACGTGCACGGCCAAAAGCACGTGCACGAACAAAGTACAACAAAAACAGACCGTTACATCCTCCCCACCTTAGAAATGATTCCGTCCTCGGAATCAACATCAAGCACTGCTCGGGAAAAGCTGCAGGAAGCGCTCTCTCATCTCATCCTCACGTTCCCAGGTGGACTCACCAGGGGAACCGTGACGCCACTGAACTCGAACCAAGTCGACGGTCTTATTCCTCAGTTGCTTCTGTCGACGATCCAGAATCTCAACGGGCCGCTGATCATAAGACAGATCCGAACGAACCGTAATCTCTGAGAAATCCACAGCATGGGATGGATCACTAACGTATCGGCCTAACTGAGATACGTGAAATACGTCGTGAACTCCCTCCAGCGACGGTGGCAACGCCAAGCGATAAGCCACAGCTCCAACTCTCTCCAGGACATCAAACGGCCCAATGTACCTCGGACTCAGCTTGCCTCTCTTCCCAAAACGAATTACTCCGCGGTTCGGATAAATCTTCAGAAAGACATGATCGCCAGGCTGAAACTCCAAAGGTCTCTGTTTAGCATCGGCCCAATGCTTGAAACGGTCCTGCGCAATCCTCAGCTTTTCCCGGATGTTTCTCACAACATCCATGGCTTCCACAATCATCTCGGGTCCTAACAGCTCCCGATCTCCAATGTCATCCCAGCTCAGTGGCGATCGACATTTCTTTCCATATAGCGAGGCGAAAGGCGCCATTCCAATACTCGCCTGGTAGCTGTTATTGTAGGCAAACTCAACGTGATGGAGATGATCCTCCCAAGATCCCTTGAGGTCCAACATGCACGCTCTCAGCATGTCCTCCAAAATCTGAATCGTCCTCTCGGACTGGTCATCCATCTGCAGGTGGTACGCCGTGCTGAAACTCAGACTCGTACCCAAGCTCTTCTGCAGACTCTGCCAAAACTGAGACGTGAATCTCGTGTCTCTGTCCGACACGATACTCACAGGGACTCCGTGAAGTCGTACGATCTCCTGCACGATTCACGTTATATCACTATCTAAACTAGGAAAAGGAAATAGAAACGAAGAGTAAACGAATTTACCTCCATGTATCTCCTCGCTAGCGTCTCAGTAGACTGTCCTACTCAGAAGGGAATGAAGTGCGCAGATTTAGTCAATCGGTCTACGATCACCCAAATTGCGTCATTCTGCTTCGGACTCTGAGGTAGTCCAGTCACGAAATCCATAGTGATGTGCTGCCACTTCCACTCCGGAATCGGAAGCGGTTGTAGCAACCCTGCCGTATGCTGATGCTCCGCCTTTACTTGTTGGCAAACCAAACACTTGGCTACACTACGAGCCACACTCCTCTTCATACCATGCCACCAAAAGTTCAGACGAAGATCCTTGTACATCTTGGAGCCACCAGGATGCACATAATATGACGAACTGTGTGCCTCAACCAGTAATTCCTCTCTGATATCCCCAGCTGGCACACACAACCTGGCTCCAAATCTCATTGAACCATCCTCGTGAATCAAGAAGTCAGTTTGCAGACTGGCTTCCACCTGCTCCCGAATCTTCACCAGCTTAGCATCTCCAGCCTATCCAGCCTTGATCCTATCCACGATCGTCGACTGTATCTGCATACTCATCAACGAAGAGGTCTCTCTAGGAAGAATAATCTTGATACCAGTCTCGCAAAAATTCTGCTGCAATCTCCACTGCGAAGTCAACATCATCACCGCTGGAAGTCTACTCAGCGCATCCGGAACCATATTCACCTTGCCAGGGTTATACTGCAAATCAATCTCATAATCGGCCATGAGCTCCAACCATCGACGCTATCGCATGTTGAGCTCCTTCTGCGTAACGATATACTTCAAGCTTTTGTGATCAGTGAAGATCTTCACCTTCTCACTCAGCAGGAAGTGCCTCCAAATCTTCAGCGCAAACACGACAGCGGCCAACTCCAAATCGTGTGTCGGGTAATTCTTCTAATGAGCCTTAAGCTGACAAGAAGCATACACAACCACGTGCCCATGCTGGTGCAACACACAACCAAGGCCCTTGCCAGAAGCATCGCAAAAGATCTCGAATCCTCCACTCCGACCAGGCACAACAAGGACAGGGGCAGTCGTCAATCTCTCCTTCAGAACACCAAAAACCTTCTCACAATCCTCAGACCAAACATATGGTACATCCTTCCGCATCAGTCTGGTCATCGGCTCAGTAATCCGGGAAAAGTCCTTAATGAAACGTCGGTAATAGCCTGCAAGCCCAAGGAAACTCCGAATCTCAGACGCTGACTGTGGAACAGGCCACTCTCTGATAGCCATAATCTTCTCGGGATCCACAGAAATTCCATCGCCAGACACCACATGTCCGAGAAAAGCAACTCTATCCAGCCAAAACTCGCACTTGGAATACTTAGCATACAAACAATGCTTCCTCAAAATCTCCAATACTGTCCTCAAGTGCGATGCATGCTCTTCCTCCGACTTCGAATAGATCAGGATGTCGTCAGTGAAGATCACAACAAACTTTTCCAAAAAGTCGTAGAAGATCAGATTCATCAGGTTTATAAAAACTGCGGGTGCGTTGGTCACACCGAAAGGCATAACCACAAACTCGTAGTGACCATACTTCGTCCTGAACGCTGTCTTCGGGATGTCCTCCTTCTTCACCTTAAGCTGATGCTAACCACTCCTCAAATCCAACTTAGAGAACACCCTCGATCCTCCAAGTTGATCAAAGATGTCATCTATACGTGGCAGTGTATATTTATTTTTGATAGTCACAGCATTCAGCTCCCGGTAATCCACACACATGCGACGCGAACCATCTTTCTTCTTTACCAGCAATACCGGTGCTCCCCACGGGGACACGCTAGGATTAATGTAACCTTTCTGTAGACGCTCATCCAGCTGCCTACGCAACTCCTCCAACTCTGCCGGAGCCATACGATATGGCGCCTTCGAAATAGGCTGCGCTCCCGGAATAAGATCGATCGAAAACTCGAGAGCTCGATCGGGCGGCAGTCCAGACATCTCCTCAGGGAAGACATCGTCGAATTAACGTACCACAGCTGGTCTACTCTGCTCCATCTGCATATCAACGATCTCCACCGGCTTGGCCCGGAATCTGACAGGGCCAAGCAAACTGCTACCTCGACTGAACTCAAACACTGGATGCCCAGGGATCTCGAACACCACCTTATTCCACCGACAATCGATCATAGCATAGAAACTCGCAAGCCAATCCATTCCAAGCACTGCATCGTAGTTGATGATGTCATGGACAATGAAATCTGCGTAAAGCTCATGTCCACAAACCACCAAAGGGCAAGAATTACACCCACGATGCACCGAGATCACGCCGTTTCCTGTAACGATGTTCCAACTCTTGGGAAGAGGGAAAGTCGTCAAGGAATGCTTCTCCACGAAGCTCCGAGAAATAATGCACATCGATGCACATGAGTCAAAGAGGACTCATGTGGAAAATATGCAAACCAAAATCACACCTAACAAACAGTCTAACAATCAAATCCTATTCTAGCAAACAATCATATGCAAGCAATCAAACATGGCTATCAATCAAAATTATCTACGGAAGGAAATAACTAGGTCGAGAGTTACCTGCGATAACCTCATCCACAGCCTCGCTCTCCACTGTCGTCATCAGATAAGCCTGCTTCCTCGGCTGCAAGGCCTGCTGAAAAGCCTGCCTCTGCGGAGCGAGGGGTGCTCCATGACCTGCAGGTACAGGTGCTCTCTGCTGCAACGACTGTGCGGTAACTGGTTCCTTCCAAGGCAGCTTAGACTTCGGGCACTCCTTCATAGCATGAGTAGGATCTCCACAAATCAGGCACTGTCCCAACATCTTCCTACACTGCTCCTTAACATGCCCAGTCTTGCCACAGAAATAGCAAGTCTTCTGAGGTGGCACACCTGGCCTCTTGAACTACACTGGCTGATTAGGCCTGGACCCAGGCCTAACCACTCCTCTGACCTGCTCCATAGGCCTCTTCCCAGCTCCAGAAATCTGTCCTCTCTTCTGCCTCGCAATCAGCTCCTGTCTTCGAGCGGCTACCAGCAACTTCTGATATGACTCCATATCCGTCGTATACATCAGGCTCTGCAAGTCTAGGGAAAGGCCCTGCAGAAACCTCTGAGCCTTCTCCTCAGCATCCTCTACCATCTTCAGCGCGAAGCGACTCAATCTAGTGAACTCCTGGTGGTACTGGTCCACCGTCAGATTTCCTTGCTTTAGCTCAATGAATCGCTGCAACATCTCCCTCCTGGCCGCCTTCGGAAAGTACTCCTCATCGAACCTAGACTTGAAAGTAGCCCAAGGTATCGGCGTCGTCAACAGCTCCTCCTCTGCATCCCACCAGTTGCGGGAATTATCCTTAAGCTGCTTCTTCACCAGATCAACCCATCCAGCCGGATTGACCTTTGACATCTTCAGATTATCCTCGGTATTCCTGATCCACTCCTCGGCAGCCAACGGTCCTTCAGATCCATCAAAGTAAGTCGGGCCCAGCTCCCGAAACTGCTTCGCTCCTGGCTCGTGGCGAGGGGTACTCTGGGTATTCTGGAGCATGCCCTGCTGCACTTGCATCATCTGATGCATCATCCTCATGATCTCAGCATTGGTGGGCTCTCTATCTGGTACCTCAGCACGATTGGGCCCACTACCAGATCGGGTCTGTCGTCGTCCAGCCATCTAATGACATAGAAAACGAACAAAAAAATTAGACTCAAAGATTAATGACTTGGATGTTGCAATTTATTTAATGGACATTATGTTATTATCGTTGTTCCGTTAGTTTGCAATCGCAGAAAGTGACCTGCATGGGCCACCAACAAAACCTGTTACGCCACGCTTCCCAAAAACGTGGAGGCGAAGCGCGAGAAGGTCCGCTCAGACTTGAAGCTACAAAGCTGCAAGTCCGATAAGCGTCAATCACATTAAACTGCAGGTCCTTGCAACGCGAACGAAACAAAGATAATAATAACGAAAAGAGACAAAAGAGATATCTCAGAATATCCATAATAATAATTTTCAACATCGCAGAAAAGCCACCAGGCTCAAATAAAAGAGTCTAAAAGAGGCCCCAGCATGGCCAACAAAAGTACAAAGTACGAAAGCAAAGTAATGGTGCAAGCACCGATAACTAACAGCAGCCTAAAGCAAAAGCAACTAAAACAGTCTCTAAGACTAGTCTCCGGTGTCCACCAACTCCTCATCAAAAGTAGGCTCCGGCTCAGCGTCAGCGAACACCTCGTCCTCAGCTACGGTCTCTGGCTCATGGTCTAACATGTGACACCCAAAAGAGCAAGGGGCACATGTCAGCAAGTCTACAAGAGACTTATGCAAGGAAACTGAAAGTAGGTAAAAGTAAAGCAACCTAGCAGTTCTAGCATGAATGCAATGACATGACAGTTAAAGTAATGAGTGCAACAAGCAAAGTAAAGTATGAGCATGGCATTTAAACATGACATGGATGGCAAGTTTTACATGAATCATTCACAAAGACAAGTACAAGTCAAGTAAGCACCTCGTGCACAGAGATTACGCCTTTTGGCTAGAGTGGCTGCGCGGGCCAACTCCTAAGCTCAAGTGATCGCTTATCCCTACCCCTCCACGTGTATCGGGCATTGGCTTTTGACCAACACATGAGGCCCGCTTCTGGATCACGAGCCAGGAAGTGTTTTATCATGATGGCATAGGGGTGCACCTAGCCGGACATGGAAGTACAAGTAGTGTAGCGTGTGCTACGAATGCAACAATCGACTTGGATGACATGTAGGATGCAATGCATGGCGATTAAAAGTGCGTACAGCTAAGGAATTTAAACGTGACAGGTATCAATGCATGCATGACATGGTAGGGTGTCAGATTTAGCTTCGTTGTCAAGCTAGATCTTAAAGTTGCGTCTAGACAGCTATCATTTTATTGTCTAGTCTCTTTTATGCTAAAAGCAAGGGAGTGGCCTAAAAACATGGCCCTACACAAGAGTTAGCAAGTTTCACTTGCCTGCAAGTCTCATGTCAGAGAAACACCGTCCAACGAGTCCAAAGTCACAATAATCTAAGTGCACAAGTCCACCGGCCTACAACCGTTTTATTAATCTTGATTAGTGAGTTCTAAAACATTTAAAATACTTTAAAAACGTTGATTTTAGTCTTGATTAGCATGCATTGGGTTGGGGGTCCTAGGGGTGCAAAATGTTACCTTAACACGACGCGAAAGCTATACTGGCGTCGGGTAGCGACGCCAGGTGTTGGAATAAAAGAACGCGCTCCAAGTCCTGATTCCAATATAGATTCCTCGCTGGAAAGTTCAGAGCAGCAACCGGAGCAACGGATCCAGATTCCAAAGCTAGCACGTGCGACGACGACCTACGATGTGTCGCAACATCGTACGCGGCAAATCCTCGAAGAGAAAGCACCTAGGTGGGGCCCACAGTAGTCCTAGGGACCAATAGGGGACCCACAATACCTCTGGAGAACTTGGGGGGGCCCACGGTGGCAAGTGGTGCGACGGGTGCGGGGTTGCGACGAATGCTCTCGGTCAGACACCCTCGGTGCGGAAGAATATCTCGGTCGGTGCGGGAGATCGGGATTGCACAGCGCATCGGGTCGGTGCGGGGTCGGGGCTCTCAGTCGGTGCGGGGCAGGCCGTCGGTCGGGCACCTTGGATGCGGGGGCTGCAACGTTGCAACGTTGCAACCGTTGCAACGTAGCGGGGCTTCGGTCGGTGCGGGCGGTGGCTTCGGTCGGGCACGGAGTGTAGCGGGGACTTGGAGCGGGGCGCTGTGCGGTGCGGAGATGCTGGCGTGAGTGGGCCAAGCTCTCGGTCAGACCAAGAGCTCCTCTCGGTCGGAGCGGGAGAACGGAGCGGGCGGCTGTGCAGCGATGCGGACGGGGCTTGGTGCGGGGGCGGCTATCGGTCTGAGCGGGGGAATGGAGCTGAGTCCATCGGTCGGTGCGGGGTTGGCTGTCGCAACGTTGCGACGATTCGTCGCAACGTGAAATTTGGGTTTTGGAAGCGGCTAGGGTTAATTTCTTGCGAAAATAGGTCTTCCTAAAGGTTGTTTATATAGTGTAGATGGGTTGACTAGGTCTAGGGCTAATCCTAATGGGATTAGGAGTTTAAAAATATTTAAAATTCAAATTTCACCATCTCCAACTCACCCTAGGCTAGGGTGCGGCCCAAATGAGCTGGAATTCGGTTCAAAAATTATTTAAACCGTTTTAAACTCAAATAAATTTTATTTGGAAGAAAATAATTTAAAACGTAACTATTAAAAATATTTTAAACCTTGCTAAAAATTTAAAAGTGGTCAAATAAACTCCAAAAATTATAAAATAAATATCAGGGTGATCGTGGTGACGAAAGTGAGCTAACTAAGAAGACAGATCTCAATTTCGATGTCGGACGACGAAACTAAAAATAGAAACGTCTCCTGTCAAAAGTGAAAATCGCAACGTCTCATCGAATAAGATTAAATTGTGGGAAAACGACTCGAGAAATGTCGTTCCAAATTAGTGCCACTATTTAATACTCTCAGAGACATTCACAACGGCATATCACACAAAAGTGTTCGCAAACAAATAAAGTCTGAAATAAACACGTGCACGGCCAAAAGCACGTGCACGAACAAAGTACAACGAAAACAGACTGTTACAATTGGCCTGGGCTTCCCCAGCGCCTGGGCAAAAGTCCAGGCGGCCTGGGCAAAGCCCAGACCGCCTGGACAAGCCCACGCGCGGCCTGGGCAAAGCCCAGGCGTGGGAATGGGCTTGCCCAGGCCGCCTGGGCAAGCCCACGCGCGGCATGGGCTTTGCCCAGCGCCTGGGCAAGCCCAGGCGCGGGCCTGGGCTTTTGCCCATGCAATTTTTGGTACGCGCGCAGTGTGCTGTGGGGCCCACCTGTGTGCCCCAGTTCTAGGGGTTCAAACCCCTTATTGATGCAGAAATTTGACGGCTCAGTTTTTGCGAAAAACTAGCCATGGGATGAACTTTGGGTGATCAATTGGAGGGTCAAACGAACTCCGATTGACGAACCGTTTTTTCCTACGTGTTCATCGTTGAACACCCTTCGTATTGATAGGTTGTATCAATCATGAAGCTCAACGGTGAGGGAGTTAAAATTCAAGGAAGTTTAGCCTTTGTGAAAGGCAAACTAAATTGAATCTATTAACTACAAATTTAGTCCCACATCGAATTTTGAGTAAAGGAGAGCAGTCAACCGCCTATATAAATAGGGGTCTGCTCCCTTCCTCAAAACTCGTCCCAAGCTCTAGATCTGATCGGCTCTCGTAAATGTTGGAGCACGCACGGATCTAGGCTTAAATTAATATTCTTCTATCTCCTATATTTCTGACATACCCTTGAGGGCGCTAGCAAAGCCGCAAAGGAGTTCAGATTCTGATCCGAAATCTAGGCGAAGATTTCACTCGCGTGAAACTTTCTTCGGCGCGTGGTTGGATCGGTGACACGGGGATTGATCGCCTCGGGATGCGGAGTGGTTCAAGGAGCGGTTCGGGGAGCGGTTCAAGGAGCGGCTCGACATGGAACGGGAGCGGCTCGGAAGACGGTGCCGAACATCTCGCCTATCCCAGGGTTTGAGATTCCGGGTATGTGTTTGATTAGCATTAGTTAAATTTAACCGCAGTATGTTAGATCCTTCTTGGGATGGTCAGATCCATCCCAAGTTGGCATAGATCTTGGCTAAGGGTTTTGTACCTAATGGCTAAGTTAAAATTGTTTTAACTGCATGTTAATTAGATTAACTAGATGTTTCTTCCGCTGCGAATTCTTTTTCTGTCTATTTTCGTCCGACTTAGGACGGGAATAGAGTTTATGTGCCCTAAGGGTCCCAGAAAACCCTACACGAGTAAGAGGTAAGCTTGTGGGATTTTGATCACTCCATATTTTATACCTTTTTCTGCATGTTTTCATGTCGTTTTGATCGCCCATATCATGTTTTTCATGATTATTCGACGATATCGCGTTGCTTTTCACTATTTCTTATTTTTGTCGTATTTCAGGAGATATGGAGCGATTTGAAGCGAAAATGAGATCAAAGGAGTTTCACGCACTCCAGAGTGTCCCCCACGGCTTATTGGAGGAGTTATCAACGATAGAGGATGAGCGGAAGAAGAAGGAATTCCATAGGATCGAAGAGGAGGCGAAAAGGAGAAGAAAGGAGCCAAGATACAGCCCACTCGGCCGAGTAGACTACTCACTCGCCCGAGTCATAAGCTATACTCGGCCGAGTAAAACGGATACGCACAGCAAATTTTCAACGTTTACTCAGTCGAGCAAAGAAGTCTACTCGGCCGAGTGAGAAAGCTCACTCGCCCGAGTGGTACAGAGAATTCGTCCAGAGAAGCTGCCAAGTTACTGGAATTTCTTAGGAAGCCCACTCGGCCGAGCATGATTGCTCACTCGGTCGAGTGAAGAAGTCCACTCGGCCGAGTCAGCCAGAGAGACAGACCCCTGAGAACCCAGAAGTTACTGTTATTTTACGGGGTTTGTCACTCGGCTGAGTGACATGAGCCACTCGGCCGAGTGACCCTCTCCGACTGCTACGCGGATTTGAATTTCTGCGCTGCGTAGGGGCAGTTTTGTCACGATTTTTTTGGACGATTTTGGCTTGTATTTAACCTAGTTTTTACCCTAGTTTTAGGAGAGACTTGAACTATTTTTAGAGATTTCTATTAGGTTTTTGACGGCTATTCTTTTGTGAAATCTCAGCTGGAGATCATTGGCGACATTATTGGTTTGTTCTTTCTTGTTAAAAAACTCATTTTTATGAATTTTTTTTTCTTTGCAATGAATTGTGCTATGATTCCATCTATTATTTCTGAGATTTTCATGATGATTAGTGAGTAGTTCCGTCGTTCTAGGGCATGATGATGAACCCTATGGATCCGATCTTTGAATTGTGATGAATTTAATGATTTGTTGCTAGAATTGATAATGGTTAGGTTGTGATCGATTTATTACGAGTAGCTAGGAATTCATATCGATTGGGATTTACTAGAGATTGGATCCCAATTGATAGGAAGGCCTTGATATTCGATTTAGGCTTATAATTAAGATCAGCTAGATTTGGTTTGCAAGTGATTGGACCAAAGCTAGGATTTTTATTATGAATCTATACTAATATTCGTTTGCAAGACATTGGACGAATACGAAATATCATAACCTAGATCATGGCTCGAGTTTACACGAGAGTGGACTCGAGATGCGATTGGACAATGATGTCGATCTTCACGCTAGCGGCTTAGGGTAGAGTTTGCACGAGAGTGGGCTCTATTTGAGGTTTGCTATAGACCGGCAATAGCGCGAGGACGTGAGCATGGTTCTACATTAAGTTATGACTAGTTCACCTATATTCAAGCTTAGCAACAATGAAATCTACGATTCACAAGGATGAGAGACGGTCCGTAGTGGGGATTTCCTATCCCTAGACGCTTTTATTATATTGATATTTTCTTGCTATTTGAACGATTATGACAACAACATCAAAACTATTCTATTTCTCTTGATATCTAGGTAACCAAAGAAGGATATTGTCATTTGTCCTCCCTGAGTTCATACCCGCTCGCCACTACACCGTGCACTTGCGGTAAGACTACAAGTCATTTTCCGGGTGTATATCCGGGCGCGATCACCTAGCAATGGAACGAATGCCAAGTGCTAAATGTATCCCAAATGCGAACCCCCTGCACTTTACGCAAGTGTACGGTGTCAAGTAATAGTATAAAAGATATCGATCCCACAGGAAAGGTATGAATGTTATTATCTTGGGTTATTTTTATATTTCAGAATATATGTAGCATTCGGTTTCGAAAGGTTGTTTGTTTGGATTGTGAACAATTAATAAAGATTAAGGCTTTAAGACTCACAACTAGGATCGTCAGACATCGATGCTTGGTTTGGAATCTTACATTGCATTGGTTTTATAGGAATTATCACATCCAAGATGTGGAATTCACGGTTCTAAGCATCGTGAATCTAACGTATCTCATTAACCCATAAGCACACACGACACGTGCATTAAGAATCGACAATATTCACGCCACTCACGTGGACGGAATGATTTTAGCTCACGCCACTCTCGTGGGTTAGACTTCGATGTATTTTGGTGGCTCTCATTGACACAATGGCTGTAGCCATCAATTAGCAATATAGTTCGTCGGTGGATCCCATCAAGACACGAGCCGTGCATGGTCACGAGTCCCAATTGAATCCACTAACTCCCTAATTAAGCCTATATGATACTCCTTAAGCCAATCGATTCCACCGACCGTGGGCACGATCTCTGTACGAGTTCTCCTACAAACTTTGCAAGATCAACCAAAATACTTCCCTTTTATTCAAACACAACCTAAAATCCTAACTTTGCATCTCAATCCTAAAATCCATGGGCTAATCCATTAGCCCAAGATAGAACTACTCACGCATCATAGAAATAACAACAAAATATTCAATAGACGGAATAGAATTCATCACGGGAATGGAAAACATCAAAAAGCAATATAAAGTGTAGAGAATCGTTACCAACATGTCGAGAAGCAATAGCAATCCAAAGAGAATTAAGAAGACAAGATTCCTTGTGCAATACAATAGTAAAATTCCAATATTTGCTTCATACAAAATAGCGACGGAACACGTTCTCAAAAACCTAATTAAATCTAAACTAAGAGTTTCTCTATAGTTCTGCCCTGAAAATAAAGCTAAAAACGTCCTTAAATACATAGGGGAAAGATCCCAAAAAATCTCAGAAAATCTGGGATCTTGGGCACATAAACTAGGCTGGTCACGTCGGCTACTCGACCGAGTAGAGGAGCCTGCTCGGTCGAGTTAGCTACAGGCTCCCCTTCCTGCTGCTTTTGTGCTTGGCAGATACGGGCTACTCGATCGAGTAGCCCCCCTACTCGGTCGAGCTACAGTAGATCCAAAATTCCTACAAAACGTCGCTCTGTTTCTTTTCGACTCGGGTCGAGCAGGTGAGCAGCTCGGTCGAGTTGCTTTGCTGCTCGGTCGAGCTGGGATGCATTGGTGAGAAGCTTGAAATCTTCATATTTTTGGATCGACTCAGGTCGAGTCGACTGTCTGCTCGGTCGAGTAGGTCAGAGCTGTTTCATGTGCAATTTCAACGTATCAGCTCGGCCGAGTAGCTGATTCTACTCATTCGAGTCACTTGGGAAACTGATCTGAATCTTCCCATTTCTCGTTCTCTCCACCTCCTCTCCTCCAATCTTTGTCCATTCCTCGGCGAACTCTCATGGAGCCTGCCAATGATGTCTCTGACGTGCCAGATGTGTCCGTGTTCCAAAATAGCTCCAATTTGCTCCAAAACTCCTTAAAATCCAAAAAGCAATACAAAACTCGAATATGGCGTTAGAAGCACGATAATGTATGAAAACATGGAGTTTGGGGGTGGAAATGAAATGAAATGATGCGGTAAAAACATGTAAAATATGGACACATCATTGCACGACTTGGAGCTTTGGGGCATGATTAGGTGAGTGACTTCTTGAGATTTCTTTGTGAAATTCATCGTAATCTTTTTCTTGTTATCTCTATTTTCTTGTTGAGAGATTTTGAGGAGAGCTTTTGTTTTTCTTCTCTTTTAGTGAGATTTGAGATCTCCATTGGGTTTTGTGACAAGAGTTTGAACTCCATGCTTGGAGTTATTGATGCTCTCTTTTGTTCAAGAAGATAGAAGGAGTCGGAGTAATTCTCTACTATCATATTAGTTGAAAAAATCATCGAAAAGCTGGACGTAGTCACAGTTAGCACGCCTAACCAGGGTAAACTCTGCGTCGCTTGACTTGTTGATTTCATCTGTTTGTTACTTTTCGTATTACTATTTTGGTTAGATATTGTGCTATTATGTTGTATATCTGAAAGATCATGGCGTAGTGATTTTGACAGAATATTGCATATCCTAAAATCATAATCATCTCCTCTTGTTCATATAATCCATGGAATCATGCTCTCTTATCTACATTTTCGTTAATTCGAATTTGTAAGCATATGATTTTATTTTGGCACAATTTCACTTCCAAAAGAATTATAAATGTCTACTATATTTTTAGGGATTTTTCTGGATTTTTCAAGGGCCCCGAATGGGACTAAATCAACTCAACAAGGAGTGGAAGTTGAGCCATGACAGCGACTGTCCTTTCAACGAAAGTCGCCTGCCTAGTTGGAAACCCGGTATGGAGCAGAAGGGAGTGCATAGTAGGCGACTGTAGAAGGATAGACAGGCCCTTGGGCAACCACACAGGTGCCTGCCCAGACAACAATAGTCGCCTACCTTAGAAGAGCTGGAGCTAGAAAAGGTGGGGCGCAATGACATGCGCCAAGAGTATTGACATTCGACTGGAGATCGTACATGCGCATGTCGTTTCAGTAGCAGTCACCTATTTTTCCAGATGTTTGGAGGACCAGAAGAGCCAACTTATTGTTTTAATTTAACACTTCTGCAGTAGGCGCTTGAAGCACAAAAGACAGGCGCTAGTGGATCTCACATGCGCCTGTAATCTTCAAGACAGTCGCCTACCTAGAGATCCTTCAGAATTTGGAAGCTACGCAACCTACCAATCAGGTGACTGTCCGACCATTAACAGTCACATGTCGTCAGGTGCCTGAAGATTGGCCGGCAGTCGCCGATCGGGGTTTTTCGCCCAGATTCTGGGTTGCGAGAAATGTTTTTTTCTTAACCTGATTTCTCCCCATGTGTTGTGGGCATTTGGATGAGATTATGGATGGATGAGATGAAACCCCTAAGGGGTATAAAACACTACTATTCATATGTAATTACATATAGCTTAATCTTTTACTATTTTAGCTCATCTTCTTCCTCAAGAAGGAGATTAGGGTTTTGGAGAGTTTTGAGTTTCTTGATCTCGTTTTTTGTTGTTGCTATGATTGATTGGTGATTGAGGAAGCTTGTATTTGGTGAAAAATCTCCAACTCTCTTACTAATACACATTTGCTTTCAGTTCTTGTATTGAATGTCTATTTCTATGAATGCTTATTCTATTCTTAATATTTTAGGCTAAATTCATTGTGTGGGTGTTGTGGATTTATGTAGGATGTTTAGATTGCATTGCCAATGTTAATTTCCAGGACCCCTTGTTAATCCATGTTGTTGGGTGAAATAAGCTTGTGTTTAGTTGGATTTGATACTATCCATGTAGGAGCCGAAGAACGGTGGTGCTTCGTAATTGTTGCACATATGTATCTAGTGAGTATTGCATATCTTGAAATGAATGCATGACCCTTCAATCCACATTTCATAGTTTAGAATTGTAATTCACCCAATAACCCAAATTGTTAATTGGGTTGTAACCTGTTTATCAAATCGTGCATTACATGAAAGGGGCCGCAGAACGGTGGTTGTTTGATGCACAACACAACCAACATGCACTACTCTCACATACCTTGAAATGGGTGTGAGAGTTGATTCATGAGCTTTAATTAGGAGAAGAACACACTTAGCAATTACCTTTGGTGCACCCCATGGGTGCTTAATTGATTTATTTTCCGATCGTCATACCTTGACATGGGTGAGTGACCACGTTATCATTGAAATAACATTTAGCATAGCAATCGAGTACTCCTATTGATATCCTAAACACCCACACTCTTTCTTTTCCTTACATCCAAATCTTAGGTTACCCTAACTCTAGGATACTTAGATAATCACATATTCAAACAATCATTCACCCTCAAAAGGTGGTTAGAACCCTCGTCCATTCTTTACATGCTCTGACTATTTGTGTGAATTAGCAGATTAGTTCCGTCTTTGTGGATACGATCCAGTTTTTACCGGGTATATTATTTTCCGACCTCGTACACTTGCGTGTATCACCTTTCAGGACCAGTCAAGCAAATTAATGCCATTGCAGGTGACGTCGTATCTTCATTCCACACTTTAGTTTTTGTCATGCAAATTTGGTGAGATCTTTTCATTCTCTTGTTTATATTCATTGTGGATATCCGTATATATTTTTCAATTCATATAATCCTTAAAACAATAAAAAATAGATTAAATTTTTATTGTTTTGGCTTGAGCTTAATTTTCTAATTTATGTGGTTAAGGACTCCTCGACCACATAGACCAGTAAGAAACAAAGACATGGCCGATAATAATACCAACACCAACGGTAATGACAACACCAATCATAGTGAGGAGGATCATGTTAGATCTGGATCCTAGCCTAGAGGGGGATGAATAGACTTATAAAAATAATTCGTGCAACCCATGAATAGCACATGCAGTTATAACAGCAACAGGGTAAATAAAAAGTAGACACAGAGTACACAGCAGATTTACCCTAGTTCGGTCGACCCTTCGACCTACTCCAGCCCCCAAAGCAGATACTAGTATTGAATAGCGCAATAGGTACAAAACCACAAGTTAGAGCACGCTCAGAACACCCTCTACGTCTCTACACTCGCCAGGCTCTCAGTACCCCACTCACTGTGATTTCTCTCACTATCAATCCTAGTAACGCTTTCTACCAGCTAGTCCCAAACTAGCTGGGTCCCACTTGTCTAGTCCCAACTAGACAAGTCTCAAAATAGTCACAAAAGATGGTAAAGTTTCCCCTACGCGGATCTAACACAACAACACAAAATAATAATAAATAGAGTTTAGGAATCTCAGTTTGTGTAGCAGCGATGTCCTCATCAATCAGCACGGGTCAGATCTCGTCTAATGTAGATCTTGATGTCTCCTCTCTCTTCGCAACTCAAATTGCGACTAGCTTCTCCAGTTGAATATTGCGGTAAGGCTTTCTTCACAATTTTGCGAACGGGCACATGATGATTGCAGTCTAGTATTGTGGCACCCTTAGTTAAATTGTTTGGTCAACAATGTGGGCCTCTTTCTCTTTGATGGCCTGTAAGAAAACAATAAACAAAGGGAAAACACCAATCAGAATACTATGAAGAGAAACTATACCCTTATATCTGCAAACAAAAACAAGTAGGTGGAGAAACAGAGTTGCGACAGCTAGATGATCTCCCCAACAATTCGGCAGGGTTGGTCCCCTATATGTTGTGGCTATTCACAGGGGATTTTGTGAGCTGCTCTTCAATAGGTTGGGATCTTGAACAAAAAATATCGGTAGCTCCTTTGATGGCAGGCCTTGGTGGGATTTGCCGAACTTAATTTTTTGATGCTGAAAAAAGAAATCAAACGGCGTAAAGCACAAAGCTCCCTCAAAATAATCTTGTGCGCTCAACAAACCAAGGTCGGCCCCCTTTATTGATTAGCCCTGTGTTTCAATTATTTTGCAAAGGGTAGAAGGGATGATTCGGCTGCTTCCTCTTTAAAATAACTCACGGTTCCCTCTACATGTTGTGAAAGAACCAATATTGTGCTGGGATATTTTCCAATACACAACTTGATATTTGTGTGTTCTTCAATGAATTCTTCAATGAATATCTCCACTCACGACACTATTAAAACAAAGACAAAGTTTTTTTTATATTTGTATGCAAAAAGAGTGGGTGACGAACAAACAAATCTGTGCTTCTTGGCTCTTGAAAAAAAATGGAGAGAAGAAAATAGGCCCCCGTTTTCTTTTCGTTTTCTCCAAAAAAAACAAGCCGCACGAGCAGAGCTTTTATAATTTTTTTGGCTTGTAGGGTTTCGGCTCCTGGAGAATTGAAGGAGAACTTCTTTTTCTTGGGGCTCTTTTGATTTATATATATAAGATGTGGCGGCTATGTTTTGGCTGCTAATTGAATTAAGGGTTCAATTGTTTCGCCCTGTACTGGATTTTTCGGATGTTGTTCAATTGTTTCGGCCTGTACTGGATTTTTCGTTATAAAGCATTGCTGCTAACAAGAAAAAGAAAGGCCAGGCCCAAAGAGAATTCGGAAGGATGTTCTTGGGATATTTTTGAGTTTTTTTTTAATAAGAGCCTGGTCAAAGAAAGTCTGTTCAAATGAAGAATAACAAACAAGATTCTCCTAATTTCTCCTTTGCACAATGACCAAGTGTCTCCGTGAATTAATCACAAGTTCACAGTTCCTGAAACACTTAGCACACACGTTAAAAATGTTCGCACACGTTTGTCATCATCAAACCAAAGATCCTAGATCGTTGCATCCAACAGATCACTCTCAACATAAGGGTGATCGAAGTTTGAGATATGTGTTGAGGCCGAGTAGGTCTGCTACTGGCTCATGCATTGTGCTCCCAGCCGATGCGAATTCCTTTAGCCTAATGTTGAGTAATGGACTTCTCCATACTTGGTGTTAATGATGAGCAAACATAAATACTTGTGACTAATCCCCTATTTGCAGTTAATCCATTGCCTAAGCATGTCATGAAAATCAATTAGCAATGGATGCCACTCAAAGATCAATGAAAGCATGAAAAATGGATTGGATGATTAAAGATGGTTTATTGAAGCTCCGAGAAGACTTCAAGCTCATACTTTGGATAGAAGAAAGACTTCTACAAAATGTAATATTTTTGTTCTCTTCTAGTATATAGCTTAGAAGTAGAACTATGTTGGAGCACACATATCGTCATTTCTATCCCAGGAAATCATTAGATCATATTTCCTTAGACTCCTATTCACATTTCTGAAGAATGTGCATTTTTTGATTTCATCTCCTGTCTCAAAACAGTCGACTGTGATTTGTTCTACAGTCGCCTGTTATGCACATAATTAATCAATTGATTTTTGGGCCGTTTAAGCTTTAACTCCTTTAGGCGACTGTTGTACAAAATACAGGCATCTGCTGTATAAAATACATGCGCCTTTCCAAGCTATTGACGCCAGTGATTTGTTAAACAGTCGCCTGCCTATCTTTAACCCAATGGTCACTTTCATTTTTATCAGGCCAGTCGGCTGATGTTGTATTGACAGTCGCTTGTCCAAGGCACAGTCGACTGTCAATGCTTCAACAGTCATCTGCCTATGATATCTCTGCAGACTCTTCTCTCTGGAAAGTTTCAGGTTTCCGTGACAGTCGAATGATGTTGGTTTCACATTCACCTGCCCAAGGCACAGGCGCCTGTGTGTTCCACATAAGTCGAGTGTCGTGTCTTCCCAAATCTTTCGGGGATTTTCTCAGCTTACCCATACTGCGGCCAGTCGCCTATTAGTTTTACGAACGCATGTCTTCTCTTCATCAGTCGACCGTCCTACAAAGTAAGTTATCGTTTGAAATCTCACCTACCCCTCTGACACAGTGTAACAGTCGAATGTGTTTTCTTCAACTGTCGACTGTCGACTACGTAAATTCTATCCGTTGGCTTTTTCTCCATGGATTGCAAAGGGGTTTTGGGGATTCTGTTTGGGGGTTTTGGGGAACCTATAAAGATAGCTTCTACTGTTCCATTGAGGAGTTACTCAA
Source organism: Scilla litardierei (assembly GCA_030789695.1). Lineage (NCBI taxonomy): Eukaryota > Viridiplantae > Streptophyta > Magnoliopsida > Asparagales > Asparagaceae > Scilla > Scilla litardierei. The sequence continues at coordinate 256,386,162 of CM061142.1, read as the reverse complement.
GAAACTCATCTTCTTGATCAACTCTTGAAAACCCCTAACTTTCACTCTCTAGTTTTTCAAAGCTCACAAAACCAAAAGCCCAAGAATTCCAATATTATTCTCTCTTGCTCTCCAACCTAGAATCAAAGTGATATCCTCTAGCCATTTGGTGGTGATAAGAGAACGTGCTTTTCTCTCTTTCAAAAGAGACTTCAACACAAAATACACTTGCTCCTTCAAGTTCTACTTCAAGGCATAGGTGATTGTAAGTGTTGCTATTTCATTATTTCATATCTTTCGATATTAGTTTAACTCTCAGGTTGTGAGAGTGGTTTGCTTGCTCCCAAGTTGTGGGAGTCAAGGACATCGTTTGTATTTCGATTTCACTTGTAGGGTTGCTACAAGTGGGTTTAAAGGAAACCTCAAGTTAGGGTTCTAACTTAAGTATCCTGTGGTATCCAAGTGGAAGGGACGTATGATTATCAGAATCAATTCGGGAGTTGACTTGGGTAATCTGAAACCTTGAAACATCCTTGTGTTATTCAATTTGGGTTTATTTACATTCCGCATTAATTGTTGGTTAGGAATTTAAATTTTTATAACTATCGTTTTAAATAGTATAAACAATATTCAACCCCCCCTTCTAGTGTTTTCCTCATAGCAAAGGTCCTTATAATTGGTATCAGAGCATTGGTTTATAGCTATGACATCCAACAACAACAATGTTCCTCTACAAACTTCGTACAACAATCACGACCGTGATGGTGCGTCTACCGTCTTCGAAGGACAATCAACGGTTCGTCCTCCATGTTTCAATGGTACGAATTTTGACTATTGGAAATGCCAGATGGAGACGTTTCTTAGGAGTGCTTCTCTTTGGAGAACCCTCCATAAGGAATACGTTGAACCATCCGAAGAGGATTTTGACAAATGGACTCTCTCCGAGAAGTCTGTCGAAGTGAACAACACCTAGGCAATGAATGCTCTTCATTGTGCATTGGATCCAGATGAGTTCAATTAGATATGCACATGTAAGAGTGCATATCAAATATGGAACCATCTAATCATTACCCACGAGGAAACGAACAAGGTAAAGTTGTCTAAATTATATGTTGCAATACAAAACTTCGATATGATTCAAATTCAGGATAATGAGAGCATTGCAACGATGTACAGATGTTTCATCGACATCACCAATGAACTTGAAGCTCTTGGACAAGTCTATGCCCAAGAAGAAAAGGTGAGAAAGATAATCATGGGAATGACCTTGAAATGGAAAAGAAGAGCAATCTCCATTAAGGAGGTCAATGACATGACGAACTACACCGTGGTGAATCTCATCGGTACTCTCATGTCTTACAAAGTAAGAAGGTAGAACCGATTGAAGATTAGAGCAATGATGAACCCAACAGAGGCCAAGAAGAAAGCGTTAGCATTCAAGGCTAAAGAAATGGCACAAATGGCGAAGAAGTTCCAACGCTTCTTACGCAAAGGTAAATTTCCTTCCAAAAATTAATTTGATTCCACTAACAATACATCATCTCTTTGTTTTAAGTATAACAAGCTGGAGCACATCAAGAAGGATTACCCAATGCTTAGAAACAAAGAAAAGTGGAAAGCTCCAAAATACCACAGGTCCGACAAGTACAAGAAAGATAAGAAGAAAGGACTTGTTGGGACATTCGATGATTCAAGTGGAGATTCCTCAAGAGAATCCGGGGATGAAAAGGGTGAGAGTGCCCATATGTGTTTCATAGCTTGAGAAGACCCACTCTTCGATGAGAGTGATAGTGACATCGATGAACCCGAGGTAACCATGGATGAACTTCGTATTGCTAACGAAGAATTATTTTCTAAGTATCAATCTCTTATGCTTAGATATACTGTATTAAAGAAATCTAATATTAGCAAATCATCCATGCCATGCATTATCAACAATGTCACCATTGTTGATATACTTACACTTGAGAAAGCCAATTTGGTTTCTCAAAATGACATCTTGAGAAATGAGATGAATTCCTTAAAATCTAAACTAGTTCAAACTTATCCTAAAGATAGTATTGATCTAGCTTCACATAACAAGCAAATTGGGTATTGAGAATGATTCTCTTAAAACCCAAGTGCACGAGCTTAAAACACGTGTGTCCAATTTGGATACCAATATTACTTCTCTTAACGAGAAATATGAGCTCATGTCCTCCCAAGTTAAGAGATTTAACAAAGGAAAAGGGCAATTGGATAAATTGCTTGCAAACCAATTTCCGATCATACATAATGTTGGACTTGGTTATGTGGAAGCAAATGCATCCAACTCTCATACCTCCAATAGTGGTATAACTATAGATTTTGTGAGGCCATCCTCCGGTGCATCCGCAAGTGGTGTCCAAAACACTATTGGTAGCGAACCTACCAAGAAGGCCACCACTTCACAATCTCTTCCTTTAGGCAAGAAACCCACTAAGGGTGGACACCATAAGGAAGGTCATGCATATATGTACACCAACTTTCATTCAAGTAGGAAATCTCCTTCTTCACATGTGGACAATAATGACATTTTTTATGCTCCACACCCACAGACACGTATAAACCCACACATGAGAAATACTCATGCACGTGCCCGTACACGTTCCTATGTTCATACACATCATTCTTCCATATATGCTCATCCACCTCATGTTATGCATGCTCCATATGTTGCATATAACATGCATGCTCCTATGTTTTCATACAACCTATATATGTCCAATGCTTATCCACCTCCATCTTCCAATGCTAAAACTCATGCTCCTAAGAAGCACGCACCACATAGAACTCAATCGAATGTGCATGTAACTAGGAAAAGGACACCCAAAACATACACAATTTGGGGTTTTAAGAACACTAGCATAATTGATATGAATGCTTATGTTGACTCCTATTTTAGTGATGTAATAAATAGTGGTAATTATGTTGGGAAGCAAAAGTCCACTTGGACTTGGCTTCCAAAAGGGTTAATCCTCTTGGACTCAACAAAGCTTGGGTAGCATGAGCATATGGTATATTACGTAGGTACCCAAGAAAAAGAAAGAGATCAATAAAAGTCGTATTAGCTCTAAAAAGAAAGGATGGATACTCGATAGTGGTTGCTCCAAACACATGACGGGAGATACCACATTTCTGTCCGAAGTGATTAGCATCAATGATGGTGCAACGGTCACTTTTGGAGGTAATCAAAAGGGAACCATCATTGGAGTAGGCAAAGTCGGTAATCCTTCCAACCCACTTATTACAAATGTCTATTTAGTTAGTGGTTTATGTCATAACCTTATCTCCATTAGTCAACTTTGTGACAAGGGTTACAAGTTTAACTTTGGAGAGGGTATGTGTAAAATTGTAGATATTGATTCACATATTCTATTAACCGATATTAGGCATAAAATCATTTATTATTTGAGCTTACCGAAAACCGTAGAACATTGCTTAGTTGCTAATACAAATGAACAACTATTATGGCATCGCCGTTTTGGTCATGTTTATTTTAAGTACATACATAAGTTAGCTAAGCATGATCTAGTAAAAGGTTTTTCGAAAATTGTTTTTAGTAAGAAAAACTTTTGTGATTCTTGTCAAAGAGGTAAACTAAGTAAATCATCTTTCAAACTTAAAGAAGGCATAACTTCTAGGAGGCCCTAGAATTACTTCATCTAGATTTATTTGGGCCAACTAGAACCGCCTCTTTAGGTAATGCTCATTATGGATTAGTTGTCGTTGACGACTTCTCTATATTTACTTGGGTTTCATTTTTAACCAATAAGAACGAAACTTTTGAAGAGATTACTATATTTACAAATAAGATTCAAAATTTCTTAGGATCCACCATTATCACTATTCGTAGTGATCATGGAGGAGAATTTGAGAATGAATCTTTCACCAAGTTTTGTGATGACAACGGGATTACTCACACCTTTTCTTTTCCTCGCGTACCACCACAAAATGGTGTTGTAGAGAGAAAGAATAGGACCCTAATAGAGTGTTCCCGTACCATGCTCCATGATAGTCATCATGGACTACAATTTTGGGCAGAGGCGGTGTACACTGCATGTTATGTGCTTAATAGGATCCTAGTGAGACCCCGAACGAACAAAACATGTTTTGAGTTATTTTATGATAAAAAGCCACAAGTTAAATATTTTCGATTTTTTGGTTCAAAATGTTTTATAAAGAACACTTTGGTAACTTAGATAAATTTGAGCCAAGATCCGATGAAAGAATTTTTGTTAGATATTCCACACGTAGCAAAGCCTACCGGATATACAACAAAACCTCTTCAACGATCGAGGAATCACTACAGTATCATTTAATGAAGATTTGTATATTCATCATATTATTGATGATAGTGTAGATGTTTTATGTGATTCCATTAGTAATGTTAAAATTAATGATTCTATTATTGAAACTAACAATACTAATGAAATTGTTTAAGATGTTCCAAGTGATGCGGGAAATCCCAAAGCTTATCCAACCATTCATAATCACCCACATGACCAAATTATTGGAGATATTGGTTTGGGTGTACGAACGAGGTCTAAAATTGATGAATTCTCTCACTATGCATTTATATCTACCATTGAGCTAAAGAACATCGAAGAAGCGTGTGAAGATAGCTCTTGGAAAGTTGCAATGGAAGAAGAGCTCATGCAATTTGAGAGAAATGAAGTTTGGAAGGTCATTCTCTTCCAAGTGGTCACCAAGTGATTATGGCTAAGTGGATTTTTAAGAATAAGACCAATGAGAACGAGGTCATCACAAGGAATAAAGCAAGGTTAGTAGCTCAAGGCTATCGGCAAGATGAATGTATTGATTTCGAAGAATCATTTTCCCTTGTAGTTAGATTAGTAGCTATTAGATTGCTTTTATCTTTTGCATCCCATAAAAATTTTAAGTTATTTCAAATGGATGTTAAAACTGCATTTTTAAATGGTATTGTTAATGAAGAATTTTATGTTTCTCAACCACCAGGTTTCATTCATGAAAAATTTCCAAACCATGTTTTCAAACTCAAAAAAGCGTTATATGGGTTGAGACAAGCTCATAGAGCTTGGTATGATCGACTCAAAATCTTTCTTTTGGATTTAAGTTTTAAAATCGGTGAAGTTGATTCAACTCTTTTCATTAAAGATTATGAAAATGACATCATGTTAATTCAAGTTTATGTAGATGATATAATATTTGGTTCTACTAACTTTAATCTTTGCCAAAAAATTTCTAAGTCTATGAAGGATGAATTCGAAATGAGCCTTATGGGTGAGCTCGACTACTTCCTTGGACTACAAATTTGACAAATGAATGATGGAACTTTCATACATCAAACAAAGTACACCGTGGAGCTTATCAAGCGATTCAGGATGGAATCGTCTTCTAGTAAAAGCACTGTCATGGGTACGACAACCCATCTACATAAGGATGAGAACAGGAAAGATGTAGACATTCGTCTATATCGAGGTATGATCGGTAGCTTATTTTACTTAACCGCTAGTCAGCCCGATATTATGTTCTCTGTATGTCTTTGTGCTAGATATCAAGCTAGACCTAAAGAGTCACACTTGATTGCGGTTAAACGAATCTTTCGTTACCTCAATCATTCATTAGATAATGGGTTACTTTACCCTAAGTCTAGCACATATGAGTTAATCTCATATAGTGATGCCAACTTGCCTGGTGCAAGTCCGATAGAAAGAGTACTAGTGGCACTTGCCATTTTCTAGGAAATTCCATGTTTCTTGGTTTTCCAAGAAACAGAACTCGGTATCACTGTCCACGACTAAAGTGGAATATATTGTCGTAGGTCTTGCATGTGCACAAGTTCTTTGGATGAGACACACACTTAAAGACTATGGTGACAATTGTGATACATAGCCTATCATGATTGATAACCAAAGTGTAATTTGTCTTTTCAAGAATCCGGTACATCACTCCCGTACCAAACACATAGATGTGAGACACCACTTTATTAATGATCATGTTGCTAAGAAGGACATCATCTTAGAGAAGATTGAAACCCAAAATAATTGCCGACATCTTCACTAAACCTCTTAAAGAAGATTCATTTGTGAGGTTGCATGGAGAATTAGGGATTATGGGTGAATCTGAATTATAGGAGTTCATACTTTCATGTTATATCGCGCTTGAACTCATATCATCATTTTACTTCTCTTGTTTTGATTAACTACATGTTTCTCATATATTTTTTAAGAGATGCATTTGAGATTTTGATGATTTCGATTGTTTGGCTTAATTTATGTGATTTGTATGTTAATCAACAAAATTTTGATATTGATTTATTGATTAGAGTTGTGTTATAGTATATGCGCTCGGTTGAGTTATCTTAATTCTCTGGATTTTAGCCTCACTGTGCATTTTTGGACCAGGACAGACGACTGCCATTCTTTCGACAGTTGCCTGCCCAAATCAGTTTTTCTTACTGCAGACTGAATTTTTCACACAGAAGACTGATGGACAATTCCAGTCGACTGTCTCGGTTGGTCATCAAGCGTCTGTCCTAATCTTGAGATGTCTCTGTTTTTTCAACATAATTTTTGATTCTCTGTCAGACGACTGTTGCATAAGTTACAGTCGACTGTCTCTCCGACAAGCGACTGTGAGTTACTCATTAGGCGACTGTTTGTCAACCCAAGCTGATATCTATCCTATCAACCAGTCGACTGATGATTGTACATCAGTCGACTATCAACTTCTGTGGCGGTTCGTTAACTCGGTCTGAACCGTTGACCTGACGATCCAACGGCCCAGATTCTTTTGACCCCAACTTATAATCTCGAGGGCATCGATTATTTCAGTTATTTCTCCCTCATTCGAGTCGACTTCCCTCGTCTTTTTCCTTCGAAATTCAACCGCTCTCTTCGAATTCCTCGTCGATTCGAAGATCCACCCATCGATCTCTCTTCCCAATCATCTGATTGAGAGTTTGGTTCTCTCTTCTCCATTGATCGTCCTGGTTTAGGTATGCTTTCTCCGTTGTCGTTCATTCATGCTTTATTTTTATCATCGTTTCTCTTGATTCGCACGATGGCTCCTCCCAAGACCAAAGGGAAAGCTGTTGTTCCTAGGCGACCTAGGAACCCTAAGCCTAGTGCTGCCAACTCCAAGAAACCATATAAAGCCCGCACCAAGCATCCAGAACCTGGTTTTCATGTATCTGGATTTATTATATTATATTATATGTTTTGGTGGATTTTCTCCTTATATGTGGTTTTCGTCTCCGTAACTTTCTTTTTCGATCGTTTCGTCGTGTTTTCTCGTTTCTTCCTTAGGATCGTCGATTTCGGAGTAAGTCATTCGTGACGGGCTTCATATCGGTCATATCTTATTGTTAGATCAAGCCTAGGAGTCTTAGGAATCGATCCCGGAGCTTCGCGCTCCATTTCGGAACTTTTGGTGCACGTTAGCCGGTGTAAGAAGGGGAACCGACCGACTAGATGACGATTAAGTCGGTCGGCAAGCCTTCATGGACCGACTAGCATGCTCTCTAAGTTATTCTGGAGTTACTGTTTGTCGTTAGTCGGTCTAAGAACGTTGGTTGACCGACTAGGTTGCAAACTAGTCGGTCAGCAATGCTTCTTTAACCGACTAACTCAATTACTAATTTTTGGTATCAGTACTGTTCATTCTTAGTCGGTCTAAGTTCATCTTTCGACCGACTAGTTGTAAAACTAGTCGGTTAAGTTTTGTACTCAGACCGACTAATTCTTAGTTCTTCTGTACAGTCGAGTTACTGTTTACGCTTAGTCGGTCTGCGTTGGTCAACCGACCGACTAGTTCTCAAACTAGTCGGTCAACAGTTGTTCTTTGACCGACTAAGCAGTGCAGGAAACCCTAGTTTTGCCCTAGCCGCCACCGAACTCTATAAATACCCCTCCAAACGTTTTCTTCTTCTTCCTCACGACCTAAAACCCTAGTTTCTCCCCCATTGAGCCCCCTTCTACCTCAAACCCTTATTCCTTCATCCCAAGCCCAAAATCCATCATCTAAACCCTCCCTTAACACATTCTACCTCTCATCTTCCTCAAATCATCATCAAACCCCCAAAATCCCCCAAAACCCTATTTCTCCAAACTTCTCCAATCATTTCCAGATCTGAACCCTAGGTTCCCCCGAGCGTTTCTTCCGTCGCCGTGGTTGCTCGGCATCATTCCTCCGTTTCCTATACGGTAATACTCGATTCTTTAGTTTTAAGCATAACCCATTTGTGTTTTTGTGAAACCCTAATGAATAAATGTTGTTTTGATGGTTTTTTCTCCATAACAACGACTCCCTCGTAGATTAGCATCCGTGAGACGGACCCTCGTGATCGTCATCCTCGGTACTAGGCAAGTGAAACTTGCCACTTAGGGTTTAGGCCATGTTTTAGGCCATTTGCTTGTTGTAGGCGTAAAAGAGACTAGGCGACGAAATGATACTCGCCTAGGCGTAAATTTAGGAACTAGCTTGACAACAAAGCTAGATCCGACATTTATCATATTGCACAATTACCATGTCATGTTTAATTTCCATTAACGGTATGCAAATTAATTGTCATGTCATTGCATTCTTTAAGTGTTTCCGTGATTGCGTAGCGTCGCTACAATGCTTGTGTTCCTGGGCTCGTGTTCAAGAAGCGGGCCATGTGTTGGTTGATAGCCAATGCCTGAATTGCTTGTTTCCGGCTAGGTGCACCCCTACGCCAAATGCTTATGAATCGTGAACTAGAATGCGAGCTCCTGTGCGGGGCAACCCTGGCTCATTTACTGAGCTCGTGTGCGGGGACCCTGGCTCGTTTACATGTGGGTATTGGGGGTAAGAGTTAAGCAGCCAATCAACTGGGAGTCTGCCTGATCAGCAACTGCAGTGGTAAGGCGTAAACTCTGGGTTTTGGGGTAGTTGTTAAGCAGCCAATCAGCGTGAATGCCAAACCATTCAGCTGTAAGGCGTAAACATCTACAAACAACTTGAAACGTGATTTAGTGAATTGATTGAGATTGTTAGTAGCTTGGCTACTCTTGTCTTGTCCCTATAATTGTTCTCTTGTACTTATTGTCTCGCCATGTCTTGCTTGTGCACTCATGTTATAACTGCTATGTCATGCATACTATAACTGCTAGGTTGCTAGTTGCCTTACTTTCAGTTTCCTTGCCCAAGTCTTTTAGACTTGCTGATATGTGCCCATTTACTCTTTTGGGTGACACATGTTAGATCCTGAGCCTGAGTACCTTGTTGAGGACGAGGTGTTTGCTGACGCCGAGCCCGAGCTTGTGTTTGACGGGGAGTACGTGGACACTGGGGACCAGTCCTAGTGTCTTCGTTGTGTTTTCCCTTTTTTTTAGACTGCTATTTTGTTGTCGGTGCGTAGCACCTATACCTTGTTACGTTGTTGCTTTTGTCGGCCTTGTTCTGGGCCTTTAGACTCTTTCCTTTAGCCTGGTGGCTTTTCTGGATGTTGAACTTAATTTTCATGTTGGACAAATTATGAGATATGAGAATTTTATTTCTGTCTCTCCTTGTGTTATTATTGTTGTTCCGTTTGTGGTTACAGGGACCTGCTTATGTTTTATTGAAGCTTATCGGGTTTGGGGCTTCACAGCTCCACTCTCGTGCGGACCTTTCCACGTCTCGCCTCCATTTTAGGGAAGCGGGGCGTGACAGGTTTTGTTGGTGGCCCATGCAGGTCCTCTTCTGTAACTAAGATTATCGGAATAACGATAATAATATTTGAATGTCCAATAAACTAAGTTCGATGTCCGAGTCATAAGCTATGAGTCTAATCTGCTTCGTTTTCTGTGTCATTAGATGGCAGGAAGGCGATTCACCCGTGGTGGGGGTAGTGGTGCGCTCCCTCATGATGAGGAGCCTGAGCGGGAACCTACCAACGGTGAGATGATGTGGATGATGCTTCAGATGATGCAAGTGCAGCAGGGCGTGCTCCTGCAAGTCCAGAATGCTCCACTTGCTCGAGCTGCCCGGGCACTTCCGGATGTCCCTCGCTCCGAGCCGGGAGCGAAGCAATTTCGGGAGCTGGGTCCTGCATATTTTGATGGGTCTGAGGGTCCTCTGGCTGCCGATGAGTGGATTCGGAACATTGAGGATAACTTGAAGATGGCCAAGATCACCCCGGCTGGATGGGTTGATTTGGCGAAGAGGCAACTTAAGGATAATGCTCGGAACTGGTGGGATGCGGAAGAGAAGATGCTGGTGGAGCCGATAGCTTGGACTACCTTTAAGTCCAGGTTTGATGAGGAGTTCTTCCCGAAGGCTGCTCGGAAGGAGATGCTGCAGCGTTTCATTGATCTGAAGCAAGGGAGCTTGACGGTGGACCTATACCACCAAGAGTTCACCAGGCTGAGTCGGTTCGCGCCAAAGATGGTGCAGGATGCTGCTGAGAGGGCTCAGAGGTTCATGCAGGGACTTGCTTTGGAGCTCCAGAGTTTTGTGTCTTCCTCTGATCTGGACTCTTATCAGAAGGTTCTGGTCACTGCGAGGAGGCAGGAGCTGAACCTGAGTCAGAGGAGAGGACATGTTTCTGGTGCTGGGAGGAGGCCTATGGAGTAGGCCAGGGCGGTGGTTAGGCCTGGTTTCAAGCCTAATCAGACAGCTCAGTTTAAGAGGCCAGGAGGGCCTGTTCTGAAGACTTGCCATTTCTGCGGCAAGCCTGGCCACATCAAGGATCAGTGTAGGAAGTTTCTGGGCCAGTGTTTGGTTTGTGGTGATGCTTCCCATGTCGCGAAGGATTGTCGGCATGCGAATCAGCTGCGGAGAGCACCTGTTGCAGCACAGCCGTTGCAGCAGCGAGCGTCTGTTCCTGCTGGACGTGGAGCAGCTCTTGTTCCACAGAGGCAGGCTTTTCAGCAGGCTATTCCGCCGAGGAGGCAGGCTTTTCTGATGACCGCTGTGGAGAGCGAGGCTGTGGATGAGGTTATCGCAGGTAATCCTCAATCTAGCTGTTACTTTCCTAGCTGGTTTTGATTGTTAGATTGTGTTGTTTGCTTGAACATGATTGTTTGCTAGACTAGGGTTTGATTGTTAATTGCTTGTTAGGTGTGGTTTTGGTGTGCACATTTCCTGCACGAGTCCTCTTTGACTCTGATGCATCGATGTGCATTATTTCTCGGAGCTTCGTGGAGAAGCATTCCTTGTCGACGTCCCCTCTTCCCAAGAGTTGGAATATCGTTACAGGGAATGGCGTGGTCTCGGTGCATCGTGGTTGCAATTCTTGCTCGTTGATGGTCTGTGGACATGAGCTTTTCGCTGATTTCATTGTCCACGACATCATCAACTATGATGCAGTTCTTGGGATGGACTGGCTTGCGAGCTTCTATGCTACGATCGACTGTCGGAGGAAGAAGGTGGTGTTCGAGATTCTCAGACATCCAGTATTTGAGTTCAGCCGTGGTAGCAGTTAGCTTGGTCCTGTCAGATTTTGGGCCAGACCGGTGGAGGTCGTGGCTATGCAGATGGAGTTGGAGTGGCCAGCTGTGGTGCGTGATTTTGATGACGTCTTCCCCGAGGAGATGTCTGGTTTGCCACCTGATCGAGCTCTAGAATTTTCTATTGATCTTGTTCCGGGAGCGCAGCCGATTTCGAAGGCGCCGTATCGTATGGCACCCGCTGAGTTGGAGGAATTGCGGATGCAGCTGGATGAGCTTTTGCAGAAGGGTTATATCAATCCTAGTGTGTCCCCGTGGGGAGCACCGGTGCTGCTGGTGAAGAAGAAGGATGGTTCGCGTCGCATGTGCGTGGACTAACCGGAGTTGAATGCGGTGACCATCAAGAATAAATACCCGTTGCCTCGCATCGATGATATTTTTGATCAGCTTGGAGGTTCGAGGGTGTTTTCTAAATTAGATTTGAGGAGTGGTTACCATCAGTTGAAGGTGAAGAAGGGAGATGTTCCGAAGACAGCGTTCAGGACGAAGTATAGACACTACGAGTTTGTGGCTATGCCTTTCGGCGTAACCAATGCACCCGCAGTTTTCATGAATCTGATGAACTTGATTTTCTACGACTTTTTGGATAAGTTTGTCGTTATCTTTATTGACGACATTCTGATCTATTCGAAGTCGGAGGAAGATCATGCCTCACACTTAAGGACGGTGTTGGAGATTTTGAGGAAGCATCGGTTGTATGCTAAATTTTCGAAGTGTGAGTTTTGGCTGGACAGAGTTGCTTTTCTCAGGCATGTGGTGACTGGAGATGGTATTTCAGTGGATCCCGAGAAGATTAGGGCCATCAGAGAGTGGCCTGTTCCGTCGTCTGCGTCTGAGATTCGGAGTTTCCTTGGGCTTGCTGGTTACGATCGGCGTTTCATTAAGGACTTTTCCCGTATTGCTGAGCCGATGACCAGGTTGACGCGAATGGATGTACCTTTTGTTTGGTCGGGTGATTGCGAGAGTGCTTTTGGTGTTCTGAGGGAGAGTTTGACGACTGCCCCTATTCTTGTTGTGCCTGATCGCAGCAGTGGATTTGAGATCTTTTGCGATGCTTCTGGCAAGAGTCTCGGTTGTGTGTTGCATCAGCACGGGCATGTTGTGGCGTATGCGTCTCGTCAGCTTAAGGTTCATGAGAAAAATTACCCGACGCATGATTTGGAGTTGGCTGCTGTTGTGTTTGCTCTTAAGATTTGGAGGCACTTCCTGCTGAGTGAGAAAGTGAAGATTTTCACCGATCACAAAAGCTTGAAGTATATTTTTACTCAGAAGGAACTCAACATGCGACAGCGTCGATGGTTGGAGCTCATGGCAGATTATGAGATTGATTTGCAGTATCACCCTGGCAAGGTGAATGTTGTTCCTGATGCGCTGAGTAGGCTTCCAGCGGTGATGATTTTGACCTCGCAGTGGAGATTGCAGCAGGATTTTTGCGAGTCTGGTGTTGAGATTGTTCTTCCTGGGGAGGCTTCTTCGTTGATGTGTTTGCAGATACAGTCGACGATTGTGGATCGGATCAAGGCTGGCCAGGCTGAGGATCCGAAGCTGGTGAAGATTCGGGGGCAGGTGGAAGCCGGTCTGCGGACTGACTTTTTGATTCATGAGGATGGCTCACTGAGGTTTGGAGCCAGGTTGTGTGTGCCAGCTGGAGATATTAAAGAGGAGTTGATGGTGGAGGCACACAGTTCGCCGTATTTTGTGCATCCTGGTGGGACCAAGATGTACCAGGATCTTCGTCTGAATTTTTGGTGGCATGGTATGAAGAGGAGTGTGGCTCGTAGTGTAGCCAAGTGCTTGGTTTGTCAGCAAGTAAAGACGGAGCATCAGCGTACGGCCGGGTTGTTACAACCGCTTCCGATTCCGGAGTGGAAATGGCAACACATCACTATGGATTTCGTGACTGGACTACCTCGGAGTCCGAAGCAGAATGACGCGATTTGGGTGATCGTAGATCGATTGACCAAATCCGCGCACTTTATTCCATTCCGAGTGGGACAGTCCACTGAGGCGCTAGCAAGGAGATATATGGAGGTAAATTCTTTTACTCTCCGTTTTTATTTCCTTTTCCTAGTTGGATAGTGATGAAACATGAATCGTGCAGGAGATTGTGCGACTTCACGGAGTCCCCGTGATTGTGCGACTTCACGGTTCACATCTCAGTTCTGGCAGAGTTTGCAAAAGAGTTTGGGTACGCGTCTGAGTTTCAGCACGGCGTACCATCCGCAGACGGATGGCCAGTCCGAGAGGACGATTCAGATTTTGGAAGACATGCTGAGGGCGTGCATGTTGGATTTCAAGGGTTCGTGGGAGGACCATCTACACTTGGTAGAGTTTTCTTACAACAACATCTTCCAGGCGAGTATTGGCATGTCGCCTTTCGCCGCTCTTTAAGGGAGGAAATGTCGATCGCCATTGAGTTGGGATGACATTGGTGATCGGGAGTTGTTGGGACCTGAGATGATCGTGGAGGCCGTGGATATCGTCAGGAATATTCGGGAGAGGTTGAGGATTGCTCAGGACCGTTTTAAGCATTGGGCGGATGCTAAACGTCGTCCTTTGGAGTTTCAGCCGGGCGACCATGTGTTTCTGAGGATTTCCCCGAATCGTGGTGTGATTCGTTTTGGGAAGCGAGAGAAGTTGAGCTCGCGATACATTGGACCGTTTGACATTCTGGAGAAAGTTGGCGAGGTAGCTTATCGCTTAGCCTTGCCGCCATCTTTGGAGGGAGTTCACAATGTTTTCCATGTGTCGTAGCTTCGTCGATACATTAGCGATCCATCTCATGCTGTGGATTTCTCGGAGATTACCGTTTGCCCCGATATGACGTATGACCAGCATCCAGTGCAGATTCTGGACAGGCATCAGAAGTCACTTCGGAACAAGATTGTCAATCTTGTAAGGGTGATGTGGCGACACGGCTCGCCTGGAGAGTCTACTTGGTAGAATGAGGATGAGATGCGAGAGCGTTTCCCACTTTTGTTCCCGGACACGTGAGTGTTGGGAAATTCCGAGGACGGAATTTTTCTTAAGTTGGGGAGGATGTAACGACTGGTTTTCATGTATCTGGATTTATTATATTATATTATATGTTTTGGTGGATTTTCTCCTTATATGTGGTTTTCGTCTCCGTAACTTTCATTTTCGATCGTTTCGTCGTGTTTTCTCGTTTCTTCCTTAGGATCGTCGCTTTCGGAGTAAGTCATTCGTGACGGGCTTCATATCGGTCATATCTTATTGTTAGATCAAGCCTAGGAGTCTTAGAAATCGATCCCGGAGCTTCGCGCTCCATTTCGGAACTTTTGGTGCACGTTAGCCGGTGTAAGAAGGGAAACCGACCGACTAGATGACGATTTAGTCGGTCGGCAAGCCTTCATGGACCGACTAGCGAGCTCTCTAAGTTATTCTAGAGTTACTGTTTGTCGTTAGTCGGTCTAAGAACGTTGGTTGACCGACTAGGTTGCAAACTAGTCGGTCAGCAATGCCTCTTTAACCGACTAACTCAATTACTAATTTTTGGTATCAGTACTGTTCATTCTTAGTCGGTCTAAGTTCATCTTTCGACCGACTAGTTGTAAAACTAGTCGGTTAAGTTTTGTACTCAGACCGACTAATTTTTAGTTCTTCTGTACAGTCGAGTTACTGTTTACACTTAGTCGGTCTGCATTGGTCAACCGACCGACTAGTTCTCAAACTAGTCGGTCAACAGTTGTTCTTTGACCGACTAAGCAGTGCAGGAAACCCTAGTTTTGCCCTAGCCGCCACCAAACTCTATAAATACCCCTCCAAACGTTTTCTTCTTCTTCCTCACGACCTAAAACCCTAGTTTCTCCCCCATTGAGCCCCCTTCTACCTCAAACCCTTATTCCTTCATCCCATGCCCAAAATCCATCAACTAAACCCTCCCGTAACACATTCTACCTCTCATCTTCCTCAAATCATCATCAAACCCCCAAAATCCCCCACAACCCTATTTCTCCAAACTTCTCCAATCATTTCCAGATCTGAACCCTAGGTTCCCCGGAGCGTTTCTTCCGTCGCCGTGGTTGCTCGGCATCATTCCTCCGTTTCCTATACGGTAATACTCGATTCTTTAGTTTTAAGCATAACCCATTTGTGTTTTTGTGAAACCCTAATGAATAAATGTTGTTTTGATGGTTGTTTCTCCATAACAGCGACTCCCCCGTAGATTAGCATCCGTGAGACGAACCCTCGTGATCGTCATCCTCGGTGCTAGGCAAGTGAAACTTGCCACTTAGGGTTTAGGCCATGTTTTAGGCCATTTGCTTGTTGTAGGCGTAAAAGAGACTAGGCGATGAAATGATACTCGCCTAGGCGCAAATTTAGGAACTAGCTTGACAACAAAGCTAGATCCGACATTAATCATGTTGCACAATTACCATGTCATGTTTAATTTCCATTAACGGTATGCAAATTAATTGTCATGTCATTGCATTCTTTAAGTGTTTCCGTGATTGCGTAGCTTCGCTACAATGCTTGTGTTCCTGGGCTCGTGTTCCAGAAGCGGGCCATGTTGCTTGTTTCCGGCTAGGTGCACCCCTACGCCAAATGCTTATGAATCGTGAACTAGAATGCGAGCTCCTGTGCGGGGCAACCCTGGCTCATTTACTGAGCTCGTGTGCGGGGACCCTGGCTCGTTTACATGTGGGTATTGGGGGTAAGAGTTAAGCGGTCAATCAACTGGGAGTCTGCACGATCAGCAACTGCAGTGGTAAGGCGTAAACTCTGGGTTTTGGGGTAATTGTTAAGCGGCCAATCAGCGTGAATGCCAAACCATTCAGCTGTAAGGCGTAAACTTCTACAAACAACTTGAAACGTGATTTAGTGAATTGATTAAGATTGTTAATAGCTTGGCTACTCTTGTCTTGTCCCGATAATTGTTCTCTTGTACTTATTGTCTCGCCATGTCTTGCTTGTGCACTCATGTTATAACTGCCATGTCATGCATACTATAACTGCTAGGTTGCTAGTTGCCTAACTTTCAGTTTCCTTGCCCAAGTCTTTTAGACTTGCTGACATGTGCCCCTTTACTCTTTTGGGTGACACATGTTAGATCCTGAGCCTGAGTACCTTGTTGAGTACGAGGTGTTTGCTGACACTGAGCCCGAGCTTGTGTTTGACAGGGAGTACGTGCACACTGGGGACCAGTCCTAGTGTCTTCGTTGTGTTTTCCCTTTTGTTTAGACTGCTATTTTGTTGTCGGTGCGTAGCACCTATACCTTGTTACGTTGTTGCTTTTGTTGGCCTTGTTCTGGGCCTTTAGACTCTTTCCTTTAGCCTGGTGGCTTTTCTGGATGTTGAACTTAATTTTCATGTTGGAAAAATTATGAGATATGAGAATTTTATTTCTGTCTTTCCTTGTGTTATTATTGTTGTTTCGTTTGTGGTTACAGGGACCTGTTTATGTTTTATTGACGCTTATCGGGTTTGGGGCTTCACAGCTCTACTCTCGTGCGGACCTTTCCATGTCTCGCATCCATTTTAGGGAAGCGGGGTGTGACAAAGTCCTCCTTGATCGGATGGACAAGGTCGAGTTCACTACTGCATCCTCTCACATTCCGTATGGATGACTCCTCACTTTAGTCTTTCGTCATTTTGGGATTAATTTGACTCCATATGAGCACAAGCCTCTTGGCCCTCTTCTCGATGCTTCTCCTAAGTCGAAGTCCTCTTCGGCTCTGCAGACGGCATCAAAGAAGAGGAAGTCTTCTTCAGCTCCGTCCTCATCCACCATTCCACCCTCTGACCAGCACTCTTCTTCTGCTGCACCCTCTCGTGGCTTGTTGGATGAGAAGGTGTCTGGTATCTATGAGTTGTTTCATCTGATGTTCCAGCATCAGGGCATTCCTTTCCATGATCATCTCAAATCTTTTGTACCATCTCCTCAACCTTCTCAACCTCATCCTCTGGTCGTCACTGAGATTTTAGAGCATCCTATTGTCTCTGCTCCTGAGCCGGTTGCTTCTCCAGCTCCTCAGGATGTCTCCTCTACTGTTGCTGCTGCTCCTCTTCCCGAGGATTCTACTGTTGATCTAGAGGCACAGGAGTTCCAAGTTGAGTTGGGTACCTCCTCAGCTGCTGATTTGGATTGACACTCCGTGGAGACTATTCACCCTTAGGCCTAGATTTATTTTGTTAGGGTTGCGAGTTTGACTGTCTGTTTGTATTTTGATTTGTTTTTTGTACTGATGGATGATGTTGTATGTATGATGATCATTTTTGTGATGTACATGGAGTTGAATTTGTATTTTGTATTCATTATATATATATATATATATATATATATATATATATATATATATATATATATATATATATATATATGTATGTATGTATGAAAAGTTAGAAAATCTATATTAAGAAATGTACAAAGTTACAACTAGGTGCCCATCTATGGAAGAGAGGGGAGCGGACACAAGCGTCGTCACCCTCTACTAACATAATTAGGACCTACAAAGAGATAGTACTAAACCCAGCCACAAGTAATACAATAAGCCAAATGCACTTGAGATAATTCTCCATCTAACCATTATCCCAAATCCCCCAATTGTCCATTGCTGTTGTCGTCTCTCCATCCTCAGGTTCATCGAGATGCCTCATTACGATCCGCACATCAGATGCAATATTGTCAAAGACCAAAGTCTTTAGATTCTTGGATTTGTTGAAGATGCGCCCATTTCGTTCACGCCAAATGTGCCACACCCCTGCCGCAAGTGCAGCCTTTGCAAGCTGATGGAGTGATCCCCTGCTGCCAAATTCGGCCAAGAAGTAGCTACCCACGGAATCCAGTGTGAGATCCCCAGGGCCGGACTTCCCAAGTTTTAACAGAGTCCTACTTAAAATGTATCTCGAGAAAGGACAGCCAAAGAACATATGACTAAGAGTCTCGTCTCCATCGTTGCACAGTACACAAGTAGCAGCCGTATTATAACCCCTGCGGATAAGAGTGTCCCTAGTCAAGAGCTTCCCTTTGAATGCCCGAAGTAGATTAAGAGACCATTTTGGAACACAATTCAGGTACCAAACAAGTTTGTAATAAGGGAACACACTGCCCTGTACTCTAGCACCCTCCCAGGCGGATTTGAAATGAAATTCCGGACCTGGAATCCATTCCCATTGGTCAGGGCTGGTAGTAGGCTTGAATTGCTGCAGCAAAGATTTGATGTCCTGGGGTATGATTTCCTCCTTCCAACTAGCACCATTCCAGTAATCACAGACCTTCAGACTACTAGCACCAGCAGGTATATCAAATTGGTTCTTGAGGGGTCTACATGGTAGCCAGTTATCGTGCCAAAACAGGGTGTCCTCACCATTCCTGACTTTCCTTTTAATCAACCTTTGAGAAAATTTCCTACAGTTTAGGAGGAACTTCCAGGTACCTGATTCAGTTGGGCGACCCTTAGTTTCATAGAAGCAATCAACATTTCTGTATTTCCTTCGCATGAACTCTGGCCATAAACCCATCCCCTGCAGCAGTCTCCATGTAAGCTTAATTCCAGAGGCCAAATTGAGCTCAGAGAGTAACCTGAGACCAATGCCTCCCTCACGTTTTGGTTTGCATGAATCCTGCCAAGCCCACGAAATTGACGACCCCCAAATAAATCTTCTGCACAACGAGGTTAGCGAACGGATAATAGTAGCAGGGATTTTGTAGACCTGGGACCAGAAGGATATCATGCCATATATTACTGTTCTTACCAACTCAATCCTCCCTGCAATGGAGAGCATATAGGAGGACCAACCAATAAGTCTGTTTTTGCACCTGTCTAGTAGCCTGGAGTATAAATTAGCCTTTGGATATTTAGATGATAGGGGTAACCCCAAGTAGGTAGTGAAACTAGATACCTGCTTAACTCCAATATGATTAGATAGAGCCCTAGCCTTTTGGCACCTTTGCTAAATACCGCAGAACTTTTATTCCAGTCAATGCTGAGGCCTGTGAGATTAGTGAAGTTTCCCAGGAGATTTTTAAGTCCATCATAGATTTGAAGGAAGCTCGACAGAACAATAGCAAGTCATCTGCAAAAAGAAGGTGAGAAATAGAGCCAGCACGTCGCATTGGTTGAATAGTCCCCTTGGCGATAGATTTTTCAAGCAAGAGGGAGAAAGATTCCATAATGATAACAAATAAATAAGGGGAGAGAGGGTCGCCTTGCCTGATACCTCTGTTGCCCTTAAAGTAGCCAGTAGGCGAGCCATTAACCATCACAGAGTATGTAGGAGAAGAGATACATTCCCTAATCCAGGAGATGAAGATGCTCCCGAAGCCCATCTGATGAAGAATAAAGTAAATAAATTCCCTGTTAACACTATCAAAGGCCTTCTAGAGGTCCAGTTTTAAGCACACTCTTGAGCCCATAGGGTTACTGAAGTCCCTAATTTGTTCATGTGCCAAGAGGGCGCTGTCAGATAATAGTCTGCCCTTTAGAAAAGCAGATTGATCAGGGGAAATCAGTTCATGCACCACCATCCTCAATCTGTTGCAAATTACCTTGCTAATAATCTTGTAGAGTACATTGCAACAGGCAATCGGTCTGTAATCTCCCAAGCTGGAAGCAGTGGCAGATTTAGGGACTAAGGTAAGAAAGGTGTGATTAATATGAATTGGAAGGGTGGAAGTCCTGAAAAAATACTTAGTAGCTAAAATAACCTCTTCCCCGATTAGGTTCCAATGATGCTGGAAGAAGTACCCATTGAACCCATCAGGCCCAGGCGATTTATCCGGGCCAATCTGAAAAACTGCCCCTTTAATTTCATCCGCAGAAACCCTTCGCTGCATCCAATTAGCTGCCTCCATAGTAATTTTCCTTTTCGGAACCAGTTTTGGGAAGACTCTCCAGTAGTCACATTGAGTATATAACTCTTCAAAATACTTAACTGCATCAGTTTTTAGCTCATCATAAGATTTGATTTGGGCACCATTTGCATCAACCAGGTGCATTAAATTATTGTGACAATGCCTAGCCCGATCGCATTGTAAAAGAACTTTGTGTTACTATCACCCAAATTTAGCCAATCCTGCCTGCTTTTCTGGCGGAACATCTCCTCATCAAGACCCAAAAGGCCGGTCAATTCATTGGTTAGAGTGTGGTCTTGATGTTGCAAGCTGATATTTGAATGAAAAGCAGGTTCGGATCGGAGATCCTGGAGCTTGTTGCGGCACTCATTAATCCGAGTATTCACCTGATGCTCCCGGCCCCATTGCCTCAAAATAGGTTTAAGGTTTCGCAATTTCAAGGAGATCGCATGGAGATTTACAGACCCATAATACCGGTTCTAAAAGGTTTCCACCAGCTCCTTATAACCTGTAATACGAGCCCAATGCTTGAAGTATTTAAAGGGCTTCGGGTTAGGAGTTACCTGGACATGTAGCCTGACAATAATAGGGGAATGATCGCTGGTACGCTTATCGGCAAAATGTGCATTAGAGTCTGGGAGAATGTCTATCCAGCTCGCATTACACATTGCCCTATCAATTTGTGCAGCAATGTGCCCTGTCCCAACCCGCTTGTTGGTCCAACTCAAACGATGTCCAGTACTTTTAAGGTCATGAAGGCAACAAGCTCGAACGCAGTTGGTAAAATCAATTAGCATGGTCTCCTCTAGTCTGCGTCCCCCAATTTTGTCAGATGCATAAAGAGCACAGTTAAAATCTCCTCCAACAAACCAAGCCTTATTCTGATAATTTGCAGACTCCCCCATGAGAGTAGTCCACAGGATCCGACGTTCCAAGCTTGAATTAGCACCACACACTCCAGTCAAGACAAAAGAGAAGCCTCCCAAATTGACACAATGGACAGAAATATGTTGTGTAGACATTGAAATAACGTTTGCCTGCCACACTTTAGGGTCAAACCCCATCAAAATGCGTCCTCCTCTACAGAGATTGAAATTATCAATTGTGGCCCACGGCCTAGGGGGGATGGATTTAGAATTTAGACTCTCTTTCTTCAACTTGGTCTCCAACAAAACAATAGCAGATGGTCGAACTTCATTAAGAAGAGCACTCAGGTCCCTTCGCCTCACCGGGTTATTTAATCCACGAGTATTCCAGAGAAGGATAGACATAGATAACAACTAATTTTTGGTTACCTGACGCAGTAGGCCACCCTCTTTCAGCCTAGCACTTTTGCGGATCCCGGCCCTACTCTTGCCAGTGTCACCATGAGAGGAGCTTCTCTGCACCTTATGAGCCGAATATGCCACCTCCTGCAATATTTCCGAATATTCAACATCCTAGTCTGGGTTGTCAAAGACAATTTCTCTCGGAATCTCATCAATCCCATCTATTTCATCCTCCAGCAGCGATGGAACGGGGGTCGAATGTTCAGCAGCAATGGTGGCCGCACAATCCCCATGATGAACGCATTGATCCTCCATATTTCCCCCATTTGTAAGATCCCGTGGCCCATTTGTGATCCCCATGGCCTGCCCCTTGCCGTCTAGGACCAAGCTATCCACAGAGGGGGCACCAGGATTAGATTTCATCTTGCAGTTAAGTGAGACTACCAATTTAAGGAAGAGACTTAATCTTTTGACTTTCACAAGACAAGAGTTCCTCAGTTCTGAGATTTGATCCTGACTTGCACTTCCTGAGCATTCCCCTACTAATGAAACATTCACCGATGGTGGTTCATTTTGGATGATGTTTTTCCCCTTATCAACAATAGGAGATTGCTTGGAGAATGTTGGGCACTGAGCATCTGAATGGCCAAAGCAAACACACCGAGAGCAGCGAGGAGGTTCACATTCAAAAATAGTATCAATAGAGACCATAGATCCATCATCCAGTTCGGCATCAATTTGTTTGGGCAGCGGCTTCCCCACCTCCACCTCAACTAAACACCTTGCATAAGTGATCCGCTCAAGCTTAGCCGTAGCACGATCTAAGCAAAGAGGAGTTCCAACAACAGAAGTTAGGATGTTAAAAGCCTCCAGGTTCCACATATTTAATGGGATATATATATATATATATATATATATATATATATATATATATATATATATATATATATATATATATATATATATATATATATATATGGGAATGTTCAAATGAGAACTTTCCCCCGTGAGAACTCCGTGGGAACTTCCTCTCTTTGATTTTTTTTCATAGATCCAACCCGTTGAATGTGTTCTAAACATGTTAATACACATTCATATCAAAAATCAAGACAATCCCCCCTATTTTCCCCTTGATCGGACCGGTACAAAATGTTCTATTGTTCTGAAACCGTTAAATTTGTAACGGCTTGATCGAGGGTCAAATCTACCTAGGGTTCACCCATTATTTTTTCTGGGGTGTATATATGTATGGATTAAAGTGTGGAAAAAAAATTTTGAAAAAAAAATTAAAAAAAAAAATTTAGTTCGCACGGGCAACCCCGTGAGAACCGTTCGCAGCCGAGCACGCCCATATATATATATACATATATATATATACATATATATATATATATATACATACATATATATATACATATATATATATCTATCTATATATATATATGACAATGCTTTTACTTCATATACTGCTTCACACTGTGTCTCATTTTTTATGTTGATTATGTGAACATTGTGAAATTGTCTATCCTTGTATGCTATATTATATACATGATGTGATGTGAGACGTTTTTCTCATTTGGTTTGAAATGTTGATATTGGATTCTCGTTCCTTTAGTCAACTAAGATTTATTGTGTTTATGAGTTTTTGGTATATATATCAATGAGATGCACCTTCGTGATTATTATTTTCTCCGCTTTTATGTTGGCATCACATTTGATATACATCCTATCTTTAGACTCTCATTATTATGCTAGTACTTAGTAAGCACTATTGTTATTGTTATTATACTCTCACTTTTTGGATAATGCCATAAGGGGGGAGAAATAAACATGTCATAATTATGTGCTAAGTAAATTCTAATTCTAAACTTGAACCTAATATTGAAGTTGCCTTAGATTCAGGGGGAGTAAGATATAATGAACTTGGATTATAAAATCCTAGATTTCAAGATTTCAAGAAAATCATTTCATTCACTCATATCTTACATACTCGCTTCAATTGATCTATAGATGCCCTTATATACATTGACTAACAGATTGTCATCTAAGTAGGGGGAGTAAGTTTTCATAAAGCACAATTATTTATCTTTTTGTTTATGTTTGTTTGTCATCATCAAAAATGGGAAGAATGTTGAGTATTGGACTTCTCCCTACTTTGTGTTAATGATGAGCAAATATAAATACTTGTGACTAATCCCGTATTTGCAGTTAACTCATTGCCTAAGTATGTCATGAAGATCAATTAGCAATGGATGTCACTCAAAGATCAATGAAAGCATGAAAAGTGGATTGGATGATTAAAGATGGTGATTGAAGCTCCTAGAATACTTCAAGCTCATACTTTGGATAAAAGAGGGACCTCTACAAAATGTAATTTTTTTGTTCTTTTCTAGTATGTTGCTTAGAAGTAGAACTTTGTTGGAGCACATATATTCATTTCTGTCCTAGGAAATCATTAGAATACATTTTCTAAGACTTCTATTCACATTTCTGAAGCTTGTACATTTTGTGATTTCAACAGGAGACTGCTAAACGATTTACAGTCGCCTGTCTCAAAACAGTCGACTGTGATTTGTTCTACAGTCGCCTGTTATGCACATGCTTAATCAATTGATTTTTGGGCCTTTTCAGCTTTAACTCCTTCAGGCGACTGGTGTAAAAAATATAGGCGCTTGTCCAAGCTACATTTGCCTCTGATTTGTTAAACAGTCGCATGTCTATCTTCAGCCCAAAGGTCACTTTCATTTTCATCTGGCCAGTCGACTAATGTTGTATTGACAGTCGCCTGTCCAAGGCACGGTCGACTGTCAATGCTTCAACAGTCGACTGTCTATGATTTCCCTGCAGACTCTGCTCTCTGGAAAGTTTCAGGTTTTAGTGACAGTCGACTGATGTTGGTTTCACAGTCGCCTGCCCATGGTACAGGCACATGTGTGTTCCACATCAGTCGTCGATCGTGTCTTTCCAAAACTTTCTGGGATTTTCTCAGCTTACCCATATTGCGGCCAGTCGCATGTAGAAGTATTTACAGTCACCTGTTAGTTTTTCATGCGCCTGTCTTCTCTTCATCAGTCGACTGTCCTATGTGGTAAGTTACTGTTGGAATTCTCACATACCCTCTAACATAGTGTAGCAGTCGACTGTGTTTTCGTCAACAGTCGACTGTCAACTGTGTAAATTCTATCTGTTGGCTTTTTCTCCACGGATTTCAAAGGGGTTTTTGGCGATTTTGTTTGGGGGTTTTGGGGAACCTATAAACAGAGCTTCTACTATTCCTTTGAGGGGTTACTTAAGAAACTCATCTTCTTGATCAACTCTTGAAAACCCCTAGCTTTCAGTCTCTAGTTTTTCAAAGCTCTCAAATCCAAAAGCCCAAGAATTCCAATCTTATTCTCTCTTGCTCTACAACCTAGAATCAAAGTGATATCCTCTAGGCATTTGGTGGTGACAAGAGAAAAGGGTGTTTTTCTCTTTCAAAAGAGACTTCAACACACAACACACTTGCTCCTTCAAGTTCTACTTCAAGGCATATGTGATGGTAAGTGTTGCTATTTCATTATTTCATATCTTTAAATTTTAGTTTAACTCTCGGTTTGTGAGAGTGGATTACTTGCTCCCAAGTTGTGGGAGTCAAGGACATCGATTGTGTTTCGATTTCACTTGTAGGGTTGCTACAAGTCGGTTTAAAGGAAACCTCAAGTTAGGGTACTAACTTGAGTATCCGGAAGGAATGGACGTAGGATTACCGGGAACAAGTCGGGGGTTGACTTGGGTAATCCTAACTCTTGAAACATCCTTGTGTTAGCATTGTTTCAATTTGGGTTTATTTACATTCCATATTAATTGTTGGTTAGGAATTTAAATTGGTATATCTATCGTTTTAATTTGTATAAACACTATTCAACCCCTCCTTCTAGTGTTTTTCTCATAGCCAATGTCCTGAAACCCAATACCGGGGATATATCAAATTCTTCCCACCTTTCGTAGTGTGGAGAAGAGAACCCTTATTTATATACAAAGGATTTCGAAGATGTCTGCCTCACATGTTCTAATGGGAAGGCTAGCAATGAAACCATTTATTTCAAACTGTTTCCTTTTTCTTTAAAGGATAAAGCTAAAAATTGGTTTAATACTATACCTCCTCATTCTATTAACTCTTAGTTGGCAATGCAAGCTGAATTTCTGAAAAAGTTTATTCCCTTGCCCATGACTCCAGGATTAAAGCGGAAAATGGCGAACATTTCTCTGAAGTCGAATAAAAGCTTTGATACCACTTGAAAAGTTACAAGGAGCTCCTGCTAGTATGTCCACACCATGGATTTGATGAGTACCGTCTCATTGGTTAATTTTACAACGGACTCATCCCATCCATGAAGAAGTTTGTGGAAATGATGTGAAACGGGGAATTCTTGGATAAGAGACCGGAGGAGGCATGGGATTACATGGAATCCATAGCGGAGAATGTGCGTAGTTGAGAAGCAACTCACGAATCTGAGAGAAGGGGTCTACATCAACCTTCGGCTCGTGGAGGTCTCCTGACCTTGACCCAAGAGGAAGCGCTAGAAGCAATAATGGAGGCCTTCATTTGCAAGAGACTTGAAGGGTTGCAGGTGAAAGGAGTGAAGGTCATGACAATTGGTAATGAAGGGCTATGCAACCTTTGCAGTAGCGCAGACAATGGCATTAATCAATGTCCCAACCTATCGCTAACAAAGGAAGTGCTTCAGTACCCTACACAAGTGAACTACGTGGTGAATTACAACCAAGGGCAAGGATACAACAATTCCAACAATCAAGGCCCGAGTTGGAGGAATAGTCTAAATTTGAAATGGGGGTCATAAAGACAACATTAATCTCAATCGTCATATCGTCCACCACCCTTCAACAACAAAAACAATCAACAAGGAGGCCAACGAAGGAGGGAATAAACAAATAAGCCCCAAGTGCAATCATTGAGCGACACGTTGCAACAATTCATCCAAATGCAAACATCACAAAATCAAGACAACTTTCAACAATGGCAACAACTACGACAAACTCAGGAGCAACACCAACAACAATTTCACAACTCAACGAGAACATGGCGAAGCTTGCGGTAACTTTGGTTAATGGCAAGCTCCTGGCACAACCACTCCCCAACCCCAACATGAATTCGTCACTATGAGGATCCAACATCAGTCTTGTCAAGCGGTGACAACTTTGAGGAGTGGTCGAGAAATTGAGAAGCCGGAGCCACCAAGAGTCGATGCAGACATAGTTGTGGAGAATGAAGCCACCCCAAATGAAGAGGTGCAAGAGGAAAGATCGGACAAAGGCAACCATTCCAAAGAGATCATCATTGAAGTGCCAGTGTCATTCACTCCTCCCGCACCATTCCCTCACAGGCTTCAACCTCCACAGAAAGATAAGTTTCAATCCAAAATCCACAAAATATTTCAAAAATGTCAAATTAATATTCCTCTTCTTGAAGGAATAAATCAAATTCCTGCATATGCTAAATTTTTAAAAGATGTATGCACTGTCAAGAGGAATGTTAGTGTTAAGAAAAAGGCCTTCCTAATACAACAAGTTAGTGCTATTGCTCAACACAACACTCCCGCCAAATACAAGGATCCCGGCTCCCCTATAATCACATGTGTCATAGGAACCAAAAAGATAGGGCAAATCCTCCTTGATTTAGGCTTGAGTGTTAACATTTTGCCTTATAGCTTGTATGTGCAATTAGGACTCGGAGAATTGAAATCCACATACATTATCCTCCAATTAGCTGATAGATCTGTCAAGGTCCCCAAGGGTAGCATAGAGGACGTGCTTGTCCAAGTGGACAAATTTTACTACCATGTGGACTTTGTCGTGTTGGACATTCTTGGACCTCAAACCGAGACACCAACCCCGATAATCTTAGGTAGACCATTCCTAGCCACAGGCAATGCTATAATTAATTATAGGGATGGTCAACTTAAGATCTCTTTTGGCAACATGACCTGAGATTTGAACATTTTCAATGCTTACAAGTTGCCATCGGGGGATGGTGAGTTTGAGGATGCTTGCATGATTGAGACTCTAGTTGAGAGGCATTTTGACTCTGAGTTTGTTGAAGCACTTAATTTTGTTGAACATTATTGTGAAAATATTGGCACCGATTGTTTTTCGCAGGAAGTTGGTTTGGTGAATAAGTGGAAGCCATCTTTTGAGCCGCTACCGTTGGACACGCCATACCAAAGGCCATCGGAGTTGGAGCACCCATCCTTGGACTTGAAGCAGTTGCCGCCATTTTTAAAGTATGCATTTCTTGGGGAATCCGGCACATCCCCTGTGGTAATATCATCTAAACTCTCTAATGAGCAAGAAATGTAATTGTTAGAAGTGCTTAAAACTCACAAGGGGCAATTGATTGGACAATTGCCGACATTAAAGGTATTGAACCCCTAATTTGTAAGCATCACATCTACTTAAAGGATGACACCAAACCCACTAGAGAGATACAACGTAGGTTAAATCCTAACCTAAAGGAAGTGGTGAAGGGTGAAATCCGTAAGCTTCTTGATGCGTGTATTATATACCCCATTACCGATAGTATATGGGTTAGCCCCATTCAAGTTGTACCTAAGAAATCGGGGCTAATGGTAGTTAAAAATGAGAACAATGAGTTAGTCCCCATGAGAGCCACTATGGGATGGCGTATGTGCGTTGACTATAGGAAGCTTAATTCTAAGCCTCGTAAAGATCACTTCCCTTTCCGATTTCTAGATCAAATCCTAGAGAGAGTGGCCGGACATGAATATTATTGCTTCCTTGATGGCTACTCCGAGTATTACCAAATTGAAATAGCACCCGAGGGACAAGAGAAGACCACCTTCACTTGCCCCTTCGGCACTTTTGTATTTTGGTGGATGCCATTTGGCTTATGTAATGCCCCTGTAACTTTTCAACATTGTATGCTTAGTATTTTTTATGACATGGTTGAAAATATTGTGGAGGTATTCATGGATGACTTTTCTGTGTATTGTAGCTGGATGACTTTTCTGTGTATGGTATCTCATTTAATAATTGCTTATCTAACTTGGCTTGTGTTTTAGATCGGTGCATTGAGAAAAACCTTCTCTTGAATTACGAGAAATGCTATTTCATGACCACCGAAGGCTTAGTCCTTGATCATATTGTCTCCAAAGAAGGTATCAAGTTGACAAGGCCAAGATTGAGGTAATAGAAAAGCTATCCACTCATCATTGTGTAAGTATTCGATCATGTCTTGGGCATGCCAATTTTTATAGGAGGTTCATAAAAGATTTTAGTTCAATATCTCAACCTCTTTGCATGCTTTTGAAAAATGATGTGGACTTTGCTTGGAATAATGATTGTCAACATGCTTTTGAAAAGTTGAAAAATTTGCTAACATGTTCACCTATCTTCCGGTGCCGAATTGGATGCTATCCTTTGAGATCATGTGCGATGCAAGTGACTATGCAGTTGGTGTTGTACTTGGACAACGCAAGGACAACGTTCCCGCGGTGATCTACTTTGCAATCAAGAGCTTAAATGAAGCTCAACGAAACTACACCACCACGGAGAAGGAGCTTCTAGCCGTTGTCTTCGCGTTGGAGAAATTTAGGAGCTATGTATTGGGATTCCCAATAACAATCTTTACCAACATACCGCTTTAAAATATCTCCTTTCCAAGAAAGACGCAAAACCTAGACTAATCTGTTGGATTTTGCTCTTGCAGTAATTCAACATCGCCATTAATGACAAGAAAGGAGTGGAAAATCACGTTATCGATCACCTTTCAATGCTAACAGTGAGCATGGAGGCGGCAACCATCCCATTGAAGGATTCATTCCTCGACGAGCATCTTTTTGCAGTCTCCCACACACTACCATGGTATGCCGACAATGTAAACTACTTGGTCACCGGTAAGACTCCATATAATTGGTCTCACCAAGATTACAAAAGGTTCATATTTGAGTTAAAATCTTTATTTTTCATTGACCCTTACCTTTACAAGTATTGTAATGACCAAATAGTTATGATATGCATACCCGACCATGAGTTTAATAGTGTTTTGCATTTTTGCCATGAGGGTGTGTGTGGTGGTCATTTTTTTGCCCAAAAGACTGTAGAAAAAATTATACGATGTGGTTTCTATTGGTCTAGCATGTTTAAGGACACGTATGCATATTGTAAGTCATGCTTAGCTTGCCAAAAGTTGGGGGAAATAACTAAAAGGAATATGATGTCGTTAAACCCCATTCTTGAATTAGAAATTTTCAATTGTTGGGGCATTGATTTTATGTGGCCATTTCTCCCATCGTTTAGGTACAGATATATTTTGCTTGATATAGATTATGTATCTAAATGGGTGGAGGCTATTCCTTGTAGTACCAATGATGCGTCTATCGTGCTTAAATTCTTGAAAGAAAACATTTTCGCACGATTTGGGATGCCAACAGCTATGATAAGCGACGGAGGATCACATTTCTGCAACCGCCTCTTTGTAAGCTTGATGAAGAAGTTTGGTGTGAAACACAATTTTCTACACCATTCCACCCCCAAACCAATGGATAAGCGGAGTTGGCGAATCGGGAGATCAAGAAAATACTTCAAAAGACGATGAATCCATCAAGGAAGGATTGGAGCATGCGTCTTCTCGAAGCATTATGTGTTTGAACTTATCCAACTAAGTAGGACCTTAATCCAACATTGGGCTTATATGCGATAAATAATTATATGGTGCTACACTGTCATATTAAAGCCCAATGTATAAGTGATCTCATTTATTAAGTTAAGTGGGCTTAAATGAGTCATATAGGTTGTGGGCCTTTATGTGCGAAGACTATTGGGCTTCAATTCGTTGATGGGCCGAATTGGAAACCCTAAGGCTATGGAGGCTAGCATATATATATATATATATATATATATTGCAAGATAAGTTAGTATGTATATTGAAGAATATCAAAGCTACAAGGTGGGTGATCACAGCTTACAGGCCCTATGACTAGGGAGAGGACACAAGCGTCGTCACCCTAGATCATATTGCCTAGTAACCATGATCAGAACCACAGAAAAATATGTTACAATACATATACATTGAACCAACACCTCTAAACCAGACCAAAGGAAAAAATAAGTGACCGAAATGGCCAAGTCACATAAATGATTACAGACTCGATAATGTAGCATGTAACCGCAACACAGCACAAGGCAAAACCTTTTCCGCCCAGCACAAATTTTAACCCAGGTTAGAGCATTGCCGCCCAGATCAAAGCAATCAGGGACAATGATCAAAGTACCCGCAGTACAAAATGCGCCCAAGAAGAAATCTCCAGCATGATCAAAGTACGCATGTTGAGGGCTTGCGGAAGTTCACGCCCAGCATAGAACCCGCCCAGCACGTTGCAAAGAACCCGCCGTACAAAATGCAGCCCACGCCCAAAGCACTTGCTCCCAGTTTAGAGATTACCGCCCAACACTGGCACGTAGCAGCAGACCTCCACACCGTAGCCTTCGTCACATGCCAGTAGCTAGGCAGCCAAACAAAATATTTAGCCCGTATCAAAAGGACGGATGTCCCAGTTCATTGCAGCTGTAGAAGCATCATCCTCCACCTCTTTAATATGACGAAAGGCCAAGCGGACATCAGCTGAAATATCATCAAAAAGTACTACCTTTGGCTTACTAACTTTATCAAAAACTCTCCTATTGCGCTCCCGCCACAGGTGATATACCACAGCAGCAAGCACTACTCGAGCAAGCAGACCAAGAAGCCCCTTCTTCGCATATTTTTCCAGGAAATAGGACCCAACTGATGGCAGCAAGAGGGATGATGGTCCTTTAGCTCCCAGCTTAAGAAGTGCTCGACGCATTAAATAGTTGGAATAGGGACAATCAAAGAACAGGTGAGAAATAGTTTCCGGGGTACCATCAGCGCACAACTCACATGCATTAGAGCTTAGATCACACCATTTTTCCATTCGGACTTTTGTAAGAAGTTTATCTTTAAACGCACGAAGTAGGGTAATGGACATTTTTGGGATGGACTTACTAAACCAAATCAATTTAGAGAATGGGTACGCTGTACCTTTATCACGCACTTCGTCCCAAGCATCTTTGAATTTGAATGTCGAATCTCGCTTCCATTCCCAAGAATCAGTACTGGGGGACAACGAGATATGCTGAAGTAAAGGTTTCAAGTTAGAAATTTCAGCATTATCCATCCAAGAAGATCCATCCCAATAGTCACTAACAAGTTTCCTAGTAGCACCTTCAGGAATACTGAAAAGATTTTTCAAGGGGCCATTTGGAAGCCAATTGTCATGCCAGAAAAGCGTGTCCTTCCCATCCCTGACCTTCCTGAAAATAATTCGCTGAGAGAGATTTCTGCAGTGTAGAAGGAACTTCCACGTACCAGATTGAGAGGCATCTCCTTTTGCAACATAAAACTTGGATGAATCCTTATATTTTTTACGCATGTACTCAGCCCATAAGCCTTTGACCTGAAGAAATCTCCATGTTAATTTAATACCAGAAGCAAGATTCAAGTCAGGAAGCAATCTTAGCCCAACTCCCCCTTCCTCCTTAGGTCTGCAAGAGTCTTTCCAGGCCCAAGATTTTGTAGTACCCCAAATAAATTTTCTACACATGGAAGTCAGGGTTCGCAGAACTGATGCAGGTACTCTATAAACCTGAATCCAGAAAGCAATCATTCCATAAATCACACTTCTTACCAGCTCGATCCGCCCAGAGATTGATAAAAGAGAAGAGGACCAACCACTCAGCCGCTTCCTACACTTATCAATCAGGCGGCTGTACATATGTGCTTTTGGATATTTGGAAGAGAGAGGAAGCCCCAGGTAAGTAGTAATAGTATTTGCCCGCTTAGCACCCAAATAATCAGCAAGTTCGCCAGGATTCTTCACACCTTTGCTGAACATAGATAGACTCTTGTCCCAGTTGATCTCCAGACCTGTGAAGTTCTTGAAATCCTCCAGCAAGCATTTGAGGCCCCTTAGTGAGTTTCCAGTTGCACGGCAGAACACCAAAAGGTCGTCAGCAAATAACAAATGAGATATAGATCCAGATCTTTTCATAGGATGGACCGTACCTTTAGCAATTGCTTTGGCAAGTAGGAGAGAAAATGCTTCCATGATTATAACAAATAGGAAAGGGGATAGAGGATCTCCTTGTCTTATCCCTCTATTTCCACCAAAGAAGCCCGCGGGGGACCCGTTAACCATAACAGAGAAAGATGCATTCGAAATGCATTCCTTAATCCAGGCGATGAACTTTTTCCCGAATCCCATCTGATGCAACATATAATACACAAACTCTCTGTTAACACTGTCAAAGGCCTTTCTAAGATCCAATTTAAGACAAGCCCTGGATCCCATGGGGATGCTGAAATCCCTGATCTGCTCGTGAGCAAGTAAAGTACAATCAGAGAGAAGTCTCCCATGAATGAACGCGGATTGGTTTGGAGAAACCAACTCTGTAATAATTCTCTTCAGTCTGTTGCAAATCACTTTGCTTATGATTTTATAAATGATATTGCAGCAAGCAATAGGCCTGTAATCACCGAGCGATGTAGCATTAGTATTTTTTGGGACCAAGGTAAGGAAAGTATGATTCACCTGTTTAAGTAATGAAGAAGATTTGAAGAAAGATTGGACAGCTGCTACAACATCATGCCCAACAAGATGCCAATTGTGCTGTAAGAAGAATCCATTGAACCCATCAGGACCTGGGGCTTTAGAAGCCCCCAACTGAAAAGTCGCCTCCTTAATTTCCTCAGTAGTGACCATTCTTTCCATCCACCTAGCCGTTTCCTCCTTAACTTTCTTTTTGGGGACCAGATTGGGAAATACGTTCCAATAATGAGTCTGATTATATAAGTGCTCGTAGTATTGAACAGCATCTTCCTTAATATGAACATAGGATTTGCTCTGACCTCCAGTCGCATCCACCAGGTGACTAAGGTTATTGATGCTTTGTCTAGCCCTCATAGCATTATAGAAGAAGCTTGTGTTTCTATCCCCCCAGGTCCAGCCAATCCTGTCTACTTTTCTGACGAAGCCTTTCTTCATCCAAGGCCAGTAAATTTGCAAGCTCAGCAGACAGTTTATGTTCTTTCTCCTGAAGGTCTTGGTTATAATGAAGATCAATTTGCCTTCTAACAGCTTCAAGATTCTCCCTACAAATATGAATTAAGTCCCTAGATTGATGATCTCTGGCCCATCTTCTAAGCTCATATTTTAATTGCCTCAATTTCTGAACCAGACAGAACATAGGCGATCCAACATAAGTTGACGACCAGTGAGCATCCATGATATCATAGAAACCTGGCAAATGAATCCAGTGATTGAAGAATTTGAAGGGTTTTGGGTCAGCAAATACCTGGGAATGAAGGTTGATAAACATCGGGGAGTGGTCACTGGAATTAGGGGCCAAATATTCCAAGTACGAATCGGGTAGCTTATCAAGCCATACACCATTGCATAGAACCCGATCCAATTGTGCCGCAATACGGGCCGGACCCATACGGTTATTGCACCAACTGAGGCGATTCCCAGTACTTTTGAGATCACCCAATCTGCAATCGGAGACTGAGTTGTTGAAGTCAGAGATAGTATTAGCTCCCACCCTACGGCCACCAAGCTTGTCCGTAGCATATAAAATACAGTTGAAATCACCACCCACTAGCCAAGCCTTAGGATCAATGGTTGACGCGTCAGTCTTAAGGCAGTCCCATAGAAGCTTCCTTTCAGACGAAGAGTTGCTACCGTACACCGCAGTAAAGGCAAATTCCAGCCCCCCGGTATTGAGACAGCCAAGTGTAATGTGTTGTTTTGAGCAAGAGATGGTGCTAGCCTGCCACACACGAGGGTCAAACCCGGTCAAAATTCACCCTCCAGAATGAGTATGAAAGTTATCAAAGATGCTCCAACCCTTAGGAATGCAAGATTTGGTCTTCACGGACAATGAATTCAATTTAGTCTCCAAAAGGACAATGATAGATGGCTTGCATTTCTTGATCAAATCCTTGAGATCCCTACGCCTCACAGAGTTATTAAGACCCCTTGTGTTCCAAATTAAGATACTCATTGACAGAATGGATGAAAGAATAATGGCAGACACCTACTTCAGTCTGCTACTACGCCGGGTAGCAGTAATAGCCTGCTTCTTCCCCTTGGATGAATCAACAATATCAGCAAGTTCCAGTGCCCATTCAGGATTATCATAGAGTGGGAATTCTGGGAGGGAGTCATCATGCATTAAAGCTTCCTGAACATTTCCCGTAACTGGTGCCTGTAGCTGAGAGGGTGCTACATGACCTGGGTGGCCAGATTCCTTGATAATTCGAGGCTTCAGAAGTTGTACAAGCTGCAGCAGTGATATAAATCTCTTAAACTTAGCACGGAGCCGTTGAGAAGTGGCATCCCTGCCCTTCCCCACCATCAAGGCTGGGCCCCCACTCCCCGCTGGATTGCAGTGATCCGCAGGTGAACAACAAGAGATAGGTAGCTCCGGAACAAGAGCACTTTTGTGTTGCTCATTGCCAGCACTACGGGCATTGTCATCCTCAATTGTTGCTAGCGGAGACCCCTCATCTCCTTGTGTCATTTCTTGTGAAGCCGTTGCCTTAATTTGACCGACCACAGTAGCATGAACTTGGGACGGTACAGAAGTCGCACATCTAACCGGTGCCTGCAAACAAACTTCCGCATCTTGCATTGGCAAAGTTGGAGAAGGGACAGGAGGCTCACCATTCGGATCCAGCAATGGGGCATTGGAGGTCTGACCTGGTTCCAGGAAGTTGACATGTTTGGATCGGAGATCAATTCCCTTCCCCTTGTCCTGAGAAAAAGGACATTGCGAGGTCAAATGACCAAAACAAATACATTTGGTGCAACTGGGTGGTTCCGCCTCATACTTGACATCTACTAACAAAATAGAACCGTCATCAAGCTCCGCTTCAACATGAGGCGGGAGAGATCTCTTAGCGTCTACCTCCACCAAACAACGGGCAAAGGTGATTCTTTCCATTTTAGCAGTGGCGCGATCCAAGCACAGGGGGGTACCAATAACCGAGGCTAGGATATTGAGCACGTCCCTATTCCACATGTTGACAGGAAGACCATGAAATTGTACCCAGATGGGGACAGAGGACAGAATGTCGCGATTGTGGC
This sequence comes from Scilla litardierei, assembly GCA_030789695.1. NCBI lineage: Eukaryota > Viridiplantae > Streptophyta > Magnoliopsida > Asparagales > Asparagaceae > Scilla > Scilla litardierei. The sequence continues at coordinate 256,350,461 of CM061142.1, read as the reverse complement.
GAAGTGATGGAGTCCACAATTTAAGCACAACCAACCGCCCATCCATCAACCAAGGACCGCCATGGAGAATTCTCTCACATTCTTCCCCAGATTCAAATCGGAAGTAAAAGAAGCCATTGTCCTTGCTGTAGGCCTGCACTTTCTTCCTGGGCTTCCAGAGCCTTTCCAACCAAGCCTGCATCTGCCCAAACGAGGGTGTATCACCCAGTACGTATCCCACCAAAGTTGATTTCCAATACTCAGACCCCTTTTCCAAAAGAGAATTTGATATTTGAGCTACGCGAGAGCCATCCGATCTGATATTTGGGGGAACGAAACTCATACCTACGGCGTCACCATAGGATCTCTTAGCGGAACAAATTTCAGACCAACTCCTCTTTGGACCAGATATAGCAGGTCTCAGAGGCAATTGCTCGAACACCTTGGATGCAATGGTATCTTGGCGAAATCCTGATTGCGGGCCACGGCCTGATGCCCATACACGAAGACTTGGACGGTCGGAAGCAACCCATCTATGGGATGGAACACGGCCCGGAGCCCCCCATCTATGAGATTCGTGAGGTCCCCCACGAGCAGAACGGGACATGGGTTGCCGACCCCCCTCATGAGGCCGAGGAATCAGGGGAGCCCGTCTCCTTTGCACGGTCTACCACGGCGGATCGTCAACCGCGTTGGAATGGCCGCCACCAGACGGAGAAGGGCCAGACCTAGAATCGCCGCTCCGCAATTCACTCATTTCAATTTATATATATATATATATATATATATATATATATTACAGTTGACAGCGATTTTTGAATCATAGGGCTGACTAGGACAAGCTGACTAGGACAAAATGTTTGATAGAAAGACGGCTCAGATTAAATCTTGGGAAATCAACTGTTAAGATGATGATATATGAATTTTTTTGGGGGAAACTTAAAGTATTGGCAGAAAACTTTGATTTTTTTGGGAGAAAACAGAATTGTTCGGTGAAATGATCAGTCCCAAAGTTTGGAGCAGCCGAACATGATGTGGGGCCATGTATTAAGAGAGAGGGTTAGGAGATGGGTTTTCCCAGGATTGTGTGTGTTTTGAAAAAGCAAATCATTAACTATGCATCTTTCCATATGCTCTCTTTCCCTATGTGTCCTGCTCTCTTTCCCCAAGCCTCTTTACTTTAGCTCTCGCTCCTCTCCGCCTCATCACTAGCGATTCTATTTCGCAAACCCCTCAAACCCTAACGAAGGCGATGGACGGCGAACTCTAGTGAGTGAACTCTTGAGGCAGAGTCAATTAATTTTATGGGCTCTCTCTGGTGAGTGAACTCTTGAGGCGTTTTCACTTGCAGAGACGCCAGCTCTCTTTCTAGACTTTTAATTATCCTTCTTCTTAGTCGATGGTTTATTTTGTCAATTAATTTTATGAGCTCTCTCTTATATTGCAGCGGGGTGCATGGGAAGTGAGGATCGGGATTCCTCTGGTGGAAGAGCTGGAAGCGGAGGAAGAGGAGGGCATGGTGGAGGCCGGGGACAGTCTGGAAACGGAAAGCCATCATTTAGCAGGCCTGCTAAATTTTTCTGCATAACGACCCTTTAAGGCCATTGCAAGTCCGATTGATCACCTGATTTTTCTTGAGCAGGGGGTCTGCTGCCGAAAGAAAACAAGAGGTTGAAAATGAGGGGAAGGCACTAGAGCGAATGCAGAAAGAATTGGAAGAAGAAGCAGGGGTATTATTTTGTTTGTTATCACGCACATGTCATGCTTATTATTCTACCTTGATTTTTGATGTCGTTGTGCCAGAAACTCACTCTAGACCAGTACGAGGCAAAGCGACGGCAGATAAGAAGGGTGTTTGAGGGAAAACTAAAGAACTATACTGGGGAGCCAAAAACTACCACACCGTAAGGTCTGTCGACCGAGGAAACAGGATACCTAATCTGTTCTTGAGGCAGAGTGGACTCTGGTGGTGTATTTTTGCCCCGCGTGTACAACAACAGTGAAGTCAAGGAAGTCAATAGGAAACCCAGTAAGTAGTTTTATTGTGATTATTTAATCTTTTTACTTGGCTATAGTTTTCACTTTTTTCGTTTGGAGGAACTAATTTTTTTTTCCAAAATTCAATTTTTAGCGAGCGTGAAGAATGACGAGCATCAGAAACAGGCAGAGAGGGCTACAATGAAATTTCGCCATGACGCCCAATTTTTATTCCCTCCAACGGAAGCTGGAGGGTGTTACTGTCGCCTCGAAGGCGCTGTTGAGCGGTGAGCAGATGGACGTCGAGGCCTACGCCGCCCTCTACACTGGTCGGACCAAAATATCTCGCCTTCTGTTCATCGTCGAAAGATGTGGGAATCAAACGATGCAGCTGGAGGTGCTTCGTATGGCCTATGATGCGATCAAGAAGGACGGGGACTATAATCTCCATCGGGAAGCCGCGAAGAAGATCAGTGGAAGGCCTGGGCTGATGCGATTGATCGTAGGGCAGATAAGAGGAAGAAGAAGCTCGAGAACGAACTCAATGGGTACATGGTATTTATTCTACTCTAAATTTCCCTTTGTTGGCCCAAGGCAAGTCAATAGTCTTTCTGAACAGTTTAAATGCAGGGTCCCTGCTGTTCGACATCTCTGATACCTTTTCTGCTCTCTTTCGCCCGAAATATCCGGAACGTGAGACGATCGGAGCTATGAACTTCGCTTCTCCTTCAGGCCTAATGATTTTTTGTTTTTGTGATCTTTGTTGCTGGCTTTGTTGTTTATGAGGTTTGCATCAGTTTAAAAAAGAAATGAAAATGAGTACATGATTATTTATGTGGGCTTGCAGTTGTAGTCCCTTTGAATGGCAGAAGTTTGAACTGTTTTCTTCTTTTTATTTATGTGGGCTAGCAAGTAATTGGCTTTCTTCTTTTTCTCTTGACTTAAAACAGTTGATTTGTATAAATTTGTGAAATTATTAGGAAGCAATTTATTTGCATGCATGGTCATTTGAGCATGAATTGTATGCATTAAATTAATGATTCTTCTTTAGTGGTGGATTCCTAAGTTTTTGTTTGTAGATAATCTTGATTTTCAGTGTTTTCTTTTCTGTAATACGAAAAATGTTTGGATGCTAAAACAATATGAAATATTTGTATCTCAAAAGTTTAGCAATTTCATACTATATTAAGTTTGCTATATTTACAAAAGTGTTGGTAGAAAGACAACTAAGATTGAACTTCGATAAATAAATGGTTAAGATGCGAGTTTATGAAAATGGGGGTTTGCATTTTGAGGGGAAATAAAAAACTTTGCATATCTAAAATTTTAGGAGAAAATTGAAATTTTGGGCGGGAAACTGTTATTCGGGGGAATTTGGCCGGAAATTTCTCTCTCTCTCCCCTGAAATCCATACCCCTAAAATTTTGAAGAGAACTAAATATGAATGGAACTAATTTTTGGGGGCACAAAATAACTTTCGTAATGAATTAAATACCAATTATTGCACTTTAATTATTGTTCGTTTAAAATTAGTAGAATCAAGATTATTAGGGGGATTATATTAAATGAACCATGCCAAATTTGGAGGGACATAAGTTTCGGGAGAACTAAAATTTTTGGAGAATAAAAAACAATTATTGCTTTTTAATTATTATTGTTCGTTTAAAATTAGTGGAACCAAGATTTTGAGGGGAGAAATATTTTAAATGAACCGTGCCCTTAGGGCACGGGTTATGACTAGTATGTATGTATGTATGTATGTATGTATGTATATGTATATATATATATATATATGTATGTATGTATGTATATATGTATGTATGTATGTATATATGTATGTATGTATGTATATATGTATGTATGTATGTATATATGTATGTATATATGTATATATATATATATATGTATATATATATATATGTATATATATATATATGCCCACGAGAGGGTGTCCCAGTGGTAAGTCATTCCGCTCCAAAGCCAAGGGGTGCGGGGTTCGAGGCCTATGGCCGCCGTGACTTGGGAATTATTGAGGAATTTGTTGTGGAATTATTTACCCTGGGGCTACATCTCCCCTCTCGGACTTACCCGGGGGCCGTTGGGGGCACGGCGGTTTCCCCCCAGTTTGCATAGTCTCGGCCGGGCTCTCGCCTTACCCTCCTAAAAAAAGCCGAAGGCAGGGGGAGGGGGTTGGGGATTTTTCTGGGTTGTCAATATATATATATATATATATATATATATATATATATATATATATATATATATATATATATATATATATATATATATATATATATATATATATATATATATATATATATATATGCGGTCATGATCCCCGGAGCACGCGAACAAGTTAGCCGTTTTTCTACGTCCCGCCGCTAGGAGAGAAACCGGGAGAAAGCCAAAGGATTTCTCCAACGGTTGATTCGTGATGTTCTGTAAGATCATCCGCCACGTTATCGTCAGGATCTCTTTCAGACTATTAGCGATGGATTCAGGTACGCTTCCGCTACACAGAGAAGGTAACGTTTTAAGATTCAGCATGTGTTTCATCTAGATCTGTGTTATTTGGTTTGTCCGCACATCTAGAACTTTAGTTCTCACAGGTGGTATCAGAGCCGCCATGCTTGGATCTTAGATTTTGTTTGCTCGTAAATTCAAATCTGATAAAAATTAGATTTTTAATCTGTTTCTAAATTCAGATCTGTGAAAATTGGTGGTTTTGATTGATTTGTCCTGTTTAAAAAAAATATTTACGAACCCGAGATCGGGGGCGGCCCGCTAGCCGCCGCCCAACACCGATCACGAGGGGGTGGCTCCGCCACCCCTGTCAGGAAAGCAGGTGCCTTTTGGCGCTTGCAGCGGGTAAGAGGGGGCGGCCTCCACTGCCCCCGTTCAGGAACAGGGGAGCGGCACCCTGCCCCCCACCCCCGCGTCGGCATAAGAGGGGCGACGGATGCCGCCCCCAGTCGTGAACAAAAGGGGGTCAACTGGCCCCCCCATCAGGATCGAGGGGGCGGCCCCCCGTTGCCCCCGTCTGGGGTTCTGGCACCGGCCCCCTGTCGGCGCCCGACGGAGAGGTGGCAATGGCGGCCGCCTCCCAGGTTGCCTTCTGATAGGGTTTTCAAACCCTAGCAGGCTTTTAGCCCAACCACTTCAAGCCCAAACAGATGTTTTTCATCAAAAAATAATATTTTCTGAAAGAGTATATGGGCTGATTCTTATGGGCCTACTCAATAGGCTTTCATTTATGGGGCTTTTGGACCTATTTTGGGTCATTTGGACATCATTTTGGGCTTGTTAATTGAGGATGTTGACACAAATATTGATAAGGAAATAATAGGCCCTATGAATATATTTCCTTTAGGATATAATTTTGTGTTAATTTATTTGGTTTTGATTTAAATTTCAATTCTTTTAGGCATAATTACTTATATATATCTCGAAATAATTGTAATTAAATCGAAACCCCACCAAAGTGGGCTCGATCGTGGCGATTAATTTTATTTCGATATATAAAAGGATACATACATGCTTTGTATGAAAATTAATCGCCTAATTTTTTTGAATTTAAATTCGTTAAAGGAGGAAATAAATGGTTCTGTGTATATATATTTCCCTTAGGCCCAACTTTGTGTGTTAAATTATATTCATTCCATTTTAATTCTTTTAAGACATTCTTTATTTTATCTATACGTTTCGAAATAATTTTAATTATTACGAGACCCCACCAAAGTGGGCTCTACTATTAAATTATTATTATTTCGGAATGTAAACAGTTAAATACATACGTTGTATGATCAGTTGCCTGGATGAATTTTAAATGGATCGAAGGAGTAAATAAAAGGTTTTCACATATATTTACATTTAAAGTTATTTTCATTTTAATTCAGTTGTTGGGCACATTAGATTATATGTTTCGAATTAATTTTAATTATTACGAGACCCCACCAAAATGGGCTCCACTGTTAAATTATTATTATTTCGGAACCTAAACGGTTATATATATATGTTGTATGATTGGTTGCCTAATATTGAATTTAAATTGGATTGAAGGATGAAATAAGAAGCTTTAATGTATATTTCTCCTCAAAGATAAATTTTGTGTTAATTGTGCTAAAATAAATTTAAATTCTAAGTTTAAGGCATAAAACCATATACATACATACATACATACATACATACATACATACATACATACATACATATATATATATATATATATGTATATAACAAGTTGACTTCATACCTCGGTATGAAAATTCAGTTTGCCTAAATTTAGATTTACATTAAAACACAAAATTCAAGTGTTTTCTTCGGAAGCAAATAAAAGGCTTTAACATACATTTCTCCTCAAGGATATGTTTAAAAGGTCTTAAGGAATTTTGTGCACTAACCATCAAGTAAATGGCCTTAAGGAAATTTGACACATTTTAAAGTTATATATATAATGGGATATGTTGTATATATATATATATAAATTTCTTTGTATGTTCATATACATATTAGTAACCCTATATATCCCATTTTAAAGAAGAAAATTTGTGTTGAAACTATGGATTTTTTTAAAACTCAAAATAATGGTTTAAAATGTGGAATAAAAGTTTCTTATATATATTTCCACTAAAAGAAATCATTTTTTGTGATAAATTTAGTTTAGATTCAGATTCAAATTTTTGGCACAATTAATTATATATATTTCGAATAGAGATTAGTTGGATCATCAACTCACCAAAGTGGGTTTTCTTGTGAAGATTGTTTTTAATCTCGAAATATAACAGGTAAAATACATACTTTTGTATGAAAATTTTGGTTGCCTTAAATTTGATTTTGAATAAAAGTGGACTTGAATATTTCCACTTAAAGTATAAATTCATGTATTAAATTGCGACATAGATTCAAATTTTGCAAAGGTATATATTTTTTTGAAATGACTTCGTGCAATCATCATCTCGCCAAAGTGGGCTCTGTTGTTTTGTTATTTCATTTCATAAATATAAAAAGAATTTTATGTGAACATGATTTTGTAAGAATGTTAAATCGGCACAAAGGAAGATTACCGTTCTATATCATTTTATGCGCACCTGTGGCAATAGACAAGGTGGTGATTAGTGAGTTCAATGCATGCAAATTTAATTCGGCCCAAAGGAAGTTTTATTTTAGGCATGTTATTATTGTCATTGTCTGATTGCTACAACAAGATGTCAATGACTAGTCAATAGATTATCCAAAGGTAAATTTTGGTCTAGTGGGGGATGTCTTGAGATGGAAAAATAGCATTAATTTGAATTTGGTGTGGTTTTGTTTAATACTCATATGAACATGTTACAATTGTTTTCTTGTTCTCTTTTTCAGCTATTATTCCTGAAAAATTTTCTGCCAATCTCAAATCTATTCCAGTACTTAATGGCACTAACTTCAAGGCATGGAAGGAGAATCTTTTGATAATCCTCGGAGTCATGGATCTTGATCTGGCATTAAGGACTCATTGTCCTCCACCACTCACTGATGAGAGTACCTCTGATGAAAAGAGGAAGATGAAAGAGTAGAAGAGATCAAATCGTATGTGCCTAATGCTTGTGAGGAATGCCATTCCAGAATATCTCTGGGACTCTATTTCAGAGAAAAATTCCACAGCTAAATGGTTCCTTATTGAGCTTAAAAAGAAGTTTGTCAAGAATGAAAAGAGTGACATTAGTACACTCTTTACAAACCTAACTTCAATGAAATATAAAGGTAAAGGAAAAACCAGGGGCACATATTGAAGATGTCTAATATTGCTTCAAGGTTGAAAACACTTGAGCTAGACCTATCTGAGGCTCTGCTAGTGCATTTTGTTTTAATATCTCTTCCATCACAGTTTAGCCAGTTTAAGATGAGCTACAATCTGACGGATGAGACTTGGTCTCTGGATGAGCTCATCTCATACTGTGTCAATGAAGAGGAAAGGCTTAAGCAAGAGATGACAGAAAGTACTCAACTGACCTCCACCTTCAACAAAAGGAAGAAGGATACTGAAGCTGCAGATACAGCTTCTCAAAAGAAACAACAAAGGGAACTGAAAAGTTCAGAAGGTAATGGCTGTTTCTTCTATGGAGCTGAAGGGCATGTAAAGAAGAACTGCACAAATTATCACGCTTGGCATGCTAAAAAGGTATGTTTCTTTAATTTGGTTTAATTCTAAGTTAATTCCTTTTCATGCAAAATTTGGTACTTATAGACACGTGATGGAAAGATCCTGGTATAAACATTCACATCATTGTGTCTATGTAGGATTGCCTAAGATGCCAAGAGCCAAATGATGGTGAAAGATACATCGATATGGGCAATGGCAAGATGGTTCAAGTAGAAGCAAATTAAATTTAGATTATTTCTTTTTAAAGGCTAGATTGTATTTGAATTTTATGAGACTATTATGTACCGTTTTTAATGGAATTTGGATTTCTATTTCTATTTTGAACAAATTCAGTAGTTATTGTTCAATTATGAATGGAAAATTTTGTTGTCTCATGATTCAAAATTAGTTTATTCTGGTTCTTTAAAAGATCATTATAATCTTCATTTATTTGAAAATGTTTCTTCATTTATATAATTCCTGCAATTTAAGTACATGTGTTATAAAGAAAGAATTAACAATTTAGAATTCAGTTATTTTGATTGCTGGTTATATCCTTAATAAAGTTTCAACAAATGTACTTAAATCATTTCCATGTTTGGATGTCCAACTAAGTTAAGGTTTTATAATCCTTAAAAGAAACTGGACTTAATGCTAATGATTTTCTAGTTTTGTTGAATCGTTTCAATAGTGATATTTGTAGATTTTACATAATCCCACTATTAAGTTAATTTACGAATTAGAAAATGCACACCTATTTGAGGATGCTGAGTTTGAGGGGGGAAATTTAGTTAGTGACATTATTCTTGAAGAGGATTATATCCACACAGGTGTTGTTGGCATTGTTCAGGATGGTATTCCTGGCATTGTTCAAAACACAATAAATTCAAGATAATGTTGCAATTCCTCCCATTCGGTAAATTGTTCATAAGGACAAACTCTAGCACCTCAAAGCACTAATTACCATTCAGGAAATCCATTAAAGAGATGACAAGTTCACTGTTGACATTAGGATGATGGAAGTTCGACTTACATCAAGTCATAAAACTTCTACATCTCTAAAATGGATTGATGCATTAATTAAGAAAGTCTTTGAATGTTACTTAAAATCTTTTCTCATTGCCATAAGGTTTGAAACCTATTGATTGTAAATAGTTTTTTATAATCAAAAGGAATTCAAAAGGGTATTAAGAAAAGATTTAAAGCATATCATTCAAAGACTTTATACGGAAAAGAATGCGTTTATTGTAAAGAGAATTTCTATTCAATTTTCATGAAAGACTCTGTAAGGTGTATAATGGCATTAGTAGAGCATTTCAATATCGTAACTGATATATTAAATTTCATTAAGTGATCACCTCATTCGGTTTTGAGATGATGTTTAATGATGTTATATATCTTAAGTTCTGTGGGAGCATGTAATTTCTATAATATCTATGTGGTAATGAATGTCCTTCAGAATCTCATTGATTGCTCCGAGAATCTACTTCAGAAGATTGCCTATATATCACCAATAGGAAGTCTAAAGTATGCTCAGTTTTATATGCATTTTGTTATTGCATATATTACAAGTGTGTTAGGCAGATTGTTAACTTCAGGAGTATACCATTTGATAGCAGCAAAATGGGTCTTACGGTATTTATGGAGAACAAAAGGGTTACATGTTCAAAGATCAGTAGTCAAAAAGATTTGAGATCATTTTGGTATACTGACTCTGATCATTTATTGGATGCAAAAAATGTATGAAAATCTATGTTAGGTGCCATCTACTTGAAGAGATCTAAATGGTCCCTTTTATATAGTCTCCTCTGACATGGCTTTAGATTTCATATTATATTATGTGACATCCAAATAATGAAATATATCTGCATATTTTGTCACTATGCTGCAAATTAGGGATGGTGTTGAAACACCACACAGTTTATTTAGTTACAGTGAAGTCTGCAGTTTTATATTCCAGCAACGACAGGAAGACGACAAAGTTTAAATAATCAGAGATCAAGTTCATAGATTGTTGATTAATAATTCAGAGTGTATAATTGTCTAATGAGCACATCGGAACAAACCATGTAATTACGGATCTGTTGTACTAAGGAAATGTCATCCAAAAGGTTTTGTAAGCTCGCTACTCCTATGGATGTCATTTCATTAAGAACATTCATTTTTGTGGGAGTTTGTTATTTTGGATACTCATATGATAGACAAAATCAAGTCTCCATATTAAGCTTGAGGTTATTTGTTTTTCGGTTCAGTTCGGCTTCACTCCGATTTTGGTTTGTTTATGATCTCACTAAGGTTAAGGAGGATCAGTTGGAAATAGACATGTTAGATCACATTACATGTAATTTCCATGCTACACATCCACTTCATAATCCAAGTCATTCTTTTGTTTTAGCACGGTGACCACTGATGGGTCGAGCTGCAATTGCTGCGGCGAAGATCTCTTTGATCCCTTGCTAATATAATTGATGGACCGGATTGTTTTTGACTCATCAAAGAAATTACAGTAAGTTAAGATCTTATTTGGTTGTATGCACAACGAAATATAATTATAAAGTTTAGCATATAGCCCAAGTGGAGATTGTTGGAACTTATCCAACTAAGTTGGATCTTAATCCAACAATGGGCTTATATGCAATAAATACTTATATGGTGCTACACTGTCATATTAAAGCCCAATGTATAAGTGATCTCATTTATTAAGTTAAGTGGGCTTAAATAAGTTATATAGGTTGTGGGCCTTTATGTGTGGATACTATTGGGCTTCAATTCATTGATGGGCCGAATTAGAAACCCTAGGATTATGGAGGCTAGCACACACACACACACACACACACACATATGCGGTCATGATCCCCGGAGCACACGAACAAGTTAGCCGTCTTTTCTACGTCCCGTCGCTAAGAGAAAAACCGGGAGAAAGCCAAAGGATATCTCCAATGGTTGATTCGTGATGTTCTAGAAGATCATCCGCCACGTTATCGTCAGGATCTCTTTCAGACTATTAGCGATGGATTTAGGTACGCTTCCGCTAAACAGAGAAGGTAACGTTTTAAGATTCAGCATGTGTTTCATATAGATCTTTGTTATCTGGTTTGTACGCATATCTAGATCTTTAGTTATCACATTATGGGCGTACCGCACCACCTATAAAATGGTTTTAGGGATATCCCCATATCGCTTTGTTTTTGCAAAATTTTGCCACTTGTCCATTGAACTTGAACACAAATATTGTTGGGCAATTAAAAAGTTTAATTGTGAAATTGACCCCTTTTCTCATAAATTGCAGTTAGTGGATCTCGAAGAGATAAGATGGGAGCCAAACAACAATTCCAAGCTTGTGAAGGAGAGGCTCAAGTGCACCCATGATCGAATCATTTTAAGTAGAGAATTCACCCCGGGGGAGAAAGTGCTACTCTACAACTCAAGACTTCATCTCTTCCCAGTAAAGCTTCGTTGGAAGTGGACTGGGCCTTTCATTGTTCGGGAGGTGTTTCCACATGGTGCAGTGACCATTGCCAACCCATAAAATGGCAATGAATTCAAGGTGAACGGCTAATACTTAATGCATTATCAAGAGCCATGGGGTAGGGACGTGGCCACCATGGAGCTTACAGAACCACCTCCGGGTGGAACCAACTAGGTGTGTTCGTTCCAAAACTTCCCGATTTAGTAGTATGTAGTAACGAATAACTCTTACTCAAGCTTGCTTAGCCTAGTTTATCCATTTTATCCGTATATTTCATCTCACCCTTCAAACATTGAGGACCATGTTTATTTTAAGTTAGGGGGTGTGGACTAGGATAAAACAACTTCTTGAGCATCCTTTTATTATTTTCATCTTTTTGTGAATAAATTGAATGAAATAAAAATTTTCCGTCTATCAACAACATTTCTCCAACTTATAGCTTTTTGTTTGTCCCATTGATTAAATGTTGTGATCCTTCCCAACTTGTCATTGTAAAAATGTTTTCTTGAATTGGATTTTGTCAAATTAGGGTGTGTTGTATCTTTATGTACTATGGGCAATTAATTGTTTCCATACATGCTTACACTTGGACCTTTATCTTGAAGCTCATGACAATTACCACCCATTTGAAACCCTATAGTAATGTAGAAACCTTGGTATCAAAAATCAATTGATTAAGTTTTAGGAATTTTAAAAATTCGTCTAGGTTTATATTCATGGATCCTAAAATAGTGACTTGGAATTTGGAGTTTCTCAAATGAATGCTACCAAATCCTACAATAATAAGTGCACTTGTGCATATTTGAATAAGGCATAAACTTTTGCCATGGTACTGTGAATAAGGCAAAAATTGCCATGAAATTTGATTAGATGCATGAAATTTCTGTTGAATATTGGACTCCCCGGATTTGGTTTTGGATGATGAACAAACATAAATAATTCATGAACTAACAATTTATGAGCGCAGTATTGGAGATCGTCGCCAATTTCACGTGAACATTCAAAGCGACATCTCAACACTTTCCAAAGCTCATTTTCATGCCTAAAGCTTCGTTGAAGCTCTTGCGACGCTTTGGAAGTAATGAAGATTCAATCGAAGCTCTCAAAGACCGTTTATTAAGGTTTTATTTACAGTCTTTTAGTTTCGATTGATAGAATGTTAAGCCTTGAGTATATCTTACGTTTCTATCTTCATTTCACTTATTTCGTAGCTCTAGGATTCTTGCACAAGTTCACTCTAACTTCCTCGAAGCGTCGCGCTTCGATTCGGACTTTGTTGTGCATGTTAGTTGGTACAAGAACAAGTACTGACCGACTAGATGGTGATCTAGTCGGTCGGCCACTGTTCTTGGACCGACTAGTTTCAGTCAGTTAATTCTTAGCTCTTTACTGTTTACAGTTAGTCGGTCTATGTTGACTCACCGACCGACTAGTTTGTGAACTAGTCGGTCAGTGATGCTTCTTTGACCGACTAGTTGAGACTGACTGTTCACTCTTAAGTTCTCCTAAGCTACTGTTTACCGTTAGTCGGTCTAAGAACGTTTGGTGACCGACTAGTTGACAATCTAGTCGGTCAACTTTTGTTCTTGGACCGACTAAGTCAACTTGCCTTCAGACTATGTTGTTTTGCCTCTTAGTCGGTCTACGTTCATTGGATGACCGACTAGTTGTGAAACTAGTCGGTCAGACAGTGTTCTTGGACCGACTAGATTTCTAGGTCTGAAATTCTATCTCTTCTCAGATCTGCTCTTAGTCGGTCCATGCTTTGTGACTGACCGACTAGTTGATGAACTAGTCGGTCAATGAGTGTTCTTTGACCGACTAATTCTCACAGATTTCTTTCCGTTGGAGATTGACCTAACTTGTTTTTATGGGACCCTATAAATACGAACCTAGGTCATTTCTATCTTCAATAGAGCTGCCATTAAGAGATTCATTGAGTTCTAAAGAGATAGCTATGTAATGCCCTACCAGCTACTGCACAAGTACTAGAGGGGGGGTGAATAGTACTTTAAAATAATAAGGCGTATTATTCCGAATTAATTTGCACACAACTACCAAGTCAATTTGCGGAAGCTTAAATTGAATGACAACAATGAAATTAACAATGCTAACAAATGAAGTTAATGGGTTCGGATCCACCCAAGTCTCCCCGACTTGTTCCCGGTGATCCTACGTCCCAACCACCCGGATCCCCTCCAGATACTTGAGTTAGAAACCCTAACTCAAGATTTCCACTATGAATATCTTGTGAAAAACCTTCACAAGATCAAATCATACATGCAATGGCAAAGTGAATCCCACAACCCGGGATCACAAACTTCTCTCACAACCGAGAGAGCCAATAAGCAATATAAAAGAGTTTAATATGAAATAAATACTCTTACCACAAAATCCTATACCTTGAGTTTTTCTTACCCAAAAGGTGGAATGAAGGATTTGAGGAAGATGAAGTTACCAAACCCTAGCACCAAGGAAATGAGCAGCAATGGGTGCCTAGGGAAGATTTGGAAACTTGAATCAAGCAATAGCTTGAAGAGCTCACCAAGAACAAGCTTCTCTCTAGATCTAGAAATGAGAGAGAATGGGTTTCTTGTGAGGAAGAGAGCTTTAGATTTGAGGGAGAATAGCTATCTCTTTAGAACTCAATGAATCTCTTAATGGCAGCTCTGTTGAAGATAGAAATGACCTAGGATCGTATTTATAGGGTCCCATAAAAACAAGTTAGGTCAATCTCCAACGGAAAGAAATCTGTGAGATCTAGTCGGTCAAAGAACACTCACTGACCGACTAGTTCATCAACTAGTCGGTCAGTCACAAAGCATGGACCGACTAAGAGCAGATCTGAGAGGAGATAGAATTTCAGACCTAGAAAACTAGTCGGTCCAAGAACACTGTCTGACCGACTAGTTTCACAACTAGTCGGTCATCCAATGAACGTAGACCGACTAAGAGGCAAAACAACATAGTCTGAAGGCAAGTTGACTTAGTCGGTCCAAGAACAAAAGTTGACCGACTAGATTGTCAACTAGTCGGTCATCAAACATTCTTAGACCGACTAACGGTAAACAGTAGCTTAGGAGAATTTTAGAGTGAACAGTCAGTCTCAACTAGTCGGTCAAAGAAGCATCGCTGACCGACTAGTTCACAAACTAGTCGGTCGGTGAGTCAACATAGACCGACTAACTGTAAACAGTAAAGAGCTAAGAATTAACTGACAGAAACTAGTCGGTCCAAGAACAGTGGCCGACCGACTAGATCACCATCTAGTCGGTCAGTACTTGTTCTTGTACCAACTAACATGCACAACAAAGTCCGAATCGAAGCGCGACGCTTCGAGGAAGTTAGAGTGACCTTGTGCAAGAATCCTAGAGCTACGAAATGAGCGTAATGAAGATAGAAACGTAAGATATACTCAAGGCTTAACATTCTATCAATCGAAACTAAAAGACTATAAATAAAACCTTAATAAACGGTCTTTGAGAGCTTCGATTGAATCTTCATTACTTCCAAAGCGTCGCAAGAGCTTCAACGAAGCTTTAGGCATGAAAACGAGCTTTTGGAAGTGTTGAGATGTCGCTTTGAATATTCTCGTGAAATTGGCGACGATCTCCAATACTGCGCTCACAAATTGTTAGATCATGAATTATTTATGTTTGCTCATCATCCAAAACCAAATCCGGGGAGTCCAATATTCAACATTCACCCCCTTTTTGGTGATGACAAACCAACATAAATAATAATCAAAGATAATAATTCAAATGTAAAATACTTACTCCCCCTGCATTGATGACACGTTAATTCCAAAATGAATATAAATGAATTGCATCAAGCAGACGAGTAAGATAAATAAAGTGAATTGATTTTTGAAATATCGGATTTTGAAAATCCTTATATGTATCTTAACTCCCCCTGAATCTAGCATATCAAACTAGATTCTTGGAAATTGAATTAAATTTTCATTTGCGCTATTTATTATCATTATCTCTCCCCCTTTGGCATTATCCCAAAAATGGGGGGCATACAACGACAACAATTAGGAAATGTAAAATCCAACATCGGGAGTCGTAGACAAATGCAATGGACCAACTTGACACCAAGGGAAAAATTGTGGAAATCAAAACAAGGTGTGCCAAATTTTCCATTATCAAAAAAAAATCAAAATCATCAAAAACACCAAATCATTATTCATTTCTTGAATAAAGAAACATACTCTTCAATATTCAATATTCTTGGTTAATTTTGTGCATGGAAAACAATTCTATAAAATTACAGAATTTAAATCCATTTAACCAATTTTTTTTATGCGTCGATTCGATATCACATTTCAAATATATTCAACGAATATTAAAATTTGCACGACGAATAAAAGATAAAGTGAACGATGATGAACATATATATATATAGACAACATGAGTACATCCAAAAAATATCACATCGAATATATGAGATACATCATATCAAGCGCTACATATCATCAAAAAGAAATACATCATCATCATCATCAAAATCCAACACCGACAACCAGAAAGCACAAAAAAAATACATCAAAGCATCTCTCAACCTATCCTAACCCAAAACACTCTCACTAGAATATATCATCCAAAGCGTATATGGAGAGTCCTCGGAACAACGATCACGAGGAGGAGGCTGGATCTGCAGCGTCCGTGGGTCCAGTCGACGGAGTGGACTCAGGCTCTGCAGGGAGAAGAGGTGTCTCAACAGATGGAATCGTCGGGGCAGGAGTCGAGATCTCAGCAACAGGCTCAACAGCAGCATGAGTCTCGACAGAAGCAGCAGCAGCAGATACATGAGCAGGCTCGGAAACTGGGTCAGCAGCAGGCTCAGAAGGCTGAAGAGCTGCAGCAGATGGCTCTGGAACACCGGAAGAGGTGGCAACTCCAGGAGCAGAAGTGGAAGTACCAGCAGCAGCAGTACCAGCAGAAGTGCCCTCGGGGGCACGAGTCGAAGCACAACAGAGCTCCTCAATGTCCTCCTCAGCCATCTCATCAAACTCCTCATCCTCAGACACGGAAGGAGGAAGCTCAACACCCATCCGACGAGCCATACGACAGATTACCTCCTCGGTACGAGCCAAGCGGGACTCGTGACGACGAAGTATCCGTAGGACATCATCAAGGGTGGCAACGGGAGTAGCAGAGGCACTGGCAGAGGCAGGGACAGACGCAGAAGGTGTCGTCCTCTGAACGTGACGAAGCGCCGCAAGAGATTTCTTGACGGCCGTCGCATTCAGGGGAGGACCAAGGGGACGCTCATCGTCACGAGGCAATGTGACACGAAAATGACGAAACACGAGGGTTAACATGCAAGGAAATGGGATATGAGCCGATTTATTGGACTTTCGAATACACTCGAAAGAGTGAATCTTATCGAGTATAATTCGAGCCCAATTAATCGAGCTCCCCATGAAGATCGCATATATAATCTTCAAAAATGGCTGGGATGGTAAAGATGAGGAGCCGTACTTGGGAAGCAAGCACGACTTCAGAATCAGATTTAGGACCCATGCATTTGGCTTGAAAGATTTAGATGGCACGCCAATCATGGCAGGAGGAATCTGATGGAAAATCTCTGAAAGGATGGTCTGATCAAGAGAAGAAATATCATCTACCGAGATATCAGAAGGAAGAAGGCCAGACGAAGAGATACCCAAAATCTCTCCTAAGATTTCCGCAGTGAGGACTATAGGAGTCCCCAAAACGGTCGTCTCAACAGAGTGGGTCTGATCGTACTGACCCCGGATCCTATTAGCATAGAAAAGCTTCACTAATCTAGGGTAGGGGTGAGGATTCGCCTTCGGGTCATATCGAAGGTAATCGAGAAGACCCGACGACGACAGAAGATCAGCTAACCCTATGAAGTCGCAAAACTGGACGAAATGCTCCAGAAGCAGCGGGCAATGTTCGATACGGTTATACGCCGCGAGACACAAAGGGTCATCGCGACATAAGGAAATATCGACACCGCCCACCGGCATCGGACCTTTTCCCTTAGGCTTACGGGTAGACGTACGAGGGTGGGTGCTAGACTCGGGATGAATAGGAGGAGTGGGTTCCCTATGAGTCTCGGTCTCGGGGTTATACTCCGTATCGGAATCGGTAGGAGTATGGAACGAAGATTGAGAAGCAAGAATTTTGGCCTTTGGCTTAGGCTTGGGTTTGGGTTTCGGTTGACCTCTAGGTTGAGCGGTCGTCGTCCTCTTCTTCTTGAGAGGAGGCGAAGACGACGAAGGATGGGTGGTCTTGGCTCTACGCTTCAGAGGGGTTGGATGCTCGGGATCCGAAGGGTTTCGTTCTATGGTCATCGGCGAGGGGCTAGACGGAGTGATCGGGATACGTGTTCGAGCCATAATCTCGGCACAACACGACACACGAGATAGGAAAGAAGAGATCCTAGCCGAAATTAGAAAACCCTAATCGAAACCCTAGGAGAAGAAATCAACTGGAAAACCTAACCCTAGAGCTGAAACCGAACCCTAGATAGGAGAGGGAGGAAGAGAGGACACCCTAGGTCGGAGATCGGCGGACGGCGACGGCTGGAATGGTCAGAAAGTGGCCGGAAGACGAAGGGTCTCGAGGGAGGTCGGGGTTTTGAGCGGAGAGAGAAGAGATTTCGATCGATTAGAATGAAAATCGATCGACTAAACTGAGTTTAAGTCGGTCGATTTCGCAAAAGACCAAACAGCCCCTGGCACATCTAGTCGGTCACAGTTCAAGCACTGACCGACTAGATCACGATCTAGTCGGTCGGTCAATGAGCTTGAACCGACTAGTTGCAAACAGTGGCTGAATTCAAGATTTACTGACAAGATTTAGTCGGTCTGCGTTCATTTACTGACCGACTAGATCTCAATCTAGTCGGTCGGTCACTGAACATGAACCGACTAAAGAGTCAAAAACTTGAAAATCAAGTTCTCTCCATAATACGCTTGGACGATAAATCTCAAAACTCTCAATAAACATCGAAACTACCCCATTAATCATCGAAAAACAGAAATTTGACGATTACGCACAAATCGAACGAAAAATCAAGATATCACATAAAATTCCCGAAAAATCCAATAATTCTAGCATGAATGAGATATTGCCAAAAATAATAGCATGCAAAATTATTGAATGAAACATGAATCCTATATCTCGGATTCACCCATAATCCCCAATTCTCGACGCAACCGCACAAAGGAGTCCTCCTTTAGGGGTTTCGTGAAAATATCGGCGATTTGCTTTTAGGTTTCAACGTACACTAGAATGATGTCCTTTTTAGCAACATGATCATCTAAAAAGTGGTGTCGGACATCTATGTGTTTCGAACGGGAATGATGTACCGGGTTCTTGGAAAGACATATTGCACTTTGGTTGTCAACCATGATAGGGCAAGTATCACAATTTATACCAAAGTCTTTAAGTGTGTGTCTCATCCAAAGAACTTGAGCACACGCGGCACCGGCGGCAATATATTCCGCCTCGGTGGTTGAAAGTGATACGGAATTTTGCTTCTTGGAAAACCAAGAGACAAGAGAATTTCCTATAAAATGGCAAGTGCCACTAGTACTTTTCCTGTCGGATTTGCATCCCGCATAATCAGCGTCACTATATGAGACTAACTCATATGTGCTAGATCTCGGATAAAGTAATCCAAAATCTAATGTGTAACTTTGATAGCGAAAAATACGCTTTACCGCTACTAAGTGAGACTCCTTAGGTTGAGACTGATAACGAGCACATATACATACGGCAAACATAATATCGGGCCTACTTGCGGTAAGATAAAGCAAACTACCTATCATACCTCGATATAGACGAATGTCTACATCCTTACCGCCCGTATCCTTGTCAAGATGCGTAGTCGTGCTCATTGGAGTCTTTTTCCCGGAGGCATTCTCCATTCCAAATCGCTTTAGCAACTCCACCGTGTACTTCGTTTGGTGGATGAAGATTGCATCGTTCATTTGGCGAATTTGGAGACCTAAGAAATATTTGAGTTCGCCCATGTGGCTCATCTCAAATTGTTCCTTCATCACATTAGAAAACTCTTCGCAAAGAGCGAAGTTAGTAGCACCGAAAATGATATCATCAACATAAATTTGAACTAATAAAATATCATTATTCGCATGCTTAATAAAAAGTGTTGAATCAGCTTCGCCCATTTTAAAATTCAAATCCAAAAGAAAATTCTTTAGGCGATCATACCAAGCTCGAGGAGCTTGTCTCAAACCATAAAGAGCTTTCTTTAGTTTAAAAACGTGATTTGGAAATTTTTCATTTACGAAGCCCGGAGGTTGAGAAACGTAAACTTCCTCAACGACATCTCCGTTTAAAAATGCACTTTTAACATCCATTTGAAATAATTTAAAATTCTTATGGCATGCAAAAGACAAAAGTAATCTAATTGATTCTAATCTAGCTACAGGAGCGAAAGATTCTTCGAAATCGATACCTTCCTCTTGACGATAGCCTTGAGCTACTAACCGAGCTTTGTTCCGGACGACGACTTGGTTTTCGTCGGTTTTGTTCTTGAAGATCCACTTTGTCCCTATGACGGTGTGGTTCTTCGATGGCAATGGAACAAGCTCCCAAACTTCATTCCTCTCGAATTGAATGAGCTCCTCCTCCATGGCTAAGATCCAAGCGCTATCTTCGCATGCTTCATTAATATTCTTTGGCTCTAACGATGAGGCAAAGGCACAATTTGCGAAGCGGTGAACTTGGGATCTCGTCTTGACACTATCATAGATATTACCAATGACTTGCTCATGGGGATGGTCATGAACCGAATGAAGCCGTTTGGGAATACCTTGATCACTTGGAACATTCTCAACAACTTCATTAGTTGGGTTAGTCTCAATAGAATCAATAGAATCATTAGACTTAGAATTTTCAAACGAATCACATAAAACATCCATAGAATCATTATCATTTGAAATTCTAGTTGGAACAAATCCTTCATTAAATGAGACATGAAGCGATTCCTCGATCGTTGAGGTTCGTTTGTTGAATATCAGGTAGGCTTTGCTACGCGTAGAATATCCAACAAAAATCCCCTCATCGGATCTCGGATCGAATTTGTCCAAACTACCATATGTGTTCTTAATAAAACATTTCGAACCAAAAACACGAAAATGTTTAACTTGAGGCAACCTACCAAACAACAATTCATAACAAGTTTGTTTAGTGCCGGGCCTCAAAAGTATTCTATTAAACACATAGCAAGCGGTGTGTACCGCTTCCGCCCAAAATTGATGGCCAAGTTGGCTATCATCAAGCATAGTGCGAGCACACTCCACTAGCGTCCTATTCTTTCTCTCAACTACACCATTTTGAGGAGGTGCACGAGGGAAAGAGAAGGTGTGAGTAATACCAACTTCATCACAAAATGTCTCAAAAGACTCATTCTCAAATTCACCTCCATGATCACTACGAATAGTGACAATGGTGGTTCCTAAGAGATTTTGTACTTTCTTAACAAAAATTGTGAAGTTTTCAAAAGCTTCATTTTTATTACACAATGAAAATACCTAAGTAAATCTTGAATAGTCATCTACGATGACAAGTCCGTACCTTGCATTTCCTAAGGAAGCTACTCTAGTTGGCCCAAATAAATCTAGATGTAATAGCTCTAGTGGCCGTTTAGTAGAGATGCTTTTCTTAGGTTTAAATGAAGATTTAGGAAGCTTGCCGCGTTGACAACAATCACAAAAACTTTTCTTTTCAAAAACAAGCTTCGGAAAACCTTTAATAGAATTCAATTTTGAAAGCTTATATAGTGTTCCAAAGTTCACATGTCCAAAGCGTCGATGCCATAAGTGTTGTTCACTTGTGTTGGCAACGAGACATTGTTCATATGACTTCGGAAGATCCAAAATATAGATGTCTTTACGACTAGTTCCGGAAAATAATAATTTTTCATTATCCTTTCTTAAAATGTGACACAATCCTTTCGCAAAGCTAACTTTGTAACCTTTGTCACAAAGTTGACTTATTGAAATAAGATTATGATTTAAACCACTAACAAGATAAACGTCACTAATTAATGGTTTAGAAGGGTTACCGACTTTACCAACACCTATGATGGTTCCGCTCTCGTTGCCTCCAAATACGACGCGGTTTCCATTCGCAATGGGAACCACTCCGGAGAGCAAACGAGCGTCACCCGTCATGTGTTTGGAGCACCCGCTATCGAGTATCCAATTCCCTTTGGAGCTAAATTTAAATTTGATGCTCCTTTTCTTTTTCTTTTCCTTGAGTACCTAAAGATAGACACTTTCATATCATGGTACCCAAGGTCATTGGGTCCAAGGGATTAGACCTTTGGAAGCCAAGTCCAAGTGGACTTAGACTTCCCTACATAATTCTTACTATGCACAACATCCGAAAAATAAGCATTCATGTACATTTGTTTTTCGTCCATGCTTGTGTCCTTTGGGCTCCAAATAGTGAAAATTTTGGAAGCCATCATCCTATTGGGTGCATGCATGCTACGTTGATTTCTACGTGATGCATGTTGTGGATAGGCATACGGGACATGATGGAATGGTGCACGAAAAGAATTATTCATATGATGAGGTGGGTGTACATATGCATGTGTGGAAACACGTGCGTGAGGGTGTCTCACTTGGTGTGCACGTGCCCGGGAATGTGTTGCATAAAAATCATCATAAGTGTGAGACGGTGGAGTAGGACGTGTGTTCCTATGTGGCATGTTATTAGTGTACATGTAGGCATGCCCCTTCTTTGGAGGTCCACCCAAAGTGGGTTTCTTTCCGAAAGAGGGTGTGGACGAGGTGGAAGCACCATTGGTAGATGAACTACCAATAGAGTGTTTGCTCCCACTCGTTGAGGCTTCGGAAGTTGGCCTAACAAAAGTAGTGACCGACTTGGATGAATTTCCCATCATATACCCCAAGCCAATGTGGTGTTTGGCCGGAAGTAAATCTTTTAGGATATTATCCAAATGGCCCTTACCCTTGTTGAATTTGTTGATTCGGCCCAATGTGTCCTCATATTTCTCTTTGAGAGAACACAAAGAAGTATCCAAAGCGGATATTTGCGATGTGAGCACATAAACACGAGATTTAAGATTCTCGTTCTCAATACTCAAAGTCGAGTTTTGAGAAGTTAAATCCGCTATCTCATGTTCTTCCGCATCCTCAATGCTAACATGTTCAAGTTTAGATTTGAGATTCACAATCTCATTTCTTAACTCTTCAACAACGGTGTCGTTGTTGGTGATGATATTCTTAGGCGATGTTTGAATGCTAGCTAGGTCATCTTTTACCTTAGTATATCTATTTACTAACTTAGTGTATTTTGACCAAAGTTGAGAGTTAGCATTTCTAAGATCATCCATCGTTACCTCATCGCTTTCGTCATTAGTATCATCGGAAGAGGAGGATCCTTGATCGTTCTCCTCTCTTGCCATGAAGCACATATGTGCTTGCTCCACTTTCTCATCATCTGACTCTCCGCTTGAGGAATCCTCGGAGTCGGTGAATGTTGCTCCGACAAGTCCTTTCTTGTAACCCTTCTTGTATTTCTTGGACTTATCGAATTTTGGCGCCTTCCACTTCTCCTTTTGTTTGTTGAGAGGACACTCCGCTTTCATGTGTCCTGGCTTATTACACTTGAAACACAAAGGAGAGGAAGAGGCGTTAGAAGAACCAAATTTACCTTTGGTCTTGAAGTTACCTTTCCGGAAGAAACGGTTGAACTTCTTGGCCATGAGTGCCATGGACTCCAAGTCCAACTCGTTTTCCGAGTCTTCATCATCGGAAGATGTGGATGAAGCCGCCTTGAATGCAATCGCCTTTTTCTTAGGCGCATCTAGGTTCAAATATGACTTCATCTTTTCTTGTAGCTTCACCTTGCTATCTTTGCGTACCTCGTATGACATCAAAGTACCCATTAGTTGAACTACGGTATATTTGTTCATGTCATTACCTTCCTCGATGGCGAAGGTACGTTTTTCCCAAGAAGAGGGAAGTCCTTCAATAAGCTTTAAGCACTTCTCCTTTTGAGTGTAGATCTTGCCGAGGGCCTCTAACTCGTTTATTATGTCAACGAAGCGAGCGTAATATTCTTTCATCTTCTCGCCCTGTTGCATGTGAAACATTTCGTAATCTTTGGTTACGACAACGAGTTTAGAGTCTCTTACCCGACTCGTCCCTCCATGTAGTATGAGGAGAGAGTTCCAAATTTGCTATGCACTCTTACATGTGCATATCTTATTGAAATCCTCGGGCTCCAATGCGCATTGCAAGGCGTTCATTGCCTTGGCATTGCTTACCTCCGCGGCGACCTCCGCGGTAGTCCATTTCTCAAAATCTTCTTCTTCGGGCTCGTTGTACTCCTTCATTGTAGTCCTCCATAAAGATGCACTTCAGAGGAAGGTTTCCATCCGACATTTCCAGTACCCGTAGTTGGTACCGTTGAAGAATGGAGGCCTTGTAGAGGAATGTCCTTCCATCACCGATGACGCTCCTTCACGGTTCCTGAAGGTGTCGTAGTTGGAAGGTGGAGGCACGGTCTTGTTGTCGTTGGCAGACATAGCTGAGTATCTGGCTCTGATACCAAATGTAATGCCCTACCAGCTACTGCACAAGTACTAGAGGGGGGGTGAATAGTACTTTAAAATAATAAGGCGTATTATTCCAAATTAATTTGCACACAACTACCAAGTCAATTTGCGGAAGCTTAAATTGAATGACAACAATGAAATTAACAATGCTAACAAATGAAGTTAATGGGTTCGGATCCACCCAAGTCTCCCCGACTTGTTCCCGGTGATCCTACGTCCCAACCACCCGGATCCCCTCCGGATACTTGAGTTAGAAACCCTAACTCAAGATTTCCACTATGAATATCTTGTGAAAAACCTTCACAAGATCAAATCATACATGCAATGGCAAAGTGAATCCCACAACCCGGGATCACAAACTTCTCTCACAACCGAGAGAGCCAATAAGCAATATAAAAGAGTTTAATATGAAATAAATACTCTTACCACAAAATCCTATACCTTGAGTTTTTCTTACCCAAAAGGTGGAATGAAGGATTTGAGGAAGATGAAGTTACCAAACCCTAGCACCAAGGAAATGAGCAGCAATGGGTGCCTAGGGAAGATTTGGAAACTTGAATCAAGCAATAGCTTGAAGAGCTCACCAAGAACAAGCTTCTCTCTAGATCTAGAAATGAGAGAGAATGGGTTTCTTGTGAGGAAGAGAGCTTTAGATTTGAGGGAGAATAGCTATCTCTTTAGAACTCAATGAATCTCTTAATGGCAGCTCTGTTGAAGATAGAAATGACCTAGGATCGTATTTATAGGGTCCCATAAAAACAAGTTAGGTCAATCTCCAACGGAAAGAAATCTGTGAGATCTAGTCGGTCAAAGAACACTCACTGACCGACTAGTTCATCAACTAGTCGGTCAGTCACAAAGCATGGACCGACTAAGAGCAGATCTGAGAGGAGATAGAATTTCAGACCTAGAAAACTAGTCGGTCCAAGAACACTGTCTGACCGACTAGTTTCACAACTAGTCGGTCATCCAATGAACGTAGACCGACTAAGAGGCAAAACAACATAGTCTGAAGGCAAGTTGACTTAGTCGGTCCAAGAACAAAAGTTGACCGACTAGATTGTCAACTAGTCGGTCATCAAACGTTCTTAGACCGACTAACGGTAAACAGTAGCTTAGGAGAATTTTAGAGTGAACAGTCAGTCTCAACTAGTCGGTCAAAGAAGCATCACTGACCGACTAGTTCACAAACTAGTCGGTCGGTGAGTCAACATAGACCGACTAACTGTAAACAGTAAAGAGCTAAGAATTAACTGACAGAAACTAGTCGGTCCAAGAACAGTGGCCGACCGACTAGATCACCATCTAGTCGGTCAGTACTTGTTCTTGTACCAACTAACATGCACAACAAAGTCCGAATCGAAGCGCGACGCTTCGAGGAAGTTAGAGTGACCTTGTGCAAGAATCCTAGAGCTACGAAATGAGCGTAATGAAGATAGAAACGTAAGATATACTCAAGGCTTAACATTCTATCAATCGAAACTAAAAGACTATAAATAAAACCTTAATAAACGGTCTTTGAGAGCTTCGATTGAATCTTCATTACTTCCAAAGCGTCGCAAGAGCTTCAACGAAGCTTTAGGCATGAAAACGAGCTTTTGGAAGTGTTGAGATGTCGCTTTGAATATTCTCGTGAAATTGGCGACGATCTCCAATACTGCGCTCACAAATTGTTAGATCATGAATTATTTATGTTTGCTCATCATCCAAAACCAAATCCGGGGAGTCCAATATTCAACAAGCTATTCTCCCTCAAATCTAAAGCTCTCTTCCTCACAAGAAACCCATTCTCTCTCATTTCTAGATCTAGAGAGAAGCTTGTTCTTGGTGAGCTCTTCAAGCTATTGCTTGATTCAAGTTTCCAAATCTTCCCTAGGCACCCATTGCTGCTCATTTCCTTGGTGCTAGGGTTTGGTAACTTCATCTTCCTCAAATCCTTCATTCCACCTATTGGGTAAGAAAAACTCAAGGTATAGGATTTTGTGGTAAGAGTATTTATTTCATATTAAACTCTTTAATATTGCTTTGTGATTCTCTCGGTTGTGAGAGAAGGTTGTGATCCCGGGATGTGGGATTCATGTTTGCTATTGCATGTATGATTTGATCTTGTGAAGGTTTTTCACAAGATATTCATAGTGGAAATCTTGAGTTAGGGTTTCTAACTCAAGTATCCGGAAGGGATCCGGGTGGTTGGGACGTAGGATCACCGGGAACAAGTCGGGGAGACTTGGGTGGATCCGAACCCATTAACATCGTTTGTTTGCATTGTTAATTTCATTGTTGTCATTCAATTTAAGCTTCCGCAAATTGATTTGGTAGTTGTGTGCAATTTAATTTGGAATCATACGCCTTATTATTTTAAAGTACTATTCACCCCCCTCTAGTACTTGTGCAGTAGCTGGTAGGGCATTACATTTGGTATCAGAGCCAGATACTCAGCTATGTCTGCCAACGACAATAAGACCGTGCCTCCACCTTCCAACTACGACACCTTCAGGAACCGTGAAGGAGCGTCATCGGTGATGGAAGGACATTCCTCTACAAGGCCTCCATTCTTCAACGGTACCAACTACGGGTACTGGAAGTGTCGGATGGAAACCTTCCTCCGAAGTGCATCTTTATGGAGAACTACAATGAAGGAGTACAACGAGCCCGAAGAAGAAGATTTTGAGAAATGGACTACCGCGGAGGTCGCCGCGGAGGTAAGCAATGCCAAGGCAATGAACGCCTTGCAATGCGCATTGGAGCCCGAGGACTTCAATAAGATATGCACATGTAAGAGTGCATATCAAATTTGGAACTCTCTCCTCATACTACATGAAGGGACGAGTCGGGTAAGAGACTCTAAACTCGTTGTCGTAACCAAAGATTACGAAATGTTTCACATGCAACAGGGCGAGAAGATGAAAGAATATTACGCTCGCTTCGTTGACATAATAAACGAGTTAGAGGCCCTCGGCAAGATCTACACTCAAAAGGAGAAGTGCTTAAAGCTTATTGAAGGACTTCCCTCTTCTTGGGAAAAACGTACCTTCGCCATCGAGGAAGGTAATGACATGAACAAATATACCGTAGTTCAACTAATGGGTACTTTGATGTCATACGAGGTACGCAAAGATAGCAAGGTGAAGCTACAAGAAAAGATGAAGTCATATTTGAACCTAGATGCGCCTAAGAAAAAGGCGATTGCATTCAAGGCGGCTTCATCCACATCTTCCGATGATGAAGACTCGGAAAACGAGTTGGACTTGGAGTCCATGGCACTCATGGCCAAGAAGTTCAACCATTTCTTCCGGAAAGGTAACTTCAAGACCAAAGGTAAATTTGGTTCTTCTAACGCCTCTTCCTCTCCTTTGTGTTTCAAGTGCAATAAGCTAGGACACATGAAAGCGGAGTGTCCTCTCAACAAACAAAAGGAGAAGTGGAAGGCGCCAAAATTCGATAAGTCCAAGAAATACAAAAAGGGGTACAAGAAAGGACTTGTCGGAGCAACATTCACCGACTCCGAGGATTCCTCAAGCGGAGAGTCGGATGATGAGAAAGTGGAGCAAGCACATATGTGCTTCATGGCAAGAGAGGAGAACGATCAAGGATCCTCCTCTTCCGATGATAGTAATGACGAAAGCGATGAGGTAACGATGGATGATCTTAGAAATGCTAACTCTCAACTTTGGTCAAAATACACTAAGTTAGTAAATAGATATACTAAGGTAAAAGATGACCTAGCTAGCATTCAAACATCGCCTAAGAATATCATCACCAACAACGACACCGTTGTTGAAGAGTTAAGAAATGAGATTGTGAATCTCAAATCTAAACTTGAACATGTTAGCATTGAGGATGCGGAAGAACATGAGATAGCGGATTTAACTTCTCAAAACTCGACTTTGAGTATTGAGAACGAGAATCTTAAATCTCGTGTTTATGTGCTCACATCGCAAATATCCGCTTTGGATACTTCTTTGCGTTCTCTCAAAGAGAAATATGAGGACACATTGGGCCGAATCAACAAATTCAACAAGGGTAAGGGTCATTTGGATAATATCCTAAAAGATTTACTTCCGGCCAAACACCACATTGGCTTGGGGTATATGATGGGAAATTCATCCAAGTCGGTCACTACTTTTGTTAGGCCAACTTCCGAAGCCTCAACGAGTGGGAGCAAACACTCTATTGGTAGTTCATCTACCAATGGTGCTTCCACCTCGTCCACACCCTCTTGCGGAAAGAAACCCACTTTGGGTGGACCTCCAAAGAAGGGGCATGCCTACATGTACACTAATAACATGCCACGTAGGAACACACGTCCTACTCCACCATCTCACACATATGATGATTTTTATGCAACACATTCTCGGGCAAGTGCACACCAAGTGAGACACCCTCACGCACGTGTTCCCACACATGCATATGTACACCCACCTCATCATATGAATAATTCTCGTCGTGCACCATTCCATCATGTCCCGTATGCCTATCCACAACATGCATCACGTAGAAATCAACGTAGCATGCATGCACCCAATAGGATGATGGATCCCAAAATTTTCACTATTTGGAGCCCAAAGGACACAAGCATGGACGAAAAACAAATGTACATGAATGCTTATTTTTCGGATGTTGTGCATAGTAAGAATTATGTGGGGAAGTCTAAGTCCACTTGGACTTGGCTTCCAAAGGTCTAATCCCTTGGACCCAATGACCTTGGGTACCATGATATGAAAGTGTCTATCTTTAGGTACTCAAGGAAAAGAAAAAGAAAAGGAGCATCAAATTTAAATTTAGCTCCAAAGGAAATTAGATACTCGATGGCGGGTGCTCCAAACACATGACGGGTGACGCTCGTTTGCTCTCCGGAGTGGTTCCCATTGCGAATGGAAACCGCGTCGTATTTGGAGGCAACGAGAGCGGAACCATCATATGTGTTGGTAAAGTCGGTAACCCTTCTAAACCATTAATTAGTGATGTTTATCTTGTTAGTGGTTTAAATCATAATCTTATTTCAATAAGTCAACTTTGTGACAAAGGTTACAAAGTTAGCTTTGCGAAAGGATTGTGTCATATTTTAAGAAAGGATAATGAAAAATTATTATTTTCCGGAACTCGTCGTAAAGACGTTTATATTTTGGATCTTCCTAAGTCATATGAACAATGTCTCGTTGCCAACACAAGTGAACAACACTTATGGCATCGACGCTTTGGACATGTGAACTTTGGAACACTATATAAGCTTTCAAAATTGAATTCTATTAAAGGTTTTCCGAAGCTTGTTTTTGAAAAGAAAAGTTTTTGTGATTGTTGTCAACGCGGCAAGCTTCCTAAATCTTCATTTAAACCTAAGAAAAGCATCTCTACTAAACGGCCACTAGAGCTATTACATCTAGATTTATTTGGGCCAACTAGAGTAGCTTCCTTAGGAAATGCAAGGTATGGACTTGTCATCGTAGATGACTATTCAAGATTTACTTGGGTATTTTCATTGTGTAATAAAAATGAAGCTTTTGAAAACTTCACAATTTTTGTTAAGAAAGTACAAAATCTCTTAGGAACCACCATTGTCACTATTCGTAGTGATCATGGAGGTGAATTTGAGAATGAGTCTTTTGAGACATTTTGTGATGAAGTTGGTATTACTCACACCTTCTCTTTCCCTCGTGCACCTCCTCAAAATGGTGTAGTTGAGAGAAAGAATAGGACGCTAGTGGAATGTGCTCGCACTATGCTTGATGATAGCCAACTTGGCCATCAATTTTGGGCGGAAGCGGTACACACCGCTTGCTATGTGTTTAATAGAATACTTTTGAGGCCCGGCACTAAACAAACTTGTTATGAATTGTTGTTTGGTAGGTTGCCTCAAGTTAAACATTTTCGTGTTTTTGGTTCGAAATGTTTTATTAAGAACACATATGGTAGTTTGGACAAATTCGATCCGAGATCCGATGAGGGGATTTTTGTTGGATATTCTACGCGTAGGAAAGCCTACCGGATATTCAACAAACGAACCTCAACGATCGAGGAATCGCTTCATGTCTCATTTAATGAAGGATTTGTTCCAACTAGAATTTCAAATGATAATGATTCTATGGATGTTTTATGTGATTCGTTTGATAATTCTAAGTCTAATGATTCTATTGATTCTATTGAGACTAACCCAACTAATGAAGTTGTTGAGAATGTTCCAAGTGATCAAGGTATTCCCAAACGGCTTCATTCCGTTCGTGACCATCCCCATGAGCAAGTCATTGGCAATATCTATGATAGTGTCAAGACGAGATCGCAAGTTCACCTCTTCGCAAATTGTGCCTTTGCCTCATCGATAGAGCCAAAGAATATTAATGAAGCATGCGAAGATAGCGCTTGGATCTTAGCCATGGAGGAGGAGCTCATTCAATTCGAGAGGAATGAAGTTTGGGAGCTTGTTCCATTGCCATCGAAGAACCACACCGTCATAGGGACAAAGTGGATCTTCAAGAACAAAACCGACGAAAACCAAGTCATCGTCCGGAACAAAGCTCGGTTAGTAGCTCAAGGCTATCGTCAAGAGGAAGGTATCGATTTCGAAGAATCTTTCGCTCCGGTAGCTAGATTAGAATCAATTAGATTACTTTTGTCTTTTGCATGCCATAAGAATTTTAAATTATTTCAAATGGATGTTAAAAGTGCATTTTTAAACGGAGATGTCGTTGAGGAAGTTTACGTTTCTCAACCTCCGGGCTTCGTAAATGAAAAATTTCCAAACCATGTTTTTAAACTAAAGAAAGCTCTTTATGGTTTAAGACAAGCTCCTCGAGCTTGGTATGATCGCCTAAAGAATTTTCTTTTGGATTTGAATTTTAAAATGGGCGAAGCCGATTCAACACTTTTTATTAAGCATGCGAATCATGATATTTTATTAGTTCAAATCTATGTTGATGATATCATTTTCGGTGCTACTAACTTCGCTCTTTGCGAAGAGTTTTCTAATATGATGAAGGAACAATTTGAGATGAGCCACATGGACGAACTCAAATATTTCTTAGGACTCCAAATTCGCCAAATGAACGATGCAATCTTCATCCACCAAACGAAGTACACGGTGGAGTTGCTAAAGCGATTTGGAATGGAGAATGCCTCCGGGAAAAAGACTCCAATGAGCACGACTACGCATCTTGACAAGGATACGGGCGGTAAGGATGTAGACATTCGTCTATATCGAGGTATGATAGGTAGTTTGCTTTATCTTACCGCAAGTAGGTCCGATGTTATGTTTGCCGTATGTATATGTGCTCGTTATCAGTCGCAACCTAAGGAGTCTCACTTAGTAGCGGTAAAGCGTATTTTTCGCTATCTAAGTTACACATTAGATTTTGGATTACTTTATCCGAGATCTAGCACATATGAGTTAGTCTCATATAGTGACGCTGATTATGCGGGATGCAAATCCGACAGGAAAAGTACTAGTGGCACTTGCCATTTTATAGGAAATTCTCTTGTCTCTTGGTTTTCCAAGAAGCAAAATTCCGTATCACTTTCAACCATCGAGGCGGAATATATTGCCGCCGGTGCCGCGTGTGCTCAAGTTCTTTGGATGAGACACACACTTAAAGACTTTGGTATAAATTGTGATACTTGCCCTATCATGGTTGACAACCAAAGTGCAATATGTCTTTCCAAGAACCCGGTACATCATTCCCGTTCGAAACACATAGATGTCCGACACCACTTTTTAGATGATCATGTTGCTAAAAAGGACATCATTCTAGTGTACGTTGAAACCCAAAAGCAAATCGCCGATATTTTCACGAAACCCCTAAAGGAGGACTCTTTTGTGCGGTTGCGTCGAGAATTGGGGATTATGGGTGAATCCGAGATATAGGATTCATGTTTCATTCAATAATTTTGCATGCTATTATTTTTGGCAATATCTCATTCATGCTAGAATTATTGGATTTTTCGGGAATTTTATGTGATATCTTGATTTTTCGTTCGATTTGTGCGTAATCGTCAAATTTCTATTTTTCGATGATTAATGGGGTAGTTTAGATGTTTATTGAGAGTTTTGAGATTTATCGTCCAAGCGTATTATGGAGAGAACTTGATTTTCAAGTTTTTTGACTCTTTAGTCGGTTCATGTTCAGTGACCGACCGACTAGATTGAGATCTAGTCGGTCAGTACTTGAACGCAGACCGACTAAATCTTGTCAGTAATTCTTGGATTCAGCCACTGTTTGCAACTAGTCGGTTCAAGCTCATTGACCGACCGACTAGATCGTGATCTAGTCGGTCAGTGCTTGAACTGTGACCGACTAGTTGTGCCAGGGGCTCTTTGGTCATTTGTGAAATCGACCGACTTAAACTAAGTTTAGTCGATCGATTTTCATTCTAATCGATCGAAATCTCTTCTCTCTCCGCTCAAAACCCCGACCTCCCTCGAGACCCTTCGTCTTCCGGCCACTTTCCGACCATTCCCGCCGTCGCCGTCCGCCGATCTTCGACCTAGGGTATCTCCTCTTCCTCCCTCTCCTATCTAGGGTTCGGTTTCAGCTCTAGGGTTAGGTTGTTCAGTTGATTTCATCTCCTAGGGTTTCGATTAGGGTTTTTCTAATTCCGATTTAGGGTTTCTTCATTTCCGATTGATTGTGTCGTGTTGTGCCGAGATTATGGCCCGAACACGTATCCCGATCACTCCCTCTAGCCCCTCTCCGATGACCGTTGATCCAATCTCTTCGGATCCCGAGCATCCAACCCCTCCGAAGCGTAGAGCCAAGACCACCCATCCTTCGTCGTCTTCGCCTCCTCTCAAGAAGAAGAGGACGACGACCGCTATACCTAGAGGTCAACCGAAACCCAAACCCAAGCCTAAGCCAAAGGCTAAAATTCTTGCTTCTCAATCTTCGTTCCATACTCCTACCGATTCCGATACGGAGTATAACCCTGAGACCGAGACTCATAGGGAACCCACTCCTCCTATTCATCCCGAGTCTAGCACCCACCCTCGTACGTCTACCCGTAAGCCTAAGGGAAAGGGTCCGATGCCGGTGGGCGGTGTCGATATTTCGTTATGTCGCGATGACCCTTTGTGTCTCGCGGCGTATAACCGTATCGAACATTGCCCTCTGCTTCTGGAGCATTTCGTCCAGTTTAGCGACTTTATAGGGTTAGCTGATCTTCTGTCGTCGTCGGGTCTTCTCGATTACCTTCGATATGACCCGAAGGCGAATCCTCACCCCTACCCTAGATTAGTGAAGCTTTTCTATGCGAATAGGATCCGGGGTCAGTACGATCAGACCCACTCTGTTGAGACGACCGTTTTGGGGACTCCTATAGTCCTCACTGTGGAAATCTTAGGAGAGATTTTGGGTATCTCTTCGGCTGGCCTTCTTCCTTCTGATATCTCGGTAGATGATATTTCTTCTCCTGATCAGACCATCCTTTCAGAGATTTTCCATCAGATTCCTCCTGCCATGATTGGCGTGCCATCTAAATCATTCAAGCCAAATGCATGGGTCCTAAATCTGATTCTGAAGTCGTGCTTGCTTCCCAAGTACGGCTCCTCATCTCTCCCGTCCCAGCCATTTTTGAAGCTTATCTATGCGATCTTCATGGGGAGCTCGATTAATTGGGCTCGAATTATACTCGATAAGATTGACTCTTTCGAGTGTATTCGAAAGTCCAATAAATCGGCTCATATCCCATTTCCTTGCATGTTGACCCTCGTGTTTCGTCATTTTCGTGTCACATTGCCTCGTGACGATGAGCGTCCCCTTGGTCCTCCCTTGAATGCGACGACCGTCAAGAAATCTCTTGCGGCGCTTCGTCACGTTCGGAGGACGACACCTTCAGCGTCTCTCCCTGCCTCTGCCAGTGCCTCTGCTGCTCCTTCTGCCACCCTGGATGAAGTCCTACGGATACTTCGTCGTCACGAGTCCCGCTTGGCTCGTACCGAGGAGGTAGTCTGCCGTATGGCTCGTCAGATGGGTGTTGAGCTTCCTCCTTCCGTGTCTGAGGATGAGGAGTTTGATGAGATGGCTGAGGAGGACATTGAGGAGCTCTGTCGTGCTTCGACTCGTGCCCCCGAGGGCACTTCTGCTGGTACTGCTGCTGCTGGTGCTACCACTTCTGCTGGTGTCCCCGAGAGCACACCTGTTGCCACCACTCCTGCGGTGGATACTCCGACTGGTGCTCCCGAGGTCACTACTGATGCTGCTTCTGTCGAGACCTTTGCTGCTGTTGAGATTCCCGTTGTTGAGCATGTTGCTGAGATCTCCACTCCTGCCCCGACGATTCCATCTGTTGAGACAGCTCTACTTCCTGCAGATCCTGAGTCCACTCCGTCGACTGGACCCACGGACGCTGCAGATCCAGCCTCCTCCTCGTGATCGTTGTTCTAAGGACTCTCCATATACGTTTTGGATGATATATCTTAGTGAGAGTGTTTTGGGTTAGGCTGGGGCTTGAGAGATGTCTTGATGTATCTTTGTGATTTCTGGATGTCGGAGTTGGATATGATGTTATGATGTTGTTTTGATGTATGTTGATATACTTTGATGATGTTGATGTATTTCTTTTTGATGATATGTAGCGCTTGATATGATGTATCTCATATATTCGATGTGATATTTTTTTTGGATTTACTCATATTGTCTATATATATATATATATATATGTTCATCGTCATTCTCTTTGTCATTTATTCGTTAAATGCATTTGAATTGTGAATTCGTCGCTCGACGATTAAAAACTTGGTTAAATAGATTATATTTCTATATTCATATAGAATTGTTTTCCATGCACAAAATTAACCAAGAATATTGAATATTGAAGAGTATGTTTCTTTATTCAAGAAATGAATAATGATTTGGTGTTTTTTTGATGATTTTGATTTTTTTTGAATAATGGACATTTTGGCACACCTTGTTTTGATTTCCACAATTTTTCCCTTGGTGTCAAGTTGGTCCATTGATTTTGTCTACGACTCCCGATGTTGGATTTTACATTTCCTAATTGTTGTCGTTGTATGCCCCCCATTTTTGGGATAATGCCAAAGGGGGAGAGATAATGATAATAAATAGCGCAAATGAAAATTTAACTCAATTTCCAAGAATCTAGTTTGATATGCTAGATTCAGGGGGAGTTAAGATACATATAAGGATTTTCAAAATCTGATATTTCAAAAATCAATTCACTTTATTTATCTTACTCGTCTGCTTGATGCAATTCATTTATATTCATTTTGGAATTAACGTGTCATCAATGCAGGGGGAGTAAGTATTTTACATTTGAATTATTATCTTTGATTATTATTTATGTTGGTTTGTCATCACCAAAAAGGGGGAGAATGTTGAATATTGGACTCCCCGGATTTGGTTTTGGATGATGAGCAAACATAAATAATTCATGAACTAACAATTTGTGAGCGCAGTATTGGAGATCGTCGCCAATTTCACGTGAACATTCAAAGCGACATCTCAACACTTTCCAAAGCTCATTTTCATGCCTAAAGCTTCGTTGAAGCTCTTGCGACGCTTTGGAAGTAATGAAGATTCAATCGAAGCTCTCAAAGACCGTTTATTAAGGTTTTATTTATAGTCTTTTAGTTTCGATTGATAGAATGTTAAGCCTTGAGTATATCTTACGTTTCTATCTTCATTTCACTCATTTCGTAGCTCTAGGATTCTTGCACAAGTTCACTCTAACTTCCTCGAAGCGTCGCGCTTCGATTCAGACTTTGTTGTGCATGTTAGTTGGTACAAGAACAAGTACTGACCGACTAGATGGTGATCTAGTCGGTCGGCCACTGTTCTTGGACCGACTAGTTTCAGTCAGTTAATTCTTAGCTCTTTACTGTTTACAGTTAGTCGGTCTATGTTGACTCACCGACCGACTAGTTTGTGAACTAGTCGGTCAGTGATGCTTCTTTGACCGACTAGTTGAGACTGACTGTTCACTCTTAAGTTCTCTTAAGCTACTGTTTACCGTTAGTCGGTCTAAGAACGTTTGGTGACCGACTAGTTGACAATCTAGTCGGTCAACTTTTGTTCTTGGACCGACTAAGTCAACTTGCCTTCAGACTATGTTGTTTTGCCTCTTAGTCGGTCTACGTTCATTGGATGACCGACTAGTTGTGAAACTAGTCGGTCAGACAGTGTTCTTGGACCGACTAGATTTCTAGGTCTGAAATTCTATCTCTTCTCAGATCTGCTCTTAGTCGGTCCATGCTTTGTGACTGACCGACTAGTTGATGAACTAGTCGGTCAGTGAGTGTTCTTTGACCGACTAATTCTCACAGATTTCTTTCCGTTGGAGATTGACCTAACTTGTTTTTATGGGACCCTATAAATACGAACCTAGGTCATTTCTATCTTCAATAGAGCTGCCATTAAGAGATTCATTGAGTTCTAAAGAGATAGCTATTCTCCCTCAAATCTAAAGCTCTCTTCCTCACAAGAAACCCATTCTCTCTCATTTCTAGATCTAGAGAGAAGCTTGTTCTTGGTGAGCTCTTCAAGCTATTGCTTGATTCAAGTTTCCAAATCTTCCCTAGGCACCCATTGCTGCTCATTTCCTTGGTGCTAGGGTTTGGTAACTTCATCTTCCTCAAATCCTTCATTCCACCTATTGGGTAAGAAAAACTCAAGGTATAGGATTTTGTGGTAAGAGTATTTATTTCATATTAAACTCTTTAATATTGCTTTGTGATTCTCTCGGTTGTGAGAGAAGGTTGTGATCCCGGGTTGTGGGATTCACGTTTGCTATTGCATGTATGATTTGATCTTGTGAAGGTTTTTCACAAGATATTCATAGTGGAAATCTTGAGTTAGGGTTTCTAACTCAAGTATCCGGAAGGGATCCGGGTGGTTGGGACGTAGGATCACCGGGAACAAGTCGGGGAGACTTGGGTGGATCTGAACCCATTAACATCGTTTGTTTGCATTGTTAATTTCATTGTTGTCATTCAATTTAAGCTTCCGCAAATTGATTTGGTAGTTGTGTGCAATTTAATTTGGAATCATACGCCTTATTATTTTAAAGTACTATTCACCCCCCCTCTAGTACTTGTGCAGTAGCTGGTATGGCATTACAATTTCAACCACAACGCATTTCCATGTTCTTTTGAGGGAGTACGTGTTATATCCCATAATCTCGAGAGTTCCTAAGAATCCTACATCAAGAGATTGTGACATATTAAGGGATATACTAAGCTTAGGTGTGGATTGTGAAGTGTGTAAGAGGAATGAGATTATAGTCATAGGAAAGAGTGCATAGACTTGAGAACTTTGCCCTAGTAGATATGATTTAAACACCTTTTAGTATTGCCAATAATACATGAATGGAGTTAACATTATCTTTTGAGATTGGTCACTTATTTTGCTAGGGACTAGTAAAACACTAGTTGGGGTGTGTGATTATGACTGAATAGTGCATATCCTAACATCATAATCATCTCCTCTTATGCATATAATCCATGGAATCAAGCTCTCTTATCTACATTTGCCTTAATTCATTATTTGTGAGCATTTGATTTTATTTTAGCACAATTTCACTACCAAAAGCATTATAAATGTCTACTATATTTTTAGGGATTTTTCGGGATGTTTCAGGGTACCGAAGGGGACTAAATCAACTTAACAAGGAGTGGTAGTTGAGCCAGAACAGCGATTGTCCTTTCAACAATAGTCACTTGCCTTATGGAAACCCGTCATGGAGCAGAAGGGAGTGCATAGCAGGCACCTACAGAAGGACAGACAGGCGCCTGGGCAACCACACAGGTGACTGCCCAGATAATAGCAGTTATCTGCCTTAGAAGAGCTGGAGCTGGAAAAAGTGGAGCGCAATGACAGGCGCCTGCAAGAATATTGATAGGCAATTGGAGATCGTACAGGCGCCTACCATTTTAGCAGCAATCACCTATTTTTCTAGACGTCTGGAGGACCAGAAAAGCCAACTTACTGTTTAATTTAACACTTCTACAGCAGGTGCCTGTGGACCTCACGGGCGCTTGTAATCTTTAAGACAATCACCTACCTGGAGATCCTTCAGCATTTTGAAGCTACACGCCTACCAATTAGGCGAGTATCCGACCATTGACATTCGCCTATCGTCAGGCGCCTGATGATTGGTCGACAGTCGCCTCATCGGGGGTTTTCACCGAGATTCTGGGTTGCAAGAAATGTGTTTTACTTAACCCAATTTCTCCTCGTTTACTGTGGGCCTTTGGATAAGATTTTGGACGGATGAGATGCAACCCCTTGGGGGGTATAAAACACTACTATTCAGATGTAATTACTTATAGCTTAATCTTTTACTATTTTAGGTCATTTTCTTCCTCAAGAAGGAGATTAGGGTTTTAGAGAGTTTTGAGTTTCTTGATCTCGTTTTTTGTTGTTGCTGAGATTGGTTGGTGATTGAGAAGGTTGTATTTGGTGACAAATCTCCAATTCTCTTACTATTATACATTTTCTTTCATTTCTTATATTGAACAATGTCTATTTTTATGAATGCTTATTCTATTCTTACTATGTTCGGCTAAATTCATTGTGTGGGTGTTGTGGATTTATGTAGGATGTTTAGATTGCATTGCCAATGTTAATTTCCAGGACCCCTTGTTAATACATGTTGTTAGGTGAAATAAGCTTTTGTTTAGTTGGATTTGATACTATCCATAGAGAAGACGAAGAACGGTGGTGCTTCATAATTGCTGCACCGATGTATCCAATGAGTATTGCATATCTTGAAATGAATGCATGACCATTCAATCCACATTTCATAGTTTAGAATTGTAATTCATCCAATAACCTAAATTGTTAATTGGGTTGTAACCCGTTTATCGAATCGTGCATTACCTGAAAGGGGCTGCAGAACGGTGGTTGTGTGATGCACAACACAACCAACATGCTCTCACATACCTTGGATGTGAGAGTTGATTCATGAGCTTTAATTAGGAGAAGAACCCACTTAGAAATTTCCTTTGGTCCACCCCATGTGTGCTTAATTGATTTATTTTCCGATCGTCATACATTGACATGGGTGAGTGATCGCGTTATCATTGAATTAACATTTAGCAGAGCAATCGAGTAATCTTATTGATATCCTCAACACCCGCACTCTTTCTTTCCCTTGCATCCAAATCTTAGGACATTACCTTAACTCTAGGGTACTTAGATAAATCACATATTCAAACAAACATTCACCCTCAAAGGGTGGTTAGAACACTCGTCCATTCTTTACATGCTCTGACTATTTGTGAGAATTTGCAGATTAGTTCTGTCTCTGTGGATACGATCCCGTACTCACCGAGTATATTATTTGCCAACCTCGTACACTTACGAGTATATCCTTTTGACCGGCGCCCCGTTTACGGTATGGGCGCGGTGTCGTTTTACCGCAAGTGCACGGTTAGTGCAGGGTGCGGGTTTATCGAACTCAGGGAGGTGGATGGCTTGAGTGGCTACTAGCCTCGCCTAGGTCGCGTGCTAGCTACCCAGATAATGTGGGTGGAAGTGTAGGAATAAGGGAAAGAAATGAAAAAAGACACGAAATGAATCCCCGCTAACACGGGCTAGAGCACTCATGACACTTGGCATTTGACTTGATCCAAGGTGAGACATTGCCCCAAAAGGTGGTACCTAGCATCCATGGCCCGATATTCCGGTCGGTACCAAGCACGCTAGGCCTACCCGGTTCCGGACGGTGGGCATTCCCATGTCCATTAACACCTTCCGCAACCGGGAGCATTAAGGCCACAATGATAACTCCCAACACTTCGTCCAAGCCACTCCCGCGCGCTAGGACTCGATGTCTACACAAGGGGTGTGAGCTGTGGCTAGGGAGTCAACCGCCAAGTTTATTCCCCCTTGGCCCGACGGTCAGAAGAGGTCTTTCTCCCGCCAATGACAATGAAACACCCCCGCGTAACCCTAATAGCCAAATAGGTCAAATGTGATTTCTAGCGATACATCGAAGCGGATCTTGACTGGACAAGCACCAGAACCCAATCCCCAACACATCTAATGTGTTGTCGTACGAATTGGACCCAGATCGCTAGAAATCCCCATTGACACATTACATCGAACACGTGCCATGCAACCAAGTCTAATGTAAATTTCCAAGCAACAATCCTACCCTAACCCGTATTAGGGTTCATCAAAACTACCCAATGGTGAATAACATATAAACAAACAACACAAAAGACATATAAACTTTCATCATCAAGCAAAATAAACACAATACAAACAATGGAGAAAAAGAGAGGAAAATACTTATCTTGAGTTGAATCGTCAATCCAATACAAGACTTATTGAACAAAAGCCCTAATCTAAACTAACCTAGAACTCACAGGAGAAGGGGGGGCAAAAAGCCCTAAAAACTCCAGGAGATCCCCCTCAAGTCGGCCAGCCTCGTGAATTTATACCCCCACTTCGAAACCCTAATGGTTCGGGTCCAAACCCGCAGGAAAAGCGCCACCGGATCGGTTGACAAGTCAACCGATCGGGTGATCTGTTACAAATAGTAAACAGAAAACGGCGGAGCTTCACCCGGTCAGATGAACCGGTCGGTTGAGTTCTTGGGGTGACCGGTTGGATCATGGCGCCATCGGGTGAAGAGGTCGGTTGGATGCCCGTGTCTTGGCTCCTCAGAATCAGCTACAGATGAACCGATCGGGTGAGAGTCACCCGATCGGTTGGCATTTGGCTCGAAAAGACAGAGAAACGGCCGCAATGAACCGGCCTGAGAACCGGTCGGGTGACATCAGCTTGAGCTCTAGCTGAGACCGGGTGGTGCACGCGTGCATCACCCGATCGGTTGACTTTGTTCAACCGATCGGGTGAGGGACTGAATGATGCAATCATCGTCGTTTGACCCCCTGGGTCACGCGTGACTCCTCCCGTTGCGCCGGGGACTTGTGATATCGTCGTTTTTATGTCCAAAATGCTAGAAATTCCTGCAAAATACCAAAAACACGGAAAAGTGAAAGAAAACAAGAAAATACAAGAAAACAAATAAAAGACGGCGGAAAATACGGAGAAACACGGAAGAAAACGCGCTCAAATATATGAAATATAAACGCACGTCAAAATCCCCCAAGCTGAACTCTTCCTCGTCCTCGAGGAAGACGAGTGAGAGTAGGAGCTCGGAGGGAGAAAATAGAGAGAAAGAGAGAAAAAGAGAACTCAATATCCTAGATCGCCCGTCAGGGCCAACAAAATCAAAAATGACACACCAAGCAAGCAAACGCCAAATCACATCACTAAACCAAGGAGTACGAGTGCAGACAAGTGACGTGGGCCCACGCGGTGAAGCGCGAGTGAGTACGGTCGTGTGCTAGCAGACGGTGTCACTATCTACGATGTGCAATAAAGCTCCATATACACATACCCAAAGAAAGACCCAAATATCGATTCGATTCGAATAAAGCGGTGAATATATAGCTCAAGCATGCATGAGAATAGAGCAAGAATCGAAACATATCATGCGTCATGGACTCCACAACTAGGGTTAAGGAAATCACACCACTATAGCCGAGATACTAGCTAAAAAGTTCCCACGCCAAGTGTTTTCGAAAACGATGGGGGTTGAGTGATGTGGAGTAGAACACTCGGTGCAAATTCTCGCCTTCCCTTTATTCTCGGCAAGTAGGAAAAAATATTCACACGGGAATTTTTTTTGGGTTTTGGGTATTTGTATTTTTTTTGGATTTTGGGCTATACAAAATTTTTCTTTTCTTTTCTTTTTGGGTTTTTCTTTTCTTTTCTCTCTCCTTTTTTTGGATTTTTGGGTTTTTTGTTATACACATGTGTACTCTCCCAAGTAGGAGAACGGTACACGACGAGGGGATTTGCACCAAGTAAAACAAAAAGGAAGTCGGAATCTAAACACTTGGGCAAAGGAAACTATTCTCGCTAATTAGAGCATGGGCTAAATGGGTTATCCTAGTCCTTGTTTGTGGAATCCCGACACATGCGAATTGAAATATACGATATAAATAGCATGCATATAGAAGCAGACATTAGAAGCAAATACCGCATATTCAATATCGAAGCATGATAATCTAGGGGTCAATCAAGGGTAGGTATATAGATCAAAATCACAAAGTAGAAGCACTCCAAACAGCTAGGCACGACGCACGACTCACAAAAAGCTAAGTGGACCCGCGATGCATGAAATGCAAGAGGACTCGATATCCTAGGGTTAGTGAATGTGATTATCGAAGCCGTGCAAGGTGTGCATGTGATTTTCGTGGCAATTCATCATAGGGTTCATCTCTAGGAGAAAGAGATAAAAAGAAGAAAAGAAAAAGAAAAGAAAAAAAGAAAAACACGGAGAAAAACGACTCAAATAATGAAGAAAAAGAGACAAATGACGCACGAAGTGCGACTCCCCCAAGCTGAAACTTGCATTGTCCTCAATGCAATAGTAGTGAATACGTGAGGGCAATGAAAATGTAGGGGAGTTACGCACCGACACAAACAATGAAAAACACGAAAAATACACGAACGAAACTGGAAAATAAAGAAAAAGAAACATACAGAATAAAAGATATAAAACGCAACGAAGGACTCAAAGACACAAACACACGACAACGACACACGAAAACATGCACACAAAAGTCGATTTCCCCCAAGCTAAACATGACAATGCTAGCAAAATGATATGATCAATGGGGATGTAGAGATATGCTAAGGGGAAAATCGGAAAAGAAAGAAATCAAAATGCAGGAGAGACAGTGTGCTCATTCTCCTCAGAACAGGATGAGGGTGAAATGATAGAAGGGCACGACATGAAGGGTTATTAAGATGCAAAAGCAAACCCTAGATACGCTCCCCTCGCTAATGAGAGGAGACGAGATTATTCAAACCTAAACTAGAAAGCGGTAAATCTTTACACTACTGGATTAGGATACACCTGAGCATAGGTGGATCCAAGATCTAGAGCGGGGCAGGTAGCTGCTCTAACTGCTCCTTCTGTGGCTCCGCCAGAAGCGTTGTGCCACGTGTGCCAATGGACCCAAGAAATGCACCTCCAAGCATCCCTCGTAGGTGTCCACCTGTGACCTGCAAAGGACGAGGTGCATTAGTCCATGGCAAGAAATTATTTCCCAAAATAAATGTATCCCAGAGATAGTCGCCGGTAAATGATGGTAAAATATATGAAATGTGGCGAACACTCCCTGGAAATGGTATGCTATCCTCTGTGCTAGCGACGATCAAATCCCCGCTCTCCATGTGAAGTTGCTCTCCAGGTGGTGACACACCGCAGCATACCTCAAGGGAAGTCGATCCTGTGTCCTGTGAGAGATATGGTGTGTCAAATATATATGAGTCTAAAGAAATAGGACGTGAAAAGCGAGACTCAAATGTGGAGTGAGAGTGAGTATGAAAATCTCCCTGAATAGGGGCAATATGCTCAAGTAGATGCTCAGCCGTAGAAGAAGTGGAGCGTGACGGTAGAGGTAGATGTGGCTCGGGCTCCATGAAGTGGACGATCGTATCCAAGCCCTCATGCACATCCTCCTCGACGATATGCTCATGCTCCTCCATCTGCCCGATGTCCTGAATGACATCCTCATGGTTGACCACCGACCAAGGAGGAAGCTGTGACAGAGATGGCTGTGGAGGTGGATGTGGAGCGGACCACTCGTATGTGGTCGTGGTGTCGTCGTCCTCACGCACATCCTCCTCATCGGTATGCATAAGCTCTGTGGTCTCCTCGGTGCTCTCATAGGACTCATATGGGGTATCCAGATAAAGATGAAAAGTCTCTCCCATAGATCCAAGAGAAATCTCCCCATCCTCACTATCATCATCAAAAAATGCTTCGTCATCCAAGTTGTAGTGTGGGAAAATTGGGGCATCGGCATGATATGTGTCTATGGTGGCCGATGGCATGGTGGTCTCAACCATGAAGGTGGGTATATCCTCTCCTTCATCCCCTCTCCTCGGTGTCGGCTCGGTGATTGGTACCATCAAGTTTTGTAATATTTGGCCTTGGTTAAACATGGCACTTTCAAGGAGAGACACGAGGCTTGATTCTTCTTGTGTTTGTGGAGGGGTATAAGGTTGAGGAAATGGAT
Source organism: Scilla litardierei (assembly GCA_030789695.1). Taxonomy (NCBI): domain Eukaryota; kingdom Viridiplantae; phylum Streptophyta; class Magnoliopsida; order Asparagales; family Asparagaceae; genus Scilla; species Scilla litardierei. The sequence continues at coordinate 256,306,274 of CM061142.1, read as the reverse complement.
GGGAGGTGTTTGGGCTAAGGTTGTGGGAAAATGTTTGGCCTTGGAGCGGGGGGAGGCTCTCAAGCGTAAATGGGCAATCATAATACACATGCCCCGCCATCCCACAAGTCTCACAAACCACAACTGGATAAGGATCGTATCCTCCCATCTGAGCATCGAAATTTGATCTCCACATGGTAATATCAAAGATACCTGGACAACAAAAATAAGAAAACTAGAGAGGAGCGTCAATAGTACAAGAGAATAACAAAAAGATAACATAATGGTGGGGGGAAAATTTCTTGGTTATTGAATATATATTTTTTTAAAAAAATAAAAATAAAAAAAAGAAAAAGAAATTTTTTGTGTATTTATGCGTAGTCTAATGAACCCAAGCTAAGCTAATATCAAACCGAACGCCTCCCCGGCAACGGCGCCAAAAACTTGACCGGCGCCCCGTTTACGGTATGGGCGCGGTGTCGTTTTACCGTAAGTGCACGGTTAGTGTAGGGTGCGGGTTTATCGAACTCAGGGAGGTGGATGGCTTGAGTGGCTACTAGCCTCGTCTAGGTCGCGTGCTAGCTACGCTGATAATGTGGGTGGAAGTGTAGGAATAAGGGAAAGAAATGAAAAAAGACACGAAATGAATCCCCGCTAACACGGGCTAGAGCACTCATGACACTTGGCATTTGACTTGATCCAGGATGAGACATTGCCCCAAAAGGTGGTACCTAGCGTCCATGGCCCGATATTCCGGTCGGTACAAAGCACGCTAGGCCTACTCGGTTCCGGACGGTGGGCATTCCCATGTCCATTAACACCTTCCGCAACCGGGAGCATTAAGGCCACAATGATAACTCCCAACACTTCGTTCAAGCCGCTCCCGCGCGCTTGGACTCGATGTCTACACAAGGGGCGTGAGCTGTGGCTAGGGAGTCAACCGCCAAGTTTATTCCCCCTTGGCCCGACGGTCAGAAGCGGTCTTTCTCCCGCCAATGAAAATGAAACACCCCCGCGTAACCCTAATGGCCAAATAGGTCAAATGTGATTTCTAGCGATACATCGAAGCGGATCTTGACTGGACAAGAACCGGAACCCAACCCCCAACACATCTAATGTGTTGTCGTACGAATTGGACCCAGATTGCTAGAAATCCCCATTGACACATTACATCGAACACGTGCCATGCAACCAAGTCTAATGTAAATTTCCAAGCAACAATCCTACCCTAACCCGTATTAGGGTTCATCAAAACTACCCAATGGTGAATAACATATAAACAAACAACACAAAAGACATATAAACTTTCACCATCAAGCAAAATAAACACAATACAAAAAATGGAGAAAAAGAGAGGAAAATACTTATCTTGAGTTGAATCGTCAATCCAATACAAGACTTATTGAACAAAAGCCCTAATCTAAACTAACCTAGAACTCACAGGAGAAGGGGGGCAAAAAGCCCTAAAAACTCCAGGAGATCCCCCTCAAGTCGGCCAGCCTCGTGAATTTATACCCCCACTTCGAAACCCTAATGGTTCGGGTCCAAACCCGCAGGAAAAGTGCCACCCGATCGGTTGACAAGTCAACCGATCGGGTGATCTGTTACAAATAGTAAACAGAAAACGGCGGAGCTTCACCCGGTCAGTTGAACCGGTCGGTTGAGTTCTTGGGGTGACCGGTTGGATCATGGCGCCATCGGGTGAAGAGGTCGGTTGGATGCCCGTGTCTTGGCTCCTCAGAATCAGCTACAGATGAACCGATCGGGTGAGAGTCACCCGATCGGTTGGCATTTGGCTCGAAAAGACAGAGAATCGGCTGTAATGAACCGGCCTGAGAACCGGTCGGGTGACATCAGCTTGAGCTCTAGCTGAGACCGGGTGGTGCACGCGTGCATCACCCGATCGGTTGACTTTGTTCAACCGATCGGGTGAGGGGCTGAATGATGCAATCATCGTCGTTTGACCCCCTGGGTCACGCGTAACTCCTCCCGTTGCATCGGGGACTTGTGATATCGTCGTTTTTATGTCCAAAATGCTAGAAATTCCTGCAAAATACCAAAAACACGGAAAAGTTAAAGAAAACAAGAAAATACAAGAAAAAAAATAAAAGACGGCGGAAAATACGGAGACACATGGAAGAAAACGCGCGCAAATATATGAAATATAAACACACGTCACCTTTCAGGACCAATCACGTAGCGATTATTGGGTAGCTATCGGCCTTTGAAGGGGCCGCTTCTATTTTACCCCAACACTTCTTCTATATTTTTATTAAATATTTTTTTACTCGAGTATACTTATGACCATTAAATTATTTTCTCATGGTAAAGAAGATCTAAGTGAAGAGGGAGAGGGAGAATTGAACGAGTTAATTGGACGGGGGAGAGATGAACGAGAAATATGGTGGTTAAGTTTTTAATCTGGTGTTTTAAAACTTAATCGCTCATCAGGTAGTCCAACTCGACCTAAACCCAACCTGAAATTTTTGTGGTACATTTGCAATTAAGCCACTTTTCAAGGATAACACGCCAAATGGGGTAGTGTTATCCTTGAAAATTATGGCCTCTTTTCATTTCACCAAATGCATGCATGTGTTCTTTGTCTTGTTTATTCTTCTTCTATCTTTCTCCTGTCCCACTTATTTTTTTTAATCAAGCAGTGATCTAAGTACTTTGCATATATGCAGGCCTGCCCTTGTTGATCTCATCTTTTTGAAACACCCAAACTCCACACGTTCATGTACCGGATGAGAATGGGTCGGAGCCCGGCCTCTCCTAAGGATGTCTTAGATAAAGCCCAAAGTATAAGCATGCTTCTTCAAAAAAGTTCAAATAGGGTTTGGGTCGCCCATTAAGCTAAAGGAACTAGATTCTGAGAAGGAACTAATAATCTGTTATACAAATTAAGAATGTTTGTAAACATGGTTGTTGATTAGTACAAACAAATAGATAGAACGATAGCCGAAATTACATCGTAAAAAATCTTGAGCTGTGATTAAATGTTGTTGTTATGAATCATCATTTGGGGGAGGAACTCCCAGCTCTTTATTTATAGCATACAGAGAAGCGTGTACAGATAAGGTACAACAGATACGGTCTTATGTATAAGATAAGCCGTGATCCCAACCGACTAATTAACTCGGTATTATCCCTTCACAACACGCCCATTTATCCAGCCATAGATGTGGACTCTACTCATGAATACTTCAGAATTCTGAGTGTACTAGGAGTCTCACATGGGGTGGATACTTCAGGATCCTGAGTTGGTGAGGTTTGCCTCGTTAAAACCTTTATCTATGGAAAACCCTATGGGAGAAACCATAGTTAAGGAAAAAGAGTACAAACGCTCTCTAACTCCCCATGTTTTGTACAAGCGACTCTGCTCATGAACACTTCGGGCTTCTGAGCGTCACTAAGGGATGGATACTTCAGGATCCAGAGTTGATTTGATTTATCTCGTTAAAACCTTTGGCTATGAAAAACCATGTGGGAAAAACCATAGCTAAGGGAAAAGAGTACAAATTCAATCAACTCCCCCTGATCTGTAAAAGCCCTTAGGCTTTCAGATCTCTTAGGCTTATCTCGTCACTCCTATTTACAACATTCCGAAGATATACACAGATTACAAATATTATCACCATTAAGCAGCTGCTAAATCCAGAAACTCTGGAGAGGTGTGCTAAGTTCTGTCTCCTCTGATGTGGTCTTCAGACTATGTGGTCAGCTCCACAATACTAGCCTCTATCCCAGTCGTCACTGGGATGTGATGTACCACCAGGCGCCCTCAAATACACCATTGGTGTGTTTCTGGAATGGTGAGGATCTCGTAATGATAGGATGTTGTTGCCTTCATAATTTGTTTTGCAGATCTATAGTAGATGGACATCCCACTGTGGGTACCCAGTATGTGATTTCTCAGCAAAGGGATCGGATCTGTAGCATGCATTTGCTTAAACATGGAGGATGATACTTTATAATGTAAGCCTAAATCTTTCGACCCTTGGAGGAAGTGCAGAAGGCTTAACTCTGGTCTAATAGCCCTTTTAAGGTGCCTAATTATCTCTAGCTAATGAGTTTACTGCAACTGCTATATCGAGACGCATGCAGTTAGCCAAGAGTGCCTGATTGCACTTAGATAAGGGACTTTAGGACCAATTATATCATCCCCTCTTGCAGCGATCGAAAGGGGGTCTTTTTGTACATCCATAGAGTGTACTACCGTAGGTGTACTTTGGATGACAATGGTCCTTTTAATTTCTTCAATGCACTTCTGGGCGTATGTAACAGGATTACATAAAGATAATAAATCTGTGAGCCATGACTTAATTTATTTTTGCATAGGTCTTTCATTTCATGTTTAATAGTCAGGCTTGAACAGATATTTCGTTTTTTTCTTCAGGAGATCCGATAAGAATTAAGTTATTTACAACTATGATCTCAAATCATGTTCTTTGCTTAGATGCAAAGACAACCTTCAGTAGGAATCATTGTTTTGTCAAGTGATTCTCTTGGTTGTACATTATTTATTATTCTTATTGTTTTTTCAATAGAATAGACATCCTGAAGTCTATTCAGGCATTTAAGCAAATGTGGAATTTATCTTTACCAAGATATCCATAAAGGTATGTTGTCACAACATCCAATAACAGCATATCCAAATTTTCCTTTACTGAATCGTAAGGTATTCGCATCTGATAACTTAGGGAGACTGATGCATCATTTATGAATCATGCTCATTTTAATTTGTTTGATCCCTAGTTTCAGCAAAAATTTTCCTTGGGCTATAGGTTGTACCTTATAACATACGATTTTGTATTTATTTTTCTTATGTGTACATGACCGGCGCCCCGCTTGCGCCGCGGCGGCGCGGTGTCGTTTACCGCAAGTTTCACGGTTAGTGTAGGGTGCTGGAATATCGAACTCAGGGAGGAGAGGTTGTGCTTGGGTCAGGTAGGACCTGAATCACCCCGAGGGGCGAGCTAGCCCGAATCGGTAGGTGGTTGTCACGAAAGGAAATAAAAGCGTATGAACAAATAGAAAGTAAACCCGGGACTTTGGTTTCCAACCCGACGAGAGACTCTCGCCGATACGGCCTACGGGTATGGATAGCGATCGGGATTAGGGTCTAATGGTGAGACGTTGCCTCTGAAAGTGGTACCGGCGTCCCATGGGCCCGATATTCCGGTCGGTGCCCAGGATGATACACCGGACTTCCCGGATTCGATCAGTGGGCACTCCCGTGTCCATTAACACTGATCGATCCCGGGAGCACTAAACCCGCAACGATATCTCCCAACGTCTCATCCTGCCGCTCCCGCGTGCTAGGATTCGGCGTCTACGCTAAGGGCGTGAGCTATGGCTAGGGAGTCAACCGCCAAGTTTATTCCCCCTTGGCCCGACGGTCAAAGGCGGTCTTTTTCCCGCCAATTACAATGAAACACCCCGCGTAACCGTTAGATTCCTACTCCCTATCGATTTTCTAACCCTATGGACGCATCGGGAAGAGCCCCCGAAGGGGTTTCCACCAGAATCCCAGATTTGGGAACTACTCACAAAAATTCATGAAAAAGCAATCTAAATGAAATTTAACCGTTGAAATCATAATCGGACAATTGCAATGCGGAAGTAATAGAGTAATAAAGACAATACTAAAATTTTAGAAATATCTGAAAACTTACTAAAGAGTAACAATTACAGCCGTCACAAGGAAATAAAACAGTAGAAAAACAGCAACTCCCGTTTCTGGAACCGTTGGGGCTCTATATATAGACTTACGCATCAACCGATCGGTTGACAAGTCAACAGATCGGTTGATCCGTTACAGATAAATCACAGAAAACAGCGGGTTTTCACCCGATCTCATGAACCGATCGGGTGAGTTCTTAAGCGACCGGTTGGATCTTGGAGCAGTCGGGTGAATCGGCCGGTTCGACGTCCGTGTCTTCAGCTCATCTTTCTCAGCTACAGATGAACCGATCGGGTGAGAGTCACCCGATCGGTTGGAATTCTGCTCGAAAAAACAGAGAACAGCCGCCCGCAGAACCGGTCTGTGAACCGGTCGGGTGACTTCTTTGTGAGCTGCGGCAGAGACCGGGTGGTGCACGCGTGCATCACCCGATCGGTTGAAGATGACCAACCAACCGGGTGAGGGGCTGAAAGATGAATTCTTCGACGTTTGACCCCCTGGATCATGCGTGACTTCTCCCGTTGCTCCGGGGACTTGGGATATCATCATTAAACGTCCCCTACGTGGTCGAACTCCTGCAATCATGGACAAACAAAGAAAAGTGAAAGAAAACAGGAAAATATACGAAAATGAATAAGAGACGGCGGAAAAACACGGAGAAACACAAAAGAAAACGTGCGTGAATATATGAAATATAAACGCACGTCAAAATCCCCCAAGCTGAACTCTTCCTCGTCCTCGAGGAAGACGAGTGAGAGTAGGAGCTCGGAAGGGGAAAAATAGAGAGGAAGAAAGAAAAAGAAAACTCTAAACCCTAGATCGTCCATCAGAGCCACCAAAATTGAAAACGACACACCAAGTAATCAAACGCCAAATCACACCACTAAACCTAGGAAAGCGAGTCCAAATAAGTGTCGTGGGTCCACGCGGTGAAGCGCGAGTGAGCATCGTCATGTGCTAGCAAATGGTGATGCTTTCTACGATGTGCTATGAGGCTCGATATACACAAATCCAAGATATGACCCAAAATATCGATCCGAATTGAATTAAGCGGCGAATATAAGTTCAAGCATGCATGAGAAGAGTGGGAATAGAAGCGTATCATGCATCGGGGACTCCACAACTAGGGTTAAGGAAATCACGCCACTACAGCCTAGATACTAGCTAAAAAGTTCCTAAGCCAAGTGTTTTCGATAACGACGGGGGTTGAGATGATGTGGAGAAGAACACTCGATGCAAATTCTCGCCTTCCCTTTATTCTTGGCAAGAATGAAAAAATATTCACACGGAAATTTTTTTGGGTTTTGGGCATTTGTATTTTTTTGAATTTTTGGGCTATACACAATTTTTCTTTTCTTTTCTTTTCTCTCTTTTTTTGGATTTTTGGGTTTTTGGCTATACACATGTGTACTCTCCCAAGTGGGAGAACAGTACACGACGAGGGGATTTGCACCAAGTAAAACAAAAAAAGAAGTCGAAATCTAAACACTTGGGCAAAGGAAACTATTCTCACTAAATAGAGCGTAGGCTAAATGGGTTATCCTAGTCCTTAGTTGTGGAATCCCGACGCATGCGAATTGAAGTATACGATATAAATATAGCATGCATATAGTGGAAAGAAATACCGCATATTCAAATCGGAGCATGGTAATCTAGGGGTCATTCCTGGACAGGCATATAAAGTAAAATCACAAGGCAGAAGCACACCAAATGCTAGTCACGACACACGACTCACAAAAAGCTAAGTGGACCCACGATGCGTGAAATGCAAGAGGACCCGAAATCCTAGGGTTAGTGAGTGTGATTGTCAATGCAAAGCTAGGTGTGTGTGACTTTGTGGCGATTCATCATAGGATTCATCTTTAGGAGAAAGAGCTAAAAAAAGAAAGAAAGAGAAAAAAGAAGAAAAAAATAAAAACACGATGAAAACGACACAAAAAACAGAAAAATAAGGACTAAAACGACGCACACAGTGCGACTCCCCCAAGCTGAAGTTTGCATTGCCCTCAATGCAATATGAATGAGGACGGGAGGGCAATGAAAATGGGGGGGATACGCGCTGACACAAAAAGAAATGAAAACGAGGAAAACACATAGATAAAATTGAAAAAGAAAGAAAGATCAAAATCAAAATCAAACAAAACGAAAATAAAAATAAAAGGCACACGATACGACACTCAAAAAAAATGAAAAACAAGCACACACACACAAAATGAGAAAAACAAACAAAACACGACAGCATACCAAAATAGACGTCCCCCAAGCTAGACCAGAAAGTGCTAGCGAAATGATATGATCAATGAAATCCAGATATGTGCAAGGGGGAGTCAAAAACAAAAAGAGGTGAAGTCAAAAAGCAACACGCAAATAGTCCCCTCCCTCCGACAGAGACAAAGCAGGGCCCCGAAAAGACAGATGGGCACAAATACGGGGGGGGCAAAAGTGGGAGAGAAAAATTAAGCAGGGGCACCACCCTCTGGGGGTGGTGACGGGGGCCTGCGCTGTGGACCAGGGGTCGTGGGGGGTGGAATGTGGAGCTCGGAGACGTCGGGTGGGTCTTCGCGGATGTGGCGAACGAAGCTTTGAAGGAAGGGGAGGTCTCGGTCGACGGACTCCTCGGTTATCCGACCACCCTGCCCAGCTAGGAGGATCATGGCCATGAATCGATCGGCTTGGTCTTGATCGGGGGCAGGTGGGTTGGAGGTGGTGGGCTGAGCGGGGGGCTGTGCGCGACGAGCGCGACGGTTAGGCCTAGGGTTCGAAGAGCTGGCGTCGGTGGGTTTAATACGGCGGGGAGGCATTGTGCGGGTGTCTTGTGTGTGCGCGAGTGTGTAAAAGTACAACGAATTCAAAACAAACACGAAACACGACCAACAAGCAATTGAAATATTTGGGGTAAGATTAAAATTAAGTAAAGGAGCGAGTTTACCCAAATGAGATGAAGATAGTCGATCGTAGACGCCCCGATGCTACTCGATTGGAGCACGATGTGAAGCCGCAGCGATCTCTTCAACAAGTTCCGAAGCAGGGGGGGATGGGTGAAATCTAGGGTTTGTGTGGAGGGAGATGGCGGGGGAAGGGAGAGAAATGATGGTGGACGGGTAGGGAAATGGCTGGGGAAGAAGATCGAGGCTGATCTTGGGGAAGAAAGCAGGAAGGCGCTCGACGGGAAAAGAAACGGCAGAGATTCGGGCGATCGGGCGAGGGTGAAAATGAACGGGTGTCGGGGGGTATATATGGTTTTAAGTCGAACCGATCGGGTGACTTGTCACCCGATCGGTTGATGGTTAGGTCAAAAATCTTGCCGAAGAAATGCTACAGGCGAACCGGTCGGGTGACTTTTCAACCGACCGGTTGGCCGCTCCACTCATTTTCCCGAGAGCTTAGGGCTGCTCACCCGGTCGCGTCAACCGATCGCCCTCGAACTCAACCGATCGGTTGATATTCCCCAAAATTTCCCGAGAGTTCTTCCCAGCTCACCCGGTCTGCCACCCGGTCTCTTCATTACTCAACCGATCGGGTCATATGGGGACAGATCTTGACATGTATCTGATACATCCCAACCGATCGGGTGAGTTATCAACCGATCGGTTGGGGCTTGTTTCCTGCAAAAACCAATAAAATTGTTTAAGTCCCCGAACGGATGTTCTCGCGGCTGATTTTATTTATAAAAATAGATAAAATAAAGTAAAAAATAACGCTAAAAATTGGAGAAAAAGTTTAGAACATGGGTTGCCTCCCATGAAGCGCACTTGTTTAACGTCGTTGGCTCGACGCCCGCAAGAGATGCTCATGGTGGCTGATACGGGTGATGCACAAATTTCGGCATCTCTTTCTCATTGGAGCTGAAGGCGCTTGGAGTAGTCAGCGGTTAGAAAAATACTTGCTCGACTACCCTTCCCTTGTTCTTGGGATCCGGGGGCTTTTCCTTTGTGTTGGCGCTTCCCGCCATCTTCTTCAGGATCCGGACATCGTCTTTAGTGAGGTCCATGGGCTCTTTCCCCGTTCTCCTCGCAGGAGGAGTCTTGGGGAACCCGGGAGGGGTCGTTCTTGCTGCACTCGGTTTTCCAGCAGCTTCTTTGTCTTCGGGGCCTTCTTCATCTTCTGAATCCCCCAAGTCATCGGGGGGGTTTCTCAGGAGAATCTCCCAGGAGCTCTCCTCTACAGCTTTTTCTTCTTCTATCTCAAGCAAATTGCATCCAGGGTCATCAGGGGGATCGGGGTGCTTCATGGATAGTCCCAGATCAAACTCAACTTTCTCTCCGCTGACGTTCAAAGATAGTTTTCCGTTCTTCACATCTATTAGAACGCCAGCAGTGGCCATGAAAGGCCGTCCCAGGATAATGGGGGTGTGTGCGTCTTCGGGCATGTCCATGACTACAAAGTCCACAGGCACATGCACCCCTCTCACATTCACGGGAAGGTCATCCACAACTCCCACCGGATATTTGACCGATCGGTCAGCTAGTTGTAGGGTCATACTGGTGGGCTCCAAATCACCCATCCCTATCCTTCTGTACATTGACAAGGGCATCAAACTAACACTCGATCCGAGATCGACGAGTGCGCGATGAATCTTCACTGCCCCGATCATGCAAGGAATAGAGAAGCTCCCCGGGTCTTTAAGTTTCGACGGATTTGCCCTCTGGATAAGAGCGCTACACTCCGCCGTCAACACTACTTTCTCTTTTCTAGACCCTCTAGTCACCAAATCTTTCAAGAATTTTGCATAGGAGTGGATTTTTTCGATTGCTTCTAGGAAGGGGATCTGCAAACTCAGGTCCTTGACCATGGCGAAGAACTTGCCATATTTCTCATCAATTTTTGCCTGAGCCAACCGTTGTGGAAATGGCACAACGGGTTTATACGCTTTCGCGCTTTCTTCCTCCTTCTTCTCTTTCTCTTCTTCAGAGACTCCCTCCGGAGTCATAGGATTTGATGACGAAGCACCGGCGTCGTTTGATTTTTCGATCGGTTTCTCAACGACCGACGGTGCTTCCGGGTTGCTGGGGGCACTCTAGTAGGAATTTTTGTCCCGCTTCTCAGAACGATAGCGGACACATTTGCGTGCTCGTGCACGAGTGCCGATGTTTGGGTTGCTCCCCTCGGGTTCACCTCCGGTTGTGGCGGTAATTGGTTTTGTGACCTTGCAAGGTTCGCCACTTGTAACCCCAGCTGGGTTACTTGGTTCGTGAGGGTCCGCTGACCCATTTCCAGCTTTTGGTTGATCCTCTCCTGGTTGGTAATATATTGAGTCAAGAGAGACTCAACCGGAGAGACGGCCCTCTGTTGGCCATACTGCTGCTGCTGCTGGAACGGCTGCTGATTCCTGGGGGCGTAAGATTATTGCTGAAATGGTTGCTGCTGTGGCCTAGCCGGCTGATAAGTTTGTTGCTGCGGCTGCTGAGGCGGTGAGGGCTGAAATGGTGGCCGGTAACTGAAGTTCGGGTGGTTCCAGTTGTTTGGAGAGTAGGCCGGGTTGGAATTTGTCCTTGGCGGATACGGCGCATTTCCCGTAGGGTTGTAAAATAGTGCGCTCGCCTGATCCAACGGTGGCGAGGTGTCACCACCATCGAATTCCCCAAAGAATTCGGACTCTACCGCAAAAATTTGCTATGTACCGGCCCCACCGGCTCCTACCATTAGTGCGGAGATCTGGGTCGAAAGCAAGTCAAACTTGCTTGAAAGTTTGTCGACGTCCTCGACTCTGTGTATACCCCCGGATCTTGGTGTGGCTCTCTCGTCACACCACCGCTCATTGTTGGATGCCATATTTTCCAGAATATGCCCGGCATCCTCCTCACTTCTAGACATGAAGGAACCCCCAGCCGCGGCGTCCATAGAAGATTTCAGGTCATCCCTCAACCCATTGTAGAACAGATTAATAATCTGCCACTTCGGAAGCTCATGGTGAGGGCATCTTCTTTGCATCTCTTTATATCTCGTCCAAGCTTCATGCAAGGACTCGTGGCTTGCCTGGGAGAAGGAGGAGATTTCACTCCTCAACTTCATGGTCTTCCCCGGAGGAAAGAACTTTGTTAGAAAAGCATTGGAGAGCTTCTCCCAGGTGTTGAAAGTGTTGGGGTCCTTCCCCCTTAGCCATTGCTTGGCTTTGTCTCGCAAAGAGAAGGGGAACAGCTTCAGACGGATAGCCTCTGTCGTGACACCATTAATCCGGAAGGTGTCACACTTCTCCAAGAACGAGTCTAGATGCTCGATCGGGCTCTCCATGGGTGCACCCGCAAACTGATCCTGCTGGATCCATGTCACCAATGACGGCTTTAGCTCAAAGCTTTGGGCCGTGATAGCTGGAGGACGGATGGCGGAAGTGGACTCGATAGATGGCATCGAGTATTCCAGCAGAGACTTCTGAGGTGGGGTGTTCTCCTCCATGGATTCGGGATCTTCCCTTCTCCGCTTCTCGGCGGCCAAGCGCCTAATGGTGGCATTAATCTCTGGATCGAGGGGGATCAAGTCGTCAAGACTCCTTGAACTCCTGCGCATGAAAAAAAACAACAAACACCCGTGAAGCGACAAGTGGGAAAGAGACAGATAAAATAAGAAATAAAAATAAGAAAAATAAAAAGAAAAAGGAGAATGCGAAAATTATCGCGAGGTATGGATGTGAGCTAGACACGAGGGCTCAAGAGATCCCAAAATAATCAAGCACGTTGCCTCCCCGGCAACGGCGCCATAAACTTGACCAGCGCCCCGCTTGCGTCGCGGCAGCGCGGTGTCGTTTACCGCAAGTTTCACGGTTAGTGTAGGGTGCGGGAATATCGAACTCAGGGAGGCGAGGTTGTGCTTGGGTCAGGTAGGACCTGAATCACCCCGAGGGGCGAGCTAGCCCGAATCGGTAGGTGGTTGTCACGAAAGGAAATAAAAGCGTATGAACAAATAGAAAGTAAACCCGGGACTTTGGTTTCCAACCCGACGAGAGACTCTCGTCGATACGGCCTACGGGTATGGATAGCGATCGGGATTAGGGTCTAATGGTGAGACGTTGCCTCTGAAAGTGGTACCGGCGTCCCATGGGCCCGATATTCCGGTCGGTGCCCAGGATGATACACCAGACTTCCCGGATTCGATCAGTGGGCACTCCCGTGTCCATTAACACTGATCGATCCCGGGAGCACTAAACCCGCAACGATATCTCCCAACGTCTCATCCTGCCGCTCCCGCGTGCTAGGATTCGGCGTCTACGCTAAGGGCGTGAGCTATGGCTAGGGAGTCAACCGCCAAGTTTATTCCCCCTTGGCCTGACGGTCAAAGGCGGTCTTTTTCCCGCCAATGACAATGAAACACCCCGCGTAACCGTTAGATTTCTACTCCCTATCGATTTTCTAACCCTATGGACGCATCGGGAAGAGCCCCCGAAGGGGTTTCCACCAGAATCCCAGATTTGGGAACTACTCACAAAAATTCATGAAAAAGCAATCTAAATGAAATTTAACCGTTGAAATCATAATCGGACAATTGCAATGCGGAAGTAATAGAATAATAAAGACAATACTAAAATTTTAGAAAGATCTGAAAACTTACTAAAGAGTAACAATTACAGCCGTCACAAAGAAATAAAACAGTAGAAAAACAGCAACTCCCGTTTCTGGAACCCTAGGGGCTCTATATATAGACTTATGCATCAACCGATCGGTTGACAAGTCAACCGATCGGTTGATCCGTTACAGATAAATCACAGAAAACAGCGGGTTTTCACCCGATCTCATGAACCGATCGGGTGAGTTCTTGAGCGACCGGTTGGATCTTGCAGCAGTCGGGTGAATCGGCCGGTTCGACGTCCGTGTCTTCAGCTCATCTTTCTCAGCTACAGATGAACCGATCGGGTGAGAGTCACCCGATCGTTTGGAATTCTGCTCGAAAAAACAGAGAACAGCCGCCCGCAGAACCGGTCTGTGAACCGGTCGGGTGACTTCTTTGTGAGCTGCGGCAGAGACCGGGTGGTGCACGCGTGCATCACCCGATCGGTTGAAGATGACCAACCGACCGGGTGAGGGGCTGAAAGATGAATTCTTCGACGTTTGACCCCCTGGATCACGCGTGACTTCTCCCGTTGCTCCGGGGACTTGGGATATCATCATTAAACGTCCCCTACGTGGTCGAACTCCTGCAATCATGGACAAACAAAGAAAAGTGAAAGAAAACAGGAAAATATACGAAAACAAATAAGAGACGGCGGAAAAACACGGAGAAACACAAAAGAAAACGTGCGTGAATATATGAAATATAAACGCACGTCAGTACACTACTTATTTTCCCCACAGGATTGACACCTTTTGGTGTCTGGACTTCAGGTCCGAATATTTCACGTTTCATAAGTGAGTCCAGCTCATCTTTTATTGCCTCGTTCCACATTTGACCAATCTCTACGTTTGCAATTTATCAACAGAGTATGGAACAATATTTTATAAATATAATCACTTTTACGATGTATATGGCAATATGATACGTGAATTTGTTGTCAACAATTATGTTCTTTCTGTCCAACACCTCCCCAGTATTTACACCATTTACTTTCATTTTAGTTTTTCTTGGCAGTTCCTTTGAAGTGGATTCCGGAAAGGGTGAGGGTGTGGACATGAGCTCATTGTCCTGTGGTAGTATTTTCTTAAGCTCTCCATGTATTTTTTTTCTTCTTCTTAAATTTCTGTCCTTTGGAGCCTAGTGGTCTGCCTCTTTTCTGTTGAGGATTAGCCACTTCTGCTGCTGGTGGATTGCATCCATTCTCGGAGATGTCAATCCTAGCTGGAGTATTTGCAGCAGGGATGTGTGATCTGACAATCTTTTGGTTGTCAGTAAATGATTCCAGTAATTGGTGAACAGTGTTCTGTATGTGGAGGATCTTCAGGATCTCATCTTGGATCTTCAGGATCTCATCTTCACATTGTCTTGTTACCGGATAATATTGGGTCAAACGTTTTGTATCCCACGTTATAATTTGCTTTACGCCAGATTTTTCAGTATCTGGGCCTATTTTGGGGAAACTCGTCTCATCACAGTCTTCAATATATACCTTAAATACGTCCCATGTTTGGGGTTCTAGATATCTATAATTGAGGGTGAGTCATACCCTACATAGATATCTAGGCAACATTGAGGACCCATTTTTGTCCTCTGTGGTGGTGCGATGGGGATTTAAACTACGCAACAGAAGATTCTCAAGTGAGAAATGTTCGATGGCATTCCATACGCAAGTTGCATTGGAAACTCTGACCTCCAGAGGGTCTTATTGTCATTTACAATGCAGCATGCAGAATTTGCTTGTCCACATGCATCCACCGGCAATCGGGATTTCATTAAAGATGGACGTCCAACCCATTGGAGTCTATTTATCAGTGACTCTGCCGACCAATTTTGGGTATGAACATGTGGCACTGTATGTTCATTTTCTATTCCTGTTGCTTGGCAATACTCTTGAAATGACCGTGGGTAAGTTCCCCAACATTAACCAAACTTATTTTCTTTATTTGATTGTCTGGAAAATGTGCCTGCAACATTATTATTTGTGCCAATAGCTTTGGAAAAGCTAGGTTGCTGGTCGATAGTAGACACACATACGAATATTTTGAGGATGCAGTTATCAGTACAATAAAGTACCGAAATAGCTCACTAGGGGGGTGGATTTGTCCACATCTATCTCCTTATATTCTTTTTGAGGAAGCACGGAGATTCTTTGTTAACTTTTAGTAGAGATGGCCTTGTAATTTGTTTTCCCTTATAGCAAGGGACGCTAGAGGATTCTCCCTTCTAAAGAATCTTCTTGTTCTTCAAACCATATCCATAGAATGAGATGCGATGCATCATCACTAATCCAGGGTGGCCAAGTCTATCATGTCAAAGTAAAAACTTGGCTAATGTCGGGCACTTCAGGTGCTCCGTTAAATTCGCTTCCTCTCTCCGAATCTTTGTATAGTAGAGGCCTGAAAGGCTCTCAAAATGTTCAAGTATGGATTTTACTCCTTTTTCTTGAGACGTTACATACAGTAATTCTTTTTCATTTACATTTGATGTTTATAAATGGAATCCGTTGAAACAGATTTCCTTGAAACTTAGTAAGTTTCGGTTGGAATTCGGAGAGATTAGTGCATCCTTTATTTTCGTGTCATTTGGGAGCAACAGTGTTGCTTTCCCAGAACCTTCAATATGTCCCTAATATTGGTCTTTGATTTGAAGGGTCGTATGTGTTTATTGTCTACTAATCAGTTATGAGCGCAGTTCCTCTAATGAAAGATGAATCATATATGCACTTTTTCAGAGAAACATTTTCATTCAAAATCAAATTACATAATTCAAAAAGCTCGCATAACGTGAAATGTTCTTAAAACAAGTAGCTAAGATAAAAATAGAAGGCAAATCAAGCAGGTCTTCATTTTCGATGTCGTCAGCTGTAAACTTGACTGGAACATCAGAGGTCACCAGGTTTGTTTCAGCTTTATTTTTCTTGTTTTCTTTATACAAATCATGGAGATGCTGCGGAGTTCGGTACACTCTGGACCCATGGCCTTTCATGCCACAGCTATGGCACTGGTGTTCCCATTCTCTTTTGGGTGGGGGTACATCGTTTCTATTGTTGTCATTTTTGCGCCAGGTGAACTTCCGCTTACTTTCATTTCTTCGCTGCTGGACTTGGCCCCTAGCCCTTTTGTTCTGTCTCCCTTTCTGTGGTCTTTCTTTTAGTTTATTGTCTCTCTTCTTTTTGGAAAAAGAAGATGCATTGTGAACTTCTGATAGGGGCAGTGCCAGGGGCGCATGTTGTGAGTGGCGAGGAGAAGCTCTCTGTTTTGTTTGGCCATGAGTAAACATGACAGCAGCTCAGAATACTTGGTGAATTTGTGTTCACGGTATTGCTGCATTAGTATCGCATCTTTCTCATGGAAAGACATGTACATCTTTCCAGCATGCGATTTTCTGAGATTTTTTCACAACACTACTTCAGGCGTGAGGTGATGCTAAAGAGAGATGAGTTGTACTCAGCTATAGACTTAAAGTCCTGTAGTCTCAGGTTCTCCCACTCATATCGTGCCCTTTGTAGTATAACATCTTTCTGATGTTTATACGTATCCTCAAGGGCAGTCCATAGCTCAAATGGATCTTCGACCGTAAGGTATTCAGTCTATAGGGTCTTGTACACATGGCAGCATATATAGATAATGGCTTGCGCCTTTTCTATATCGCTTACATTTTCATTATTAGTCACAACAGAAATGAGGGACGTAGCCTGTAAATGAAACTTCACATCGAGCTGCCAGCTCAGATAGTTTCTTCATGATGCATCCAGCACTTCGAAATCGACACTTGCGATTTTAGCCATTTTATCTAGCAGAACACAAATTTGCATGAATTAATAATTTAAACAATAAATATTTTCATGCGGAGGCAATTTTTATATGAAGAGATAATTGCGTGGATCGGCCAGACCCACATAAATAAAAAGTCCAAAGTCCATTACAGTCCATATTACACAAATTAAAGCTTTTAAAAAGAAATTACAACTTCGAAACCCCCGTTGGTCCCATATAAGATCTTCAGCTTCAATTGTGGCCTCCGTCTCCTTGGAAAGTAGTCTTTGGTCTTTGACATTTACGTAAATTCCTCACTACAATTTCTCTCAAAAGTAAAAGATAAAATGTGGAACTTAAACAGCCGATCCAAAACCGCAATTAGCCATCCATGCAAAAATTTGTGCTCATCAAACATTTTCAGCAGACATTTTCATCACAGGCAACACAGGCATTTATATTTACAGAAAGGGAAAACCAATTTAATTACTTAATAATTATTGGACCACTGAGCAACGTTATACACCATTAGGTTAGTTGACTAACGGCAGAGCGGTCGCATGATCTTTCTAATTATTAAGTTTTTAAAAGTATGCACAACCAAACATAGTTTATTTGCAGAATAAGCCAAAATAATGCGAAGCATATATTAATGATCTTACAAAGGAAATCATTTAATGAAAAGGTTGTGCTAGTTGGGTTTATTCAAAATTATTGAAAAGAGCCCAATATTTGACTTGTTCTTCATAAAAGGAAGAAATTTTCCTTTTAAAATCATCCCCAAACTTTCCCCAAAATTCCCCAAAAGTCCCCTTATAGACTCATAATTTATCATGATTTTTTATGAATTTTTAGGTCCCCAAACGCCATTTTCAATCAATTTTTAACCCTAAAAGCCCGTTTTAAAGCTTATATTTTAGCCCCCCCCCCCCCCCCCCCCCCCCCCCCCCCCCCCCCCGCGGTTTTTTTTGTTAGGCATGTGGGCCTGAGGCCCGTAGTTTACCTACGGGCTTCAGGCCTGCAAGGCTCTTTTTTTTGTTAGACTTGCGGGCCTGAGGCCCGTAGTTTGTGTTGGATATGGACGACATGAATACACCCATGAGGGGATGTATGAGGGTATACGGACCTCAGATGTCGCGTGCACGAAGGGAACCTTTTCTCGTGTGAAAAGGACCACTCGATAAGTGGAAAAAGCCACTCGATAAGTGTAAAAAGTCACTTTATAAGTGCATAAAGGCACTTGATAAGTGAATGAAGAAGAGGATAAATGAATGTACTAATATAGGCTAATAAGCTTATAATTGGTTATTTCCTACAATAACCACCCCTAAAGCCTATAAATAGAACCCAAGGGTAAGGCATTCATCCCACACTTTCCATGCCATAAGTTTGCATAAGGCATCCTTATGTTCTTCTTCTCACTTCCATTAAAATCCTCTTCTAGTTAGAGATTTAGGCGGTGAAACTCTGCTTCGATCCTCCGTGACGAAGTATCGACCGTTGTGGCGAATCCGAGGGCAAAGTTCAGAGACTACCGTGCCGCATACGCAAACGTAAGTCTCTACTTTATTTCGATCCTAACAACGCTGTTTTGACAGGATCCTACATTGGTATTAGAGCCATACGGATTCGCTCCGGTCAGACCGTCGCCCCATCGAAACTATGAATGAGTCGTTGTCTTTTTCACGAATGGGTATCCTACCATTATGGATATGGTAGGAACACTTCGTGACGGAGAGAACGCAGCGATTGTTCTTTTCACGTTAGGGTCTCCTACCATTACGGATATGGCAGAAACTCTCCGTGACGGGAAGAACCGACCGTTCATATCGTCAAACTCGCTATCTTCATGGATGATGAGTCTCCATTCATAAGGAATGGGCACTCTCTTCATGTGGAGCGCATAGTTTTCGAACTTTTTGAAGTAAGTTATTTTTTTTGGCACACGGCCATTGGAGGATAACTACTTTCTCGACGAACGGGTGCTTCACCGGAGAAGAAGATGGTGGTTATTCCCATCGGGGTAGATGAATTTAGGTGCATGAAATCTATAGCCATATGGGAAATGGAGGCAATGCATCCCCTCTCCCCATGCGGAGGGGGTTGGCTACGGCCAATAACGACGAAAACCACCACGACCACCCCGTCGAGGGGAAGGAGTGCATGCGGCCACCCCATGCAAGGGGGGAGACCGGCCATGGCCAAAGCACCATGGCCGGCCGGCCCTGGCCGGCCTTGGCCCTGGCCAGGAGGCCCTGGCCGGCCTCGGCCAGTGACCAGGGCTAGCCTGGCCGGCCCTGGCAGGGGCCAGGGCCGGCGCCCTGGCCTCTGCCAGGGCCTAGCCGGCCTGGCCGGCCCTGGCAGGGGCCAGGGCCGGCCAGGGCAGAGGCCCTGGCTGAGAGGCCATGGTCCCTGGCCGGCCAGGGCAGAGGCCCTGGCCGGCCAGTCTTATGCCCTTGGCCGGCGTTGGCCGGCACCGGTCAGGGCAGAGGCCCTTGACCGAGGGAATGGGGCCATTACCGAGCCTTAGTTGTCCAAATTTTAGGGGATGGGGCTTACGTGACCGAAAGGGGGGGCATGCATGGCAGTGGCTTGCATGGACAACCCCTACAGGTCCGACGGCAATTCTCTGCGGCAAATTCCCCTGAAGGAGGGAACGCTTGGATCCATACGGGAACCGGCGACGGTGGCTTGCAGAGAAATCCCCACAAGGGGGATCCGGCCTTGGCACGGCTACGGCTCTACCCGGCAAATGGCCAGGGATTGCCGAATATTTCGCTAGTATCATAAGGGTACTAAGTCGAAATATACAATTTTGAAAAATAAGTTTTCATACGTTTTGAAAAATACGTTTTTAAAAACGATTTTCCGCTGCGAAGTACTATAAGAGTACTAACATTTGATAAAGTGATGGGGAAATATTGAAAGTTACTCTAGATGGTGATTGGAAACGTAGTGACCTTTCCGATTCTAGAGTAACATTTTCAATATTTTTCGAAAGTAACTTATCAAATTGTAAATATCATTCCAAGTGGGAGTTGAAATTAGAACTATCCAAATGGGATATTCTATTCTCATTTCAAGTGGGAATTGTATTTATTTTAAGAATTTTCAATGCAATGTTTTTGATCAAACCTTCGGTTTTTGTGTCTTTTGCAGCATTTTAAAAGTAAAATGTCTTCCGCTTCAAAGAATATCGTCGCTGGGTTAAACAGAGGTGAAAAACTCAACGGCGATAATTACAAACTTTGGTCCATTAAGATACAATACGTTCTAGAGGAGCAAGAAGTGATCGAGACTCTAAAGAACGTCATGATTGAACCCGAGTTGGGCACTACGGCCCAACACAGACGAGACAAGGAAGCTTTTGATGCTTGGTCTCGGAAGAACAAGATAGCCTGCATTACGTTATTGTCCAGTATAGCCGATGACATAATGCGCATCTTCCGAGAACATGACCTAGCCATGGACATATGGTCCAAGCTAGAGGAGAATTTCGGTGGCACATCGGTGTCCAAACTTCGCGCCTTAACTATAAGGTTCGATTCATATAAGAAACGTCCAGATCATTCCATGGGGAAACATCTGCGACATATGGCGAATCTTATCTCGGAGTTAAAGGACGCAGGTCATGTGCTCACTGATGAGCAACAAATCCAATCAGTCATACGTTCCCTACCAAATGGGTGGGACCAAATGAAGATGCATCTCACTCACAATGAGAGCATCAAGAACTTCAGCGACGTTTCAAAGCACCTCGAATTAGAGGAAGAGAGGCTTGCGGCTGCCAAGCCAAGTGCAGAAGTGTACATGGTTGCTAATTCCTCACATGGGGGAAAGAAACGGAAAGATCGTTCGAAGTTCACTAATGAACGTAAAAAGCAACATGAGTCTACCAAGAAACCCAAACACAGGGGTGGGCACAAGAAGTGGCACAAGAAGAAAGACTTGAAGAAGATCAAGTGCTTCAAGTGCAACAAGCTCGGTCACTATGCTCGTTCATGTACGAGTGGAGGCGACGAGGTAACTTGTAAATATACTAGTTACATATGTGCTTCTAGTTCAATATTTCTTGTGGAATCTAATCCATTTTGGATAATTGATTCAGGTGCCACCGACCACATAGCAAGGGACAGACGGTCCTTCGTGGAGTATCACCGGATACCTCAAGGAACGAAGTGGATCTATGTAGGAAACAACACACGTGTTGAAGTGAAAGGCGTTGGGACTTGCAAGCTAGTCTTGGACAACGGCCGCACTCTCCTACTTCATGATGTCCTCTTCGCTCCAGATATTCGAAGGAATATAATTTCTGTGGTCGTGTTAATGGGTCTTGGCTATAACTGGTTTTTTCATAATTGTAATGTGGACTTAAGTTGTAATAATACTCTTATTGGTACTGGGTTTGTATTTAAAGGATTTATTGTAATGAGTACAATGTATGATTCCTCGTGTAATGAAAATTTCCTTATTGCAAATTCTAAGACTTATGAGTCTGATATGATTTGTTGGCACGCAAGGCTTGGTCATATTGGACCAACGCGTATGGATAGACTTGCCAAACGTGGCCTTCTATCCAATGTTTCAAAGGTTGAAATGTCGACCTGCGAACATTGCCTAGTGGGGAAATCTTGTCGCAAGCCGTTTGGAACCGGCACAAGGGCCGAGGTTCCATTACAGCTTATCCATTCGGACATATGTGGTCCGATGAATGTCAAGACAAGACGCGGGAAGTCCTATTTCATCACTTTTATTGATGATTTCACCCGATTCGGACGTATCTATTTGATATCCCACAAAAGTGAAGCATTGGCTTGCTTTAAAAACTATATGAGTTTAGTGGAGAATCAATTAGATCGCAAGATTAAGGTCTTGCAAACCGATAGGGGCGGTGAATATCAATCAACAAGTTTTAAGGAACTTTGTGATGAAAAAGGCATAGTACATCATGTAACTATGCCTTATACACCTCAACAAAATGGTGTTGCAGAAAGGAGAAATAGGACTTTAATGGAAATGATCCGTTCAATGATGACGCAAGCTAACTTGCCAATCACCTTTTGTGGTGATGCATTATTGACGGCCGCTTTCATTTTAAACCGCGTACCCTCGAAATCAGTTAGCTCCACTCCTTATGAGTTGTGGAACCAAAGGTTTCCTGACTTAAACATTTTGAAACCTTGGGGTTGTGCATCCTGCGCACATATTTCCTCCCATAAGTATGGCAAACTTGGGCCAAGGGGAAGGAAATGTATCTTTATACGATACGCAGAAAACTCCAAAGGTTATGTTTTTGTTAGTCAGGAAGACAATGGTGGGCTAATTGAGTTTGAGTCAAGGGATGTCACTTTCTTGGAAAACGAGTTTCCAAGACAGGGCGAGATAAGTCAGGACTTATCTCTATTTGAGATTTATGATCAAGAAGGATTACCTCATTCGAGTGGGAGAATTCTTGGTGAAAACAAAAATACGTTTCAACCTTCACCAATGGATTATACGAATGACGATTATCCTATTCCATACGGGAATAATGATCCAAGTGGGAGCAATTCTAACGACATTCCAAGTGGGAGTGATATTAGAATTGATCTAAATTCGAGTCAACAAGGACTTGAAGAATCTCAAATACGACGTAGTAGTCGTACAAGGTTGGCTCCTCTAAGATTTAAGGATGAATTTCCGCAAACCTTTATGACTTTACTACAAGAAGATAACGAGCATGCTACTTTCAAACAGGCCGTATCTTGCCCTGCTAAAGACAAATGGATGGAAGCGATGCAAGAAGAGTTAGAATCCATGAAAGTTAAACAAGTCTGGGACTTAGTTGACTTACCCAGAGGACGTAGAGCTATTGGGAACAAATGGGTTCTCAAGATCAAGCATAAAGCTGATGGCTCTATTGACAGATATAAAGCTCGCCTTGTCGCGAAAGGTTTTACGCAGCAGGAAGGGATAAACTACGAAGAGACCTTCTCACCTGTTGTTCATTTTACCTCGATTCGCCTGATTCTGGCAATGGTAGCTTGCTTAGACCTCGAATTACATCAAATGGATGTAAAGACTGCCTTTATCAATGGAGAATTGGACGAGGAGATCTATATGGAACAACCAACAGGGTTTGTAAAAGAAGGAAACGAACATAAGGTTTGTAAACTTCTTAAATCCATATATGGTCTTAAACAATCCTCGAGGCAATGGTATATACGATTTCAAGAAGTTGTCTTATCAAATGGTTTTACCATGCTTGATGAAGATAACTGCGTATATATAAAGAGGATTAAAAGCAAGTATGTTATCATGTCTCTATATGTAGATGACATTTTAATAGCCGGAAATGGCAAGGGCTTTGTGATGGATATCAAGGCTTGGCTTTCATCAGTTTTTGAGATGAAAGACATGGGAGAAGCCGCATATATCCTTGGAGTTAAGATTTCAAGGAATCGTTCGAAGAAACTTCTTTCTCTTTCACAGGAGACTTATGTAAAGAAGGTTCTAGAACAATTTAATATGCAGGACTGCAAGTCCATTGATACTCCTATAAGTAAAAGCGAAAATTTATGTCTGAAATCATGTCCTAAGAACCAAAAGGAGAAAGAGATTATGGAAAAAGTTTCATATTCCAGTGCAGTTGGTAGTCTTATGTACGCTATGATGTGTACAAGACCGGACATCTGTTTTACCGTTGGAATGGTAAGTCATTACCAATCCAACCCAGGGCAAGTACACTGGAAAGCGGTTAAGAGGATAATGCGGTATCTCAAAGGAACTGCAGACTTTGCTTTATGCTATCAAAGAGATGCCTTGAGGCTCGAAGGCTACACTTATGCTGATTGGGCGGGTGATCTCGATGAGCGACGATCGACCTCAGGATATGTTTTTCTACTCGGATCTGGTGCAATATCCTGGAGTAGCAAGAAACAATCCTGCATCGTGCTTTCAACCATGGAAGCCGAGTTTGTAGCATTTAGCATGGCAGTCCAAGAGGCTGTTTGGCTTAGGAAGTTCTTAGACAGGCTAATTAATGCAAGTGATTCAAGTGATGTACCTATACACAGCGACAGTCAAGCATCTATAGCCTATGTCAAAGATCCTAAATTCCATTGTAAGACCAAACACATTGATATCCGCTACAAATTTGCAAAAGACTATGATAAGACCAAGAAGGTGGACATAAGGTACATATCTACGTATGAGATGATAGCAGATCCGCTCACGAAGGCGATCCCCAGAGATGTGTTTTACAAACACTTATCATCCCAAGGATTGCATAAGAGCTGAGTTGTACCAATGTAAATTCCCATGTCTGTAAATGATCAAATTTAATAAAAGAATAAAGTTCTTTTCAAACATTGCATATGAATTTCTTGAGAAATGTTTGTGTACATTTTTGAAATCTCAGCTATACTTTCTAGTATGTCGGACAGATTGAGGTTGGCTCTCTCACATGAGCAACCGCCTTATTCTATCAGACGGATAGAATAGAGATGAGACCTGTTTAAAGTCAAAATCATCAGACGGATGATTTATAGTCATGACTTAAACAAAATGGTCGCATGAAAGATCTGCATCATATGGATGCTTACAGAAGATCTAATAGGATTTTGAAATCCTATTTGTCTAAATGCGAGATGTGAGTCCAAAGGATTATTTGAGTAGAAAAAGGGACTCAAAGTCAGACATTGTGGTGTCTGATCATCATCCTTACAACATCATTGAGACATACACTCCCTGGAAAAGGAGTGATGTTGTAATATGTATTCATACTATGTATGCATTTTTGACCATTGGGTTAGAATAGTAAATAAGTTTACTATTATGTGAGACCCAAAGACCACATGGGTCTTAATTCATTACCCTTATGGACTTTAATTGGTTCCTTTAGATTTGACCGGGTGATTGCTATCTTAGCATGTTACTTATGGACTATGGTTAATTCGGTCCGGCGGGGCATGTTAGAAAAGCAAGTCAAGTCAAGATCGAAAGGATCGTAAGAAGAGGAAGATTAATTTCGCATTCACATTTGGACTTTAAAGATTCAAAGCTGGCCAGCCAATTGTAATCCAGATGGGATTCAATTGTTGAATATAAAGTATAAGAACTGTGAAGAAATAATCTAGGGTAAAGCATGTGTTGATCTACTCAACTTTGCACCTCGAGGAGTGTTGTGTATCTCTAACAAGTGCATAACAGCGGACTCTATGCGTATGACGGTCACACGGCCTATTTGTCGGTATGACAAATAGAAGAGATAAAGGAAAAGATGTTTCCTTACAATCCCCTCAAGTGTGAGTGGGAGATGTTGGATATGGACGACATGAATACACCCATGAGGGGATGTATGAGGGTATACGGACCTCAGATGTCGCGTGCACAAAAGCGTGCACGAAGGGAACCTTTTCTCGTGTGAAAAGGACCACTCGATAAGTGGAAAAAGCCACTCGATAAGTGTAAAAAGTCACTTTATAAGTGCATAAAGGCACTTGATAAGTGAATGAAGAAGAGGATAAATAAATGTGCTAATATAGGCTAATAAGCTTATAATTGGTTATTTCCTACAATAACCACCCCTAAAGCCTATAAATAGGACCCACGGGTAAGGCATTCATCCCACACTTTCCATGCCATAAGTTTGCATAAGGCATCCTTATGTTCTTCTTCTCCCTTCCATTAAAATCCTCTTCTAGTTATAGATTTAGGCGGTGAAACTCTGCTTCGATCCTCCGTGACGAAGTATCGACCGTTGTGGCAAATTCGAGGGCAAAGTTCAGAGACTACCGTGTCGCATACGCAAACGTAAGTCTCTACTTTATTTCGATCCTAACAACGCTGTTTTGACAGGATCCTACAGTTTGCTTACGTGCTTCAGGCCCGCACGGCCATTTTTTTGAATGGGCTTCGGGCCCAAGGGGATAGGGTTGAGGGGCGGCGGCTAGGGTTAGCCGCCGTCACCCCTCAAGGTGTTTCCGCCGCATGGCGGCAAGGGGCAGGTGCCCCCCTTCATCGGAGCGAGGGGGTAATGGGCGGCCCCCCCCTTCAGGGGGGGCTTCGGGCTGTGGCAGAACGCCGCCACCCTTCGGGGGGGGCTTTGGGCAGCGACGGAGCAGCGCCCACCTTCATGGGCTTTGGGCTACGATGGTGCCGCCCCCCTTCAGGGGGTTCGATTCGGCGAGGCCACCCCCCCTTGGGGGGGTTCGATTCGGCGAGGTCGCCCCCCCTTCGGAGGGGTTCCGATTACGTAGTGGGGGCACCGCTACCCCCTTCAGGGGGGTGCAGTTACGCGGCGGGGGCACCGATCCCCCCTTCGGGGGGTTCGGTTACGCGACGGGGGCACCGCTCCACCCTTCGGGTGGAACAAGTAGCGGCGGGCGGCCGCTCCCCCTTCAGGGGGGAATCAAGCAGCGTTGGGCCGAGCGCCGGGGGGGAGGGCCGGCGGTAAGGCCACCGGCAAGGTTTGGGTAGGGTTTAAAACCCTATTTTTCATTATATTCAGATTAAAAATATGTTAAAACATGATTTTTGGGCGATTAGCCATAATTCCACTTCGATCTTGCAAGATCTATTTAGAATACTATCTTACGTATGAAAAAATGACATTTTAGTAAGATTTACCTCTATATCCGTCCTCCGGATATAGCGACGGTTGAACGAAGCCTACGCGGATGACGACGCTCGTTTGATGAAGCTTGATGTCGTGCGCGTGGATCTCCTGCCTTTCTTCACTTTCGTAACGATCGATTTTGTGTGGAATATTTGTTTAGAGGCTCGTGCTGATAACGTATTATGAATCATCATCTGGTGGAGGAACCCCCAGCTCTTTATTTATAGCATATAGAGGAGCATATAAAGATAAGGTACAATAGATACGGTCTTATCTATAAGATAAGCCATGATCCCAACCGACTAACCAACTCAGTATTATTCCTTCACAACAGTTGTGAAATTTTTTTAGAGAGAAAAAAGTATGGCTTTGTGTTTTAAAGGATGGAGAGACATGAATGCAAATATGGAGGACCGTGGGAAGGGGTGAGAGAGTGTGCGCGTGCGTATGCACATAAATTAATAATATGGAGATAAGAAATTAATATAGGATGAAATTATTAAAATGACGGAATTTATGACAAATGCGAATTTATGTTTGTATGTGTATGGCCATGACAGAGATGGTGTGCACCTATTACATAACTTTTAACTTTGTATTGGTAACTTGGGAATGTTAATAAGAATATGTATGATTAAAGGTCTCTCCAAGTAATATTTGGAGTGTATAAACTATGACCCATTGCTTTATGTTCTGTTTCATTCATCTGTATAATTAGCAAGGATATTCTGTAACAAATTTTAAATATGAAATATGATATTCATGTAGGACAGATGGCACCTGACTAACTTGGGTCAAGTGCGCTGACGTGACGGCCTCTCATTGGCAGCCAAAAAGGTAATTTCTTTTGGATGGCCAATGTGAGGCCACCACATCAGCGCACCTGACCTAAGTTGGACAGGTGCCATCTGTTTGACATTAATCTCTTGAAATATTTAGATGTAATTGTAAAATGCTACGATTGATGTTAATCGTTACACTTGTAAAACGTAAAGTGTACAATTTGCTAATCAACGCAAGGACTATTAGTGAAAATTTGTAGTATTTGTTATGAGTGAGGGAGACTTATGGTCTCCCCTTCTGTTGGATATTGGACTCCCCGGATTTGGTTTTGGATGATGAACAAACATAAATATATGGTGAGCTAACACTTTGTGAGCGCAGTTATGGAGATCGTCGCCAAATTCATATGAATATCAATTACGACGTCTCAAGACTTCTCAAAGCACGTGATCGTACGTCTAAAGCTTCGTTGAAGCTTATGGACCTATTTAGAAGTCATGAAGATTCGATTGAAGCTATAGAAGACGGTATGGTCAAGTCTTATTTATAGTCTTTAAGCTTCTTTCGTAGAATGTTAAGCCTTGAGTAGGTCTTAAGTTTTAATTCTTCATAACGCTCATATCTTAGCTCTAGGATCTTAGTAGAAGTCCATACAATTCTTCCCGAAGCTTCGCGCTTCGATTCGGGACTTCTTGTGCATGTTAGTTGGTTCAAGAAGAAGAACTGACCGACTAGATGGTGATCTAGTCGGACAGCCAAGCTTCTTGGACCGACTAGTTTCAGTCAGTTAATTCATAGCTCTTTACTGTTTACAGTTACTCGGTCTAAGTTGACTCACCGACAGACTAGTTTGTGAACTAGTCGGTCAGTGATGCTTCTGTGACCGACTAGTTGAGCTTTCCCTGTACATGCACATTTGAACCTAAGCTACTGTTTATCATTAGTCGGTCTGTGTTCATTGATCGACCGACTAGTTGATGAACTAGTCGGTCAACTTTCCTTCTTAGACCGGCTAGTTTAGTTTACTGTACATACCAAATATTCACCATACTTACTGTTTATTGTTAGTCGGTCTATGTTCATTTGGTGACCGACTAGTTGGTGAATTAGTCGGTCAACATTTGTTCTTGGACCGACTAAGTCTATTTTAGCTCAGACTTCAGTTTTATCTGTTAGTCGGTCTACGTTGAGTAACCGACCGACTAGTTGTGAAACTAGTCGGTCAGCTACTCTTCTTAGACCGACTAGTTCCTTATGTCTGTACTTTAATCTTTTCTCAGTTCACTCATTAGTCGGTTTAAGTTAATTGACCGACCGACTAGTTGATGAACTAGTCGGTCGGTGGTTGTTCTTTGACCGACTAGTTGGGTTCAGAAAAGAGCCGTTGGAGCATTTAATGACTCGAATTTCTTTCTCTCTCTCCTCTATCCTATATATACTTGATGGGCTGCATTCATTGCTGCCAAGGCTGATATTATTGCAAGTTTAGAGATCAAGAGAATTCATTCCAAGCTCATTCAAAGCTCACTCTTTCCATTCAATAATCTCTCCTCACTCTTACTTCCAAAGAGAGATTCATTGAGTGTGAAGCCTTCCAAGCCAAGTGCTTGATTCTAGGTCACCAACATCCCCAAAGCTCTTCATCGCTGATCTACATCTTGGAGCTAGGGTTTGGTGCCACTTCTTCCTCAAAATCATCCTTGCCCTAATTCGTAAGCAATACTCAAGGCATAGGTATTTTGTTTGGTAAGAAGTTTTCTTATTTCATTTCATATTTGATTTGTAAGTTTCACTCTCGGTTGTGAGAGTGTGGTTTTGATCCCGGGTTGTGGGAGTCACAAATTACATTTTGTATGATTTGACTTGTGGAGGATTTTCACAAGTATTTCATAGTGGAAATCTTGAGTTAAGGTTTCTAACTCAAGTATCCGGAGGGGATCCGGGTGGTTGGGACGTAGGATCACCGGGATCAAGTCGGGGAGACTTGGGTGGATCCGAACCCAGTAACATCTCTTGTTAGCATTGTTAATTTTGTTGTTGTCTTTAATTTAAGCTTCCGCAAATTGATTTGGTAGTTGTTTGCATTATAATTAGGAATTATACTCCTTGTTATTTTTAAAGTACTATTCACCCCCCTCTAGTACTTGTGCAGTAGCTTGTAGGGCATTACATTTGGTATCAGAGCCAGATACTTAGCTATGTCTGCCAACGACAACAAGACCGTGCGTCCACCTTCCGACTATGGCACCTTCAGGAACCGTGAAGGAGCATCTTCGGTGATGGAAGGACATTACTCGACGAGGCCTCCATTCTTCAACGGTACCAACTACGGGTACTGGAAATGCCGGATGGAAACTTTCCTCCGGAGTGCATCTCTATGGAGGACCACGATGAAGGAATACGTCGAGCCCGAAGAAGAAGACTTTGAGAAATGGACAACCGCGGAGGTCGCCGCGGAGGTAAGCAATGCCAAGGCAATGAACGCCTTGTAATGCACATTGGAGCCCGAGGACTTCAATAAGATATGCACATGTAAGAGTGCATATCAAATTTGGAACTCCCTCCTCATACTACATGATGGGACGAGTAGGGTAAGAGACTCTAAACTCGTAGTTGTTAACAAAGATTACGAAATGTTTCATATGCAACAGGGCGAGAAGATGAAGGAGTATTATGCTCGCTTCGTCAACATCATAAACGAGTTAGAGGCTCTCGGCAAATCCTACACCCAAAAGGAGAAGTGTTCGAAGCTTATTGAAGGACTTCCTTCTTCTTGGGAAAAGCGTACCTTCGCCATCGAGGAAGGTAATGACATGAATAAGTACACCGTAGATCAACTAATGGGTACTTTAATGTCATACGAGGTACGCAAGGATAGCAAGCTCAAATTGCATGAAAAGATGAAGTCCTACCTAAAGCAAGACGAGCCAAAGAAGAAGGCCATTGCTTTCAAGGCCGCTCCATCCACATCCACATCAACCAATGATGAAGACTCGGAAAACGAGTTGGACTTGGAGTCCATGGCTCTCATGGCCAAGAAGTTCAACCGTTTCTTCCGAAAAGGTAACTATAAGAACAAAGCTAAATTTGGTTTTTCTAACGCCTCTTCCTCTCCTTTGTGTTTCAAGTGCAATAAGCCAGGACACATGAAAGCGGAGTGCCCTCTCAACAAGCAAAAGGAGAAGTGGAAG
Source organism: Scilla litardierei (assembly GCA_030789695.1). Lineage (NCBI taxonomy): Eukaryota > Viridiplantae > Streptophyta > Magnoliopsida > Asparagales > Asparagaceae > Scilla > Scilla litardierei. The sequence goes on along the minus strand of CM061142.1, from coordinate 256,275,740 downwards.
GCGCCAAAATTCGATAAGTCCAAGAAGTACAAGAAAGGAAACAAGAAGGGACTTGTCGGAGCAACATTCACCGACTCCGAGGATTCTTCAAGCGGAGAGTCGGACGATGAGCAAGTGGAGCAAGCGCACATGTGCTTCATGGCAAGAGAGGAGCACGATCAAGGATCCTCCTCTTCCGATGATAGCGACAACGAAGGCGATGAGGTAACTATGGATGATCTTAGGGATGCTAACTCTCAATTATGGTCAAAATACACTAAATTAGTAAATAGATATACTAAAGTAAAAGATGACCTAGCTAGCATTCAAACCTCGCCTAAGACTATCATCACCAACAACGAAACCGTTGTTGAAGAGTTAAGAAATGAGATTGTTAATCTCAAATCTAAACTTGAACATGTTTGCATCGAAGATCCGGAAGAACATAAGATAGCGGATTTAACTTCTCAAAACTCGACTTTGAGTATTGAGAACGAGAATCTTAAATCTCGTGTTTATGTGCTCACATCGCAAGTATCCAACTTGGATACTTCTATGTGTTCTCTCAAAGAGAAATATGAGAACACATTAGGCCGAATTAATAAATTCAATAAGGGTAAGGACCATTTGGATAAAATCCTAAGTGACTTACTTCCGGCCAATCACCACATTGGCTTGGGGTATATGATGGGATGTCCATCCAAATCGGCCACTACTTTTGTTAGGCCAACTTCTGGTGACTCTACGAGTGGTAGCAAACACTCTATTGGTAGTTCATCTACCAATGGTGCTTCCACCTCGTCCACACCCTCTTTCGGAAAGAAACCTACTTTGGGTGGACCTCCAAAGAAGGGGCATGCTTATATGTACACCAATACCATGCCACGTAGGAACACACGTCCTACTCCACCGTCTCACACATATGATGATTTTTATGCAACACATTCTCGGGCACGTGCACACCATGTGAGACACCCTCACGCACGTGTTCCCACACATGCATATGTTCACCCACCTCATCATATGAATAATTCTCGTCGTGCACCATTCCATCATGTTCCGTATGCCTATCCACAACATGCATCACGTAGAAATCAACGTCGCATGCATGCACCCAATAGGATGAGGGCTCCCAAGATTTTCACAATTTGGAGCCCAAAGGACACAAGCATGGATGAAAAACAAGTGTATATGAATGCTTATTTTTCGGATGTTGTGCATAGTAGGAATTATGTGGGGAAGTCTAAGTCCAATTGAACTTGGCTTCCAAAGGTCTAATCTTTTGGACCCAATGACCTTGGGTACCATGATATGAAATTCTCTATCTTTAGGTACTCAAGGAAAAGAAAAAGAAAAGGAGCAACAAAGTTAAATTTAGCTCCAAGGGAAATTGGATACTCAATAGCGGGTGTTCAAAACACATGACGGGTGACGCTAGTTTGCTCTCCGGAGTGGTCCCCATTGCAAATGGAAACCGCGTCGTATTTGGAGGCAACGAGAGCGGAACCATCATAGGTGTTGGTAAAGTGCGTAACCCATCTAAACCCTTAATTAGTGATGTTTATCTTGTTAATGGCTTAAATCATAATCTTATTTCAATAAGCCAACTTTGTGACAAAGGTTACAAAGTTAGCTTTGCGAAAGGATTGTGTCATATTTAAGAAAAGATAATGATAAATTATTATTTTCCGGCACTCGTCATAAAGATATTTATATTTTGGATCTTCTTAAGTCTTATGAACAATGTCTCGTTGCCAACACAAGTGAACAACACTTATGGCATCGACGCTTTGGACATGTGAACTTTGGAACACTTTATAAGCTTTCAAAATTAAATTCCATTAAAGGTTTTCCGAAGCTCGTTTTTGAAAAGAAAAGTTTTTGTGATTGTTGTCAACGTGGCAAGCTTCCTAAATCTTCATTTAAACCTAAGAAAATCATTTCTACTAAACGGCCACTAGAGCTATTACATCTAGACTTATTTGGGCCAACTAGAGTTGCTTCCTTAAGAAATGCAAGATATGGACTTGTCATCGTAGATGATTATTCAAGATTTACATGGGTATTTTCATTGTGTAATAAAAATGAAGCTTTTGAAAACTTCACAATTTTTGTTAAGAAAGTACAAAATCTCTTAGGAACCACCATTGTCACTATTCGCAGTGATCATGGAGGTGAATTTGAGAATGAGTCTTTTGAGACATTTTGTGATGAAGTTGGTATTACACACACCTTCTCTTTCCCTCGTGCACCTCCTCAAAATGGTGTAGTTGAGAGAAAGAATAGGACGCTAGTGGAGTGTGCTCGCACTATGCTTGATGATAGCCAACTTGGCCATCAATTTTGGGCGGAAGCGGTACACACCGCTTGCTATGTGTTTAATAGAATACTTTTGAGGCCCGGCACTAAACAAACTTGTTATGAATTGTTGTTTGGTAGGTTGCCTCAAGTTAAACATTTTCGTGTTTTTGGTTCGAAATGTTTTATTAAGAACACGTATGGTAGTTTGGAAAAATTCGATCCAAGATCCGATGAGGGGATTTTTGTTGGATATTCTTCGCGTAGCAAAGCCTACCGGATATTCAACAAACGAACCTCAATGATCGAGGAATCGCTTCATGTCTCATTTAATGAAGGATTTGTTCCAACTAGAATTTCAAATGATAATGATTCAATGGATGTTTTATGTGATTCGTTTGATAATTCTAAGTCTAATGATTCTATTGATTCTATTGAGACTAACCCATCTAATGAAGTTGTTGAGAATGTTCCTAGTGATCAAGGTATTCCCAAGCGGCTTCATACTGTTTGCGACCATCCCCATGAGCAAGTCATTGGTAATATCTATGATAGTGTCAAGACGAGATCGCAAGTGAACTACTTCGCTCATTGTGCCTTTGCCTCCTCGATAGAGCCAAAGAATGTTAGTGAAGCATGCGAAGATAGCGCTTGGATCTTAGCCATGGAGGAGGAACTCATTCAATTCGAGAGGAATGAAGTTTGGGAGCTTGTTCCATTGCCATCGAAGAACCACACCGTCATATGGACAAAGTGGATCTTCAAGAACAAAACCGACGAAAACCAAGTCGTCGTCGGAACAAAGCTCGGTTAGTTGCTCAAGGCTACCGTCAAGAGGAAGGTATTGATTTCGAAGAATCCTTCGCTCCGGTAGCTAGATTAGAATCAATTAGATTATTATTGTCTTTTGCATGCCATAAGGATTTTAAATTATTTCAAATGGATGTTAAAAGTGCATTTTTAAATGGAGATGTTGTTGAGGAAGTTTACGTTTCTCAACCTCCGGGTTTCATAAATGAAAAATTTCCAAATCATGTTTTTAAACTAAAGAAAGCACTTTACGGTTTGAGACAAGCTCCTCGAGCTTGGTATGATCGCCTAAAGAATTTTCTTTTGGATTTGAATTTTAAAATGGGAGAAGCCGATTCTACACTTTTTGTTAAGCATTCGAATAATGATATAATTCTAGTTCAAATATATGTTGATGGTATCATTTTCGGTGCTACTAACTTCGCTCTTTGCGAAGAGTTTTCTAATGTTATGAAGGAACAATTTGAGATGAGCCACATGGGTGAGCTCAAATATTTCTTAGGTCTCCAAATTCGCCAAATGGACGATGCAATCTTCATCCACCAAACGAAGTATACGGTGGAGTTGCTAAAGCGATTTGGAATGGAGAGTGCCTCCGGGAAAAAGACTCCAATGAGCACGACTACGCATCTTGACAAGGATACGGGCGGTAAGGATGTAGACATTCGTCTATATCGAGGTATGATAGGTAGTTTACTTTATCTTACCGCAAGTAGGCCCGATATTATGTTTGCCGTATACGTATGTGCTCGTTATCAGTCTCAACATAAGGAGTCTCACTTAGTAGCGGTAAAACGTATTTTCCGTAATCTAAGTTATACACTTGATTTTGGATTACTTTATCCAAAATCTAGCACGTATGAGTTAATCTCATATAGTGATGCCGATTATGCGGGATGCAAATCCGACAGGAAAAGTACTAGTGGCACTTGCCATTTTATAGGAAATTTCCTTGTCTCTTGGTTTTCCAAGAAGCAAAATTCCGTATCACTTTCAACCACCGAGGCGGAATATATTGTCGCCGGTGCCGCGTGTGCTCAAGTTCTTTGGATGAGACACACACTTAAAGACTTTGGTATAAACTGTGATACTTGCCCTATCATGGTTGACAACCAAAGTGCAATATGTCTCTCCAAGAACCCGATACACCATTCCCGTTCGAAACACATAGATGTCCGACACCACTTTTTAGATGATCATGTTGCTAAAAAGGACATCATTTTAGTGTACGTTGAAACCCAAAAGCAAATCGCCGATATTTTCACGAAACCCCTAAAGGAGGACTCCTTTGTGCGGTTGCGTCGAGAATTGGGGATTATGGGTGAATCCGAGATATAGGATTCATGTTTCATTCAATAATCTTGCATGCTATTATATTTCGAAATATTTCGTTCATGCTAGACTTATTGGATTTTCCGGGAATTTATGTGATATTTTGAATTTTTGCTCGAATTCATGTTTTGAATGTCGTATTTAAGATTTCGATGTTTAATGGGGTAGTTTAGATGATTATTGAGAGTTTTGCAATATATCGTCCAAGTGTATTGAGGAAAGAACTTGATTATCATCTTTTGGACTCATTTAGTCGGTTTCTGTTCAACCACCAACCAACTAGATTCCCATCTAGTCGGTTAGTAGAAGAACTTAGACCGACTAAGTCAAGCTTTTTGAGTTTCCTCTCCAGCTTCACTCTTTAGTCGGTTCATGTTCAGTGACCGACCGACTAGATTGAGATCTAGTCGGTCAGTAAATGAACGCAGACCGACTAAATCTTGTCAGTAAATCTTGGATTCAGCCACTGTTTGCAACTAGTCGGTTCAAGCTCATTGACCGACCGACTAGATCGTGATCTAGTCGGTCAGTGCTTGAACTGTGACCGACTAGTTGTGCCAGGGACTGTTTGGTCTTTTGAGCTCTCGACCGACTTAAACCAAGTTTAGTCGGTTTGTTTTCATTCTAATCGATCGAAACCTATTCTCTCCCTCAGTAAAACCCCCCGACCCTTCGAATTCCGATCGTCTTCCGGCCACCTTTCCGACCTCCTCCGCCGTCCCCGGCCGCCGTTCTTCCTCCTAGGGTAACCCTCTCTCCTCCATCTCCTATCTAGGGTTAGTTTTCCATTCCTAGGGCTACGGTTAGTTCGGTTTCTAGGGTATCTAGGGCTTCTAGGGTTTCATTCTCATTTCGGCTAGGGTTCTTTTATTCGATCTCTTGTGTCGTGTTGTGCCGAGATTATGGCCCGAACACGAATCCCGATCACTCCCTCTAGCCCCTCGCCGATGAACATAGAACCAAACCCTACGGATCCCGAGCATCCAACCCCTCCAAAACGTCGAGCTAAGACCACCCAACCTTCGTCGTCTTCGCCTCCTCTCAAGAAGAAGAGGACGACGACCGCCAAGCCTAGAGGTCAACCCAAGCCCAAGCCTAAGCCCAAGACCAAAGATCTTGCCTCTCGTTCTTCATTCCATACTCCTACCGACTCCGATACGGAGTATAACCCCGAGACAGAGACTCATAGGGAACCCACTCCTCCTACCCATCCTGAGTCTAGCACCCACCCTCGTACGTCTACCCGTAAGCCTAAGGGAAAGGCTCCGATGCCGGTGGGCGGTGTCGATATCTCGTTGTGTCGCGACGACCCGTTGTGTCTCACGGCGTACAACCGTATCGAACATTGCCCGCTGCTTCTGGAGCATTTCGTCCAGTTCAGTGACTTCAAAGGGTTAGCTAATCTTCTTTCGTCGTCGGGTCTTCTCGATTATCTTCGATATGATCCGAAGGTGAACCCTCACCCGTACCCTCGATTAGTGAAGCTTTTCTATGCGAATAGGATCCGGGGTCAGTACGATCAGACCCACTCTGTTGAGACGACTGTTCTGGGGACTCCTATAGTCCTCACGGCAGAAATCTTAGGAGAGATTTTGGGTATCTCTTCGTCTGGCCTCCTCCCTTCTGACATCTCTGTTGACGATATTTCTTCCCTTGATCAGACCATCCTTTCAGAGATTTTCCACCAGATCCCTCCTGCCATGATTGGCATGCCTTCAAAATCTTTCAAGCCGAATGCATGGGTCCTAAACTTGATTCTGAAGTCGTGCTTACTTCCCAAGTACGGCTCCTCATCTTTGCCGTCCCAGCCCTTTCTGAAGCTGATCTATGCTATCTTCATGGGGAGCTCGATTAATTGGGCTCGCATTATACTCGATAAGATTGATTCTTTCGAGTGTATTCGCAAGTCCTCTAAATCGGCTCATATCCCATTTCCTTGCTTGTTGACCATCGTGTTTTGTCACTTCCGTGTCACGTTGCCTCGTGACGATGAGCGTCCCCTTGGTCCTCCCCTGAACGCGACGGCCGTCAAGAAATCTCTTGCGGCTCTTCGTCACGTTCAGAGGAAGACACCTTCAGCGTCTGCCCCAGCCTCTGCCAGTGCCTCTGCTGCTCCCTCTGCCACCCTGGATGATGTCGTACGGTTACTTCGTCGTCACGAGTCTCGCTTGGCTCGTACCGAGGAGGTAGTTTGCCGTATGGCTCGTCTGATGGGTGTTGAGCTTCCTCCTTCCGTTTCTGAGGATGAGGAGTTAGATGAGTTGGCTGAGGAGGACGTTGAGGAGCTTTGTCATGCTTCGACTCGTGCCCCCGAGGGCCCTTCTGGTACTGCTGCTGGTGCTTCCTCTTCCGGTGTTGTTGTTGCTGCTTCGTCTGCTGGTGCCCCCGAGCGCACACCTATTGCAGCCACTCCTGTGGTGGATACTCTGACTGGTGCTCCCGAGGCCACTATGGTTGCTGCTCCAGAGGTTGCCACTTCTGCCGTCGCTCATGCTGATCTTCCGGACGTTCCTGCTGATCCAGTCTCCACCTCTGCTCCTGCTGAGCCTGCAGTTGCTTCTGATCCTCCCGCTGCCTCTTGAGTTTCTTCGAGGCCTCTCCCGATACTCATTGGATGACATATCTAGTTGTGAGAGATGTTGGGTAGGATAGTGTGGGTGGCTATGTATTTTGGATCTTTTTGATGTCTTTTTGATATTTTTGACGATGTATTTGGATGTCTTTTGATGATGGTGTATTTTTGTTGACACTCCTATATATGTGATATGATGATGTATTTTTGTGCCCCGATCAGTCCATCGATGTTTTGTATGTCGATGATGTACTCTGGTTCATATTTTATATATATATACATCGCACTTGTCACTTCATTATATTGTGCAATTTATAATTTTTTTTATGTCTCTGATGTTTGCATTCGTCGCTCGACGACAATAACTTGGTTTAAAAGAAATTTCTTCTATGGAAACATAGAATTGTTCTCCATGCACTAAATTAACCAAGAATGTTGATATTGGAGAGTATATTCTATAACTCAATCCGTTAAATTGATTTGAGTTTTGATGATTTCGTTTTACGATTTTCGACTTTGGTATCATTGACACGCCTTGATTCTATTCGTATTTTTCTCTTTGGTGTCACTTGAACCGTCGTCGTATTCTACGACTCCCGTGCTTTTAATTTGAGGACATTGTTGTTGTCGTTGTTATCCTCCCGCCCTTTTTTTCTTATGCCAAAGGGGGAGAGATATAATAATAACGATGTGCTAATTGAAAATTTAAAGCATTTTTCCAAGAATCTAACTTGATGTGTTAGATTCAGGGGGAGTTAAGATATATAAATGGATTTTCAAATCCGATATTTCAATAACCTACGTTTAGTATTTCAATAATTCAATACTCGATTCTCATTTAATATACTTCACTCGTCTGCTTGATGCGTATTATTTTTGTTTAAATTGGAATTAACGTGTCATCAATGCAGGGGGAGTAAGTAAATTTCATTTGAATTATTATTTTTTATTATTATTTATGTTGGTTTGTCATCACCAAAAAGGGGGAGAATGTTGGATATTGGACTCCCCGGATTTGGTTTTGGATGATGAACAAACATAAATATATCGTGAACTAACACTTTGTGAGCGCAGTTATGGAGATCGTCGCCAAATTCATATGAATATCAATTACGACGTCTCAAGACTTCTCAAAGCACGTGATCGTACGTCTAAAGCTTCGTTGAAGCTTATGGACCTATTTAGAAGTCATGAAGATTCGATTGAAGCTATAGAAGACGGTATCGTCAAGTCTTATTTATAGTCTTTAAGCTTCTTTCGTAGAATGTTAAGCCTTGAGTAGGTCTTACGTTTTAATTCTTCATAACGCTCATATCTTAGCTCTAGGATCTTAGTAGAAGTCCATACAATTCTTCCCGAAGCTTCGCGCTTCGATTCGGGACTTCTTGTGCATGTTAGTTGGTTCAAGAAGAAGAACTGACCGACTAGATGGTGATCTAGTCGGACAGCCAAGCTTCTTGGACCGACTAGTTTCAGTCAGTTAATTCATAGCTCTTTACTGTTTACAGTTACTCGGTCTAAGTTGACTCACCGACAGACTAGTTTGTGAACTAGTCGGTCAGTGATGCTTCTGTGACCGACTAGTTGAGCTTTCCCTGTACATGCACATTTGAACCTAAGCTACTGTTTATCATTAGTCGGTCTGTGTTCATTGATCGACCGACTAGTTGATGAACTAGTCGGTCAACTTTCCTTCTTAGACCGGCTAGTTTAGTTTACTGTACATACCAAATATTCACCATACTTACTGTTTATTGTTAGTCGGTCTATGTTCATTTGGTGACCGACTAGTTGGTGAATTAGTCGGTCAACATTTGTTCTTGGACCGACTAAGTCTATTTTAGCTCAGACTTCAGTTTTATCTGTTAGTCGGTCTACGTTGAGTAACCGACCGACTAGTTGTGAAACTAGTCGGTCAGCTACTCTTCTTAGACCGACTAGTTCCTTATGTCTGTACTTTAATCTTTTCTCAGTTCACTCATTAGTCGGTTTAAGTTAATTGACCGACCGACTAGTTGATGAACTAGTCGGTCGGTGGTTGTTCTTTGACCGACTAGTTGGGTTCAGAAAAGAGCCGTTGGAGCATTTAATGACTCGAATTTCTTTCTCTCTCTCCTCTATCCTATATATACTTGATGGGCTGCATTCATTGCTGCCAAGGCTGATATTATTGCAAGTTTAGAGATCAAGAGAATTCATTCCAAGCTCATTCAAAGCTCACTCTTTCCATTCAATAATCTCTCCTCACTCTTACTTCCAAAGAGAGATTCATTGAGTGTGAAGCCTTCCAAGCCAAGTGCTTGATTCTAGGTCACCAACATCCCCAAAGCTCTTCATCGCTGATCTACATCTTGGAGCTAGGGTTTGGTGCCACTTCTTCCTCAAAATCATTCTTGCCCTAATTCGTAAGCAATACTCAAGGCATAGGTATTTTGTTTGGTAAGAAGTTTTCTTATTTCATTTCATATTTGATTTGTAAGTTTCACTCTCGGTTGTGAGAGTGTGGTTGTGATCCCGGGTTGTGGGAGTCACAAATTACATTTTGTATGATTTGACTTGTGGATGATTTTCACAAGTATTTCATAGTGGAAATCTTGACTTAAGGTTTCTAACTCAAGTATCCGGAGGGGATCCGGGTGGTTGGGACGTAGGATCACCGGGATCAAGTCGGGGAGACTTGGGTGGATCCGAACCCAGTAACATCTCTTGTTAGCATTGTTAATTTTGTTGTTGTCTTCAATTTAAGCTTCCGCAAATTGATTTGGTAGTTGTTTGCATTATAATTAGGAATTATACTCCTTGTTATTTTTAAAGTACTATTCACACCCCCTCTAGTACTTGTGCAGTAGCTTGTAGGGCATTACACCTTCTTCATTATCCACCATAATACCCCACTACCATGTAGTGGGGTGAACCCTTGAGGTACTAGGTGTAACCTCTTATACTATGAATGAATAAAAGGATATCATGTGTTATTGCCATGGTTGCTCTTTCTCCCAACACGTTATTAGCACGAAGCTCTAGAAAAAAAAAATTTGAGCCACAAAATTTTATTCCATCTTCCCCACATATTTTCCCTCTTGTGAAGGAATCTAGTTGTTGCGGCAAAGTTTTTGCTACGACGAACAATCGATAACTTGCAAGGCATTGCGGGAGCGGGGATTTTTTTTCTATCTACAGATTAGTTTGGTTCTTCCCTAGATCTTTGATCTAGAGGTATATCTTTTCTCGTAGATATAGATTATGGACCATAAAATTTTTTATTACGTATGCAAGTTGCTTGTAATAATCAAATCAAATAAAAACTATTTTTTACAAAAAAATATCTCATACTCTCGTTGTTGATGCCGAAGGCCCCGAAGGCCGGATCGGCATACGGATCAACCGTGCAGTCAGCCCTGACGGTCGTATCCGTCAGGGACATTCATCGACAAAGGCCCCTAAGGCCGGATCGGCGTCCGGATCGGCTGGACACCTAGGTCCTAGTTCATTTCATTCATGATATGTTGCTGGAAATCAGGACAGATTTACATGCTCATTATTTTGTTTATTCCTCTTAATCTAGAACTGATATTGTTCTGAAAATTTTATGGCAAAAGTTTTGGACTATTTTCTACAACCTTCATGTTATGAGCTTTGTCTAATTCGGACTGTAAATAGAGGTAAGAATTTAATCTTTCCAACATGTCTGATTTTATCTAGTCTGTACACCTTTCACGAAAACAGTGATCAGTCTCTCAATACTTTATGGAATTTAGTGTTCTTGGTTTCGTTGGAAAGATAACTTCAAGATCTACAACTTTGTTGTTTTCCATGTTTGCTGAATTGAACTGAAATTAGGAGTAATTAGTCATGAAGTCAATGCAGTTTCTGTTTTCAATTCCAGCACATGTACACTTTGGCGTAAATTCTGTAGAAAATAAAACAATCATCTAAACTTCATAAAAAATGATATGTGAACCCAAAACACCTATATGTACAACTTTTATTTACATTGAATTGTCACATTCTGTATAAAAATACGGAGCAATTTGCTGTTAAACCTGACTGTTATGAAATTTCCAGCCAAACTGAAATTTATGGGAGTTGGATTTTGATTCTCAAGCTATTTCAGAAAAATCCAGAAAAATTCTGGAAAATTTTGAAAAAACAAGGATAAATCATAAATCATTTATTGGCAATAAATTTTAATTTTTGGAGAATTTTTGTTAATAAAATAATGTTTTTTGGTCCATATAATATTAATAACGTCATTATTTGCATAATTATTACATTGGATTAATTAGTATTTTTATTTTTAATAATTATGACCGGTCCTGAGATCACTCTACCGTTAGTTATCTAAACTAATGGTGCATGATATGTCTTCTCATGGCCTAAGTAATTATTAAATATTTTAATTTTTTCATATAATTACTTGTATGTGATGTTGCGCAATGATTTATGCATGTGTTTGTTGCATAATTTATAAATTACGTAGATGTTTAATAAATTACGTTGTGGTTTTGGATCGGCCAATTTGTCACCATTTTATATTCCTCGCATTTTCTTTTCTTTTTTGAGAGAAATTGAATTGTAGTGAGGATATATTTGTATAAGCTAAAGATCGGAGTATCTTTCTTTGAAGACGGAGGCAAAATTACAAATTTGTTGGGACTCCAATGGGTTTCCAAGTTGTACTTTTCCATTTTTTTCTTTTGTATTCTCTAGACTGTATATCTTATGGACTTTGGACTTTATTATGTGGTGACTGGCAGATCCATTCAACTAATTTATTAATTTTACATGAATTTTTAATATGCTTTATTATAAATTCATGTTATTTTAAATGCATAGATAATATGGCAAAAATAGCGAGCGTCGATTTTAAAGTTCTCGATGCGACTGGAAAGAATTATCTGAGCTGGCATGTGAACCTGAAGTTCCACTTGCGTGCACAGGGCCTTATGGCCACAATCTCTCCTCCTATGCCTATGGCTACGGCCACGGCTACGGGCGCTGCTGAGGAAGCTTCTACACCAATAGTCTCTGATGTAGATAAGGTGAAAGCCATAATCTATATCAGGCGACATATTGATCGGACCCTGAAGGTCGAATATCTCACTGTAGAAGATCCACTAGAGTTGTGGACTGCACTGGTGAACAGGTATAAGCATCAGAAAGATGTGATCCTCCCGCGTGCATATTATGAGTGGAAAAATCTCCGACTTCAGGACTTCAAGTCCGTTGCTGAGTATAACTCATCACTTTAAAATATCACCTCATGCCTGAAGTTGTGTGGTGAAGAAGTCACGGAAGAACGCATACTTGAAAAGACTTACACATCCTTCCATGAGAAGGATGCAATCCTTATGCAACACTACCATCAACACAAGTTCACCAAGTACTCTGACCTGCACTCCTGCCTTCTCATGGCAAAGAAGAACAGAGACTTGTTACTGGCCACACATAACCTACGCCCTGTAGGCTCAGCTTCTCTCCCTGAGGCTGACAAAGTTTCTTCCCAGAAGCAGAAGAACAAACAGAAGGGGAAATTCAACAAAGGGAAATCCCCTAAGAGGCAGGCAAGAGGTCCTCCCCAGAACAATAACCCTCCCCAGAGCAAGAACAATGAGGGAAAGAAGAAGCTCCAGTGGAAGAAAAAGAAGACTGGATAGACGTCTATTCCCAAGAAAAATTGGGAGGGCAAATACCACAGATGTGGCATAACTGGATATTGGTCCAGGAACTGTCGTACTACACAAAACCTCCAAGATTTGTATCAGGCGAGCCTGAAGTCTCCCGTTGAAACAAATCTGGTGGAAAACCAGCCGTCAACCAAGTTCACAATGGACGACTTTGAGAATGACGACCTCCTAGACTAATGGCATATTTATCTGTTATGCATTTACTTTATCTGTTATCAGTGCTTCATCTGTAGTTTGTGTAATCATGTTATATCTTTCCTTTTCAATAATGAATGTCTTTCTTTTTATTAAAGTATTGAATTCATGTTCTATAGATGAAGTGTGAGTACCTAGTGGACAGTTCCTCGACGCATACAATCCTTCGCGAAAAAAGCTATTTTTATTAGCTTAAATGATTACGATGGTCCTATCATTACTATTTCAGGACTGTCAAACATAATTGAAGGATCTGGTGAAGCAAAGTTTTTGCTCCCAAATAACACGAGACTAATAATAAAATATGCACTCTCAAAAATCAAATAGGAATCTGTTAAGTTACAAGGATATACGTTTAAATGTATATCACTTAGAAACAAAAGATTTAAATGAGGATGAATATATGTATGTTACTCGTCAAAAATACGATTTGAAACTGTCTTAGAACGATTTAAGGGACTCTCGTCGGGTCTCTATCATACTCATATTCAACATATAGATGCTAATTTGACTGTGCACCAGAAGTGCCTTTCATCTCCAGGATTAAAACTCTGGCATAACAGACTTGGTCACCCTAGATCGACAATGATGCATCGCATCATCACCCAATCTTTTGGACATAATCTGAAGAACCTGAAGATTCTTTAGAAGGGTGATTTTCTATGTCTACCTTGTTTCAAGGGTAAACTAATAACGAGACCATCCCTACTGAAAGTGGGATTAGAGTCTCCTAGCTTCTTGGAGAGAATACATGGGGATATTTGCGGGCCTATTCACCCCTCAAGTGGCCCATTTCGGTACTTTATAGTACTGATAGATGCATCATCAAAATGGTCTCATGTGTGCCTCTTGTCCACCCGTAACCTAGCTTTTTCAAAGCTATTGACACAAATAATTAAGTTGCAGGCTCGTTTTCCCGATAACCATATCAAGAAACTACGTCTTGATAATGCAGGAGAATTCACTTCTCAAGTCTTTCAATACTATTACCAAGCAACTGGCATCGAAGTTGAACTTCCAGTAGCACATGTTCACACCCAGAATGGGTTAGCAGAATCTCTGATAAAGAGACTGCAATGGATTGCATGTCCATTGCTGATACAATCACAGTTGCATATTAATGCTTGGGGACATGCCATAATGCATACCGCATCGCTTATCAGAATACGGCCCTCTGGTGGCCATATTTTATCGCCGATGCAGCTAGCATATGGTGCACCTCCGAATATCACTCATTTGAGAGTGTTTGGTTGTGCAGTCTTCGTCCTCATTACACCACCTCAAAGGACCAAAATGGTTCCACATCGTCATTTGGGTTTTTATATAGGGTTTGATTCACCATATATAATTAGATATCTTAAACCCCTGACAGGTGACACATTTAAGGCACGTCTTGATGACTGTGAGTTTGATGAAAATGTTTTTCCAAAACTAGGCACAAAGTCTAAGAAGCCAGAAGCTTCTGATACCATTCTTGGGACACAAAGACTTTGTCTCATTATGATCCGTGTACTAGTCAATATGAAGATGAGATCCTAAAGATCCTTCATCTTCAGAATACAGTACATTTACTACCGGATAATTTTACTGACAACCAGAAGATTGTCAGATCACATGTCTCTGCTGCTAATACGCCATCTAAGATTACATCCCCAAAGATGGATGCAATCCACCGGCAGCAGAATCAGATGTACCTCAATTGAAGAAAGGACGCCCACCAGGTTCGAAGGACAAAGCTCCTCGAAAAAGAAAAAATCCTAGAAAAATAAAGATGAACCCTACACAGGATGCTGAGCTCAGACCAGCTACCTCTCCCCTCCTACATTCTCCTGAATAGGAAACTATAGGAGAAAAATCATTAAATTTTGTACGTACTGGGGATGTACTAGACATAAAAAGCACTGTCTTTGACGACAACTTTGCGTTCAATATTTCCATGCACGTAGCAGAATACGATGATGACATCGAACAACGATCTCTTGTGGAATGTAAACGCAGAGATGATTGATCAAAGTGAAACGAGTCAATAGGAGTAGAGCTGGACTCACTCTTGAAACGCGAAGTTTTTGGACCAGTAGTCCAAACACCTGAAGGTGTAAAACCTGTGTGTTATAAGTGGGTTTTCATTAGAAAAAGAAATGAAAACAACAAGATCGTACGCTACAAAGCAAGGCTTATAGCACATGGATTTTCCCAACGACCGGGGATATATTATGAGCAAACATGTTATGGATGCGATCACGTTCCGATTTTTATTAACCCTATCATCTCTGGAAAGCTTAGAAATGCAGCTTATGGACGTTGTGACTGCATTTCTATATGGCAATATAGATAAAGATATCTATATGAAACTTCCTGACGAATATAAATTACCTCCAGAGATAGCAGAGAGACCTCGGGACGTCTACTCTGGAAGGCTTCAAAGATCATTATATGGTCTTAAGCAATCGGGTAAAATATGGTATAACAGACTTAGTGATTTCCTTGCACAACAAGGTTTCACCAATAATGAAGTATGTCCATGTATCTTTATTAAAATATCAGGAACAGGATTTGTTATAGTCGTCGTTTATGTGAACGAATTAAATCTCATTGGATCTCCTGCAGAGATTACTGAGATATCTGCAAGCCTAAAGAATACTTTTGAAACGAAATACCTAGGCAAAACAAAGTATTGTCTTGGCTTACAGATCGAACACCTACGTGGTAGTATCTTGTTACACCAATCCACATACACAAGGAAATTACTGAAAAAATTCCTAATGGATAAATGTCATCCTCTAAGTACACCAATGGTCGTTAGATCCTTGGATGTACATAAGGACCCCTTCCGTCCGCTGGAAGAGTGGGAGGAAATGTTAGGTCCAGAAGTACCTTACCTTAGTGCCACTGGAGCACTTCTATATCTGGCTAACTGTACACGTTCAGATATACATTCTCAGTGAATCTTCTAGCCAGATATAGTGCATCGCCTGCAAAGCGCCACTGGAACAGAGTTACGCAGCTTCTGCACTACCTCCAAGGGTAAATTGACTTGGGATTATATTTCCCTAAAGGTGGATCTCCCACTTTAATTGGTTATGTAGATGCAGGTTACAGGTTTGATCCTCACACCGAGAAAACACAAACGGGTTTTGTGTTCACCTACAGTGGTACAGTCGTCTCCTGGAAATATGTGAAGCAAACCACTACAGCAATCTCGTCCAACCATTCCGAGCTCCTCGCGATCCATGAAGCAAGCAAAGTATGTGTATGGCTTCGTTCAGTCATTCATCATATCTTAGTGACTACCGGCCTAAAGACTGGTGACCTTGAGCCAACCACAATATTTGAGGACAATGCAGCCTGCATAGCTCAACTACAGACTGGTTTCATCAAGGGCGACAAGACGAAGCATATATTTGCTAAGTTCTTTTGGACGCATGACCTGCAAGAGGAGAAGCAAGTCGAAGTACAACAGATTCAGTCTTGTACTATTTTAGCTGATTTGTTCACTAAGGCTCTGCCTAGATGTACTTTTGTAAAGCTTGTAAAAGGAATTGGGATGAGACAGCTGAGAGACCTACAAGCCTGAAGTTTGTACGGATCAGGGGGAGTAACCTGTGGGTTGTACTCTTTTTCCTTAAGACTGTTGGTTTTTTCCAATATGTTTTCCACAGCTAAGGTTTTAACGAGGCAAACACGTTTACTCTGGATCCAGAAGTATCCACCCCATTAGCATCATGAATCATGAAGCATTCATATGCTAATTCCAAGGTAATGGATGGATAAGGGGGAAAGTTATGAGTGAGTGAGACTTATGGTCTCCCATCCCTTATTATCCACCATAACACCCCACTACCATGTAGTGGGGTAAACCCTTGAGCTACTAGGTGTAACCTGCTATACTATAAATGAATAAAAGGATACCATGGGATATTGCCATGGTTGATCTTTCTCTAAACAGTATTGTAATTGTTGTGAAAATTAATTGTGATTATGTAAATGATCGAAATTTAAATTGGTGCTAATATTTTTATAGTGTGGAAATTGTTTGGATTTCTATAGTAATTTTTTTATTGAAATTTTTAGTTATAATTTTTTAGGGAAAATTGTTGTGAACGTAACTACTGGAGGAGACCTCAGGCCTTTATTTACAGGGGGATGTGAGAGTTCATAAATGGATATAAGGCAGTTTTTCAAAAAGATACAATCTTATCCTCCCACTAGGTAATCTACTTACAACACTCCCCCATATCCAGCCATAAGTGTGAACTCTGCTCATGAATGCTTCGTGATTCTGAGCATCATATGAGTATCACATGGTGTGGATACTTCAGGATCATGTATTAATGAGATTTGTCTCGTTAAAACCTTTGGCTATGAAAAACCCTGTGGGGAAAAAATCATAGCTAAGGAAAAAGAGTACAAAATCCCTCTACCTCCTCCTGATCTATACAAGCCCTTAGGCTTTCGGATCTCTTAGGCATATCATTTCAATCTTTTGAACAAACTTCCTTAAAGTGGTTGTAGAAAGTTATTTAGTGAACATGTCTGCCAGGTTTTAACTTGATTGCACGTGTTTGACATCGATCTCACCATCTCTTTGTAGCTCATGTGTTCAGAAGAATCTAGGAGAGATGTGCTTCATTCTGTCGCCCTTGATGTAGCGTCCTCATAACTGGACAATGCAAGCAGCGTAGTCCTCAAACATAGTGGTAGGTTCAAGGTCTCCAGTCTTCAATTCGGTCGTCACCAGAATGTGATGTACACCTGAGTGTAGCCAAATGCATTCTGTGCTTACTTTATGGTTGTCGAGAATCTCTGAGTGATTGGATAAGGTCGGCGTCATTGTCTGCTTGACAGATTTCCAGGAAATTGTTATCCTACAGTACGTAAACATATACCTTGTTTGTGACTTTTCATTATACCAATCAGATCTATATACTGCATCAGCATACTAACAAGTGTGGAGGATGATCCTCTTTTGTAAAATAAGCCCAAATCTATTGACCCTTGGAGGTAGCAGAAGGTATTTAACCCCGTCCAATGGCTCTTTTGTGGGCACTGCACTGTATCTGACTAGTAAATTCACTACACATGCTATATCAGGATGCGTGAAGTTAGCCAGACATATAAGTGCTCCAATAACACTTAGATAATGGACTTTAGGACCAAGTATATCCTCCCACTCTTCCAGCAGACGGAAGGGATCTTTTTGTGCATCAAAGGAGCATACTACCATAGTGTACTTAATGAATGGCATTGGTGCATATGAAATTTTTGTAGTAATCTTTGTTTTGGTGGTGAAGGGTTATCTTGGTCCTTAGGGTAATAAAATCGACGTCTGGCCTAAGTCAGACGGACGACGAGATCAAATTATGCATCAGAAAAATCAACTTAAACTATTTTAAGTCTAGCCCTAAAGAGAACAAACCCTAGGCAGAATCTCTACTATCTCGGTGTTGGGTCTGACGAACCCCTAAGGATAGATCTATCAACCTATTTGCAATTATAAACGCATGTTAATAAACTACATATCTTTTACTTCGTTTCTGCAGAATACGAAGTGTCGGTTTCAGTAACATTTATTTGGCCCCACACCCTTCTCCCAAGCCGGACCGCGTCCCGAGCTGCACCTCGTCCTAAGTCGAATCGCTTCCCAAATTGCACTGTGTCTCGAGGAAATCGATACCCTTGTCACCGAGTCAACCATGCGGTGAAGAAAGTTTCACCTTGAGTGGATCATCCGTCAAGACTTCAGATCCGATCCAAACTCATTCATGGCTTTGCTAAAGCCCGATCAGGAGCAAGGAAGAATTTTGGAAGAAAGATGGAATATATACTTTAAGCTCAGATCCGGTCTTGCTCATGTTTAATGGAGCTACCCAGATCTGGTGCTTGGGACGAGTTTCAAGGAAGGGGGTTGGCCCATATTTATATAGGCGGCTGACCCCTTCCCTTTCTTCATATCGTACGTGGGACTAAAAATTGGAGTGAAATAATCAATTAAAGTTGGTCTTTCACAAAGGCCAATCTTTAGTGAATTTTTCCTCCCTCACCATTGAGCTCCAAGAACGATATCACTCATCGTTGCGAAGAGGGTCGAATAGTGAACGCATAGGAAAACTGACACTCTATTCCGACGTCGTTTGACCCCTCAAACATAGTCTCAAAGATGGGAACAAATCCACGCATTTCAACAAATGCATCCACCAAAATAAGGCTGGGCACGAAGCCCTAGTTGTGGGGCCTCGTAGTGGGCCCCACCAAAAAGCTACTGCATGGAGCACACGCACCCTGGCAGGGTGTGCAACGCATGTCGCATGTGCTGCACATGCCTGCTAGGTGGGCCCGAGCGGCACCTGCCTAGCAGGCACGTGCACAGCACATGCCTGCCTGTAGGTGTGGTTTGCCCCATGGGTCGGGCGCGCCCGACCCGCATTGCCCTATAACGACCCCCTTTGCTTGCTTTGGCTCTATTTTTTTCATTTCGAGTCCGTTTTAAACGCCGTTCGAACATGTGTTTAGACTGAGACGATCCGGTCATCCAAGTAACCATTTCCTTGCATTTATTACATTAAATTTGGTCGTAAACATTTTAAGACACATTTAATATCATTTGCATCATATGCAAAATTTCCACATCTAATATTAAAATCCATTTGCATCAAATACAAATGAACCGAGGGCATACATCCCTCAACATCTCCCACTTTTACTCAGAATCATTTATCCCGAATCCAGGAGCTATCTGCATACTCTTTGCAGTTTTCTGTCTCTTGCATCAAATGCATTTTCTTCCAAATTTCTACCTATTACTTGACAAAGGTCTCACTATGTGTGAGACCCTACAGACTGACCGTAATACAGGTGGGGCTCAAAACCACAGACGTCAGTGACCACGAGCAACAGGTGTCGTCCATATTTCGTATCATACTTATGTGGTTAACTCATTGACATGAGTATTATCGGGACCACCCTGACTGTGTCCATGATGAATACCGCAGTTTTAGTCTCTTCGTCAAAACTATGCCGCTTAGTCAAGCCGAGAGTATGGTCAACTGTCAACCCTACTAGCTTGAACTTAGTTAGTCACCATCGATCTTTAGTCTAATAATGTTGGACTTCTTCCAACATACTCTGGCCAGAGTTTTCACTAAAGATCGAACTAACACTGCGACACTAACTCCCCATAGACGGGAGAGACGAATCCTCTCTTGGTCATTACTCTCCTCGCACGCTTCGAGTGTCACCCAACCAAAGGCTTTTTAACGGGGCTTTCCCGAGGCTAGATCAGTTATCTAAGTGACACCGTTCACGTACAAGTTCTTACCATGACCTCAAGCCAAAAGACCAACTTGCATATCATCAATAAGAGTTATAATTGACACATTGGTCAATGTTAACCATATGATAACTCTTGTTGGATCGTTCAGTGAACTAATTCTCCAATGAGCACATGTGTCTCATCTTCGACTTAGCCAAGTCAAACGACCATGAGATCATTGTCACCATTACATGGAAGACTAAGACATAATGGTCTATCCGATGTGTCGATATTCTTTTCTTGAAACATCTACTACCACGAACGTTTTTAGACATATGCTACAATCGGTCAAACACTTCTCCATGATCGAGATCCTCATCTTGATACATGTTTAACCTTGCATTATGTCTCAGCACTATACATAAGTTCTAATGAAGACTACACTATTATTAACTTAGGTAAATTCTTACCAAACAGCTTATTGTTATTTCGAACAAGTTGTTTGTACATATACCTAGGGAAAAATTTCCGTGAGGGCATATCTATCTCTCTTACATCACCCACTTGCACTCAGGCCCATTTATCCCGGTATCGCATACCGCATTTACATATAAGTCTTACTAGACTTCATGTGGTAGAGCCTTCGTGAGTGGATCTGCTAAACCGTCTATTGTATAGATTTAAGGGGTTCTATATTCCTGCTTGATTACGAATTTGAATCGCATCCAAAACGTTCCTTAGTACTCTTTGAATCCATAAAATTTGTCTTGCCTGGATCTCATCCAGATTCTCTTCATCTACGAGCATAATCCAAAATAGTCACTGGTTATCAGGATGGTTCATAATTATTTCTGATAAAGTGTCAAACTCTTTGACCACTTTGTCAAAACATATGTTACAGCTCCTTGATAACTCACATACCTTTTATTTGCTCCTACTAGCCTTGAAAACTCTATAAGTTTGTTTTTCTAAATCATATTTAGAAAACATATGTGTAACGACTGCTTTTCATGTATCTGGATTTTATATATTATAATATATGTTTTGGTGGATTTTCTCCTCTTGTGTGGTTTTCGTCTCCGTAGCTTTCATTTTCGATCGATTCGTCGTATTTTCTCGCTTCTTCCTTAGGATTGTCGATTTCGAAGTATGTCTCTCGTGACGGACTTCATAACGGTCGTATCTAACTGTTAGATCAAGCCTAGGAGTCATAGGAATCGATCCCGGGGCCCCGCGCTCCGTATCGGTACTTTCTGTGCTCATTAGCCGGTGTAAGAAGGGCCACCGACCGACTAGATGACGATCCAGTCGGTCGGCAATCCTTCTTGGACCGACTAGTTATCTTTCTAAATTTCTCAGGAGTTACTGTTTATCGTTAGTCGGTCTAAGAACGTTGGTTGACTGACTAGGTTGCAAACTAGTCGGTCAGCAATGCTTCTTGAACCGACTAACTCATCAAATTATTTTTGTATCAGTTACTGTTTACTCTTAGTCGGTCTAAGAACGTTCATCGACCGACTAGTTTCCAAACTAGTCGGTCAGTAATTGTTCATGGACCGACTAACTCTAGAATCCTAATTTCACCTGTAGCTACTGTTTACACTTAGTCGGTCTGCGTTGGTCGACCGACCGACTAGTTGTCAAACTAGTCGGTCAGTGGTTGTTCTTTGACCGACTAACTAGTGCTGTAAACCCTAGTTTTGCCCTAGCCGCCAGCCTAACCTATAAATACCCCCCCAAACGACTTCTTCTTCTCCAACACGACCCTAAGCCCTAGTTTCTCCCCCATTGAGCCCCCATCTTCCTCCAAGCTCCATTCCTTCATTCCAAGCCCTAAATCCATCATCCAATCCATCCATCTACTCTATCTACCCCTCATCTTCCCCAAATCTCCATCAAAACCCATCAAATTCCCCAAATCCCCCAAAACCCTAGTTTCCCCAAACTTCTCCAATCTTTTCCAGATCTGATCCTAGGGTTCCCCGGAGTGTTCCTTCCGTCTCCTCTTGGTAAGAAATCGATTCCTCTATGTTTTCATAGCCTATTGGTATTTTTATGAAACCCTAATAAATTTCATGTTGTTTGATGGTTGTTCCCCCTATCAGTGATTTCCCCATAGATTGGCATCCGTGTGACGAAGTAGTCGCCGTCCCCGGTGCTAGGCAAGTGAAACTTGCATCTCTTGATTTAGGCCATGTCTTAGGCCATTTACCTTGCTTTAGCGTAAAAGAGACTAGACGGTGAAAGGATAGCCGTTTAGACGCCATTGACCTAGCTTGACAACGAAGCTTGGTCCGTCACCTTCATCATGCTTGTATGTCACGTTTACTTTCCCTAAACGGTACGTGTATTAACTGTTCATGTCATCCATGCATCCTTAACTGTTATTGCATTTTAACTGCCATGTTTAATTTAAATAAACGGTACGCGAATATGTTCATGTCATTGCATTTCGCCTGTCACGTTTAATTTAATTAACGGTATGCGAATTATCTGCTCATGTCATTGCATGCTTGAATACTCATCGTGATTGCGTAGCATCGCTACATACTAGTGTTACTTGTTCCGGCTAGGTGCACCCCTACGCCATACTTATCAAATACACTTTCTGGCTCGTGTTCCAGAAGACGAGCTCATCACAGCCTGCGGGCAATAGGGCACTCGTTGAGTGATCCCTTGTACTTGATACCTGAACACAGCCTGCGGGCAATAGGGCACTCGTTGAGTGATCCCTTGTACTTGTACTTGTTACTTGACATTACATGTCACAACAACCCCTTGCCACTTGTACTATACTTTACCTTACTTGTTACCACCGTACTTTACTTGCCATGCACCATGTTCTAATTGCTAGGTTGCTAGTTTACCATTATTCCCGTTTCCTTGCACAAGTCTTTCGACTTGCTGACATGTGCCCCTTTTCTCTTTTGGGTGACACATGTTAGAGCCCGAGCCTGAGTCGCTTGTTGAGGACGAGGTGTTTGCTGACGCCGAGCCCGTACTTGTGTTTGACGGGGAGTACGTGGACACTGGGGACCAGTCCTAGTGTCTTCGTTGTGTTTTACTTTTATTAGACAGTTGTTTTTGTTATCGGTGCGTAGCACCCATACTTTGTTGTTGTCGTTTCTTTTGTTGGCCTTGTTCTGGGCCTTTAGACTCTTTTCTTTTAGCCTGGTGGCTTTTCTGGATGTTGGACTTATTTTCTTGTTGGACAATGTTTGAGATGTGGAATTTTATTTCAGTTTCTCCTTTTATTATTATTGTTATTCTGTTGTGGTTACAGGGACCTGTTTATGTATTGTGGACGCTTATCGGGTTTGGGGCTTCACAGCTCCACTCTCGTGCGGACCTTTTCACGTCTCGCCTCCATTTTAGGGAAGCGGGTCGTGACAGGTTTTAGTGGTGGCCCATGCAGGTCCTTCTGTAACTGCGATTTTTGGAATGGCGATAATAATATTAGAATGTCCAATAAATTAAGTTCGACGTCCGAGTCATAAGCTATGAGTCTAATCTGATTCGTTTTCTGTGTCACTAGATGGCAGGAAGACGATTCACCCGTGGTGGTGGTAGTGGTGCTCTCCCTCATGATGAGGAGCCTGAGCGGGAACCCACCAGCGGTGAGATGATGCGGATGATGATCCAGATGATGCAAGTGCAGCAGGGCGTGCTTCTGCAAGTCCAGAATGCTCCACCTGCTCGAGCTGCCCGGGCTCTTCCGGATGCCCCTCGCTCTGAGCCAGGAGCGAAGCAATTTCGGGAGCTGGGTCCCGCATATTTTGATGGTTCTGAGGGTCCTCTGGCTGCCGACGAGTGGATAAGGAACATTGAGGATAACTTGGCAATGGCGAAGATTAACCCGGTTGGATGGGTTGATCTGGCTAAGAGGCAGCTGAAGGATAACGCCAGGAATTGGTGGGATGCTGAAGAGAAGATGCTGGTGGAGCCGATCGTCTGGGCTACCTTCAAGTCCAGATTTGATGGAGAGTTCTTCCCGAAGGCTGCTAGACAGGTGATGCTGCAGCGCTTCATAGATCTGAAGCAGGGGAGCTTGTCGGTGGATCAGTACCACCAGGAGTTCACGAGGCTCAGTCGGTTTGCACCTAAGATGGTGCAGGATGCCGATGAGAAAGCTCAGCGATTTCTTCAGGGACTTGCCTTGGAGCTTCAGAGCTTTGTGACCTCTTCTGACTTGGAGACATATCAGAAGGTTCTGATTGCTGCGAGACGGCAAGAGTTAAATTTGAATCAGAGGAAGGGACATGTTTCTGGAGCTGGGAAGAGGCCTATGGAGCAGGCCAGGGCGGTGGTTAGGCCTGGTTTCAAGCCTAGTCATCCGGTGCAGTTCAAGAGGCCAGGAGGGCCTAGTCTGAAGACTTGCCATTTCTGTGGCAAGACTGGACACCTCAGGGATCAGTGTAGGAGGTTTCTAGGGCAGTGCATTGTCTGCGGAGATCCTACCCACACCATCCGGGAGTGTCCGAAGTCGAGACAGCCTTGGCGGGCTCCTATTGCAGCACAGCCGTTGCAGCAGCGAGCTCCTGTGCCCGTTGGACGTGGGGCGCCCCTTGTTCCACAGAGACAGGCCTTTCGGCAGGCTGTTCCGCCGAGAGGGCAGGCCTTTCTGATGACCGCTGCGGAGAGCGAGGCTGTGGATGAGGTTATCGCAGGTAATCCTCAATCTAGCTGTCATTTTCCGAGCTGGTTTTGATTGTTTAATTGTGTTGTTCGCTTGAACATGGTTGTTTGCTAGAATAGGGTTTGATTGTTAATTGATTGATTAGGTGTGATTTTGGTGTGCACATTTCCTGCACGAGTCCTCTTTGACTCTGGTGCATCGATGTGCATTATTTCTCGGAGCTTCGTGGAGAGGCATTCCTTGTCTACGTCCCCTCTCCCCAAGAGTTGGAATATCGTTACAGGGAATGGTGTGGTCTCGGTGCATCGTGGTTGCAATTCTTGCTCGTTGGTGGTCTGTGGACATGAGCTTTTTGCTGATTTCATTGTCCACGACATCATCAACTATGATGCAGTTCTTGGGATGGACTGGCTTGCGAGCTTCTATGCTACGATCGACTGCAGGAGGAAGAAGGTGGTGTTCGAGATTCCCGGACATCCAGTATTTGAGTTCAGTCGTGGTAGCAGTTCGCTTGGTCCTGTCAGATTTCGGGCCAGGCCGGTGGAGGCTGTGGCTATGCAGATGGAGCTGGAGTGGCCAGCTGTGGTGCGTGATTTTGGCGACGTCTTTCCCGAGGAGATGTCTGGGTTGCCGCCTGATCGAGCTCTGGAATTTTCTATCGATCTTGTTCCAGGTGCGCAGCCGATTTCGAAGGCGCCGTATCGTATGGCACCTGCAGAGTTGGAAGAGTTGCGGAAGCAGTTGGATGAGCTTTTGCAGAAGGGTTATATTAATCCTAGTGTGTCTCCGTGGGGAGCACCGGTGTTGTTGGTTAAGAAGAAGGATGGTTCGCGTCGCATGTGCGTGGACTATCGGGAGTTGAATGCGGTGACCATTAAGAATAAATACCCGCTGCCTCGTATCGATGATATTTTTGATCAGCTTGGAGGTTCGAGGGTGTTTTCTAAGTTGGATCTGAGGATTGGTTACCATCAGTTGAAGGTGAAGAAGGGTGATGTTCCGAAGACAGCGTTCAGGACGAAGTATGGACACTATGAGTTCGTGGTTATGCCTTTCGGCGTGACTAACGCGCCCGCAGTTTTCATGAATCTGATGAACCTGATTTTCTACGACTTTTTGGATAAGTTTGTCGTTATCTTTATTGACGACATTCTGATCTATTCGAAGTCGGAGGAGGAGCATGCCTCGCACTTAAGGACGGTGTTGGAGATTTTGAGGAAGCATCGGTTGTATGCTAAGTTTTCGAAGTGCGAATTTTGGCTGGATCGAGTTGCTTTTCTCGGGCATGTGGTGACTGGAGATGGTATTTCAGTGGATCCCGAGAAGATTCGGGCCATCAGGGAGTGGCCTGTTCCGTCGTCGGCGTCTGAGATTCGGAGTTTTCTCGGACTTGCTGGTTATTATCGGCGATTCATTAAGGACTTTTCTCGTATTGCTGAGCCGATGACCAGGTTGACGCGTAAGGATGTTGCTTATGTTTGGTCGGGTGATTGTGAGGGTGCTTTTGGTGTTCTGAAGGAAAGGTTGACGAGTGCCCCTATTCTTGTTGTGCCTGATCGCAGCGGTGGATTTGAGATCTTTTGCGATGCTTCTGGCAAGGGTCTCGGTTGTGTGTTGCATCAGCACGGGCATGTTGTGGCGTATGCGTCTCGTCAGCTTAAGGTTCATGAGAAGAATTATCCGACGCATGATTTGGAGTTGGCTGCCGTTGTGTTTGCTCTTAAGATTTGGAGGCACTTCTTGCTGAGTGAGAAAGTGAAGATTTTCACCGATCACAAAAGCTTGAAGTATATTTTCACTCAGAAGGAGCTCAACATGCGACAGCGTCGATGGTTGGAGCTTATGGCGGATTATGATATTGATTTGCAGTTTCACCCTGGCAAGGTGAATGTGGTTCCGGATGCTTTGAGTAGGCTGCCAGCGGTGATGATTTTGACCTCGCAGTGGAGACTGCAGCAGGATTTTTGCGAGTCTGGTGTGGAGATTGTTCTTCCTGGAGAGGCTTCGTCGTTGATGTACATGCAGGTGCAGTCGACGATCGTGGATCGGATTAAGGCTGGCCAGGCCGAGGATCCGAAGCTGGCGAGGATTCGGGAGCAGGTGGAAGCCGGTCTGCGGACTGACTTTTTGATTCATGAGGATGGCTCGCTGAGGTTTGGAGCCAGGTTGTGTGTGCCTGCTGGGGATATCAGAGAGGAGCTGATGGTGGAGGCACATAGTTCGCCGTATTCTGTGCATCCTGGTGGCACCAAGATGTACCAGGATCTTCGTCTGAATTATTGGTGGCATGGTATGAAGAGGAGCGTGGCTCGGAGTGTAGCCAAGTGCTTAGTTTGCCAGCAAGTGAAGGCGGAGCATCAGCGTTCGGCTGGGTTGCTACAACCGCTTCCGATTCCGGAGTGGAAGTGGCAACACATCACTATGGATTTCGTGACTGGACTACCTCGGAGTCCGAAGCAGAATGACGCGATTTGGGTGATCGTAGATCGATTGACCAAATCAGCGCATTTTATTCCGTTCCGAGTGGGACAGTCCACTGAGGCGCTAGCGAGGAGATATATGGAGGTAAAATTCTTTTACTCTCCGTTTTTATTTCCTTTTCCTAGTTTGGATAGTGATGTAACATGAATCGTGCAGGAGGTTGTGCGACTTCATGGAGTCCCCGTGAGTATCGTGTCTGACAGAGACACGAGGTTCACATCTCAGTTTTGGCAGAGTTTGCAGAAGAGCTTGGGTACGCGTCTGAGTTTCAGCACGGCGTACCATCCGCAGACGGATGGCCAGTCCGAGAGGACGATTCAGATTTTGGAAGACATGCTGAGGGCGTGCATGTTGGATTTCAAGGGTTCGTGGGAGGACCATCTACATTTGGTGGAGTTTTCCTACAACAACAGCTTCCAGGCGAGTATTGGCATGGCGCCATTCGCCGCTCTTTATGGGAGGAAATGTCGATCGCCATTGAGTTGGGATGACGTTGGTGATCGGGAGTTGTTGGGACCTGAGATGATCGTGGAGGCCGTGGATATCGTCAGGAATATTCGGGAGAGGTTGAGAATTGCTCAGGACCGTTTTAAGCATTGGGCGGATGCTAAACGTCGTCCTTTGGAGTTTCAGCCGGGCGACCATGTGTTCTTGAAGATTTCCCCGAATCGTGGTGTGATTCGTTTTGGGAAGCGTGGAAAGTTGAGCCCGCGATACATTGGACCGTTTGACGTTTTGGAGAGGGTTGGCGAGGTAGCTTATCGCTTGGCCTTGCCACCGTCTTTGGAAGTAGTTCACAATGTTTTCCATGTGTCGCAGCTTCGTCGATACATTAGCGATCCGTCTCATGCGGTGGATTTTTCGGAGATTACCGTTCGCCCCGATATGACGTATGACCAGCATCCAGTGCAGATTCTGGACAGGCGTCAGAAATCGCTTCGGAACAAGATTGTTAATCTTGTGAGGGTGATGTGGCGACACGGTTCACCTGGAGAGTCTACTTGGGAGAATGAGGATGAGATGCGAGAGCGTTTTCCACTTTTGTTTCCGGACTCGTGAGTTTTGGAAATTCCGAGGACGGAATTTTTCTTAAGTTGGGGAGGATGTAACGACTGCTTTTCATGTATCTGGATTTTATATATTATAATATATGTTTTGGTGGATTTTCTCCTCTTGTGTGGTTTTCGTCTCCGTAGCTTTCATTTTCGATCGATTCGTCGTATTTTCTCGCTTCTTCCTTAGGATTGTCGATTTCGAAGTATGTCTCTCGTGACGGACTTCATAACGGTCGTATCTAACTGTTAGATCAAGCCTAGGAGTCATAGGAATCGATCCCGGGGCCCCGCGCTCCGTATCGGTACTTTCTGTGCTCATTAGCCGGTGTAAGAAGGGCCACCGACCGACTAGATGACGATCCAGTCGGTCGGCAATCCTTCTTGGACCGACTAGTTAGCTTTCTAAATTTCTCAGGAGTTACTGTTTATCGTTAGTCGGTCTAAGAACGTTGGTTGACCGACTAGGTTGCAAACTAGTCGGTCAGCAATGCTTCTTGAACCGACTAACTCATCAAATTATTTTTGTATCAGTTACTGTTTACTCTTAGTCGGTCTAAGAACGTTCATCGACCGACTAGTTTCCAAACTAGTCGGTCAGTAATTGTTCATGGACCGACTAACTCTAGAATCCTAATTTCACCTGTAGCTACTGTTTACACTTAGTCGGTCTGCGTTGGTCGACCGACCGACTAGTTGTCAAACTAGTCGGTCAGTGGTTGTTCTTTGACCGACTAACTAGTGCTGTAAACCCTAGTTTTGCCCTAGCCGCCAGCCTAACCTATAAATACCCCCCCAAACGACTTCTTCTTCTCCAACACGACCCTAAGCCCTAGTTTCTCCCCCATTGAGCCCCCATCTTCCTCCAAGCTCCATTCCTTCATTCCAAGCCCTAAATCCATCATCCAATCCATCCATCTACTCTATCTACCCCTCATCTTCCCCAAATCTCCATCAAAACCCATCAAATTCCCCAAATCCCCCAAAACCCTAGTTTCCCCAAACTTCTCCAATCTTTTCCAGATCTGATCCTAGGGTTCCCCGGAGTGTTCCTTCCGTCTCCTCTTGGTAAGAAATCGATTCCTCTATGTTTTCATAGCCTATTGGTATTTTTATGAAACCCTAATAAATTTCATGTTGTTTGATGGTTGTTCCCCCTATCAGTGATTTCCCCATAGATTGGCATCCGTGTGACGAAGTAGTCGCCGTCCCCGGTGCTAGGCAAGTGAAACTTGCATCTCTTGATTTAGGCCATGTCTTAGGCCATTTACCTTGCTTTAGCGTAAAAGAGACTAGACGGTGAAAGGATAGCCGTTTAGACGCCATTGACCTAGCTTGACAACGAAGCTTGGTCCGTCACCTTCATCATGCTTGTATGTCACGTTTACTTTCCCTAAACGGTACGCGTATTAACTGTTCATGTCATCCATGCATCCTTAACTGTTATTGCATTTTAACTGCCATGTTTAATTTAAATAAACGGTACGCGAATATGTTCATGTCATTGCATTTCGCCTGTCACGTTTAATTTAATTAACGGTATGCGAATTATCTGCTCATGTCATTGCATGCTTGAATACTCATCGTGATTGCGTAGCATCGCTACATACTAGTGTTACTTGTTCCGGCTAGGTGCACCCCTACGCCATACTTATCAAATACACTTTCTGGCTCGTGTTCCAGAAGACGAGCTCATCACAGCCTGCGGGCAATAGGGCACTCGTTGAGTGATCCCTTGTACTTGATACCTGAACACAGCCTGCGGGCAATAGGGCACTCGTTGAGTGATCCCTTGTACTTGTACTTGTTACTTGACATTACATGTCACAACAACCCCTTGCCACTTGTACTATACTTTACCTTACTTGTTACCACCGTACTTTACTTGCCATGCACCATGTTCTAATTGCTAGGTTGCTAGTTTACCATTATTCCCGTTTCCTTGCACAAGTCTTTCGACTTGCTGACATGTGCCCCTTTTCTCTTTTGGGTGACACATGTTAGAGCCCGAGCCTGAGTCGCTTGTTGAGGACGATGTGTTTGCTGACGCCGAGCCCGTACTTATGTTTGACGGGGAGTACGTGGACACTAGGGACCAGTCCTAGTGTCTTCGTTGTGTTTTACTTTTATTAGACAGTTGTTTTTGTTATCGGTGCGTAGCACCCATACTTTGTTGTTGTCGTTTCTTTTGTTGGCCTTGTTCTGGGCCTTTAGACTCTTTTCTTTTAGCCTGGTGGCTTTTCTGGATGTTGGACTTATTTTCTTGTTGGACAATGTTTGAGATGTGGAATTTTATTTCAGTTTCTCCTTTTATTATTATTGTTATTCTGTTGTGGTTACAGGGACCTGTTTATGTATTGTGGACGCTTATCGGGTTTGGGGCTTCACAGCTCCACTCTCGTGCGGACCTTTTCACGTCTCGCCTCCATTTTAGGGAAGCGGGTCGTGACAATATGTATATTTCAGTTTTCATGTCATCATTGGCATTTACATCGAGTATAATCCGAATAGATATGTACACAGCTGTTTGCGAGAAAATTTCATCGCAATCCATTTATAAGAGTTCTAATGATAACCGTTCTCAACTAGCATAACTTGTACTTCACTATTTTCCATCTGCACTAATCTTTTGTCTCGAAGAGTCACTTGCAGCCAAGGGAAACACTTTACTTGGGCACGTAATCTAAAGTCCATACTTTATTTACGTGCACGGACCTTTTTCGGATTGCATCAAGCCATTTCTTAGAGTCACTACTCCAAATGGCATCTTGGAAGTTGTCCAGGCCATCATCAACTAAGATGTCATACTCGACTTTTCGTCTCTCGAGACTCGAGTAACCATTTAACTTCCTAACCATTAATTTGTGGAATATCATATTAATAAGCTCCTTACAGAACCTTATTAAAAACATAGGAATTACTATCTGAGACTTAACCGAGAGGGAGGATTGTAACTCAAAGTCACTTGCCATGTATCACACCATTCTAACAAAGTGCGCTTCATGCTCTCCAACACACCGATGTGCTAAGAGACTTGACTTGAGAGAAAATCACATTTTCTTTTAATTACGCAAGAATTATATAGCTAAGTAGCCAATTCTTCAATCTGATCGAAGCAGTTCAAATACCTCTGTCATTATGTTCTCTATTTTATCAGACTTGTGTTTCATCAGGAATACGTGTCGTAATAAAATAAGTATACATTATCCTGCATTATTTAGACTTGGGTCCAGGTACATCCGTATATACGAGACTACGAGTTCACCAACTTGTTCTCCCACTGTCTTACAGATGGAATTTCGGCCATCATACCTTTGAGACAAGATTCACAAGTGTCTTTTGATTCATAATACGAGAGGTCAGACCCCTCTTTATGTGTCTTATGAAGCATAGTCTTTTCGGTACGGCCTAGTCTATTTTGCAATATAAGATTTGCTACTAGCTTACGTATTCATGTATTAACATTTAATGCATCATCGTTATATAAAATTTTGACATCAAAACATTTCTTCTAAAGAAATGTTACGACATTCGCCAAGTGTGATATATGTCATCTATGGCCTAATGAATAATCATCGGTAGACAACTTTTGTTCATTGGCCAATATGTGAGACTGTCTTTGTATAAAAATTATTCTGAAATTTTAGACATCAAACATGTCGTATTTTCAGTTCCTCCTACTATGCCTTTTTCCATACTAGACCAAACATTCTTTCTCAATGAATTTTTCTTAGTGCCTTCTCCTTTCTAAATCATATTTAGACATTTCATATCCTAACACAAATATTAGTTGTGCAAGCATCACTTGCATCCAAACACTTGAGCTTTAAAACTTTAAGGAGACTCAACAAGTTGTTCGTTTCAAGATCTAATTTGGATACATTGTCTTGCACTGCTCTTACACTCATCTTCGAGTCAAACAGTTTGATCGAAGTTTCAATCCTTGCGGATTAAAACTGTTTTCCATACAACCTTGAGGAGACTCAACAAGTTATATGGAGAAACATGCTTTGAACATCACTATGTTTAAGGTGCCACTGCTTATAGAGCCGAGTGTTAAGTAGCATGCTTTTATTGTGTTAGACTTTATAGCTTAAGGAAAGCATTGTCCTTAACTCGGTGTTAGTAAGGACACTTTAATATCAGTTAGAAATAGTTAGGTTTATCAAATATTCCTTAACTAATCATTTTGTTCAGTTGACTTATTTCGTTTAAGGATATTACGATTTTGGATTCCACTTCGGTAAAACATAGAATTACCCTAGTTTAACATATGTTCAAGATTTTTAAATATAGTTAAAATGGTTTTTATTCAACTATATCCTCCACTATTTCTGCTATCATCTTTAGCCTTATAGATGAACGAATATGGTTATTTAATGGGAGAGGGATCCAACCATCCTGAGCTTCACAACCTTAAGGAGACTCAACACGTTAATCGACTCTGCAGTTGGTAGATAAACTCATTATCAATCACATCACATGTGACTCCCTATTGGTTTGTTACCACTAGTCACTTATGATCTTGAGGAGACTCAACAAACCATAATGACTAGTCTAGTCAACCCCTTGTTTTCATGTCTAATATTAACTTACACCGATACTCGAGGAGACCGGACGCATCAGTTTGGGTTAATACCAGACTACATCTCATGTATGATGGATTCGGTTTCTAAAAGAGACCATGTCATATCTTGAGGAGACTCAACTACCGTGACAGGCATCTTTTAGTCCCCAAATCCAAAAACAATGAGGGCTACGGCTAACCATGAAGAAGATTTTTAACGCAATTGACTAGATGTAATCAACGGTTTCACATAATCATAATTTGCATCCTTGCGGTCCTGCGAAACACGGCCAGGGATTTGGCTAGGCCAGGATATCCCCAATAGAGCCAGGGTGATCCACAACACTAACCAAAAAACACTAGACTGGATCATGGTCTATTGACGGAAACTAATTATCCATACGTGTGCCATCGACTAGAAATGTCTTCATTAAAACTAGTTAATCATATCAACTAGTTGAATCCTAAAATTCGAAATTATTAGTATTGGTTAATAACTTTTATTAATGTCCTTATCAACTATAAGGATTGTTAGGGTGATATCTTAATCATGTATTAGGCATTTAAAATTCAAGCTGCAACAATTTAAATCATAGACTTTCTTCAAAATTATTATTAGAACAATTAAAATAATAATTATGGGAGAGGGCTACCCTAATCATACATTAGGAGTTTAATTTGTTGCAACATTTTTAAATCATAGCATGTCCATCAAAAATTATCTTATAATTTTGTGAAAGTTTGTAATGGCTATCCTAATAGTTTTTCTTGAATTATCACATAATCAATAAGAACTAATAAAACCATTATCAACTAATCAATTTAGCATGATGCCAGATCAACTAAAATTTATCTCATAAAAATTAGCTAAACATGTAACTTAAAATATCTCATAAAGTTAAGTTACATTAAAAATTATCATATAATTTTAAAGATCTAATTATTAAAATTATCATGTGATTTTAAAAATTAAATCTAATTTGCAAAAACAGTTTTCGAAAATAAAAATGCCACATGGAAACAACTATTTTAATAGTTTAATATACAACCTCCATCACATGAAGAAACATGATGTATTACATACATTTTATAAATATAGATCAAGTAAACCTGGCTCTGATACCACTGAAGGGTTATCTTGGTCTTTAGGGCAATAAACACGATGTCCGGCATAAGTCGGACGGACGACGAGATCGAATTATGCAGCGAAAAAATCAACTTAAAACTATTTTAAGTTTAGCCCTAAAGAGAACAAACCCTAGCCAGAATCTCTACTATCCCAGGGTTGGGTCCGACCAACCCCTAAGGATAGATCTATCAACCTATTTGCAATTATAAACGCATGTTAATAAACTACATACCTTTCACTTCGTTTCCACAGAATACGAAGCGTCGTTTTTGGCAATATTTCTTTGGCCCCGCGTATAAGGACCATGGCTATGGGAAAAACACTAGAAGGGGTTGAATAGTGTTTATAAAATTTAAACAATAGTTACACCAATTTAACTTCCTAACCAACAATTAATACGGAATTATAATTAAACCCAAATTGAAATAATGCTAACACAAAGTATGTTTCAAGTGTTCGGATTACCCAAGTCAACTCCCGACTTATTCCCGGTAATCCTACGTCCCTTCCACTCGGATACCACTGTATACTCAAGTTAGAATCCTAACTTGAGGTTTTCTTTAAACTCATTTGTATCAACCCTACAAGTGAAATCAAAACACAATCGATGTCCTTGACTCCCACAACTTGGGAGCAAGCAAACCACTCTCACAAACCGAGAGTTAAACTAATATCGAAAGATATGAAATAATGAAATAGCAACACTTACAATCATATATGACTTGAAGTAGAACTTGAAAGGAGCAAGTGTGTTGTGTGTTAAGGTCTCTTTTAGAAAGATAGAAAAGCCCTTTCTCTTGACACTACCAATTGCCTAGAGGATATCACTTAGATTACAGGTTAGAGAGCAAGAGAGAATGAGATTGGAATTCTTGGGCTTTTGAATTTGAGAGCTTTGAAAAATTTGAAGTTGAAAGCTAGGGTTTTTCAAGAGATGATCAAGAAGATGAGTCACTCCTCAATGGAACAGTAGAAGCTCTCTTTATAAGTTCCCCAAAACCCCCAAACAGAATCCCAAAAAACCCTTTTGATATCCGTGGAGAAAAAGTCAACGGATAGAATTTACACAATCGACAGTCGACTGGTGAAGAAAACACAGTCGACTGCTGCACTGTGTCAGAGGGTAGGTGAGAATTCAAACAGTAACTTACCATGTAGGATATTCGACTGATGAAGAAAAGACAGGCTCCAGTAAAACTAACAGGCGACTGTAAATCCTTCTACAAGCGACTGGCCGAAATATGAGTAAGCTGAGAAACCTCGAAAAGTTTTGGGAAGACACGATAGGTGACTGATGTGGAACACACAGATGGGCAGGCAACTGTGAAACCAACATCATTCGACTGTCACTAATACTTGAAACTTTCCAGAGAGCAGAGTCTGCAGAGAAATCATAGACATACGACTGTTGAAGCATTGACAGTCGACTGTGCCTTGGACAGGTGACTATCGATCCAACATCAGCCGACTGGCCAAATGGAAAGAGAAAGTGACCTTTGGGCAGGAGAGAGACATGCGACTGATTAACATATCACAGGTGACTGTAGCTTGGACAGGCGCTTGTATTTTGTAGAGCAGTCGCCTGAAAGGAGTTAAAGCTAAAAGGCCCAAAAATCAATTGTTAAAGTATGTGCATAACATGCGACTGTAGAACATATCACAGTTGACTGTTTTAAGACAGGCACCTGTAAATCGTTCAGCAGTCGCCTGTTGAAATCCCAAAATGCACATGCTTAAGAAATGTGAATTGGAGTCTAAGGAAATGTGATATAATGATTTCCTAGGATAGAAATGAAGATGTGTGTGTGCTCCAACATAGTTCTACTTCTAAGCTACATACTAGAAGAGAACAAAAAGATTACATTTTGTAGAAGTCTCTCTTCTATCCAAAGTATGAGCTTGAAGTCTTATAGGAGCTTCAATCACCATCTTTAATCATCCAATTCACTTTTCATGCTTTGATAGATCTTTGAGTGACATCCATTGCTAATTGATCTTCATGAAATTCTTAGGCAACGGATTAACTGCAAATAGGGGATTAGTCACAAGTATTTATGTTTGCTCATCATTAACACCAAGTAGGGAGAAGTCCAATTCTCAACATTCTCCCCCTTTTTGATGATGACAACCAAACATAAACAACAAAATAAATAATTGTGCTTAATGAAAACTTACTCCCCCTACATAGATGCCAATCAAGTTAGTCAAAGTATACAAGGGCATCTATAGATCAATTGAAGCGAGCATGTAAGATATGTATGAATGAAATGATTTTTAATTCTTTAAATCTAAAACTTTAAATCTTGAAATCTAGGATTTTATAATCCAAGTTCATTATATCGTACTCCCCCTGAATCTAAGGCAACTTCAATCTTAGATTCAAGTTTAAAATTTACTTAGCACATAATTATGATATGTTTATTTCTCTCCCCCTATGGCATTATCCAAAAAGTGGGAGTAGAATAACAATAGCAATAGTGCTAAATAAGTACTAAAAAATCATGAGAGTCTAAAGATAGGATATATATCTAATGTGATGCCAAACTACAATCGGAGAAAAATAATCACGAAGGTGCATCTCAATGATATATATATCAAAAACTCATAAACACAGGAAATCTTAGTTGACTAAAGGAACGAGAATCCAATATCAACATTTCAAAAAAAATGAGAAAAACGTCTTACATCACATCGTGTTTATAATAGAGCATACAAAGAGAGACAATTTCACAATGTTCACACAATCAACAAAAAAAATGAGTCACAGTGTGAAGAAGTATATGATAAAGTAAAAGCATTGTCATATATATATATACTAGTCATAACACGTGCCCGAGGGCACGGTTCATTTAAGATTTTCCCCCGCGAAATCTTTGTTCCATAAAAAATTATTTTCACACAAAATTTAAAAGAATAATAAATTAGCGCAAAAATATTTAGCGGCACGTGCGCTTTCGACGCGGAATAACAAATTAAACGCAGGCGCCTTTGACACGGAACAACAAATTGATGGGGCACCTTCGGCGTGGAACAACAAATTCGGTACGGAACTACAAATTCGGCGTGGACGCCTTCGATGCGGAAAACAAATAAACGTAGAACAACAAATTCGGTGCGAAACAACAAATTGGGCACAGGCGCCTTCGACACGAAACAACAAACTCGGCACGTGCACCTTTGACACCGAACAACAAATTAGGCGCGGGCGCTTTCGGTGCAAAACAACAAATTCGTGTAGAACACATTCAGTGCGGGCGCATTCGGCGCGGAAAAACAAATTAGCATAAAAAATTACTCACTTGTTAAAGAAAATTACTCACTTGTTGTTGGCGGCCTTGGACGTGCTTACCTTCGGCTTCATTTGCTTCATCACTACCTGAACTGCAGGAAACCGAGCAGATTCATAGATTCATAAGAAATTGTAGAAAATACTATAATAAATGTAAATTATAGTCAAAAACTTTAAAAACATTTTTTAAAAAAGAAATCTAACATGTCCCGCTTGAGCTCTTCCATCTTCCTCTTGTTCTCCCTAAGCTTTTTCAATCCGAAGTTCATCATATGATTTAGTTGTCATTGAGAGAAAATAAGAAAGCTCTATAGATCCGCTAATCTCCTGTCAATTTGTTTTCCTGTCAATTTTTGAGATTATCTATTCTTGGGTTGATAAAGACTAACCCACATTTGCATTATATGCTTGGTGTGGGTTTGTAAAAAACCCAAGACTTGAACCCAACACCAAACACATTGATGCCCATTATTATGGTCGTGTTACATAGAAAATCATTTACTCCTAGATAATGACAGATACAGACTTATTAGATGAAAATAATAGCATATTTTCGCAAAGATGGATATGATCAAGCTGACATCAATGATCATGGAGTGCCAACCAGTATTTTTGACTGGAAGAAGTTTTGCCTTTATTAATAGTAATAGACAGAACATGCCACAAATTCTAACATAATTCAAACAATCCCCATCAAAATTCAGCTCATGCTACTCATGATGTGAATAATCCGTAGAAAGAATTTATTAGAGAATCACAATATTCCTCAGTGACCTGATGGCCTGAGAAAGTAAAATGCTACGACATGAAGAGCTCAATATTTATTTCTCCACGCATGCCATTGCAGTTTCAGCTGAAACCACAGCGGGGGGGAAGCCAAGGACACCTCGAGACAAACTCAAGTCGAACACATTGAACTGACATCGTCGAAGAGAGTCCAGCAGAGCTTGTGCAGTCACGGCAGGGAGAAGCGCGAGGAGGGCCTCGGAAGGAACGGTTGGAGACAATCCACGGGCTTTCTCCAAATGAGCATTGGCTACAGATGCCACCTCAAAAATGGCTTCTGAGATACCCTCTCCAGAAGGATATGAGCCCAATCGGCCGCCACTAATCGGCCGCCACTAATCGAGAACACCTGAACATAATGATATGCCTTGTTTACCTAGAAACAGAAAATATAAAGTTTTCATGGTAGCTTAAGGAGTAATACCCATATCAGAAACTATATAAAATTTGCATGGGGATTAATTTGTTACTCTATAAATTTTTTATTTTATAAATCTTTATAAAACTTTATATGAATAGGGATCAACTTCTCATAAGAGATCAGCAGCTGCATGGTGGCTTAAGGAGTAATACCCATATCAGAAACTTTCAGTCGTGGCCCATTCCATTGTGGTGGATGTAGTATATATCTGTAACGCCTGCAAGAATAACTGAATAATATCAGCCGTAGCACATTCCAAAACTTGAAATTCTAAATTAATGTATATGAGGATTGTAAAGTCTTAATTAACTATCAAGTCTAAATTGTTTTGCCTGCTGCACATAATTGCTTATCACGTGTTGTAAATATGATAGCAAATGTGTATGAACAATATTTCTAGCCATATGTGCACCCAAATCATGTAATCCTAACTCTAACACACATTTACAAAAGCTCCAGCATTTATAATCCTATAGAGGTTACTGAAACATAAAGCAGTCTTGCAAACGATATGGAGATGCATAGTATGACAAATGAGAAACATCCGCAGTGAACTTACACGTATATGATTTTTGGCTTTGCAGTGGACTTGGCTAGCAAGTTGCTGAAAATGAGACTTTAAGTGAAGAATCCAGCAACTTGCACACACAGACAGAAATCATCAATAGCAAAGAAATAATGCTCAGAACAAACAACTTAAAAGTTGCGATGAGAAATTATGATCAGAAAGGTATAATGTTGGTAAATTGGACCTTTATACACAACTGAATAGAAATTGACATGGGGATGATGTAGATGGTAAATTCTGATTCTGCAACATATGCTTTCATATGATATTTTTCTGCATGTAAAAATGGTTTCTTGCATCGTAAATTTCTCTTGTTTTTTAGATGTGCATTTTACAATTTGGTTGGTCATATCTGATTATCATGTCAAAATATATCCAGATCTGGACAAATTTTCCAAATTTAGCTGAAATTTGTAGTTTGATTCAGTCAGTTGAAACAACATGATCCCAATTCTCTCCGCAGCAATATGCTTTTGCTTCAGTCAATTAACACAAAAGGATTAGTTAGTTTGCAAATATATAGAGCTTGAAACATGAAAGCATGAACAACCAAACATTTTCTACCCACGTCTTCACAAATTCCTTATCAAACATAAATTAGAAATTTCTACATCAAGACTTTTATAAGATGAGGAAAAAATCAAAAAAATTCAACATAACACTTGCTAAATATCGTATTTTTAACGACAATTAATCGGCAATAACCCAAAAAACACCAGATCTGCACTTGGTTATGCCTATGTGTATTATGTACTCTTTCCTTTAACAATAATTGCTGAATTACCAAATATACTCTACCAAGCAATAAAATTTTAACATTTTCTAATATCCATTAACATAAATTCGCCAATTAGACCAAAAATGGCATACTTCTCAATGAAATAAAACACATAAAAATGTTACATGTAGATACCTGCGATGCCCCGAGATAAACCATAGTCATAACCTATACCAAGAGGCTTTCTGGATTTCTTCTAGATTTTCCGAGGGACTGCAGCTTACGGTGCATGGTGATATCTCCCACAAATTTATCTGGAAACTTAACTGAGTCAATTCGCAATCCCAAATTCTTAACACCAATTGGACCTTTCAAGTTGTTTCTTCTATAGAGTTGTCGCCGCATCTCTATTTTCTCTTCCTGCTATTGGTTTGAAAGGGAATTGGACCTTTCAACTTAACTGTGTATATACAGAGATATTTTTGTAAATGACACTCTTGGGTTGTAAATGCCATTCATATTTGGTTTGTAATGAAGGTTACAATGCAGTTACCTGTTAGATCATGGATTAGGATTGATAAATAAGATTTTTGCCTAATGAAGCACATGGATTTGAGCAAATGAGGGTTAGTTTCAGCTCTTTTATACTGAAGATAATTTGGAAGGTGGTTTTACACTGTGGCAAATTGTATGTATAGATGCATGATATATGTATCAGATTGGCAATATGCATATGAAGCAAATGGAGAAGAACCCAGATGCAAAGCAACGATACATATGCAAGTGTGAAAATAATTATACTTCTGATAAACAGCTTTCTATCTAAACCTACATCAATTGAAGAGCATCAATTGCAGAGCATCAATTGCAAAACAAATGAAATTATCTTACAGAAAATGTATAAATAAAAATCAAACAGAACATCAATCACAAAACAAATATATAAACACCAATTACATCAATTACATGGCAATGAACCTCATAAAGACAATGAACAATGAACAAAGAATTGCATGTCAAAATCGGAAGATGATGCTGAGTCGTGTACCTTGAAGATGAACAAATTCTCGAGGCTGAAAGCAGATGGGGTTACCTGCGACAAATCAGAAGGAGATAGCTGATGTAGATGTATCAACTAAAAAACCTCAAATTAAGAAGATCTCTTACCTGCGAGTATGATCTGGAGGATGAAGATCCAAGATGGTTGTGAGGCTGGAGGATGCTCTGGAGTAATCTCGTTGCTTCTTGCTCGACAGAGACTTGAAACTTCTTCCCTTGAGACCGAGCGGTCTTGGTGCTTTTCCCATTGAAAGCAAGCCCTTGTTGAATCAGCTGCAGTTGATCATCCAACCTCCCGCATCTCTGTTTGACATTATTCATTGAAAAACTTCAAGAAAAAAATTAAAAAAAATAATAGAAAATTGATAAGAAAGAAGGACCTTGTAGAGATCTAGAAGAATGTTGTCCAGAGATTCTTGGGCTTGATCCGAACACCGATGCCTCAAAGACGTGATGGCTTCGATGGCTTCCTCGGCCTGATGCCTCAAAGACTTGATGACTTCGATGGCTTGATCCGAACACTGATGCCTCAAAGATTGTCAACCATGTCTCCTGCATTGATGGCTCCCCAAAACAGAGCGATCGCTCTCTCTGGATCTTTATCGACAACTGCATAAATCCAAATCATCAAGAAATAATTCGGGGCTGGCGTTGCAGGCGGAGTTGTTCTCGAGGCTGCGCTGGCCGGGGGAGGTGACAGAGAGGCCGACGAAGACGGCGATTATGAAGGCGATCGTGACGTGGATGCTCGTGCTCCGGGAGCTCATCTTCCGATCTTCAGATCTGAAACCATGATTTGTCGCTAGAGGCGAGATGAAGGGGCACGGGCGAGCTCATCTTCAGATCTTCAGATCAGCTTAGGGATGAATCAATTGTCGATTCAACCATGGAGTTGTAAAAATTCTCGCTAATTTATTGTCGATTCAACCATGGAGTTGGTAACTGAAGGGGGAGGAGGAGGAGAGAGATGAGAGGAGAGATGAAGGGGCACGGGCTAGTGTTTTTTGGGAAAAGAGATTTAAAACTGAGATGATTTTTGGGGAAGGGATAAGGTTCACACTTTTGGTCTTTCCCTAAACACAAAATTTCAATTTTTCCTTGATGGTGAGTAGACGTGACTATGGCGAGGCGTCGGGGGAGGGGGGGAGGGGGGAGTCGAGGTGACTATGCGTGGAGATCGAGGGTTGGTGGGTTGCATTGTGCATTGGTGGGCTGCTCAAATTGACCCCCATATTCACCCTTTCTATTTTCAGCTGGCCCCACCTATTTTTTCCCCTCAAAACTCAAAGTTGTCCCTTCAAAATATTTTACATCAACCCATCTTAACCGTTGATTTTCGGTGATCAAATCTCAACCGTCTTTTATCTTGTCCTAGTCAGCCCTAGGATTCAAAAATCACTGTCAAATGTATAATAGATATATATATATATATACACACACACTAGAATATACCCGTGCCCGTAGGCCACGGTTCAATTTAGATATTTCCCACTCAAAATCTTAGTTCCCCCGAAAATATGTGCACGATTCATTTTAGATATGCCCCCCCTCAAAATCTTAGTTCCCCTGAAATTGTGTACATGATTCATTTTAGAAATCCCCCCCTCAAAATCTTAGTTCCCCAATCAAAGGCTTAGTTCCCCAAAATTTAGGTCCCCTCAAGAGATTTTAGTTCTCACATTGTTTAATTACTCACAAAATTTTTAGTCACTGACAAAAATGTTAGTCCCCTAATATGTAGTTCGGTTCTTAATTTTTTTTGTAAACTTAGTTGCATTTCTCCCACATTTTTTAGACAAAATATTCTATAAATAGGGGAGCTAAAAACATGTTAGAGTATTAAGTTACATGAACAAACAGAAAAATAGAGATGGACGTAAAAATTAGCCATGTCACTAAAACCTAGGAGTGCGGAAGTTGGCAGCATTGATCAGATTATGTGCATTAGCCATGTCACCACGTTTCCCCAATCACATCCAACCATGAAAACAATTGAAATTGGTGAAGTAAAAACACCATGCAAGCAACTACTAAAATTTACATTTCTAACATCAAAAAGTAGCACCTTAATAATGTTACACAAAAGTAATGTAGATCCAGTTCTATTAGTCTAAGCCAAGTAGCAACATAATAATATTTACATTTGTTACATCAAAAATACATTTGTTACAGCAAAGCTGTTAATACACAATCCATCATGTTTCAACAGGAAACTTCCTCTTCATTACATTATAAAAGGAATGCGTGTCAATTTCAATCCAACATCGTGTGTCATTTGGATGCACAATAACCTAGGTAAATTACAAACATAAATTGGTTAGAGAAATAAAGAAATATGTGATAATATTAATAATTTAAAATTAAAACGTTTTCACCTTATGCGGGGGGAGCATAGGTGGACGTGCTTTATGGACCCAATCAAGCTCCTTAAGAACTAACTTCCAATTCTATAACACAAACGTACATTAATATTCAATGAAAATGATATTGTGGGAATAAAATTCTAATATTTTTTTACATTACCTCCATAACACATGTTTCTGGTGCATCAATATTCCCTGTCACCTATGCATCTACAATTAACAACATTTCCATGATTAAACGTTAAGTTTGCATAACAACTCCACCAGCTTTTAGACTGGACTCGTTATTAAAAAAAATCAAATACACCACCTGAAGGTTGAAAAGGAAAGATATGTTAATGTGTAGAATTGCACATCAGGTTCATCAAGATTCTAATGCATGGTTAAGTGATATTGTCGATTATGTGCCTAAAGATATTGATGGATGACCTAGTCAGGCAGGTATTTAGGTAGGTATTTATGTGTAGCCTGCTGTTGCATAGGAATCAGTTTCAGGATTAAGTTTATTTTATATAAATCCATGTGCAATTCATTCATATCATATCATGAAAAAGGTTCAAAAAAGCCAACAATCCAGTTCAGTGCAATTCATTCATATCCACCTCTGGAAAATTTAGGATCTCAGCCCGTATATTTGGTAGCAGTTCAAGAAATTATACTTTCATATTTGAGCCAGGTCAGATTTGCATGATTAGAAATTATTCTTAGCATATGCAAAGTAAACATCATGAATCTTCTCTTGGCTTGCATCAAAACAGGCAAAGGCTTGAATTTGTTTCTTGTTTTGCTAAGCCACTTCAATAAGATGACACATCTTATTTAATTATAAAAGAACATAAATGATTTGCATGTTCTAACCTTGTCTTAATTAAATTAACATGCACTGGCGTTGTCCTTCATAAGACCAAGTCAAGCTTCCACTGCTTCCCCAACTGTGAGAAAGATCCATTCCCCTCCAATCCTCTCCACCAACTTTGATAGCTTCATCTTGTAAATCACTTGCCAACCAGGATTGTCTATGGCTAGCTACAATAATAACACAGATTTAATTAGTAATGCTGTAGCAAATCCATATCGAAATCATTAATCCGCCTTAGTTTCATGAGTAATTTGGTTCACCTGAATACAACAGATGACAGATTCTTATGTACATCTTTAAGCCCGACAATTCCTGAAGTGTCTATATTCATCACATTTGAAATCCATATCTTAGCTTTAGTAATACACTAAACTTTTAGAACAGTTCAAAAGATTGTTGTTGTGTTCCTAGACTGAGGAGTTTACTTGACATGTCAATGACTAGGGATTGGATTCGTTCTTCTCCTTTCTCCTCTGTCGACTATTTTTCAGCTACCCACCTTGTAATATATTTGTTTTTCGACTCTGTTTCGACTCTTTATAGCTACCCAATTATATTTCTTCCTCTAAGATACATTTCTATGAATAATATATTTGTTTTCTGTTATATAATCCATATCCAAAAATTTGACATGCTGCAGTTTTTCACT
The DNA here is from genome assembly GCA_030789695.1 of Scilla litardierei. Lineage (NCBI taxonomy): Eukaryota > Viridiplantae > Streptophyta > Magnoliopsida > Asparagales > Asparagaceae > Scilla > Scilla litardierei. The sequence goes on along the minus strand of CM061142.1, from coordinate 256,231,041 downwards.
TGCAAGTTATAGTACATTTTGACATGCTGCTGTTTTTGAAACATTTTGACATGCAAGTGAAAACCCCAGACACGCTATTATATTGGATCTGAGTTTCAGAAAGTGTTTTCACTTGCAAGTGTACAGTATTTTTGAAACATTTTGACATGCTGCTGTTTTTCACTCAAATCCAAAAAATAGTTATATAATCCAACATCATCATGTCTTGGGTTTTCACTTGCACTTTTCTGGGTATGTCAACATGATGTTCATTTATGTATATGTTATTTGGATTTAGTTAACCATCAATAAACAAATACAGATCTGATGAATGCATGCATTTTCCTATCCAACTTTAAAATTGCTTCAAGATTTTTCAACCGAATTATATAAGTTTATCTGCAAAAATAAGTTGGATGCATCTTTTAGATGGTACGTTGGTAAAATAGCTACATGTGCATATATAGTAATCAACAAATATAATAGTCAACATGCCAAGTAAAATTACTACAGATAAACAAATCAAGTACAAATCAGAACTAACAAAATCACACCCATAGGTACTTGAAGTTTCAACAATGGACTCCATTTGTCTAATGTCTAAAAACACCATATAGCACCTAAATCTTTCTCCAGCACCAACAAAAGATACCAAGGTTGCTCATCTAAAAAAGGCAAACTTGCAGGTTTGGAAAATGAATGCTCTTTTACCATTCAGCTCAACAATGTATGACACAAAATAACCTTGATTAAATTACCCCTGCACATTATCCTTAATGGAATCCACCCTTTTTATGGGTCCACTCATTTCTTGTTGTGTCTCTCACCCGTATTTCTAATCATCCATCTTGCAGCTCTAATGTTTTTTAATTTTTTCAACTCTTATTTTTATAAATAAAACTTGTTACATTAATGTCCCAACATTTCATGGCAGTTCCCATATTTAATTTCATGGCAGTTCCCATTTTATGGTTATCTTATATGGTGATCGTATAGAATTCACCTTTTAATTTCATGGCAGTTCCCATTTTTATTCTATGAACCACGTCCTCATTACCATCTAATAAATAATTGATCCTAAGTAGCAAATTGTTTTTTCTAGTAATTATCATCATCATGCATTTCTTTCACAGTTTAACATAGCAACGTAGTTTCCAAGTAGTTTCTAACATGGGTACACTGCCAACAATAATGCGAAGTGTACCAATCATAACATACATATGTGCTGACTAATCATATCAACAACTTGGAAAAATTCAATTGTGTATCTATAAACACTTCTGCATATGCGTGCTCAATAATAATGATTCAGAGCAAACTTTCTAAGATTCAATTATCAATAAAACACATTGAAACATGAAGACCATGTCAACTGCTTTATTCTTCAGGATGATCTCCATAAGTATTCATAAGACAGAACTTAAAACATAAGTATTCATAAGATAGAATTTAAAACTATAAAAGGATATGAAGAATGCCCTTCAGCTACAGAGAAGTACTGGTCTCACCTTAGCTTAGAATTATCAGGATAACTACCAGTTACTTATGTGCAAAGTCTCTTTCTGGTCCACATAAAATTGTGCACTTTATCAAACCAGCCACATGATCACAATTCTGAAAATGCTTCTGCAACGAATCTGAAAAGGTCATTCATAACAATGTAACAATATGAGAGACTTGTGTATAATTATCTTAGCACATGTGTTGATTATGTCCATAACGATGCCTTGTATCAATCTATAGAAATAATTATTTATTTACCTATTAGTATTTGAAAAAGAGGGTGGAAATGTCAATATTGCATATTAATTAGGGAAGAAGCAAAAGAACTAAAATTCATGAAGTTTGGGTGGGTGTAAGGAATAAGAAGAACAATGAAAATAAACAGTAGTAATAGAAAAAAGTAATAACATTAAAAAAGTTGGATATTATAATAATTTTAAAATAAAAACCCACAGCTTCAATCCAACGCTAAAACGCAAGCTTCAGTGCTCCGGAATCTTTCTATAAATCCTGTCCAACATGCAAAAATCAAAATAAACTTGAAGGCACCTATTTTTCTCAATAGGTGCATCCTAAAATTACAAAAATTAAATAAATTAATATTTAAAATGAGAGATTCAGAAATAAAAAGAAGAAACCTTGGATGCTAATTTGACTCCATGTTGAAACAACAGATTCAATCTCCAGATCTTACTGACCTGGAATAGACATTTTGATTTGAAGATGATGAAGATACTAATCATAATATATGCAACAAAGAAAGAAGTAAAGAAGCTTAGGATATTAAAATTGCTACTTACCAAATAGAGCTTGCTAGATTCGACACAATGCTGAATAAGAAGCTTTACTTTCTTCAATTTGTTGTTTAGAGCACATAAGTCTTGTATTTCCGCAGTGCATCCTAGTCGAGCTGATTCTATTGTAGGAAGAACACTAATGTTTTTTTTTTCAAAAATCGTAGTGAACTCAAGTTAACTTGAATTGTATACCTGAAAATAAATCAACCCTTTGAGAATAGAGCGCAGTATGAGAAAAGCAATAGCTAAAGTGAAGAAAAATAGCATAATAACATAGCTCGGGTAGAAAAGAGACAACTGATACAACACATGCAAATATCTTCCAAATATCTCATAATTTTCTTTTGACAGTGTAATGAACAATAAATAATAGCATAATAATAACTCAAAATCATATAAAGACCAATGGAGCATTTAGAGAATTGGGGTCCCATGCAGAACAAAATGCTCCATAATAAATCCGGCAGAAATAAAAAAAATGTATGCCTCTAATTACTTCTAACCAAAAAATGATGGCAGAACCCTAAGTTGTCATTATATCATAAAATAAAATACTTTGCACTGAAATTTTAATGTATTACATTATCAATAACTTACAGAAACAATGATGCGTTGGTCTGAAAATTCTATATGACACATCCCACATCATTAAAATATCTAATTATGCAAGAAAAAGAGTTTTTGTTTGATGTTACTAGCTTGTATAACATGTTTATGGGAAGGTACATGTCAACTATATAGATGCCTTCATGTATGAAGAGACTTTCAATTAAGCCTTACCACTGGTTTATGGGATAATTTTCAGGGCTATGTGGTGGTAGCGGTATGGACCTTTCTAATTTTAAAACCTTAAGAATAATAAGCAAATCAAAGCAAAAAAACTCTTAAATGACTCACCGGTGTACAAAGGATGGCTCATGTTGAATTCAAACCAATTACCTCTTGCAACTGAGATGTACTCATCATTGACACCAATGTGTCATGAATAATTCCCTGAAATGATCAAAACAATATAAAAAACTTAAGAATGAATCCATCTATCAATCTATTCATCACCCTCACCCCGTCTGTGCATTTCAACAAACATGTAATGAGCAATAACAATATTAGCATTTCAACAAACATGTACTATGAGATTCTGATCCAAAGAATTCCAGGATCACTCCATTTCAACAACCATTTCAAATCAATAAGACTGTAATTTTTGTGACAACGAATAAGCTTACAGATCAGTGACATATAAAATAAGACTGTAATTTTTTTGTAAAAGATTATGGATCAGTGACAATCTCAATGAATAAAAGCATTATGGTGAACTATTGTCGTATAAGCTTCACACCAGTGTCAACAAAACAGTGCCATAAAAAATAAGATAGTAATTTAGAAAGATAAGTGCAAACATATGAAACAGAACTAATCAATCATATAGTTAGGATCTCACTTCAATACATCATCAATCCAAATATAAAACTAATGCTTTTTAAAAATGGGGGGGACCCAACAATAAAATCCATCAAAACTACATAAAACACAAAAAATGGATCAAAAAATTCAACTTTTTCTTCTTTGAGGAATTTCTACAAATACTTAGCAGGACATGTGCTTCCATCTTTACCCACAACATTAACCAATTTAGCACAACCCATATTGATGGCATGTAGGTAACTAAAATAGCCATTGCAGCAGATTTATGGATGCAAAGTGGCAGGCCATGGAAAAATTACAATCAAATAAAATCAAATGTCATACATAACTGAAAGAAGCATACAGATAGTCTAGAGGCTTGAACATAAATATGGAGATTTTACAATTCTTCAACGCATCGGGGTCAGGTACCGCGGCAGACTTTCACTGTGATCTTCCAGTTATTCCCTTTATAAATGTGGGACCATAATATAAAGCTATATAGCTACGTAGAAATGCGCATATCTACCTTACCCGAGTGAATCTATCTCCATATGATGCACATCTGAACTAAAAATATGACCTTCACCTTTTCTCAAAAATATGATGCATATCTACCATACCTGAGTGATTCCTTCTAATAATAGTGCTACGAACCCTAATCCCAATTAGGGCAAAATAACAACACGAAAGCAGGAACCCAAAAGGGGAAAACTACTAAAAAACAAAATGAAAATAATTAAAAAAGAATACATTTTTGATAGCAAGAGCAAGACGCTTGCTGTCAAGCTTCGGCATCTCCTGAGCATCACGTGAGCGCACCGGAACGCCTTCTTGATCTTCGACACGGGGGCTCTAACTTGTGGGTGCCCTCGTCCAAGTGCTGCTTACGCGTCCAAGTACAGATGGGATTCAAATATTTAATTGCAAAATCCAAAAGCAAAATCAAAAGCTCAACACCCAAAAGCAAAATCCCAAAATAAACCCTACTCATCTCCCAAAATCTCATCTTTAAAAGTCCCAACAGAAGCAAACAATCAATCGGAATAGAAAAAAATCTCAACTTTAAAAGACCCAACTGATTTGAAAAAAAAGTCCAGTAACTAAAACATGCGGCTGCTGTAGAGAACATCAATAAAGACGGGAGAGGAGACATTGCATGTTGTTGTTGATGGCCGGATCTTGATGTAGAGCAAGCCCAGATGTGGAAGCTTTGAGGTATGATGGCCGGATCTTTGTTGTTGATGGCCGAATCTATCTGATTTGAAAAAAAAAGAGGGGAGAGGAGACCTTGCATGTTGTTGTTGATGGCCGAATCTTGATGTATAGCAAGCCCAGATGTAAAAGCTTTGAGGTATGATGGCCGGATCTTTGGTGTTGATGGCCGGATCTATGGGTCTGCTTCATTCAAGAGAAAGATAAGGGTTTGGAAATTTTGAAGGTGGTGGGCTCAACGTGAGAGGAGGGCAGACTACGCTTGGGGGATTGGGAGCATTTTTTCCTCCTCTTTGAGGATGCAGAAGAGAGTAGACGCACACTCTTTGAAGATGGAGTTATGATTTCAGTTTTCCCAAACAAATTTCAAATACAACTTTAAGAAGGTTTTCAAATACGAATTTAATTTTTCCAACCAAAGGCTCCACCCCCCCCCCCCCCCCCCCCAATTCGAAAATCCCCCCCCCCCCCCAAAGTTTTCACAATCAAATGTCCTAGTCAGCATGTCCTACATAACCAATTTCTCATCTCCCAATTTCTCAGATTCAAATTCCCTTATATAAAATGTATAACCAACAAAATGTATTACCCAATACCCAAATTCTCGTATCCCTATCCTAATTCTCTTATCCAAATTCTCTTATCCAACAACTCGTATCCAATAACCCATGATAACATCCCTGGTTTATAATATAGATGTATGTATATGTATGTATGTATATGTATGTATGTATATGTATATACGTATATCTATATATGTATGTTTATATATGTATGTACATACTCTTGTCCAATTTCTCTTATCCAATTTCTCTTATCCAATTTCTCTTGTCCAATTTCTCTAATTCAATTTTCTTGATAACATCACTATTTTATAGTGTGTGTGTGTGTGTGTGTGTGTGTGTGTGTGTGTGTGTGTGTGTGTGTGTGTGTGTGTGTATAATCAAAAGATACAAGGAGTACAAAATACAACATCAACTCCTCCATGTATATCAAAAATATGATCATCATACATATATCATCATCCATCAGAGAGTAGCTCTATGATACAGCCAAAAGGATACCAGGAGTACAAATGACTAACTCCTAATACTATAACATCATCCAGAGGTACAAACAGACACACCAAAAAAATACATACACATACTCAAACTATAACAAAAAGAAGTCTTATGGTGAGTAGAGGCAGAGCAGCATCAGTCAATCTGAATGACAGAGGAGTCTGAAGGGCGACCAGAGCGATGGAACACCAGTCTATAAGAGTGACGAGTAGGACACGCTCGGGCCTTCCGCTTTGATGACGAAGCACCAGTAGCAGTAGGGGTCTCCTTATGATCAGGCACATAAACTTGACCAACGAGAGTAGTAACAGGGCCAGAGGGCAGAACATCAGTAGATGAAGGTTGGGTGAACTCAGTAGGAGGTGCCTGAGTATCAACAGGAGGATGAGGAACAACAGAATGAAGAGCATCCTCAGAAGGAGGGAACAGAGCCAGAAGGGTGGTCGGAACCGGAAAGCCGTGATATTGAAACGACTTATAGTTCCGCTCAAGAAAGTGTGAAAGCTTCTGATCCATGTCTGAAACTTTCGTTTCAAGCGAAGAAACTCGCTCGTTCAACTGAACGAGGAGAGGGTCATCCGACGGAGCTGAAAGTGAAGGAGATGATGGCTTGGAAACATGCCGTGGAGAGGGTTCAACCTCAGAAGCTGAAGGACGAGGATCATCGACTGATATCCCGAGAAACTCTTCAGAGGACGGCAAGGACTGAGGGCTCTGAGAGCGGGGTGAGGAAGGAGAACCTTGTTTCGTCAACGGTTTGAACCAAGATGTAACAGTTTTGGGGGCCATGGTGACAGATCGACAGAACGACACGAAAATAGGGCACGATCGAACGAAAAGGAGAGATATACCTAATCCACTACGAACGAATAGTAAGGAAAGACCCAAGCTCTCAATCGAATGATCGGGGAGAGAGATCGATGGGTTGGATCTTCGTAACGACGAGGGAGACAAAGAAATGGTTAGAGATCGAAGTGGAAGACGAGGGAAGTCGAACGGATGAGAGAGAGAAAATCGATGCCCTCGCGTATATATGATGGAATCAAATGACTGGGCCGTTGGATCGTCAGATCGATGGCTCAGATCGAATTTACGAACCGCCACTGACGGGGATAGTCGACTGATGTGAAATCGTCAGTCGCCTGGCTTAAAAGATAGAGATCGACTTGAGTTGACAGATAGTTGCCTGTTGAGTAACTCACAGTCGCCTGTCGGAGAGTTAGTCGCATGTAACGTACGCAATAGTCATCTGACAGATAATCAAGAAATATGTTGAATAAACAGAGACATCTAAAGATTAGGACAGGCACCTGATGAACAACTTGCAGTCGCCTATCGCAGAGACAGTCGACGGGCAAATGTTCAACAGTCGCCTGTGCGAAAAAATCAGTCTGCAGAAAAAAAGATTGAGTTCGACATGAGACTGTCGAAGGAATGATAGTCGTTTGTCCTGGTCCAAAAGTGTACAGAGAAGCTGACATCTAGAGGATTGAGAAAACTCACCCTAGGACCTATATGCTAACAATACTCTAATCAAGAAATCAATATCAAAACATTATAGATTAACGTACAAATCACGTATATTAATCCAAACAATCGAAATCATCAAAATCTCAAATACATCTCTTCAAATATATATGAGAAACATATAGGTTATCGAAACAAGAGAAGTAAAATGATGATATGAGTTCAAGCATGATATAACATGAAAGAATGAACTACTATAATTCAGATTCACCCATAATCCATAATTCTCCATAGACAGCGCTTCTTTACTACAAGCGCTGTTAAAGGTCTCCCATAGACAGCGCTTGTACTAAAGAATCGTTGTCTATTGGGACCTTTGACAACGCTTGTTTAGTACAAGCGCTGTCAAAGGTCACAATAGACAGCACTTCTTTAGTACAAGCACTGTTAAAGGTCCATCATAGACAACGCTTCTACTAAAGAAGCGCTGTCTATGGTGGATATTTAAAAGCGCTTGTACTAAAAAGTGTTGTCTAAGGTCTCAGATAGATAGCGCTTTTTAGTACAAGCGTTGTTAAAGTCCACCACGTCGTATATGGATTATTTGCTGTAAAATTTAATTTGAGCATTTAGATGATACTCAGCCCGCACAAAGACCATGAATGCGTGAGATGATACCGGAGAGAGAGGTCTAAAACAACATACAAAAACAACATACAGATGCCAAGGTTGAAGAGGGTTTGAGCAATTACACTTTAAAACAATATACAGATGCCAAGGCGAGCACCAAACATAGATAGCATGAAAGAAAACTGATATTTTCATTATCAGGAAAAAAACAAACACATGTTTGTAGGGCACATCTCATTATTTTCTGTCTCAAAACATACAACTCCTAGACCAACTCAAAGCACATCAATCCTGAAATTTGGGAATGTTTCTCATACAAGATCGCCATCAGAATGTAAATAGCATGTCATCAAGCATGAGATTAGACATACTGTGGACGCATCATTGTTTGGCGTTCTTGGTGTTGTTGTCGGGCGGCATGGAAATGAATTGAACAATGCTCTCAACATGAGCAGAATCGATTCTGAATCGTTTGGCAATATCTGGAACTAACATTCGACCTTCATGCTGCTCTGACTTGCCCTGATGTAGAAGGATGATCTCCTGCAGTTGCACGACAGTCAGGGTTCCTGGCATATATGCTTTTCGCTCATCTCTTCCGGCTTCTACTTTTGAACTGCGAAGCTTTGGCATGGGCTGATTATATTTCTCTACACTGAAAGCCTGCAACGAAACCAAAAGATCAGTACATGATATTCTTCCATGAGAGTTTCCATCATTCGAAGATTTAAGCGTAGCATTTCAGACAGTTCCAAAGAATGAAGTCCAGCATATTACCATATGAAGACCAAAGAAACTCCCAGCCCAATCGAAAATAGAGCATGTTGTCGCAATTTACAGGAAAGACCGTAGATGCATGACCCTGTGGGACACAAGAAGAGGGGGAAGGGTAAATAAACATGCAGTACCCAAAAAAAAAAAAAGCAGTACAATAAAAGCTTAATAGGTAATGTACTAATGTTCCCAAATACTCCATCAAAGTATCGTCATCCATAAGGAAATCATCAATGTCAGGGATTGAACCAATCGGGCTCATACCAATGAAATCAAAGGACAGCCCATCCAAAGAATTCTCAAATTGGCTACCAACAAATTTATTTGAATCATTTTGGAATGGCCCCACTTGTAGTGGATGTATGTTTTCCGCAATTGCAGCTGAGCTTCCGTTTAACCCAGTGCTTGGCCATACATACAGCTACCACCCACGGTTCTGGTATCCTCCGTCCTCGCCCGATGGAATGGTATAGGATCACGGAACTGATCTTTATTCGGAGGAAGCACATAGGCTGCTGCTGATGGGACAACACCAGAAGGCATCTGAGAGGGCAACTCACCATTAAAGCCGCTAGGATATAGCAATGGCTGGCCATCAACATACATCCTTTGAGCTGAAGCATTAAGAGGAGGAACACTTAATACGGTGATACCAGGCTCAGGTACATCGTTAATCACAGTGTCAGATACAATGTACTGGTTCCCATTGTGATTATCCTGAGCACTAATTAAAGGATGCGTGATATTCTCCATGTTGGTGTTTCCCATTTAGCACTAGTCAGTAAAGAAATGCAACTCCATCTCTACAACCAAAACATCGGAAGCATACACCAATCCACGTAAATCCATTTAAAATCCTAATTGATAGAAAAGAAAGGGAAGAGGGTTTGGTCATTTCAAGTGCATTTTCTGCAACCAGAAGTGCGGTAAGTGGCTACTTCACACAAGCCAATTAAGACACCAATGTGGAAAAATAAGAATTTGACCTGATATAATCAAACTTTCATGGAAAACAAATTATGAGCAAAAACTGATGATCACAATAGAAAAAAGTGCAGGCACCGACGAAAATGAAATCGACCTGATAAATGAACTTTGATGGAAAACAAATTGTGAGCAAAAACTATCACAATAGAAAAAATGCAGTCATAAGGAATGCATGCACCACATGATATAGGAGGTTTAATATGTTGGATTCTACACCAGACTCTATGTAGTCAAGACACATGAAAGTCCCCAAGTAGCAGGACCAAAAATCAATCTGACATAGCATGTTTTACATGTTGGATTCTACAGTAATTCAATTGCTTATTGTAGTGGGAGTCTTAAAAAAGGGAAAATCAGAAACAAGTAAAACAATTGTTCGCGACGTGACTTGCAGCAATTCTTCCATAGTCTGCTTGCTACAAAAATATTTGCAGCTTCTCAACAAAATTTTGAAGCTGTCAATGTCATCCTGGATGTTTTGTGCTCAACAAAATTTATGTGTGCTCAACAAAATTTCATTGTCAGTGCCGCAAACTTCCTTAAGAAAATATCAGATGAGTGCATATTCTCGATCACACCCAACATCATCCTACTCAATCCTTTTTCATATAAAGCATAAGTCAATTCACTCCAAATAGAAGCATCTACTAACGGGATATATGGATTTACTAAACATCCATGCCTTCATTGCATTGCATTATTTTTTACATTTCCATAATAATTACATATCCATAGAAATATTTACAAAAGAAATTTATTTAATTCATAAAGTGATAATTATGACATACCTAAGCCATATGTGCTTTTACTTATTATATAGCCCGTGACAAAGTTCATCTTTGCAATAGCCAATGTTACTCAGGACGATTAATAGCTTTTTATGTGAATCACCAACAGCCCCACCAGAGTGCACACCAGGCAATTCACTATCAAATCCATTCATATATCCATTTTGTATATGACTGTCTTTGTTTGATATACTTTCAGACAGCCGTTCAAGATAACCTGAAGGGTTGCATAAATTGAAAATATTATTTAACATGAAGGATAAAACAACTACATAAAAAACAATAGATTTCATTGTTTCAGCGCACCTGCGAAATCGACAAAACAGTTCAGAAATGCAATTCTAAACTGACAGCAGATAGTAATTAATGGTTGGTTCATTGTAGAAACAGAGTTACAGGGTGCTGATTTCTTGAGTTCACATGGATTCATGTGCTTAGAAATCAAAGTGAAAGGTTTCGTGTGCATAAAGGTACGGCACAAAAATTCTGAAGGATACAGCGATGATATCAATTAATTAACAGGTTTGAGACAATGAGTCATCCACAGGTTACATTTTTGACATAGTAATATGGTCTCAATCTAAAGCTAACTTAATGATTAATGAACTAGTCAAACACAAGTAAAATAATTGACAAGAAAAAAGGCTTGTTATAAATCTTAGAAGGCTACTTGACAATCTAAATCGCTGTAAACATTGTAGGTTTGTCCAAATTCTGCCATGCCACTTACAGGTCAAGTGTATAAAAACTTATTTTGGAAAGATAAATTGTATGCTAAGAAATTCATAGTTCATTATCACATAGGAAGAACATGGAATAAAGATACAAACTGAAATAACATAGTCAATTGTCACCAATCAGATGCAAATATACTTACATATCAATCTGATTCATAACAGACATTGTCATTGCCGGAAATGCAAAGGGCAAGTAATTACCGACCTTTAGGTTTGAGATCTTTACTAAGGGACATAATTCTGGACCACATAACGACACCAATCTTCCTTGACTTCAGCTAGTTGATCGGGAGAATAAGTAGCAGGGAAGTACTACAAAATAGAATACCAGAGCAAATATAGAATACCAGAGCAAATATATGTTGCAGCGAAGTACTACCAAAATAGAATATCAGAGCAAATATATGTTATAATCAAATAATGTTGATTGATGTCAAAATAAAAAAATCCGATAAATATAAACTAAAACTAAAACTACATACCGTATCCGGGATGCTGTTTTCATTTTGTGAAAGTATTTCTTTCATAAATCTCATAACATAATAACCACAATCAATTGTATTGGTCTTAAGGGGGCACTATTAAATTCAAAAAAGAAAGATTAAATCAATGTTGCATTATCCTTGTTTGATCTAGAGCAACATATTAAATTAGAAGAGAGCGTTGAACATACATTTATACGGATCCAAGTGGTTTTGTTTGATCTAGATTTAGGGACCCTGGTTCCCTTACAAGCACGGTAAATGCACAAAGCTCTAACAAAATAAAATAAATTTAGTCAACTCATTATATTCAACATATATCATATTTTTAATTTTGACATAAAACACATTTAACTTACTTGTCGAATGTATCTTTCATAGTTCGATTATATTTTGGATCATTATGCAAGGAATCCAAATAATATATTGTCTCTGATGTGGAACGACTAACAGCACCCAATGACACCTACAGAAGTAGTTAGCAAATTCTAAGTGACAACATTCTAAGGAATTCATCAAAGTAAATAAAATATATTAAAAAGTTATTTACCATGTATTATATGGTGCCAAGAATAACTTCCATGGCTCGTTATATTCAAGAAGCGCATCGGCTATATACTTCGTTGCCACATCCACTAAAGAAGATGTATCATGTGGGCATAAGAATGAGAATCTCCGTGTGTTTTGTCTCTTATAACTAACTAATAGCACAAGTACCTTGAATGAAGATTAAAAATAAGTTATTAATAATATGAACGTGTAATTGAAAAGAAACTCTAAAAATTGTTTACTTAAAGTACCTGATATATACACAGATTATCGGACAATCCAACCATTCGTGTTGGAGAAGTTCTTTGACAATTTGTTGACTAATTAACTTCGTATATGATATACCAAAAATTTCTCTCTCCATATATATGTTTAACAGTGCACCACCTTGAAGCTTTTGTGTAGCATATATCTGAATAAAATTGCAATACATAGATAGATTATTTGCAGCAACTGCAGGTGATGGATCCTGATGTTTTGACTCTACTTTTTCTTGTTTCTTTTTAGTATTTGTACCAACAGGAGAGGGCTCCTGATGTTTTGACTTACCTTTTTCTTATTTCTTTTTAGGAGTACCTGACTCCTTTGTTTTAACCGACTATTTGCCGTTAGATTTTGTGGGCACCTGTATGGGAAAGCATTTAAGAGAATTATTTTTTAGAAAATAATGAAACAACAATATAAGAATATAATGTATACCATATGAAGTCTTACCGTAGAGACCAAATCAATAAGGTTGGTTGGCCACACAACAAAAGTGCCAATCGCATCACCTACTACCATGACTCATGCATCCTCTATAGGTACTGGTAGTGGTGCATCTGACGCTATCACATGTTCAATCATAACTTTCACTTGATTCATGGGTAATGATATATCGTGTAGTTTTCTATCATCAAGACGATTGAAGACCTTTCCATTCCTAACTATGCGATGTGTTGGGGATGATAAATAGAAATTGCATGATGAGATGTCCTAAAACAAAAATTTCATAAAGAAAACAACAATTAATCTTAATCATATAGGAATGTGTTTTGCTAATAATATCTTGAATCAATTATTTGTAACTGCAATAATTTAATATGAAAACACTTATTTCAGGAATATTACAGGAAAGAAGCGTGCAACTACCACTTTTGCTTATTGTAACAAATTCTTTGGCGTGAACCATACTCTCCAATTCTTTCACCTTATCTAAGAGCAATGTCATTGCTTCTTTCAATTCCGCGTTATCATTATTTCTTCTGCGCTTTTCACTTGGGAAACAATCTTTTACTGACGGCCCGAATCCATAACCTCTAACACGTCCAGTATACTCTGGGACATTTAAGACTCGAGAAAGTATGTCATGTAAGTCCTGTAATTGCTCCTGCGATATAGTTTGTGATATGGTCTCCCGGCACATAAATTTGAAAGGTAACATATACATCATTAGTGCTAAAATAAGAAAAAAATAAAAGTACTAGGGTAAAATGATATCATACTTACCATTTTCTCACACACTTGCTGAACATTTTCATTATCAACCACTCCTAACTTATTTACACGAGCATCCTTCCACAAATCATGACGGGGCATGGATGTGTCATTTGATCCCGACTCCTTTACTTGTACATTCAGACAATTAAGACAATTAATAAACTGATTGAAAATCATTTCTAACATCTTGTATGTTATATCTTTGCATACTTACCATCTTTTGCTCAAGACGTGCATAACCCATACGTCCTTTTCTGTATGGGTACATATGATTTAATGCGCTTTGTCGATTTTGAGTGCTTCGCATCTATTTAGGCACAAAGCAACAATATTAATACAAAGTAATATGCTGATTCAGATTCTTCAAATGCGTAACATTACCTTAAATTCATCACACTGACGTTTAGCAACAAATGCTCTCCATTGATCTTCAGATATGAATGGATACTCATGTGGAGGATGCTCAATAACACTACCACTTTCATCATAAACATAATTCTTTGTTAAGTAGGTTCTGAAATTTATACAAAGTTTGTCTGTTTCTTTAAGAATATATCTCTTGTGACTATCATCAACAATGAAAGATGTCTACAAAAGTGTGCTCAATTATGTTAGTAAGTTTGTATAAAAATAAAAAAAGGTGAGAGTTTGTATATTACCTGTATAGCCTTCCAGATGTTTTCTTTCACTGCATCTAAAGCCGGTGATTTCCAGTTATCACATGTTATTGGCACCATCTGTCAGGTAATGGCTCCAATATAACTCACAAATGTAACATTGTTAGGATCAGTTGGTTGACCCCTATCATTCCATCCAACCTAATAACAATGATAGAATAAGAAAAAGAATATATGTTGATGAAAATTAAAATGATTAAAGAATAAATACGTGTAAGTATAATACCTTAAATGATATCCCCTTACTTCGTGCACGAATAACTCCCTCCATAACGGTCACTCCATGTTTAATAACATTTCCTGAATACTGGGAGCACCACCATCAAGGGGAACACAGTTGTCATCACTAGAAGACATTTATCTACAAAAAAATAAAACAACAGTATATTATTAGTTCACAAGAAAAGATGCAAGAAAAATGAATTAAGATCAATATACATGATACCACTCACCAGAAAAAGTCATATGATAATCTTTTCCTTTTCCTTGTTTGATTAATACTTGTTTGTCCCTTTATGAAATGAAATGAAGGATTGACTCAAATCCCCTCATCATGATCATGTCTCATATAGAAACCATCATCTACAGTAGGATCAATATCAAGTGAGTGTGATGTCCCTAAGAAAGGATCATCCTCAGTATTGATATCTTCATGTCCTTGGCTACGACAGTCATTTAATTTGTTATTCAACAACACAATGGACCACTTTACATCAGTGGGATCTGTGACATAGAATACTTGTTGAGCTTGCAATGCTAAAATAAAAGGCTCGTCCTTATACCCCTCCCTATTGAGATCCACTCGCATGAACCCTAACTCATCAATTTGAACCACATTATTGTTGTCTGCCCACATACAACCAAACACAGCCAATCGAAACATACTATAATCCAACTCCCATATGCGTTCAATAACACCAAAGTATGACGTATTTGCATATATGTGATTTCTGTCTTTTGCACTTGAGATGTGCATAGATTCAGCTACAAGAGTCACACCACTATTTTGCATTGTACTTTGATCATCATGATATTTAGTGTAGAATGTAAACCCATTAATAAGGTAACCTTTGTGAGAAAAAGCATGTACACTTGGACCATTTGCTAACCATCTCAATCTATCTGAAATTGAAGCTCTATTTATAGCCAACTCTTTAAAGACTTGTTCTTTCAGCCATGTTATAAAAGACCGATTGTGTTCTCTTGTCATCCAATTCTCATTCCTATTTGGGTTTGAATTTCAAAGTAGTTCCTTGTGTCTTTCAGCATACGGCTCAATTACAACATCATTGTGCAGAACATATAAATGTGCTTGCTCCCACTCTGTCCCTGATATGAGCACTACATCACCTCCCTTAATCCGTTCCCCTGTTATTCTTCCTGTGTGACAAGAACTTGGAAGCCCTATGGAATCAACATTGCTTAGGTACTCGGTACAAAATTCTACAGCTTCTTCAACTATGTATCGCTCAACTATACAACCTTCTGGTCGACTATGGTTTTTCACATACCCTTTTAATATCTTTATATAGCGCTCAATCGGGTACATCCATCTCATATAGGCTGGCCCACACAATTGTGTCTCTCTAACCAGGTGAACAGTCAGATGAACCATTATGTCAATGAAGGATGGTGGTAAATACATCCCAAGCTCACACAATGTGACAACAATTTCTTTTTGCAATGCCGGTAACTTTCCAGGATCAATTACTTAGTGCAAATTGCCCTAAAGAAGAAACATAGTTCTGTGATGGTCACCCTCACCTTTCTGGCAAAATGGAATGTATACCCACTTGTAGTAAATGCTCCATCAAAAATGACAATCATGAGATTTTAGACCTTTTAACTTGAGATCTTTCATAGATACGAGGCTTCTAATGTTTGAGGAGTATCCTTCTGTAACTTCAACTCCATCGAGAAACTTACAAAAAACTTTTTTTCTTTCCTAGATAGAGTATGAGCTGCAGGAGGTAGATATATACGATTTCCCTTCTTTACCGGTCCCAATTCTATCCTCATTCCCGTACTTACCATGTCCAACCTCGCATTTATCCCATCTTTACTCTTTCCTGGAACATTAAGCAACATCCCGATGACACTTTCAAAAACATTCTTTTCAATATGCATCACATCAAGGAAATGTCTTACATACAATGACTTCCAATATGGTAATTCAAAGAAAATAGAGTTTTTCTTCCACCCACTGGTGACAAGTTCTCCTACAAATGGCTTACCAAAATTATTACTTAAAGTCTTTACCTTTTGAAACATCTTATCACCGGTCAATGAGACAGGAGGTCTACATTCCTGTATTCCCATTGAATGCTTTCCCTAACCACCGGTAACGATGCCTCAAGGGTAAAAATCTACGATGTCCGAGGAAGACATTCTTCTTACAATGTTCCAACCGCATCCAATATGTACTCTCTTCACATAAAGGACATGCACACTTTCCTTTGATACTATATCCTGACAGATTACCATATGCTGGAAAATCATTAATTGTGCAAAATAACATAGCACTCATGTTGAAATTCTCTTCCTTGTGCCCATCATACACCTCTACACCCGTGTCCCATGTTGTTTTAAATCTTTAATTAATGGAGACAAGTATATGTCTATATCATTTCCTGGTTGTTTAGGTCCAGCAATAAACATAGACAACATCATGTACTTGCGCTTCATGCATAACCATGGAGGTAGATTATAAATCACCAAAATCACTGGCCATGTGCTGTGGAAACTACTTTGAATACCATGTGGGTTCATTCCGTCGGTAGACAATGCAATTCATAGGTTTCTTGCTTCTTCCACAAATTCAAAATAATCGTGATCAAATTTTGTCCATTGAGGAGAATCTGCTGGGTGACGGAACATGCCATCTTTAATCCGTTCATTTGAATGCCACGTCAAGTGTTTTGCATCTTCTGAACTGTGATACATACGCCTAAATCTCGGTATTATGGGGAAATATCATGACACCTTCACTGGAGTTGATTCTTTTCTTTTATATCGTGAGGCATTACATTTAAGACACATGTTTAACGATGCATATTCATTACGAAATAAGATGCAATCGTTAGGACAAGCCTGAATCCTTTCATAGCTCATGTCTATAGAGCATAACATTCGCTTAGCCTCATAAGTTTGACTAGGAAGCACATTATCTTCTGGCAACATATCCTTTAGAATTGTGAGTAATTCTGTGAAGCTTTTGTCAGACCATCCATTGCTCGCTTTCAAGTTATACAATTTTAATATCGCCGACAATCAGTTGAACTTAGTACAACCACTGTACAATGGCTTCTCCGCATCACTTACCAACCTCGTAAACATTTCTGGACAATCCCGGAGATCCTCTTCAACCATATTTGCCATCTCTTCAAGGCGATCGTCGTCATATGTATTTGTGTTTGTATCACTTGTAGCATACCTCTCTGTACTTCCAAATTCAATGCACTCTTGTCTTGTCTCACCATGCCTTGCCCAACAAGTATAAGTTTGATCAATTCCATTGCACACTAAATGATCTTTCAACTCAACCTCGCTAACTCTCCTTGCATAGCAACACTTTAAACAGGGGCATATGATTTTCCTTGGATTTTCTGCTTGATCAACTGCAAATCTAATGAACTCTTTCACTCCATCCTCATATTCTTTCGATAAACGATTTGCAGACGTCCATTTTCGATCCATAATTATCAATCTAACAAAAAAAATTATTAACATTAGTTATTTTGTTATTTGAGAGGTTAAGGTCTGAATGCGAGTATAAGGCTAACCTGGAGATAAAACAAGCAGATGGCAATGGCACCTTTATCGCAAAGTAGGTCTTAGAGAAGACCAATCACAAGTTCTAGATGTACTGAAAAGTGAAAAGACATACTGCAAATGAGCCAACGTATATGGAAAAAAAACAATAAGCTTGTATTAGAAAATGATATTAACAATGTGTGTGTGTGTCATCGTATTCCGGCAATAAATGCAACACGGAGACAAATGCTGTATAAGTGGCTAAATTCCGAAATATGTGACTGCATATATGATAAGGGGAATTGAAGCCAAACCATTGTATTTCCTCTCAATTACTAATAAAAAATCTCATATTTAACCTTAAAAATTCCATCGTGTGCCCTAAAAATCCTATCTTTTCCCCACAACTATCCCTCATATATATATATATCAATATGGATATAATACGTATATGAGATGTATTCCTAGCATTTGATGTGATAACTTGATATTTAACAAAATATCCCTAACATATCACGATACCCCGGCATCTGAAATTTTATATTTTCAGTCGACACAAGTCTGTCATCCAACATTTGGTTCAATCTTAATTACTGACGACGAGAGTTAAGATTAAGATAATCCAATATATTACAACTTGATTGGTAATGTATCCATAATATTAAAATAACATACTGGCTAGAATTTCATATTATATATTTTGAATATATATATTGAAGAGCTACATACTATCGTCTAACATCCTTATGTTCTGCTCTAAATTTGCACGCATATATATTGAAGAGCTGCCTATATATTGTGTATGAGGAGAATAATGCATGGAGGACTGAAAACGGAACGCTGGTCAATTGGGGTCGTCATGTCTGCTTTATTTAGTTTATATTAGAGCTGCTTCTATGAGATTATGGATAAATGTTAGAGAAGTTCATAAATTTACTGGTGAGGATTAGCTCTATTTGCTTTTCAACTTTGAATTTTGATGTGAAATAGGTGCATTTCACATGTGCACTATATATATTTAGATGGAAACCGTAAGGTACGAATGCCTTTTCAACCTACCCATTTTATTGAATATGTTAGTACTATCTCATATTATAGCATGACATGAGTTTCAATCTTGTTTAAGCTGGGTCTTTGCAACTCTTTGTTTGGGTTTCCAGAGAGCCTCTTCATTGGACAGGTTTGGGTCATTAATTATATTAAATGTCCATGTGAATGTCTCATTGAGTGAGATTTACCCCTGAGATTTACCCCAGTGAGATTTACCCCTGTGAATGTCCATTGGGTATTGTTAAATAATGCAAAAATAATAATAATCAGTTATTAATTTCTGCCACTC
Source organism: Scilla litardierei (assembly GCA_030789695.1). Taxonomy (NCBI): domain Eukaryota; kingdom Viridiplantae; phylum Streptophyta; class Magnoliopsida; order Asparagales; family Asparagaceae; genus Scilla; species Scilla litardierei. The sequence goes on along the minus strand of CM061142.1, from coordinate 256,211,420 downwards.
TAGCATGGGTAAACTAGCATAGCATAGATTCAGCAAACACACATTTAACATAACAAACCTACACCATGCCATGTGTGATGCTTTCATTCACCATTCTATCTATTGTTAAATAAAGACCATTCAAAATGTAGCTTCCAAAAAAGCAAGCGAACAATCGCTGTAGGAAATTTAAGGAATATTTTTGTTTCTCCTATCTGTATACTTAATGAAATGCAGCATGGTGCGCGCACACGCACACAAAAATGAGTTTTTTTTTGCCGAGGCGAGGTGGTGGAATTCAACTTCAATATGCAGCGTTGTACATTCCAAGTGGTTGGAATATAAATTAATAATGCATTTTCAGGAGCCAAATGAACCAACAGAGGATGTACGTACAAGAAAATTGACAGCCTTTTTAAGGTGGGTGTTTACAGACACCTTATAGAGACAAAATGAAAGAGCATACTTGTTCTTTTCTAATCCAATAAGGAATGCATCTTCTCCTAATGCAGCTAGGAGGCTACCAGTGCCAGCATCTTTTCCCGTCACAGTATACTCACTAACGAATACCTATGAACAAAATCAAACAAAAGTCAACTTTAAAATGGAAAACACTTCAAATGTCATTCCTTTGAAGAGATAGAAATAACACTACTCCATTGGGTGAGATTTTCTTTTCGACTAGAATTTGAACATACGCGCTGGAAACATCTCTGATCATATAATATGATCACTTGACCATTTTTGAACTTCTCTAACATTCATCCATAATGTCACAGAATTTGAGTACATTCCCTTCTTAACAAATCTACTGAATATTTGAAAGTATTCTTAACAAATCTTTTGTGTAGTAAGTGGTTCAAGTGATATATGTATATAGGATGATATTATAAATGACTAACCAGCATATATTGAGAGCACTACTTAGAAACAAGTAAAAAACATAAGATTATGGAACAGAACATGCTACATCAAACTCAATTGCTCATTGTAGTGGAAGTCTTAAAAAAGGGAAAAATCAGAAACAGGCAAAACAATTGTTCGCTACATGACTTACAACAATTCTTCCATAGTCTGCTTGCTACAAAAATTTTGCAGCTTCTCAACAAAATTTTGAAGCTATCAATGTCATCCTCAGTTTTTTGTGCTCAACAAAATTTACATGTGCTCAACAAAATTTCAGTGCCAGTGCCGCAAACTTCCTTAAGAAAATTTCAGATGAGCGCATATTCCCGATCACACCCAACATCATCATACTCTTAATCCTTTTTCATATAAAGTATTGATTCTAATCCCAACCATGAACCTTCACCATCTAACCAAAAAAGCAATAACACATAACGAACCTTTAGGTTCGTTCAACAATTTTTAATTTTAACTTTTTAAATTAAAAAGCAAGAAGCATTCCTTTATAGAGGAACTGTCAGGACAGAAGCTAAATGAAATTTCAAGCATATATATATATATATATATATATATATATATATATATATATATATATATATGCAAAAAATGTACCTAAGAATGACCTCGGGTAGAGATACCTGAGCACACCCCGCTGTTCGGGGTTTGTGAGTATTTTTTTTTGAAATTTTTTTTTCAGTAGGTTGATATACTTGTTATGTAGCTCCCCACAAAATTTCAGCTCGATCTGACACCATTTGAGCCTCCGTTCATCGATTTCAAAAACGTTGCGCAAAACTGTCCAGAATTTGGACAGTTTTGCGCAACGTTTTTGAAATCGATGAACGGAGGCTCAAACGGTGTCGGATCGAGCTGAAATTTTGTGGGGAGCTACATAACAAGTATATCTACCTACTGAAAAAAAAATTTCAAAAAAACAACTCACAAACCCCAAACAGCGGGGGTGTGCTCAGGTATCTCTACCCGAGGTCATTCTTAGGCACAATTCCCTATATATGCAAAAAATGTACCTAAGAATGACCTCGGGTAGAGTTTAAGGGGGATGAGCAGCCTATGTAGGAATTTCCTACACCATCGCACACATGGCACTAAATGATTGGTTCAGCCTTCCTTTATTATGTTTTAGGGGTTAATTGCAAATTGTTAAAACCATTTGTAAACAATCCCGCCCCTTAATTGATGCGCCCTTAATTAAGTAGGCTCCCCGAAATTGATGACGCACATTTCCTTCCCTTTCTCCTCCAGATTTCAGTTTGCATGCCACCTCTCTGGACATGCTCCAGATGTTTCTCTCGGCCTATTAGGTTTTAAATCGGCGGCCGCTTCTTCCCAAAACACCGGTGTAGGAATATCTATTTCCCTTTCTCCATCTTTTCTTTTCTCACGCCAAGCACATCCTCTCTTGCATCTGAGCCCCAAAAGACCGGTGTAGCACATCCTCTCTTCCTCTCCAAGTCGCTATCTCTACGAGCCCGCCTCTCTTCTACGGAGCCCGTACAAGATAAAACCCCACGCTTCTCTTTCGGCTAAGACCGGAAGAAGGCTTCGCGCCTTAGATATCCGACAGCGGCTGGCTGAGGGGTACGTCCTGAGGGATCGGTATGGATTCAGGAAAGCATAAATTTTTTTATAAGCATTATCGTTGAACTCGTTGGAATTTCACCTTTGAATGTTGAATTCGGTTTGGTTTGTTTATTGAATAGTGTCAAAATTGAATCTTTATCGAATTTGGGCTTAATTGATGACTATTACCAGGAAGCAATCGCATGAATAGGAGAATCATTTTGTTCAAAATACTTTTGTTCACATATGCCTGGGAACATATGCCTACTTGTAGATGTGTTTAAAAATTATATGCCTGAGCATCGTTTTTTTCACGTAATTTTGTTAACGTAATTATATGCCTACTTGCCTGGGAACACAATTATATACCTGAAATTATATGCCTACTTTCATGGATTATATGTTGAGGCATATAATTTTGTTTAATTACGTGAATGAGCCTAACGTAATTATATACCTGGATTATATGTTCATGTAATTTTGTTCACAATGAGCCTAACCTGGAACATATGCCTGAGCATCATTATATACCTGGTTATATACCTGAAATCATCTTATTGCTCACCAGCTTTCAATGTCATTTTTGGGGAAGGCAATTGAAGCAATATGGTACATATAGATATATATTCAACTCTTTACTTTCTGGCATAAATGCTTATTTTAAGAGATTTCAGTTGGTCTTTCAGTGTCGTTAACATACGATGATATTATTAACTTCGTTTTTTTTAAATGATAGCCAATTGTTTTCTTTTGGGCATAAAACACTTTTTCGGTATTTCAATGGTCTTGCAATGGTGTTAATTAAGATGATGTCATAGTGATTAACTATTTTCATAATAATTTGTGGATGGTTCATCATCTATGTTGCACAGGCACGGACACATCTTTATACGGATGATACATCATGACGATACTTGAGCAAATTCTTAAAAATATACTAAAATAGGATCATTATCTTCGATGCATGTGTCAAACATGTGTGCGACACATATCTGATATGTCATATCCGTGCTTCATATATCATCGTGTATTCATTAGTGCTGTCAACTGCATTGGAATTCCTCTCTACATTGAAGTTATTTTTAAAAGAATGATTTGCTGCCTGGGGTTCTTATTGTCACTGTTGGGGTTATGGCTAGGGTATCATCAGTCATGCTTATATTCATCTGATACCTTGCAATAGTATGTGTATAAATATTATGGTTATTTGGTTATTAAGTTGAATGCTTATATTCATCTGATAATACATGTAAAAAAATCTTTTTGTGGTATAAATTTTATAAAATATTTTATTATCAAGTTTTCATTGATATGGATGATATAATTGTTGAGAATGATGATGCAACATCATTTCCAAATTCTGATCATCACGAGTCTCAACATGGATTAGAAAGAGGAGAATCTACTGATGTACACCGCAATGTAAGGGAAAATTATCATTGTCAGTAGGGATGGCAATTCTACCCGCGGGTACGGATACCCGTGGATACCCGCCCGTTTGGGTACGGGTATGGGTAGACTTTTGTACCCATGGGTACGGATATGGGTACCCATGTTTTACCCACGAGTAAAATTGGACAGGTATGGGTATTATATATACATACCCACGAGTACCCGTACCCGGTCATTTTAATATTAATATATTATTCTTATAAAGTAAATTTCATATAAACCCCAATTAATTTTTTTTCAAAAATAATACCTAAATTAATATATGTAAATAAAATGAATAAAAAATATAAAACTATGCATAGCAATTAACAAACCTAGAGTTAACTTAACACCACAGCCACGGGTTTCAAATTTGAGGTCTCACAGGTATAAATACCGATTCAATAGTCAAGGCCAAGGGTTTCCAATTTTCTCCAGCAGGCGGGGTTGCAGCATCTCTAAATATTATTATTTATGTGTTTCATTCAATATTTTCTACATATTGTGCTATTCTGTGAGCCAAGTTGCAATTGTGTTGGCTGTTGCATTATAAGGCTTAGTGACAGAATGCTTTCCTGAATATATGCCTTAAAACCAGCACTAAACTTTACATGTCTTTGTCAATCTTTTAAACCAGTGAAGATGAGGAAATTGCTAATTTGAACTTGATTGTTATATAGTCTCTTGCATACATGTGTATTTTTACTACTTTGATGTTTGAAAAAAAAAATATAATTTTCAATAATTTTTTACATGTCACTCAAAAAGCTTGCAGTATGGATACGGATATGGATGTTTGTCAATCTTTTTACAGGTAATGGGTATGGATACCCATACCCATTGGGTATATGGATATCCATACAATGGGTATGGATATCCATACCCATACCCAGCGGGTACACGGGTACTCACGGGTATCTGTATACCCGATGGGTATGGGTATGGGTACAAAAATTTACCCATCACAGGTAAGGGTATGGGTATGGGTACGGGTAAATTGAGCGGGTACGGGTATGGATAGTGCATATCCATACACGTCCACCCATTTTGCCATCCCTAATTGTCAGCCTTCTGTTGGAATGGAGTTCCCGAATATTGAAGCTGCATACCAGTTTTACAATGCATATGCAAAAATGAAAGGATTTGGAATTCGCAGGCAGTCAACAAATTCTTCTAAAAAGCCAGGAAACGAGATTATATCAAAAACTTTTGTATGTGACAAGGAAGGACGGAAGTTCTTGAAGGATAAGATGGAGGATGGAAAAGAAGTTGCTCGTCGATGGGAAACAAGAGTTGGTTGTAAGGCGAGGATGAGGCTTAAGCTAACCAAGTTCAAAACATGGATAGTGAGTGTATTTATTGAGGAACACTGTGGTCATGATCTAACTAGTCCAGATAAAGTGAGGAGACACCGTTCACATAAGCAGTTGCATCGAACAAAAGCATGCGTGACACTTATTCACAGTCTTGAAGGCGAAGGGCTTGCACCTTCAACAATTTCTAGGGTAATTAATGTTGTAGGTGGTGATAAGGAAGAAACCATCACTCCTCAACAATTCCATGAAATTATAAGGACTCAAAGAAAAATTAACATTGGTCAAGAATGTGTGTTGATTATAAAGAAATTTCAAGAACGAAGTGTACTTGATCCCGATTTCTATTTTTCTATGCAAGTGGATGAAACTGGAGTGATGAGGAGTGTGATTTGGGCAGATGGAAGATCCAGATCTTCTTACTTAACTTTTGGAGATGTTCTAGTGTTTGACGTCACTTACAAAACTAATAAATTTAGTTTACTGTTTGCTCCGTTCACTGGAGTAAATCATCATCGACAATCTATATTATTTGGATGTGCATTGGTTGCTGATGAGAAAGAAGACACTTTTGAATGGTTATTTAGAGAATGGTTGAAATGTATGCATAATATGCAACCGGTCGCTATTATTACAGATCAAGATATTGGTATGTGCAATGCAATCCATAGTGTGTTTCCGAACACTCGTCATCGATATTGCAAATGGCATTTTGATTCACATATTGCAGAACATTTGATATCATTAAGAACTCTTCATGGAGAGGATTTTATTAACTATTTCGATAAATGGTATCATAGTAAGAGCATAATGGAATGTGAGTTGATGTGGAAAGAGTTACAAGATCAGTACAAAATTAATGAGGAAGAAGATCGATGGCTGCAGAATATGTACAAATTAAAAGATCATTGGGTTTCTACATATCTGAAAGACACTTTTTTTGCAGGCATGAAGTCAAGTCAACGCAGCGAAAGCATAAATGCATTCTTTGATTCATATGTAAATGCACAAACTCAATTGAATGCATTCATTCAACAATATGATAAGGCTATTGCAACTCGTCGGGAGACAGAAGCTCGTGAAGACTTCATGAATATTAATACAAATCATGTAACCTATATTTCGCACCCAATAGAGATGCAAGCTGGAAAGCTCTATACTAGGGCTATTTTTGATCTTTTTCAACATGAGTTTAAATGTTGTTTGTCATTGTCTCGTCATCAGATAAAGATGGATGGTTCTCTTTTTGTATATAAAGTTGGTAAGTTTTCTGAAGATACCAGTACCTGGGAAGAAGTTAATTATGATCATAATGGGTTAAAGTTTTCATGTACATGTGCTATGTTCGAGACAAGTGGAATTTTATGCAGTCATATTCTGAAGATTATGGTATGGAATGAATTACCAGCTATTCCTGAGCAGTACATATTGCATAGGTGGACAATCCATGCAAGACACCGCAATGTTGGAATTAATAATCTAATGTTGATGAAAGGGAGCCCATCTAATGAAGACCAATGGCATGTTTTACATTCATGGGCCCTACGAGCAAAGTTTAGTAGTGCCTTGGAGATGACAACCACATCAAAGTCACTTTTACTAAAGCTTGATTCAGCATTGGAAACATTCATTAAAGAGGCTGAGAAAGAACTAAGTGAAAGGCAGAGCCATGAAGCTATTAAAGTTAGTCAATTTTCCACTACAACATCTCTCTCTCAAACAATACAACAAATCCCGCAAATTACTGTTTATGACCCTAGTGGACCTGTAAAAACAAAAGGCCGTCCCAAGAAAGCAAGCAGGTTTCAATCTGGGTTAGAGCAAGCGCAGAAGAAAATGGAGAGAAAGAAACGACGTTGCAGAAATTGTAAGCAAAATGGTCATTATAGGACAAGTTGTACTAATCCACCTGTTAATGATGTTACAGAAGAGGTAAAATATCGAATTTTAAATCGATTTTAAATAAAAATATCTTGAAAAATATTATATTCGCATATGTATATGGTAATTCTTGAATTACATCGTCTTTTTGCATTGAATCTGATTGTAAATATATCATTTGTTTAATTTTAGGGTAGCACAGAGGATGATGGATCCGATGGCATAGACACTTAAACATGAATTTTATATGAATATCAATTGCTAGTAACTTTCTGAACTTTGAATTTCATTTTTTTATAATTCTCACATTTTTGTTCATAGATTCATGTAATGTGTACATGCCTCATGTTTGAACTCTTTTTTGTAGGGGAAGTTGCTAATCAACCTTATTTATCGAAAGCAAGACAAATGGATGGGGAAAGGAAGATATTCAATGTCTCAAGATTTTCTACACCTTAATTTTATTGCAGGAGTTGGAATTTTAATATTGTGCTCCTAAATAATAAATGTTGATTCTTATGCCTCAAGATGTGGTTTTCCTTGTTTTTTTAAACTAGAGGGTTAATTGATGTTTCAGTTGTTCAGTATTATTTAGTATTATTTAGTTGTTCAGTATTGTTTGGTTGCATTTGTAGTTGAAAATTGAAAATTATTAGCAAGGTAGTCTGGATATGTGTATTGAGATTTAAAAATTACTCACCTCATGTTAAATTTTTTTGTTATGATAATTTTTTTTGTCTGGCATGAGCTTTACAAATTATCAGAATAGTCTGGCATGAATCATTAAAAATCCTTTTGTATGGTGGAAAAACAATAAAATTGGATACATTAGATTGTCATTTGGAGCTCTCACATTGGAATTTACTCCAGAAAGGCGAGAAATTGAAGGATAAGAGAAAAAGAGTGAGAGTATGCATGCAGATGGATACTCAACCTACCTTGCATTGCTATTCACTAATATCCCTATTTCTGAATTTATAATCTGTCTTCTACAAAGAAGAGAAGTTTCTCTGCAGATAATGACCACCACAAAGGAGCTGCTGGAACTATATATGGCTTGGATTTCCTCTATAGTCACTCCTTGCTGGAGCATCAGAGAGGACTATTGCAGGTATAAACCCAACCCTTTATCCATCCGGCATGAATCATTAAAAATCCTTTTGTATGTGGGAAAAACATTAAAATGGGATACAATAGCTTGACATTTGGAGATCTCACACTTGAATTTACTCCAGAAAGGTGAGAAATTGAAGGATAAGAGAAAAAGAGTGAGAGTATGCATGCAGATGGATACACAGCAACATTACTATTCACTAATATCCCTATTTCTGAATTTATAATCTGTCTTCTACAAAGAAGAGAAGTTTCTCTGCAGATAATGACCACCACAAAGGAGCTGCTGGAACTATATATGGCTAGGATTTCCTCTATAGTCACTCCTTGGGTATTGTTGCTGGAGCATCAGAGAGGACTATTGCAGGCATGCATACATTTGGGTTTTTGGTTCATCCTTCATTTAGTCATAGCATATGTTTAACCTTCAAGATGATAACCTTTATGTGCAGCTTATGTACTTGCAAGAACTTGGAAGAAAGAACCTGCATCTCCAGCAGAACTTGACCTCTTTGAGAAAACATCAATTGAATTTCTCTCTGCACCGGAAATGGCCCGTCTTCTTCTGGAACACGAGCAGTGTGAGCTCCTCAAGTGGATTCTGGAAGAAAAGAGGAAAGTAAAGCCTAGAGATGCCACCGAGAAGAAGAAGATTGATGAGGAGAAGGCTCTTCTGAAGCAAATCATCCAGTCGGAATCCATATCAGTCTTCTAAAACCTTCTGGATTACCAAGAATTAGTTGTATCAGGGTAGCATATGTGAACTAGAATCTCTGATGTTTTGTATAGACCATGAAAACTAATCAGGTTTCTTTGCAAGAATAACTAAAACATGCTATAACTATTCACCAATCACCATCGCTTGTGTTGGTTAGTTCTTCAGCGAGCTTGTCTTGCAAACTGAACTGCTAAGAGTTGTGGTCATTCTGGTGTTCTGAATTCAAGAGGTTGATTCGTCGTGTTATTTTCTTCTTGCAATTTGCTGTGAAATTCTTGTGGTCCTCTGATATGCATTGTTATGATATATTCTTTTTGCAAAAATTTAATAAGCTAGCCTGAGAAGTCAGCTTAGGATCAAAAAGAGTTGCAAGCTGCCAGCTTCCGCATGTATCTTTTGCATACGTCTGACAAACTCTCCTCTCTACAAGTGAACAGCCAACAACAAGTATCGAAGATACGTGGTTCCTGTCAACATTAATTTCCAACAAATACAGGTAGGCTTAGTAGTTTTAAGGATGATAAGCATTGAGAACACAGCAAGCAGATTTTCAGGCCACTCTACTGCAAACCAGCGTGACATAAAGATGGGAGAATAATAATTGATATTCTTTTTGCAACATGTACCGAAGTTTTGCGTGGTCCTCTGATACTTGTGCTGCGTTAAGATCTCTGAGATGTAAGTGTTCACTTACTGATAGATAGCTAGTGCCAGTTCGCAAAAAGCTACAGCTTTTAGATTGGTGGTATAGCTGGCTTAAGGGATAGTTTACAAGTCGCTGATGCCAGTTTGCAAATCGCTTACTTAAGGAATATTTTGATGTTTCAAAAGCTATAGCTTTTAGGTTGGTGGTATAGCTTTTGGGTTTGTATGCAACTAAATCTATATTGGGACACAAGCTTCTCTTTCGCATAGCTCCCAGTCTCCAAATGCAAGCATCAGGATCAGAAGTCACCTCCTCAATCAATACATTTATTCATTTATACATAGACTTGGTGGTAGCATAAGCAGCATAAACCAACTTCTTGCTATTCAAAAATAGCTGAATAAAATATCATGCAACTTTTCAACATGCATCTATACAAAATATTTACAGTGAAGGCTGAGATTATTAATACCATTCAAGACAACCATTTAATTTGACATGTCAAAACTTAAACAAGAACATTAAATATGTATTTTAGTACAAACTAATTGTTATAAACCAATATCCATTTGAAATATCTCCTCTCTTGGTGTTGAAAAATTGATCGCAGTTCATCATGAGCCCATGTTTCTGGTAGCTTGAAACCATGAATTCCAATTCTAGGGTCTGGATAAAAAAGAAAGTCACAAAACAAGATGGACCCCAAATTCCCCATTGATAGATCCCACCGCCAGCCAACCAAACCGAATTCTACCCGCTGCCGAATTCCACCCTCGGAGGAGACGCCGCCGTGATAGGAAGAGGAATCAGAGAGATGACGAGGGTTCTCTTGTACGGGCTCAGAAGCAAGAGATCCTGCCGTGGTTGCACGCGTATCTCGTCGCTGGTGTAACCTGCCGTCGGTGGAGGTTGTTCTGCTTGCTGGAGAATGGACAGAAATGCAACAATTGGAGGAAGGGAGAACGAGGATGAGAAATTGATGACGCGACCTTAGAGGAAGAAGCAGCGTTCGTTAGGTTTTGGGGCGTGCAAACTGAAATCTGGAGGAGAAAGGGAAGGAGATGTGCGTCATCAATTTCGGGGAGCCTACTTAATTAAGGGCGCAACAATTAAGGGGCGGGATTGTTTACAAATGGTTTTAACAATTTGCAATTAACCCCTAAAACATAATAAAGGAAGGCTGAACCAATCATTTAGTGCCATGTGTGCAATACACATCGTATCCATTGATATATATGCTTGAAATTTCATTTATCTTCTGTCCTGACAGTTCCTCTATAAAGGAATGCTTCTTGCTTTTAAATTTAAAAAGTTAAAATTAAAAATTGTTGAACGAACCTAAAGGTTCGTTATGTGTTATTGCTTTTTTGGTTAGATGGTGAAGGTTCATGGTTGGGATTAGAATCAATACTTTATATGAAAAAGGATTAAGGGTATGATGATGTTGGGTGTGATCGGGAATATGCGCTCATCTGAAATTTTCTTAAGGAAGTTTGCGGCACTGGCACTGAAATTTTGTTGAGCACATGTAAATTTTGTTGAGAAGCTGCAAAATTTTTGTAGCAAGCAGACTATGGAAGAATTGTTGTAAGTCATGTAGCGAACAATTGTTTTGCCTGTTTCTGATTTTTCCCTTTTTTAAGACTTCCACTACAATGAGCAATTGAGTTTGATGTAGCATGTTTTGTTCCATAATCTTATGTTTTTTACTTGTTTCTAAGTAGTGCTCTCAATATATGCTGGTTAGTCATTTATAATATCATCCTATATACATATATCACTTGAACCACTTACTACACAAAAGATTTGTTAAGAATACTTTCAAATATTCAGTAGATTTGTTAAGAAGGGAATGTGCTCAAATTCTGTGACATTATGGATGAATGTTAGGGAAGTTCAAAAATGGTCAAGTGATCATATTATATGATCAGAGATGTTTCCAGCGCGTATGTTCAAATTCTAGTCGAAAAGAAAATCTCACCCAATGGAGTAGTGTTATTTCTATCTCTTCAAAGGAATGACATTTGAAGTGTTTTCCATTTTAAAGTTGACTTTTGTTTGATTTTGTTCATAGGTATTCGTTAGTGAGTATACTGTGACGGGAAAAGATGCTGGCACTGGTAGCCTCCTAGCTGCATTAGGAGAAGCTGCATTCCTTATTGGATTAGAAAAGAACAGGTATGCTCTTTCATTTTGTCTCTATATGAGGTTAATGGACCAGTGCTGACAGCGCTGGAAATTTTTCCAGCGATGTAAGCGTTTTGGACGACCTAAAATTTTTTTTAACAAAATTGTTTTTTGCAGTTGGTAGATATACTTGTTAGGAAGCTCCCCACAAATTTTTAGGTCAATCCAACACTGTTTGTGCCTCCGTTCATCGATTTCAAAAACATTGCATAAAACTGTCATACACAATAAGCTGAGCTCGAGGAGAATGAAGCACACACATCCCTCTGCTTGATGGCAAAACATAACGAGGTAAAATTTGGTAGTAAAGCCGAACTTCTAATTATTTGTAAAGCCATGCAAGAGGAAATTGATGAGCTAAAACTTACTTTAAATGACTATAGGAATGCAAGCTTTAAATTACAAAAAGAAAACTGTGACATTTCTGATGAAGTTGAATCCTACAGAAGTTCTTGCTTTGATTTGAAAAAAGAAAATTGTTACGTGATTGAAGAATCTAAAAACTTAAAAGAAGAACTTGAAAAATGCAAATCAACCATTGCAGTTCTGAAAAGAGAAGAATCTAGCTCATCTGAAAAAGCTGTTTGTCTTTCTTGTCCTTCCTTATTAAATGATATTAGCATGCTTAAGCAAGATTTATTTAAGCTTGAAGATGAAAAAGATTATGTGATTAAAGAGCTTAATGATAAATTGTGCATGTTGAATAACGAGCTTAATAAGAAAATGGATGAATTTAAAAAGAAGGAAGAGGAAAACAATAGAGCATTTATAAGTAAATGTACTTTGCTTGTGAATGAAAATGTGCTATTAAAATCCAAAGTCTCTAGTCTTGAATTGTCCATTAAGAAGTTCTCTATATGAAAAAAATCGTTGGATACTATTTTAGAGAATCAATTATATGGCAATACTAGACGAGGACTTGGATTTTTAATTCAAAAACTGCTAAAAGCCTTTCTTTAAGAAATTCCACAATGTGCCCTCTATTGTAAAAAATATGCATGTGCAAAGTGCTTTACTTGTGATAGTGTTGGTCAGACATCCTATTATTGTAAGTTAGGAATACGAACATAAAGTTCAAACAAGTGTGAGTTCCTAAAACTTTAATGGCTAACACTAGTGGACCTTGTTGGATTCCAAGGTCATACTTAACACCTTTCATGTGGGTAAGGTGGAGATTTGGCGAGGAGCAATGAATTGAAAGTCTCAATCCTTTGGCTCCTTAGTCAAATAGTGACGCGAAGGTATATTTCTTTTCCTTCTTTGCATTCATTGCATACCTTCAAAGTTTTTGTGTGTGCTTGATTTAATCTTTGTTTGTGTGCTTATCTGCTTGTCTTTTTTGGCTTGTTTTAGTTCTTTATAAAAGAAAAACAAAAAAATGAAAAACCAAAAATAAAAAAAATTGTGCTTAACGAATACCTATTTATGATTCTTTATAAGTGGTATTATTGACTGTTCATTCATATCCTTGTAGAAATCATTGTATTATTGTTATAGCTACATGCGCATATTAGAATCTATTTTGTAGCCATGACATGCTTCATGAGATGATTAATTCGATTTCTATACCTACATACACACTTCCACGAATATTAAACTTGTAGTAATTTTGGAGATTCTTTTGATGAATATTGGAAAGTGAATGTAGAATAAATAAAAACTGAATATTCTAAAGGATATGATGTGTATTGCCATGAATAAAAATTGAGCACGAAAGAAATGAATATGAAAAAAATTACATGAAAATTACTCTATATGTAAAATGGATACAATTCATGGCAAATACACTATCCATGAGTATCAAACATATGCTTTATGGGTAATCTTGAGCGTTGGTATATATTACTCATCAAGCAATTCCAACCCCACATCTAAGAGCCCTTATAGGCTATGTTTTGAGGGTTTGGTAACTTGAACTCATTTTTAATGAGGTGGAAAAAATCAATCCAAGTGAAATTCATGTTAATCGGAAAATGTGGATTGTTTTGGTTGATGTTCTAAATTGAATCTTCCCTTGTACTCCAATGTTTATATTATTAAACTTACACATTGGTTGTGAAGTCTATATTATGATTTTCTATGAACTTTGATTGTCTACTTTATAGAAAATGACATGCAAGTGCTAGCTATACTCAATACTACTTTATTTTTGCATGTGTTACTTGATGACTTTATTAGTCCACTTTTGATGATAATAAAGGGGGAGAAAAGTGTGTTGAAAAGATTTGGTATATTAAGGGTCGTAATTGTTGAAGGGGGAGCTTGGAAAAAGGGGGAGCATTCTTATTTCATTGGTAAATCATGCATGCTAGTAATGCTTCCGTCTCAATGTATTACTCATGTCCATTACACCCTTCATCACACTTCACACATGCCCACCTATATGCTCAAATCTTTCATTGGGTTGTCATCATCAAAAGGGGGAGATTGTTGGACGCAACGATCTAGGATCTTTAGTTTGATGATGATAAACTTATATAGCTATTAACGTGTGTGCTAAGTGTGTTTTAGGATTGGCAAAGCGGTAATTCTTGAAGAGATGACTAAGTCAACATGTTGGAGGAATTGCTATTCACATAGCTAATGGACTTGGTCAAAGAGACATACACATAGCAAAGATGACTTGGTCAAGATGAAGAGATGGGATGAGATCTCATATCAAATCAATTTGATATCTAATCAAATCATTAAGGAGATTTGTTCAAACCCAATTCCTATCCAAACACCTAATCAAATCCCATATTGATTAGGTCAAATCTCTAGGCGATTACCAACATTCTATAACCGCAAACTCATATCCCTTTCAAAAACCCTAGCTCTCCTCTTATAAAAACCCCTTCATCTATTGCAACAATTTTTGTGCGGAATACATCACAAAATAGAGGCCGACCATTAATAATCCCCCTCTCAAAAAAATTTCGTGCGGCAACCAAAAAGCCTAGTTGATATTCTCTTTGCCCCAAACCTCTCCAAATTGTTTCATGCGGCTAGTGACTTGGGAATTACAGAGAGGAGAGAGAGAGAGAGAGAGAGAGAGAGAGAAGGAGATTGGAAATTGTAAGTGCTATATTAATTAATCTCACTTCATCTCTTAATATTTTAATGTTGTTTGCAGGAAAAAAAGGGATGCGTTTGAATAACTCATAGAGTGTTGTTATTTACACTACGCTGTTTTATGAATACACCACAAACAATTTTTCTTTCCAATTTTAACCCCAACAAATCTAATTTCACCACACAGACTTCTCCCCTCACAGCCGCAACACATTCTCTCCTCCCAGCAAACTCCGGACACCACCACCCATCAGCCTCCCTCCGACCTCCCTCCGACCAACAAGATCTCATCCCTCACCGGCTTCTCCTCCTTCCTCTCGCCAGCTCCCCAACACCGCCATCAACCTCCTTCCAGCCTCCAAGGCCGCCACCACCGCCACCCTTCACGCCAAACCACAACGTCGTCTCTCCCCGCAACCCTGTCATCTCTCCCCACAACGTCAGCGCCGCCTCCGGCAGCCCCACAAACAACCCGCCTCCCTTACTCTCTCCCCGACTCCAGTCTTCCCTCCATCGCCGTAGCACCCCACCACCGCCCTCAACTCGACCCCGCCACGCAACTCCGTCGACCCCACAATGTCGCATGCGGCGCCTCAAGCCCTTCTCCCAGTCACCGTTCACCGTCACTCTACACCCCGAACATCTCTGGCGAACCCCTTCAGCCCATCGCCGCCATCTACACTCCGACACACACCTACCTCCGACTCTCCCCTTCCGTCAAGCACCCCGCCAATCTCCTTCCTCCTCTTGAACCAACGCCAACGCCTCCTCCATTCGACAGCAGCTTCGATCCACGCCACGAACGACTCCGGCGATCACCATCAATTGTGTGGTGAAATTTTATTTTATTTTGTTCGGTCAAAATGAGATTGCTGCCTAGAATGTGTTGCAACACAATTTTTACCCCTCAATTTTTATCCCTCAATTGTGTGGTGAAATTAGATATCTTAGGGTTTAAAATTGGAAAGGAAAAATTTTTGTGGTGTATTCATAAAAGGGTGTAGTGCAAATAACAGCACTCTAACTCATAAAGGTGAAGCACTAATTAATATTTTATGCTTGCCATCAAAATTGAAGAAGCCTGCCATCCACTCACGTTCCAAAATTGAGAAAGGCCTCAATAATTAATTGGAGCACCCCGTACTTAATTACTAGAAAGAGAGAGCAGTTGTCAGGGGCTAAAGGACAAATGCACAGAGGTAATCAACGCATGTGCTGCCAATCAAGTTGAGGTGGAAAAATAATGACATGCACACCAAGCTGCGAGAATTGAAAGTGGAGTACGTGAGAGTTTGAAAGTGGAGCATATCTCCCGCAATACATATACTTTGCAATACTTGTATATCTTTATCTTTTTGTTTTGATTGAAGCTCCAGGCCGAAACCTCCAGCTAGCCGAACTTGTGTGCTCCCACGACTGTGCTTGTCGACCACGGCATCAGGGACCGTTGTGCCATCGAAAAATAGCAGCAAATCAATTAGTGCCGAATTTTTTTCTGACCAAATAATGCACCAAGCCGAAATACATGTCCATCATCCAAATGCCATCCGAAGTACATGTGCATCCACAAAGTGAATGCACCATCACATGCACAAAGGGTTCAAAGAGACAAGAGACATTAAAAACGTTTCGTCCTTTACCCAAACACTCACATCAAGGATCAAGGGCTGAGACTCTCAGCTACAAAGAATACAAGAGAAAGCAAAGGTTAGTGTTGCATTAAATTATCAAATTAACTCACATATTTTGTGCTTTTGTTTTGCAGGGTACCCACGCACGTTCCAAGACTTTTGAGCCATTTACTCTTTGCTTTTGAGTTGCCTTATGCCTTTTGGTTGAACGCACAGGATAGAGAGGTGCCAAATTTTACAAGGGGCTTAGAATTTGATTTGCTGAGGAGACTTGCAACAAAAAGCCGAATTGTGTGACAACCCCTCCTTTTACATGCCGCAATATTGAAGTACAAGGCCGCAACTTTCAGAGAGCTCGTTGACGTATCGTTGAGGTGCTGAGGTGACGTGACGTGATGACTACTTACTGCCAAACGAAAGCTGGCCTGTGCTGATTGATGAAGATAACGCTACTACACAAATTGAGCATTCTAAACTCTGTTGTTTATTATTTTGTGTAGTAGTTTCTAGATCTTCGTAGGAGAAACTTTTACCATATTTTGTGACTATTTTGGACTTGTCTGGTTGGGCTAGACAAGAGGGTCTTGACGTGTTGTTGCAGTCAAGATACGCATTTACTATGTTGATAGAGTTCTGCACTTTGTTGAGTGTGGTACAGTCTACGTGGGGAGTTGAACCTAGGACCCCATTGTAGGCGATTCGGTACCACTTTTGGATATGGACACATCCAGCATACCCGTGAGCCTGCTGGCGAAGCTATACAGGAGTTCGCCGAGTTTTGGAAGCTTATGGGAGGAGTGGAGGAGGATCTGGCAGGAGAAATGAGCTCTTCTTAATTTTTCCCAGGCGACTCGACCGAGCAGCGTAGGCTGCTCAGGCGAGCTGATGCATGAGGCGCAGCTGATATGCACCCTACTCGATCGAGCAGTGTGGTGACTCGGTTGAGCCACTTCTACTTTCAAAGCTCCACCATCAACATCCTGCTCGACCGAGCAGGACTTGCTCGACTGAGTCAGATGGTGACTCGACCAAGTAAGGCCTACTCGGGCCGAGTAAACAGGATTACACTTTTTTGAAGGAGCCTGATCCACTGACAGACTCGACCAAGCAAGCGGGCTGCTCGACTGAGCAACCTGACTGAGCAAGCTTTTGCTCGACCGAGTCACTGACTCGGTCGACGACAATTTGGGCTAATTTTGTAATTTTTCGTGGGCCCGTCTGGATGCACGAAGCTGGGAGTAAAGAGTGGATCTGAGGGACAAAATTTGGGAGCTCATTTCTTTTGTATGTTTTTGAATTACGTTTGAGGGGGAGAGGAGATTGAAAAAGAATTGGAGATCTAAACTTAGTTTTTCTTGGAGAATCGAATTATTTTTGGGAGGAAATTTATGTTTGATCGTTCCTTGCATTTTGGAATCTGTTGTATCTCTTTGGATTATTATTGGCTACTGTTCTTTCTCGCCTTTGGTATGTAAGTTATTCATTTCTCACTTGATTCATTTGCTGCAATGTTTTCTTTGATAAAATTCCTATTTTTATTCATCAAAATCATCATGTGTGAGTAGTCTCCTCTTGGGTTGATGGGTTAGTCCTAAGACATTAGGATAGATATGTAGATCTGGCCGAATCCCTTGGATAACTCGTACTGATATCATGACCACGATCGGTGGAGTTGATGAGCTTAAGGAGTATCCTTGAGATCCAAATAGGGAAATTAGTGATCCTACCAAGACTCGTGACCATGCCCGGTTCGTGCCTTGAGGGGATCCACCGACGAACTATATCGCTACATTGACGGCTACTACCATTACGTCAATGAGAGCCGCCGAAATACCTCGAAATTCTAACCCACTAGAGTGTTATGAATTGGGACATCAATTTCCTAAGCCCAATGCAAAGTAAAGATCCCATTCTAACATCGACCTCCGACAGTCTTAGCAGTGATCCCTAAGACCCTAGTTTTCTTTATTATCAAGTCAACACCACCACCACAACTAATCTTTCCAAACCGACAGCTATCTCACCCTGAGACCTAAAATAATCTGAGAACTCAAATACACTGTCACTGTCCATATGGGATCCGACATCTTTTATACTATAATTTGACACTGTCCGCTTGCAGATAGAGCCTGGAGCTGACACCTAGGAGCCATACTACGCTTATCGACTGTGACACCGCTAGGTGGAATTTAGGTGTAAGTTCGAGGTGCGTCAAGTTTTTGGCGCCGTTGCCAGGGAAGGTTAGAAGTATCTCAGTTTATTTTCATTTTTGAAGAGTTTGCTAGCAAATCTTATCATTCCTTATCTCTCCACCATTTTTATTCTCTTTTTATTGCTACCCCGCTACTAACATCTCCCTCCAGTTGGTGATCATACTTAAGAATCAGACATGATGGAGATGGTGATGCAAGTACAATGGACTATGGAGTCTGACAATGACTCAGATGAAGTTAGCTTTTCTCTGTATCATCTACATGGTCTCCAGGACTCGCGCATGGATGAAGCCATGATCGAATGTGCAGCTAGAGAATTGATTGATGCAGTTCGGTTTATCGGATCAGGAACATATGTGGCAGGTAATGTAAATCAGCAAATGGTCATGGATCATATAACGAACAAGGTCTCTGATGTAGGTACCATTGAGGGTGACATTCACATAAGCTTTGAAGGAGACGTGATGTTCCTCTAGACTATTGAAGCCCTACCTATTGACGTAAACTGAAGAGAGACTCGTCAATTGGAGGCATTGAATGATTCCCAGCTATTGAGTATAATAGAAAGTGTAGTAGCTGATGTATGGGCCCATGGTCCAGTGGAGTTCCCTACAGACGACCCGGTTACACAAGAAATCTCAGTCTTTATTGTGAACGCCTTCCACAATGCAGATACCTTGGACGGCGTCCCCATTGCTGACGGAGTCTATGTGCGATACGAGGGAGACACACTACGCTTCTACAATGACAGCATCCCATAGATTGCGACATGCGAAGAGCACATCTGCGACGGATACACGGATTCTGAACCATACCAGAACAACATTGACCAGAGAAGTTCTCCCAACTCTATGCTCGATAGCGAATGCATACTTGAGTACTTTACCTCTGTTGACAGGTGCGCTATGGAAACAGAATATGCAGATGTCTTCCATGACGTACCATCGTCTCCCTGCTCATCCTATAAATCTGTCAACGAAGAGTTTCCAGCTTCTAGACCGACAATTGAGGACGCATCCTTCTCACAGGTAAGCGATGATGGGGGTACAACGCCCTCTCAGGTAGAACTAAAACCTCTTCCTGCTAATTTGAAATATGCTTTCTTGGGTGAGAATTACATATACCCAGCTATCGTCAATGCATCCCTCACCGAGCCCCAATTAGAAAGCCTCCTAAAAATCCTTAGATCCCATCGAAAGGTAATAGGGTATATCATTACTGACCTAAAGGGCATCAGTTAAACTATATGCACCCATAGGATTCACCTTGAGGATAAAGATACCACTTCTATTGAGCCTCAAAGGAGACTAAATCCCAACATGAAGGAGGTAGTGAAGAATGAGGTTTTGAAGCTATTAGAGGCTGACATTATATATCCCATTTTCGACAATAAATGGGTTAGTCTTGTGCAGGTAGTCCCCAAGAAAGGGGGCATGACAGTCGTTATAAACGATAAAGATGAGCTAATATCCACTAGAACTGTCACTAGTTGGCGTATGTGTATCGACTATATGAAATTCAATAAAGCCACCAGAAAGGACCATTATCCTCTACCCTTCATTGACCAAATGCTTGAGTGTTTAACCAAACATAAATATTTTTGGTACCTGGATGGATACTCCGGGTACTTCCAAATCCCATTGCATCGGGAAGACGAAGAAAAGACAACGTTCACATGCCCATATGGCACATTGGCCTACCGAAGAATGTCGTTTGGGCTATGTAATGCACCTGCAACATTTCAAAGGTGCATGCCGTCTATTTTCTCGGATTTCATCGAAAACATTATGGAAGTCTTCATGGACGATTTCTCTGTTTATGGCACCGAGTTCGATGATTGTCTAGCCAATTTGTCCAAAGTTTTAGAACGGTGTCATGACAACAACCTGACCCTAAATTGGGAAAGTGTCATTTCATGGTGACAGAAGGGGTTGTGCTTGGCCCTGTCATCACCTCTAAGGGAATCGAGGTTGATAAAGCCAAGGTCAAGGTTATCAAAAGTTCACCGCCTCCTACTAACCTTAAGGGTATCCTGGTTTCCTAGGGCATGCAGGTTTTTACCGCCGCTTCATAAAGGATTTCTCTAACATTTCTTGTCCTCTCACAGAGTTCCACGCCAAGGATGCTCCTTTTGTGTTTACTGACGCATACTTGCTAGATTTTAACAGGTTAAAGGAACCTCTCATCTCAGCCCCAGTTATATAACCGCCAGATTGGAATCTACCATTTGAGCTGATGTGCGACGCTAGTGACCAAGCAGTGGGGGTCGTCCTTGGCCAAAGAAAAGAAGGAAGGCTTCATGCTATATATTACGCAAGTAAGACTCTGGATGATGCTCAAAAGAACTACACCACTATGGAGAAGGAGCTGCTGGCCGTGGTTTATTCTATCGAGAAGTTTAGATCGTACCTCTTGGGGTCTAAAGTGATTATCCACACAGACCATGCAGCGCTGAAATACCAATTTAGCAAGAAGGATGCAAAACCGTGCTTGATACGGTGGATCCACCTCCTCCAAGAATTTGATATTGAGATCAAAGACTAGAAAGGAACGGAGAATGTAGTGGCAGATCACCTGTCGCGGTTAATTCAAAAGCACGGGGATGACAATTTACCAATTGATAATTCTTTCACTAGCAAACAGTTATTTGCAGCGAACTCCTCTGAAGCCCCTTGGTACGCAGATATAGTAAACCACCAGGTAAGTGGCATAGTCCCGCAAGGGTTGTCAACTTACTTGAGGAGGAAGTTCCTACATGACGCCAAAAGCTACTTTTGAGATGACCCAAACCTGTTCAGGACTTGCGCTGATAAAATCATCAGACGATGTATCCCAAAGGAAGAGGCGACCTCCATCATATCGTATTGCCACGATCAACCATGCGGGGGACACACAGCTGTCACCAAAACCACAGCAAAAATCCTCCAAAGTGGCTTCTATTGGCCCACCATATTTAGAGATGCGAATGAATACATTAGAAAATGCGATAGATGCCAAAGAACGGGAAACATCACAAAAAAGAATGAAATACCCCTTCAAGGCATCTTGGAGATAGAACTATTCGACTGTTGTGGCGTTGACTTCATGAGGCCCTTTCCATCGAGTAACGACAATAAGTACAACTTGTCGTCGTTGATTACGTCTCGAAGTGGGCGAAGGCCATGGCCACCCTGATAAACCACGCGAGGGTAGTAGCCAAATTCTTCAGGAATACCATATTTCCTCGTTTTGGCATCCACCGGACAATCATAAGTGATGGAGGGAGCCATTTCATCGAGAAGAAGTTCGAGACGATGCTAAAAAAATATGGAGTTCATCACCAGGTTGCCCTTGCTTATTACCCTCAAACTAGTGGTCAAGGGGAGGTGTCCAATAGGGAAATCAAAGGCATCCTAGAAAAGACGGTGATCGCCTTGAGGAAAGATTCGTCACACAAGTTGGACGACGCTCTTTGGGCATATCGCACCTCTTTCAAAACTCCCATCGGAACAACCCCCTACAGACTAGTGTATGGAAAAGCTTGCCACCTTTCGGTAGAATTGGAACACAGAGCGTATTGGGAAGTAAAGAAAATGAACTTCGACTACCAGAGTGCCACCACGAGACGAGCCTTGCACAGCAACGAGCTTGACGAAATTCGGCGACACGCTTATGAGAATGGAAAGATATATAAGGAGAGGACCAAAGCCTATCATGCCAAAAATATCACGATGGTTCGCCATGATGTCAGTGACCATGTGCTCCTCTACAATTTAAGATTACGCCTCTTCCCCGGGAAATTGAAGTCAAGGTGGTCCGGCACCTACAAGATAGTAAGTTTACCTTCGGGGGTGCCGTAGAGCTTGAAGGAAAGAATGGAAATTTCAAAGTAAACGACTATAAAATTAAACCGTACAGAGCAGGAGAACCAATTGGACGAGAGGAGACATGTCTCCTAAAGGAATGCCCCACTATTTTTTGAAGAACTCGAGGGAGTCGAGCTCATGACTCAAAACGAGCGCTTATCGGGAGGCAATCCGACTTTTTATATCTATCTATTTTTTGTTTTTTGCTTTATCTAATCCGGGAGACCAAATAAAAACGCTTTCCTTTTCTACAGGTTGAAAGGTAAGGGGACACACAAATCGATGTTCTGAATTTAAGAGAGGGCTGTTAGGAGAACAACTGAGAGAAGAGCAAAACAGCTGAATGAAAGAGTCACGGGTGACTCGACTGAGTAGCCGCCTGCTCGGTCGAGTAGCGCAGGTGACTCGATCGAGCAGCATCTGCTCGGCCGAGTAGTGCATGCACAAGAAAAACAAAGGAAAATGGCGTTCTGTCTACACGGCCTGAGCAGTATCTGCTCGGTCGAGTAATCCCCTACTCGACCGAGTGAACCAACTGCTCGATCGAGCTAAGAGATGCGTATAGAAATGATTTAAAAACGACATTCTACCTACACGGCCCAAGTAGCATCTACTCGGTCCAAGTAGTCGCTTAGTCGATCGAGCAACATCATGCTCGACCGAGTAAAAGAGAAGAAGGGATACGACAGCAAGGTGCAATCGACCGAGTTGGCCTTACTCGATCGAGTAGTTAAGAAAGTAACCTAAAACTCAGCTTCGATTTATTTTTAACGACGCGACCGAGCAGCTGCGCTGCTCGGCTGAGTTGTGGTACCCTTTATCTTACGGACCCACTACCGAACGAGTCGGGTCATTAAAACCCGACTCGATTTCTTTAAACCATAAACTCTTTAAACCCTGCTCGTTCTGCACGGCTGCCCAACACCCACCGTCATCGGCGGATCAATCTCTCTCTCTCTCTCTCTCTCTCTCTCTCTCTCTCTCTCTTGCGTTTAGTTTCTTTCTTCCTCCCCCTTCCACCTGTTTCTCCCGCCTTCATTTTCTAACCTTCAGGGCAACACCCATCAATCGACCAAGCACAATTAGTGCTCGGCCGAGCAATCACCCACCACAATTCCTTCCTCTACACGCTCGTTTTTCACTAACACTATTTTTCTTTTATTTTTTTCAGGTGCACTGCGTTTACATGGAGGGATTTAACTTGGGACAACTTAGGGGATAACACTCGTTTGACTACCGGCTACCACAAGATTTAATTTTCCGCACTCTCCACATCATTCGTGTTGGTAAACTCTTTTCGCTTTATACTTTACATACCAAACCACGCATCTTTACCCCTTGCAAGATGCCACCACGCTGTGCCAGACCCACAAACACCGACACCGGTGCACCCAACCCTAGGCATACTCGGCGCATGCATCGTACACGCTCACCCATACGGGACCACATTGTTGGCGAATCATCTACCACTTCACCCTCGCTAAACCACACTCCAACCCCTCCCAGCATCTATATATCGACGACACATTATTTGACGTGACTTCCAAGACATTGACCAGGGAGACCTGTTCGTCGCCATGCTCCTACTCATAATTCAAGGGGTGGCACTACTCGATAGTCAGTCGAGCATGAGCTCCCTTTACTATGCAACCTGGTTAGGCACTGGCGAGCAGACCCAGTCGGTGAACCACAGCCACATGCCGCCGTGCCTGGTCCACAGCAGGGGGACGCATTACCACCTCTAGAGGGTGGTGCCCCTACTTGATGTTGTCCCTACACACTTTTTGCTTCCCTCAGATTATGTTGTACCCATCTGTCTTTTCAGGGCCCTGGTCTTACACAGCTTGGGGGAGGACCCACCATGCATCATTTCATGCATATGCATCATCTTTTATATCATTGCATCATATCACATTTTATTTCTTCTGCACAATTTTTATTTTCTATTCCTTTTCTATCCCCTCACCCACCGACCCTTTCTAGCATCTTCTCCCACGTACTAGCGTTTTCTTAGCAGTGAGGACACTGCTGGGTTTAGCTTGGGGGATGAGCGCTATCGCTTTAATTTTCATTTCCTTTTATATTTTCTTTCGTTTTTCACCTTTTTACTTTATTTTTCCACCCATTTTCCACCTTTTTATCTCTTTTCTCATTCAGCATCAGGTTTTTCACTTTTTGCCTTGCATGCACGCCTGTTCTCATCCTCTTGTTTTCTCCGCCCTTTTCCTTTTTGCTAAAGTTGTTCTACATGATGATACCTCTCATAGCCCTTAGTAGCTACTCACGGTGCTTACATTTGATGACATGCTATTTAGGGTAGTTTTAGTTTTACTATTTATATGCGTGCATATTCTCTTGCTGATCTCTCTAATTTAATGCCTGATATGAATTGAAATTGAATGCATGAAATAGTATCTAGTATGTGCTTTGTTGGGTAATGCACCTAAGTTCACGCATCATTAGAACGTTTGGAGCACCTATTTGCTATTTCATTCACTTCTGTTTGCATGCTTGATATTATTGTGCTTATTACCGCATGCTTTTCAGTATTCATTAAGATGAATGAAAATATCCATGCTAGTCATGAGTTTAGTTAGAGTATTATTCTATTGAATCGTTGTGCACATCTAATGTGTGAACCGAGTGATATATTATTTTCTTTCTCCACATATCTTTATAATTCTCTACATATCATTTGGTTTCACCCCCTACAGCTACCTTTACCGCATCTTACTCCCCAAAAAATCCCAAAGGAAAATGATGGCCTTTAAAAAAGGGAGAAAAGAAAAAAAAGATAGTGTGTAAATAGAAGAAGAAAAGAAGCGAGAGGGGGGAGAGAGGGGGGAGAGAGAGAGAGGGAAAATCCCTTTATTAGAAGCTATTACAAATACTTGGGAAACGACAAAAAATTTACATATCCTATCCCTAGATGCGACGCCTCAAGCTAAGCTTGGGAGGTGAACTAATTGATCATATGAGTGATTATAACCTTAGAATGAAGATAGAGCACAACGGGGAGATTCGATAATGCTTGAACTTTACAAAATATTTTAGTTTTGGATATTTTTCATGATTTGAAGTGAATATTTGAATAGCATGATTCCTTCCATTCTTTATTGCATGTTGGTGTGATTTCTCAATGCTCCACTTGTATCTATTGATTGAAAAGTGCATTGCTAACTCTTTTTATACTAGACTCTATAGATTGCATAAGATTGATATGAGTTGATGGCATGATTTTAGAAGATCCATGTTTTTATCTTTATTGCATGCTAGCCATATGATTAGTAAGACTTGAAAATACCATTGGTTCTCCCATTAGGTGGTTTATTGCATGCCACTTATCAAAAACCAATTGCATGCTAGCTAATGGCAAAAAGTCCCAATGCAACGTAAGAGTCCTAGTAGGTGGTTGCATGATAGCTTGAAAATACCATTAGCTCGGTCGAGTATGTGGTTACTCGGTCGATTAGGAGGTCAAAAACAGATTTCAGCATGATTTGTCACTCTCCTCGGTCGAGTAGGTGGCTGCTTGGTCGAGTAGGTGGTCGAAAACAGATTTCAGCACTGCAGCATCAGATTGTAGAAATTCCCCAGAGCTCATCCGACCTCCAATTGGCGCGTTCTTAGTGGAATTGGAACCGTCTTGAAGTCTACTATCTAGAAAAAATAACAGAAAAATACAGAAAAATTCCAGGTGATAGAAGATTAGAAAAGAGTGCACGGCTGTCCTGTTTCCAACACTTTGGATCGCTTGATTCCTTCACCGCATCATAGCTCGATCGAGTGACCTGAAATCCATGAGTCTTGGTATTATAGAACCATGCTTTCTTCATTCTCCTCTTCTTTGTCCCTTCTCTTTTGGCCATTCCTTGCTTCCCAACAGCTTTAAGTCACCAAACGCGGCGCCTTAGGAGCTCCGATGTCGAAGCACGCACTCTCTCCTCCAATATACTCCAAATCGCTCGATATTCCCTGAAATGCAACCAAACGCTCTTAAAGTATGATAGTTCCAATTATAAGCGTAAAAGCGTATGCAATGTGTAATTGAGCAATCATTTTGACGTGTAATCATATAGATAAAATGTGGAATATAATGACACATCAAAATCCCCCAAGCTTACCTCTTACTCGTCCTCGAGGAAGACTAGTAAGAAGCTAACATGGGAGAGGGATACAATGGAGATGTGAGGCGGTGGTGTGTAATGGAGACAAGGGGTTCTATCTCAAATTCAGAAAATATAAGCACCCAAGGTATGCAAGATCTCGTGAGCACACGTCAATTTGAAGGTAGAACACATATACACAACAAATACTTAAATCTCGCTCAAATTAAAATAACGTGGATTTCAATAGATTTAATGAACTTGATAAGTGATAAAAATGAGAGTAGAGTTATATCATATCATAGTTTATCATGCAATATACTAAGTTCACAAAAATGAAACCAATGTCCGCAACTCATTCTCTAAGCAGTATAATATGTCATGATCAAACATTTTCAAGCATGCGTGGTATTTTGTTATGGTTCATTGAATGAATTCAGCAGATTCAATCAAGGTAAGGCATCACCACACTACGACCATTTCAAGACTCCTAGAACCCATCAACCTTGCCATGTCTTTGTTCTATATAGAAATGGAGATAAGAATATGGGATTTTTATAGTTTTATATTGTTTTTGGCTATATGAATATTTCATATGCATTTTTCTTTCTTTATATACACGAGATACCTCAATATATATATATACAAAAAATGGAATATGCATCCCAGCCCAGACGGTCTTAGGGCATTGGGTTACGAAGAACCCTAGGGCCTTTTATTCAGGATATTTGTTTGATTTTTGCATTTTTGGGATTTTTGCAAACTCACGTAAATACGATGGAATGCAAAACATGATCAAAGATCATTTATTGGCTATTCATAAAAGAAAAAGAAAAAGCACAGAATTTAGATATGGCTCGGTTTCAAGAATCCTAATCATCACTACTTTGGTTGTCGTAGGGTTATCCTATCTCTTTTGAATCACTAAACATCCATGAAGCAATAGAATTATCAATCAAATCATGCAGGAATCAAATGATTGTCAGATTAGATTCATTCATTTTTAGCTTAACTATTTCGAGAATATGGTTGTGAAACTATGTATTCTACTTTGAAAAAGCATATTAACAAAGATACACTAATCAAGGAATTGAACTCTAATCTAACAGATATCAAAGTTCATAAAAAAATCCACGATATTTCATAGAAAATGAAGCATATGAGACATAAATATAGAAGTGAACATGGTTCATATGGAAATTTCGAAGTGTGTTTCACGATGAAGCAAAGTGCGTGCACTATGCACTCTCCCAAGCTTAAACATTACATTTTCCTCAATGTGTGTATGATGTAAATAGAGGACAATAACAATATAGGGGGGTCACTCAACAAAATAGTTTCTCTCCCCCAAGCTTAAACATTACATAACAATTGGGGAAAGAGGCGAAATGAGCGCCAAATATAAGGGTGGGCGTGGATGATAAATAATGGGTTGGGTGCAGAAGATAATTGAGCCATCATATGTGGTGAATTTATTAAACTAATAAAGCATGTAAAATCCTATACGCTCCTCTCGCTACTGAGAAGATTCGTGATTATTTAAAGCATAAATTTCTAGTTTATATTTGCAGTACTAGATTGCTACCACATGTAGCAAAAGGTGGGTCCAATATCTTTGCCGGTGCAGGTAGCTACTCTATCTACACTTTCTGTGGCTCCGCCAGGTGCATATCTCCACGGGCTTCATCAGATTCCAGCAATACGACTCCCAACATCTCTCCAAGGACTCCACCTGTACCCTGGAAGAGATAAGCAGCATCAATCTGATGTGGAAAATTTTTCCAATAAATAAGTTTTCTAAAGAATATCGTCAAAGAAATATGTAAAGTAAAAATAGGTAGACAATACTTCCCTGAAAATACATCTCCGCTCTCATGTACCCCGACAGGTAGTTCCTTGTTGTTCGTATCAGGCTTTTCAGGTAGCTCTGGTATATGAGTATGTGTCTCATCAAGTGAATCCTTATCGTTGTGAATGAAAGGATGAGGTGGCTGCGGAGGCTCAACTGAAGGTGGGTAACACTTGGGATCCTTATGAATATCTGTGTCCTCATCCCAGTGCACGACCTCCTCGGTGACAAGCTCTGGCTCCGTGGATATGGAAGTGAATGTGTCGCCCTTGGATGCATCATGTATGTCGGCCGGTGTCTCCTCGGATATGGAAGTATTAATGTCCCCAGTCTCTCCATCGAGCTCATAATATGAAAGGCACTTGTTAATTTCGGCCATATCTTTCTGCCATCGATCATGTGACTCATTCAACATAGCACTGGCAGCCATGATCTCCTCTACCTGTGCCATAAATGCATTGAGTGTCAAATTGAGAGGATGGTCAGGACTCAAGAGACAAACGAGGCTTTCATAGGGCAAGTGTCCCTCCTTGTCACAAAACTCGCAGTAGGCATAGCACTCTGAATATTGATCATATCCTTCCATCCGATAGTATGGGTCCTGTGAATAATATTCGCATTCTTCTATTAGATCCTCATACTGTGCCGAATAATCATTGCCTGAATAATGCCAAGATTGATCCATTGTACCTGAATAATAAAAAATAAACAACCTGTAAAAGATATCAATGGTACAAGAAGATAGAGATAATGATAAAGCAGGTGGCGGAAAAAATTTCTCTCTATTTTTTTTGTTTTTTTGTTTTGTGTTGTTTTTTTGTTTTAATGCAATCTAATCAACCTAATTGCGATAAATAGATAATATGGTGGAACGCTTCCTCGGCAACGACGCCATAAACTTAATCGACCCAGAACTAACTCCGAAACAATGTCGTTTACCGCAAGCGCACGGTATAGTAGCAAGCGGGTATCGAACATGGGGAAGCGGTGCTATACTACCTATCTACTCCTAGGTTGAGTTAGACTTGCGGATTTATTGGTGGATGTGGAGTATGGAGGGTCGTAATGGTGATGGATGTGAAGGTTGTGTCACTCAACGTCGCAAACAAGGGATTCCACAGAAAGAAAGAAATAAATAAAATATAAAAGGTTAGGGCTTTAGGACTCGCCACTAAGACAGTCGGATGTCGACGCTAGGCTAGGACTCTTACATTGCATTGGTTTTATTGGAGACGGTCTCTCAGCTAATACCACTATCATAGGTTAGAGATTCGAGGTACTTTGGTGGCTCTCATTGATGCAATGGTGGTCAATGTAGTGATATAGTTCGTCGGCGAATCCCCTCAAGGCACGAGCCGGGCATGATCACGATCCTTGGTTGAATCCACTAACTCCCTAATTAAATCCTAAAGGATACTCCTTAAGTTAATCGATTCCACCGACCATGGGCACGATCTCGGTACGAGTTCTCCTAGGGATTTTGTTGGATAGACCAAAATACAACCCATTTTATATCCCACGCAGCATAAAAATCATATCTTTGCATCTAAATCCTAAGATCCATGGGCTAAACCCTTAGTCTTAGATGGAATTACTCATGCATCATAGGAAAAGCAATAGAAGATTCAATAATAGCAAGAGAATTCATCATAGCACGCATCAAAGTGGTTTTCAATAAGAAAACACAAAGAAATAACAAATAGAATTAAAGAGACAAAAGTACTTATCTTGATACAAAGGAGGGGCCTATGGTGTAGCCTAACTCCCAAAATATCGTCTCCCAAAAAGTCATAGATCTTCCTCAAAAACTCTCCAAAAAGGCCCCCCCCCTCAAACGTGACGGCTGCTATTCCCTATATCCTTTCCTAAAACCCTCTCAAAGTCGTGCCCTAGAGAAGATCTGGAGGCAATCTTACGTTCTGGGCCCACGGCTACTCGGTCTGAGTAGGTAGCTGCTCGGTCAAGTCGTCAGAAAATAGTCTGAAACATCGCTCTATCTACTCGGACCGAGTAGGGTCTGCTCGGACTGAGTAGGTAGCTGCTCGGTCGAGTACATGGCTGCTCGGTTGAGTCGTCAGAAGTCAGAATCCATCGCCCAAAACATCGCATTGCCTGATCGGATTGAGTAGGGTCCTGCTCGGTCGAGTAGGTAGTTGCTCGGTCGAGTAGGTGGTTGCTCGGTCGATTAGTAAGTCAAACACAGATTTCAGCACGATTTTTCACTCTGCTCGGTCGAGCAGGTTGCTGCTCGGTCGAGTAGGTGGTCGAAAACAGATTTCATCACTGCAGCATCAGATTGCAGAAATTCTCTAGAGCTCATCCGACCTCTGATTGGCACTTTCTCGGTGGCATTGGAACCGTGTTGAAGTATAATATCTGAGAAAAAAACAGAAAAAAAACAGAAAAATCCCAGGTGATAGCAGATTTGAAAAGAGTGCACGGCTGTCCTGTTTCCAGCACTTTGGATCGCTCGATTCCTTCGCCGCATCATAGCTCGATCGAGTGACCTGGAATCCATGAGTCATGGTATTATAGAACCATGCTTTCTTCATTCTCCTCTTCTTCGTCCCTTCTCTCTTGCCCCTTCCTTGCTCCCCATTTCAAGGTATGCGAGGGTTGTGTACCTATGTAATGCTGTTAAGGCACACCGTCGTTCTATGGCCCCACCAAGTGTAATGCATGACTCATTCGTGTGTTGACTAACAGGTTGGAATCCTTAACAATAGCTTGTGCATCGATCCTTGCATCTGTATCAATAAAATGCAAGGATGGTGCACGTAGGTGTGACCCTTAAGGTACACTGCCGTTCTACGACCCCACCAAGAGTAGCGCAAGACTCAATCAAAACTAGAGCACAACCAACCAATCAACACTATTTAGCACCCATTTCAAGGCACACTAAATCCATTAAATGCAAGATATGAATCATCACTAATCAAGCTCACAAACCCTAGTTAATCCCAATTCCACACTCAAATGGCTCTAGGACTCCATAATGGAAGAAAGATGATAATCATGCAAAATGAACACGCCAATCCTCATTACAAGAAATTAATCAAACAACTATCAAATGGGTCTCACTCTCATTCAACAATCATTCAATAATATTCATATAAAGCATTAGAAATCAAATGATACAAGAGAGGGGAAGATATAACCAAATGAGCCATAAAACCCCAAGCTTTCCCCTTCCTTGAAGCTCCTCCTAGCTCTCCTAGCCTCCAATGCCCTCCAACCCTAGGCCTAGCCCTTGGGGAAGAAGATGGGGATCTAAAACCCCAAATGGAATAGTAAAAATGCCAACCACCCCGCTGGAAATCGCCCCCTGCGATAATACCCTCAGTTTGGGACTAATTTGGCTAACGGGTCAGACGCATGGCGCCCGACCCACTGCCCGCTTCATTGGGGCTCAAGGGTGCGTGCCTGCGCTCTTCTGAGGGCCGGGTCGGAGACCCTGCCCAATGCTCGCCCACCCACAACACTATCGCCCGCAACAACGGGCGGTCTCTCAGCCTGTTGCAAAAGGAGTGGACTCCCCTTGCTGGATTGGTGCCACATGGCACCGTGAGATCGCGCCACATGGCGCCCTATTTAAAAACCTTTTCTCCTCTTTTAAAATCCCCCTTTTCACCCATTAAATCCACCAAAAATACCTAGGGGTCTAGGAAAAATCCGAGAAAATTCTGGAAAATCTCCAAGACTCCTAGGAGTACCTGAAAAATTGGAGAAGTGAAAATTAGTCCATATGCTGATAAAATAAATATAATGGCTATCATAAAACAAAATTGACCAGCAATAATCTATATAAAATATTCACATGCTCAAATAATTCCCAAAAAATGGCAATAAGATTACAATAATGGCAGGAGCATATGAAAAATGCTAGGAAGTCAATATGGACAATAAAATCTATATTTTGTGAAAAGAATAAGAATAAACCCTAAATGTGTTACACAAAGTGAACATATACACAAAAGAGCAAGAATAAGTATACTTCTTAGCACAAAATGGGGGAGTAAGGGGGCGTAAATATACACTTTTCATTACGAATCACACCCCCAACTAGCATTTTTGCTAGTCCCTAGCAAAATAAGCGATAAATTCGGATTAAATGAAAAACATGCACCAAACCCAAGATATCATCAAGGCATACTACAAATATTATTTCCAAGTGATTCCAAAGCCAATATGCATAATGTATGAAAATAAACAACAAATGACATTCTCTTCAATCTAATTCAAAGAAAAGTAAAGTAATAAGCACCGTATCACACTCATTAGGATATATCACAATGTTAAAGTTTCCAATATTCAAGGAAGTGGCCCAAAACAAAAGAAATTTCCTCTAAGTTATGGGAGATGAGATTGCATAACTCATGTAGCTTATTACCTCATTTATTCATTCATTTTTTCTTTTTCTTTTCTTTTTCTCCTTTTTTGTATTCTTTTTGGTTTTGTATGTTTATATTTATGTTTTGCATACACGCAATAATGCTATGAAATGCAAACACCGCCACCTTTCTATACACGCGATAACGTTATATAGGAAAAGTGATAGAATGATCCCCTAAATCTCATCTTTGGCGTACTCCCCACTGTTTCGTGGGGCACCGGCTACTCAATATGATTAGAAGAACCATTCACTTATTAAATCTCTTTTCCTCATTCTAAACACGAGTTATCAACTTATCCACACACTCCTTAGGAGGAAAACAAAACATAAACCATTGGCCACACCCTATCCAATCAAAAAATAAGCCATTCATCCCAATTCATGCAATCACTTACACCAAACTATTACCAAATTATTTCAAAGAGAGTATCATACAATATAAAATAGTTTCATACATGGCATATTAACATTTGACTCCAAAATGGAAAAGAAATTAAAACATACCAATCAAACATCTATGAAGTTGATACCAAAATAATAATCTGAAAAAATTGCATGGCATTAAGCATGTAGGGACTAAGCAAAAGAAATGTGATGGAGGCAAGGATGGAGACACCAAAAAGATATGCTCAAAAATGAATGAATGATAATGATGACGAATGAGAATTTTTTATTAACATCAAAATTTTCAAAACAATCCAAAACTAGCATCCAACTTCATAGTTCACTTCCCCCAACAAGAAATGAGCATTGTCCTCAAGAATTGAATTGAAACTAGATATTATTCAACTATGCTAGAGGGAAAACAAGCATACTAAATCAAACATGCAAAAGCAAACTAAACTAAATTTTTATTTTATTTTATTACTAAGTAAAGGAAAGAATGCACCTTAGCAAAAGGCGGATCCCGAATATGTAATGGTGGAGGTAGCTGCTCTCCTTTCGTTCCTCAGCCAGCTTCTTTGGAAATGATGCTCATCCAGCCTCCATGGATCCTAGCAACACAGCTCCCTGCATCTCCCTGGAATATGCTTCTGTGTCCTGTAGGAGACAAGCTGTGCCAATCCAAGGATAAGAAATTTGACTTCCAATGAAGGAAGTCCAAAAAGGGTCGTCATAATAAAAATAAGGATATGAATATGTATGACGACAATCTAAATCTAAAATGTATGGAAATGAAGCTTGAGATTCAGAAATGAAGGGAAAAGTGTGATGAGAACTTCCCTGAATGGCGATGCTATCGCCTGGCTGATGCAACTCCTCAGGAGGAGGGTGAAATGGATGCAGGGGCAAGTGTGGAGGAGAAGACAGTGCAGGCTTAATGTTGATCATCTCGCAGTCACTACTGCTTGTCGCATCCTCGCCATCGAAGGTAATGGCCTCTACAGTCATCCCTGGACTCTATGGTCCACCCTGAATATCATCGTCCTAGATGATGGTGTAATGACCCGCTCTCGAGGGGGCCATTACATATTTGATTTATTCGTAGGTCTACAGATTACCAGTGAAATCAATATAGCCACGATGCAGAGAAGTACAATAATACTCAAACCAGCATACATTATTACAATCCATAATTTAAAGCACAACACAAAGTAGCACTCTCTCACCTAATATATGAAAAGTAAAGCAGAATGGAAATACATAGAAAGTACATCACACATGCCCTCCAATTCTAAAAGTCGGCAGTCGCAGGATCGAGCTATGGCCCTGCGAAATCAGGAGTGCCTATGTCAACCTGTGCAGCATCTGCGGTGCCACAAAGATGGAACCATAGGTAAGTCACAACAATTCTAGCAATAAAAAAAGAGTAGTGCAAAAATATGAAACATGCTATAGTAAACAATTAAGGATGATCATGCAAGTGCAGAAAGTAAAGTAAGAGCGGACATGCATGCAAGAGCGATAAGTAAAGTAATGGTGGCTACTCAGGTGTGGTAAGTAATGTGCATGTAATGCATAAAGTAAAGGTGACTGTGCAAGTGCAATTGTAACGTACAAGAGCAATAACAGTGGAATGGCATATGTAGCATAGTAGCAACAATATTTTAATCAGCATGCAATATGATGATAATGGTAGGACAACCAGGTAGATGTAGTAACAATAAAAGGACAAGTTAGTAAAGCTAGAAACTATGTGACTTATATCGGAAAATATAGTTTGTAATCATTGAGCCCATCTCCGGCCACAGGGGCGCTTACCCGGGCGGACACTTTAGGCGGTACATTTCTTTTTAGACAGTCGGTACTATACGGTGCAATGTGTAGATAGCTCGCGGTCGATCCCACACTTTCTCTAATATAAGTTACCCCAAAAACCCAGTATAGTGCCAACTACTTTTAAGCATTTAATTTCAATAGGACATTCCAGTAGTATGATGTCAACACAGTATATCATTCAATCATTATGTTTCAATACGGCATGTCAATCCGTTGTTTCAAAGGTAAAGATGCTAATGGCGGTTGTGATAGACCGACTTACATACCAATAGAGTTATGCACAATGGTCTCACTCCAGATATATTCAAAGGTATTAACAACACTCCAAAGAGTTGGTTGAAAAGTCAAGGCAGAAGCCTCAACAGAAAATGTCGGTCCTGAGCAATGGTTTGAAGTTCAACAACTATGATACCGATCTCATACTTCGAGCATGCGGTATTTCCATTAAGTACACTATCTAAATTTCTAAAGTTAGAATTCATTGTGACTTACTAGATTCGAGGTCGTTGTAGTGAGCTGGTACTAGATCTAGATCTTCCAGGGTTGTTGGTGCACGGGAATCGATACCTTCAAAAACAAGAAATCATTATTTAATGGCTATACTAATTCCTACCTATTTTTCTTGATCGTTTTGATTTCATAATCCATTGAAACGACGTCAAAAAGCGTTCTAAATTTTTATATAGGCTAGATATGAGGAAAATAATTTTACTTGAGAAGGAAATATTTTTCTAAAGCTTTTGGTAATTTTTATAATTTTTAAAAGCTAAAAATGAATTTAAAAACTAATTTTAATTACATATCGTATTTGAACAATAATTTCTCCTGGATGCAATACACATCAAAAAGTTTCAAGTGCGACGTCAAAACGACCGTCTCAAAGAGTACTACAATATTTTTTTTTCACATATCAGTTTGCGTGAAAATAACAAGTAATGAATTTTTAAAAGAAAACAACATATTTAATTTTTAGGCTTAAAATTTTATTGTGGAAAATCTACTCGTCTGATTGAGATGAAACTAGTGCCATTGGGTCCAGAACATCATTTCTGATTTTCTGGAGCTGGACTTGTAATTTTCTGAGGATTATATGATTTATTATGAATTTAAAACCAATAAACCACATTTATATCCATATATACACGTATTTATACGAGTTTTATACGTATTCGGATATATATAAAAATATACTTTTCAATTTAACCTACCTTCGTTCTTCGCTCGTGCACATGCAGCGGGGGCTGTGGCCCTTCGACGCTGGCGATGTGGGCGGAGGCGGCAGCGGGGGCGGCAACAAAAGGCAGCGGCAGTGGTCGGGAGGCGACGGGAAGGCAACAGAGGTGAGCGGTGTTGAAGAGTAGGATGCGCTTCGAGGAGGTGGCATGCGCTCGAATGGTGGCCGCTGTCGGAGCACGGCGGGGCTTCGGGGCTTCGGGGTGTGTATGAAGCGGTGGCGACATTGAAGTCAAAGGTGGCGACGAAGTCGAAGACTGGAGAAAAAGGATGAACTTGCAGAAGAATCGTGGGTGAACGAGGTGGAGGGTGGTGCTTTCGAGGGCAGAGCTCTGGCGAGGCACTGGCGCTTCGTTGAAGATGGCGGAGGCTTGGGCGCCGGGCTGTGTCGGAGTGGGGTGCTGCTATGGGGCCTTCGACGGTGGCGGATCCGGGCGACGACGACGGGGCATCGAAGATGGGGAGAGAGTGGTGAACGGCGGTGATCGGGGGCTGTTGTATGACAGTGAGAGCGGCGATCGGTGGCA
Source organism: Scilla litardierei (assembly GCA_030789695.1). NCBI lineage: Eukaryota > Viridiplantae > Streptophyta > Magnoliopsida > Asparagales > Asparagaceae > Scilla > Scilla litardierei. The sequence continues at coordinate 256,174,594 of CM061142.1, read as the reverse complement.
GCGGAGGGCTGAGCAAGTGGCGGGATCTGAAGGAGGGCGTGGGTTAGTTGAGAGAATGAGAGGGAGAGTTAAGAGGGTTCGTTTGATGCGGCTTGGGGAGATTCGAACAAAAGGTAGAGGGATGGGTTCGGGTTGCTGTAAACGAAAGGAGGGGGAAAGATGGTTGGGTTAAGGGCTGAGGGGGATTGGTTCGGGCTAGGTTAGGGTTCGTGAGTCTGCCGTTGGGTTGAGTGAGAATGAGAGGGGGAGGGGAAGTATATATATAGGTTAGATATTATTAAGTTTATAATACTCATAAAGAAATATTAACTATAGGAATCAATTCAGATCCTAGAAAATTGGATCTGACCAACTTAGGGGGTGGGTTAAATGGGGTGGATTAGGGTATTAATTAAGTAGGGTTAGGGGGTAAAAGTAATTAGTCAGGGTGAGAGTAAAAGTGATTAGGGATGTAATTAGTAAAACAGAGGAATACAACCCCGTTTTCGCATACGACTCCAAAAAATTACGAAAACATAGCCACTGGATCGTATTGTCATGAGGATTGCAAATACGAGATCCATTTCAGGGTTTGAGCTACGTAGATACTAGTTTTAGCCCAAAACACTTAGGAAGCGGTTTCTAGGTCGATTTGATTTCAGAAAATTACGAAAATAATATGGAGAGCCCTAAATGATTATAGAATGATACTGTAGAAGTTTGAAAACGTTTCGGTGATGTTTATATAGAAAATTAATTCATTTAGCTAAAACAGTCACAATTGAAAATGAATATTTATAAAAATTATTTAGAGGTATTTGATGAAACCTGAACTTACTGAAATACACCATAACTAGTTTGATGCTTCAAAATATTTTTATAAAGAATTTTGAAATCATTTTTGATTTAAAACTCCTGATCAACCATTATAAATAAATTTTAAAAATGTGAAAATACGTCAAATACGTAATTACATGTATCGACAAATACAGGTCATTACATCCTACCCTTCTTAAAATAATTCCGTCCTCGGAATTTAGAAGACCGATAATTGCCTAAGAAATTTAAATGATCGAAAGGAAGGCTTGATGAACGATTACGATATAGGAAAATAAGTTGTTAATAGCATGAAATATAATATGATATCATATCATCAAGAAAACAAGAGATGTTATGTATGAATACATACTATTGACATCACCATAGCTTCCGTAACTAGTCCTGAGACTAGTATTATCATAATAGCTACGATGATATAATGGTATGGGGCACTGATTGCAAATGAACGAGTATAATATTAAAAGAGATAATTCATACCCGCCTGGTATATGGCTTCGGCATCTTTTACGATCATTGTGTAGGCTTGTCGTTGCGGAGGAGGTGGTGGTTGATGAGAAGCGTCTCCAGCAGGGGCAGAAGCCGTGGCAGTGGTAGTAACTCGTACTCTTGTATCTGGGCAATCCCTAGCAAGATGGTCCTCCGACCCACAAATTAGGCAGAGATTCAGGTACCGTCGGTACTCTGATTTCATATGTCCAGGCCTACCAAAATGGTGACACACTGGACGTTGTGGTGGTGCTTGTCTCTTAAATTAAGTCTGTTGGATTGGATGATGCATCTGGTTGGATGATGGTTGACGGCTGGGTCCAGCAGTAGTTGTTGGAGGTGGCGACCTTCGAGGAGGGGTAGATCTCTCTCGCCTTTCTTCTCTTTCGATGAACTCGTACTCGTGAGCTGCAGCGAGGACCTCAGTATGGGTACAGAGTTGGCGCACGACCAAGTTCCGTTGGATCTCTATGTTTAGTCCTTGCTTGAAGCATTGAGCTCGAGTCAAAGGGTGTCAACCATCCCAAGAGCATAACAGCTAAGTATAGTGAATTGGGCATCATATTGTTCCACTGACATGGAACCTTGCTTCAACCCGACGAACAGGGATTGCAGTTCCATCTGAGCTTCGGGTGAGAAGTATGGGTGTTGAAGTGATCGGTGAACGTCGCCTAGTCGATTGGTCGTTGCAGACGACGTTCAGTTGAGTTCCACCAAATCCTAGCCTCGTCAGTCAGTTGGGATTTGGTAGTGTCCACCCATGCGTATTCTGCGATCTGAGCGGCTCTTAAGTCATCCTCGGTTCTTCCCAGCCACTCTTCGGCCTTCAGATGACCATCCAAACCATTCCAGAGCTTTGGTCAGAGCGACCTGAATTGTTGTATTCCTCCTCTGTGCTTTTGTTCTCCTCGTATAGCTTGAACCATCTCTCGTAATGCGACATCAGAAATTTCACAATGGGAGGTGGTCCGTTGTTGTTCTGGTTGCTAGCTTCGGACAGATCAGCTCCGTTGGGACTCTCAGAAGTGTTCTTGTCCATCGTTTGAATGTCACACCTGCATACTTAGAAGAATTGTCAGCTTCATTGAGTATTATATGCAGTACTTCCTGATCTTGCTATACTGTTTACGAGGTAGTTAGCGCAAACCTGCATGGGCCACCAAACTTGTAACGACCCGCTCTTGGGGGGACATTACTTATTTGATTTATTCGCATGTCTACAGATTACCAATGAAATCAATATAACCACGATGCAGAGACGTACAATAATACTCAAACCAGCATATATTATTACAGTCCATAATTCAAAGTACAACCCAAAGCAACACTCTCTCACCTAATACATGAAAAGTAAAGCAGAATAGAAATACATAGAAAGTACATCACACATATACTCCAATTCTAAAAGTTAACAATCGCAGGATCGAGCTATGGCTCTGCGAACTCAGGAGTGCCAATGTCAACCTGTGCAGCGTCTGCGGTGCCATGAAGATGGAATCATATGTAAGTCACAACAATTCTAGCTATAGAAAAAGTGTAGTGTAAAAATACGGAACATGCTATAGTAAACAATTAAGGATGATCATGCAAGTGTAGAAAGTAAAGTAAGAGCAGACATGCATACAAGAGTGAGAAGTAAAGTACTGGTGGCTACTCAGGTGTGGTAAGTAAAGTGCATGTAATGCATAAAGCAAAGGTGACGGTGCAAGTGCAAAAGTAACGTACAAGAACAATAACTATGGAATGGCATATGTAACATGGTAGCAACAATATTTTATCCAGCATGCAATACGATGAGAATGGTAGGACAACCAGGTAGATGTAGTAACAATAAAAGGACAATGATCGCTCCTTATTTTACACCTTTTTTCTGCATGTTTTTATGTTATTTAGATCACCCATATTGCGTTTTCCACAATTATTCGACAATATCGCGTTGCTTTTCACTATTTCTTGTTTTTGTCGTATTTTAGGAGATATGGAGCGATCTGGAGCGAAAATGAGATCAAGGGGCTTTCGCACGCACCGGAGCGTCGACCACAACTTATTTGAGGAGTTAGCAGCGCTAGAGGATGAGCGGAAGAGGAAGAAATTCAATAGAATCGACGAGGAGGCGAGGAGGAGAAGAAAAGAGCCCAGAAGCAGCTTACTCGGCCACACAGAGAGTTCACTCGGCCGAGTAACGAGCTACGTTCGGCCGAGTGAAACGGATACGTGCTGCTAAATTTTCAAAGTTCACTTGGCTGAGCAAGAAAGTCTACTCGGCTGAATGGAGAAGACCACTCACCCGAGTGGTAAATGGATTTTCTTCCGAGAATCGACCAAGTTACTGGAAAATTTGAGAAGCCTACTCGGCCGAGCAAGATTTCTTACTCAGCCGAGTAAATAAGCCTACTCGCCCGAGTCAGACAGAGCGATAGACCCCCAATTTTCACAGGCTTCTGTCTTTTATTGGGTCTGTCACTCGGCCGAGTGACATAGGTTACTCGGCCAAGTGACGCAGTCCGACTGCTACGCAAATTGGGATTTCTGGGCTGCGCAGGGGCAAATCTGTCAGGATTTTTTGGACGACTTTGGCTTGTATTTAAACCAAGTTTTATCCCAAGTTTTAGAAGAGACTTCTATTTTTTTACGGCTATTCCTTTTGTAAATCTCAGCTGGAGATCATAGACGACAATTTTGGTTTGTTCTTTCTTGCTAAAACTCTTATTTTTATGAATTGTTTCTTCTCTACAATGAATTGTGCTATGATCTTATTTTTTATTTCTGAGATTTCCATGATGATTTATGAGTAGTTTATTCATTCTAGGGCATGGGGATGAACCCTATGGACCCGATCTTTGAATTCTGATGAATGAATAGAATTGTTGCTAGGATTGAAGAAAGGTTAGGTTGTGATTGATTTCTTACGAGTAGCTGGGAATTTCTATCAATTGGGATTTGCAAGAGATTGGATCTCAATTGATGGGAAGGCCTAGATATTCGATTTAGGTTTATAATCAAGATTGTCTAGGTTTGGTTTGCAAGAGATTGGACCAAAGCTAGGATTTTTATTATAAATTTAGACTAATATTCGTTTGCAAGAGATTGGACGAATACGAACTATCATAACCTAGGTCGTAGCTCGAGTTTGCACGAGAGTGGGCTCGAGATGCGATTAGACGATGATGTCGATCTTCACGCTAGTGGCTTCAGTTAGGGTTTGCACAAGAGTGGGCCTTAATCTAGGTTGCTATAGACCGGCAATAGCACGAGAGCGTGAGCTTGGTTCTACATGAAGTTGCGACTAGTTCACTTACATTCAAGCTTTGCAACTTTGATATTCATGACCCACAAGGATAATAAACGGTCCGTAGTGGGGATTTCATATCCCTAGACGATTTATTATATTGGATTTTATTTGCTATTTGAACAATTGTGACATTATCATCAAAACATCCTATTATTCCATTAATAGCTAGGTGATCAAAATAGAGTACTGTCAATTGTCCTCCCTGAGTTCGATACCCGCTCACCACTATGCCATGTGCTTGCAGTAAGACTACAGTCGTTTTTCGGGTGTATGTCCAGTTGCGATCAAGTTTTTGGCGCCGTTGCCGAGAGGCGACGGTATTTTATTTTCCTTACTTAGTTATTTCTTTTTATTTTTATCCTTTTATTACTCTATCTTGCTAACAATTCTATCAAGACTCTCCCTTTCTGTGCATGTACACGAGATCGAAGGCATATCAAGAAGATATATTATTTGATCCCGAGATCGAGCGTACGGGAAGGAGGCTTAAAGCCGAGAGGATACTTGCTATAGAGGAAGATCATATGACCGCTCCGGAGACACCAGAGGAGTTAGCGACATGCATGGCTAGGCTTGTCTCTATCCGAGATAGGCTACGGCCTAGGACCACTTCTACTACCTCGTCTATTGTGATGCCAGAGTTGGCGACAGACAAGAACTTCGAGCTTAAAACGGGACTTGTGGTATTGATGCAACAAGACCCATTTCATGCAACAAAACCCACACTACCATTTACAGTTATTCTTATTTAAACGCGCTACTTTTCAGGTGCCTAGCGTGCCGGCCGATGCTATTCGACTGGGCCTTTTCCCATTTACTCTCCGAGACAAAGAATTATATTGGTTGAGGACGCAAGCCGAGGGGATCTTCATTACATGGGATTAGTTGGCGAGCGCATTTGTGAACAAATTCTACCCACCATCCAAGACTATCAAGATAAGAAGCGCGCTCATGTCCTTCAAGCAAGGACCTCATAAAACTCTATTTGAGGCATGTGAGCATTTCAAAGATCTCCAACACTAATGCCCCCATCATAGTATTGAAGCATGTGAACTTGTGCATAGCTTTTACAACGGATTGCAACCGGGCACCAAGCAAATAATAGATGCAACCACCAACGGAGCTATTTTGTCTAAGACGTCGGATGATGCTACGACCCTACTTGAGGAGATGGTCTCAAATAACCAACAATGGGGCGACGAGAGGGGACATTCTTCGTCATCCTTGAAGTCGACAAGTATTTATGAGACAAAGGCCGTAGCAGAGCCCTCTACAAAGTTTGATTCTCTCCACAAGGTCGTGGAGAGATTGGAGAAGTTGATTAGTGAACCGCATGGAGCCCCCACCATTTCTACACCGGAAGGCAGCATGAGCGATTAGCAAGACCAAGCTCAGGTTATGTTTGTTGGAGGGAAGCAAGGAGAGGGAGCTACAGAGCAAGTTCAATATGTTGCGGGAAGCACCGGTTATTGGGCAAACCTAGCTATAAGAAATCACCCAGGATTTTCATATGCTAATAATGATGGAGCCTTGAATCCACCACCGCAACAACCACAAGCCCGACCTCCACAACAACCGTAATATCCACCGAGAGGGCCCCAACAACAAAAATTCCAACCAAGGCAACAAGCGGGGCCATATAGACCTCTGGGGTACAATCAAGGGTGGAGGGCACATAATCCACCACAAGCACCGCCGAGGTCGAAACATGAAGCAAGGGTCGAAGAATTTATGACCGAATAAAAGAAGATAAATGCTAGATTCACGGCCCAACAAGACTCTCTCAACACCGTCGTGGCACAATTATCGGAGCAACTAGCATTGCTCGATAAGAACACTCAACAATTGCCGGCTCAACCGGAACAAAACCCACAGAGCAATACCGCCCACATAAATGCGGTTGTGGCGGTAACTACTAGGGGCGGGAAGGACACTACCCCGCCATGATTCAAACCGAGGAGCCGAGGGAAGATATTTTGGATGACAAGGAGCCAGCCAATGAGGAGGAGTGCCCAAAAGAGTCAAGAGACAGTGAAAAATTTGAAATTGATAAGCCATAAGTGGAGCACACATACATGCCACTGGTACCCTTTCCACAACGGTTGGCAAAGGCAAGGATTGAGAAACGGCTCGCCAAATTTCTAGAGTATTTTCAAGGAGTGAGCTTGAATATTCCTTTCTTGGACGCTATTGTAGAAATCTCGTCATATGCTAAGTTCCTAAAAGACTTGATTACGGAAAAGAAGTGGAAGGAAAAGATCATGCTCGCCGAGCAAGGTACATGGTTTAACCGGAAGGAGAAGTATCCTACAAAATTTAAAGATCTCGGAAGCTTCCGCATTCCTTGCACGCTTGGAGGAGTCCTGCTACAAAAAGATTTGGTAGATTTGGGAGCAAGCATGAGTCTAATGCCCCTAACAATGTTTATGAAATTGAATACGGGGACCGATCTAGCCGACGGACATGAGAATACAACTCGCGGACGGTTGGATCACTAGGCCGGTGGGAATTGCGGAGAACATACCGCTCCAAGTACCGGGAGGAATTTGCTTGCCATGCGACTTCGTGGTAATGGATATCAAGGAGGAGAGAGATACATCGCTAATTCTTGGACGCCCCTTCTTGGCCACCGTCGGTGTGATAGTTGACGTGAGAGAAGGTACCTTGTCTTTGAACGTTGGAAACATTGAAGTTGAGCTCCGCATTCCTAAGGCGATGAAGCATATGCCTTGGCAAGAGGACATCGATTACGTGGACCTCCTCGACGAGGTCATTGATGACGCCATGCCATTCGTCATTGGAGCTCAGCACGACGACAGCTTTGAAGTGGGCCAATCTTCTAAAGAGGGCAAGATGATGGGAGACCCACCGGATCATTTTATGGGTGATGACAAAGACGACGCTGATGTCGCAAGAATTAGAAAGCTATGCAAGCTATCCACGGCAAAAAAATGAAAAGAAAGCTCCGCCGGACAAGAAATTATCGCCGCCGACAAAGAAAAAGAACGGAAAAAGCTCAAGCTTGGGGGACTCGTTCCCCATCACTACCCATGATGAAGGGGAGCAAAGGAATGCTAATGAACAACAACAACTGAATCTAAGCGTGCTTCTCGGTAAATTTGACACGCGCATCTCACATGCGCCGAATATCGAGCTCTAAACGAGCATCTTAAGGGGTCGAGCTCAAGACCTTAAACGAGCGCTTGTCGGGAGGCAACCTGACGGTTTTATATTATTTTTAGTTGAATTTTTCATTTTATTTTTGTTTTAGATCTTTGTTAGTGTTTAGAGTCAAGAGTCGATGAAAGTCCTGACAACGGGCTCTACTTTTCATGATAGGAGATGGAGAACAAGAAACCATTTTAATGGAGGATGACCATGGCAAAGAAGCGCGCTCCAGAAATGTGCTCAGGCCTCAGGAGAAGGTAGAAACTGACGGAGAAGAAAAACAGAAAGTGGAGCAAAAACAGAGAGTCGGAGCTGAAATATGCAGCCCGCTCGGCCGAGTAACTTAGTAATTCGGCCGAGTGAAGATCCTACTCGACCGAGTAGGGTACTGATCAGGGAAGATTTTGAAAACACCTCTCTGTAATTTATATGCAACTCGGTCGAGTGACTTTGTCACTCGCCTGAGTGAATCAGACATTTTTAGCACTTAAAAGCTCTGAGTGGTGTAGCTACTCTGTCGAATGACCTTTGCCTACTCGCCCGAGTAGTAGGAGGTACTCGCCCAAGTCGCGACTTCTGCGAAAAAATTTCAAACTTTTTTTTGGAAGAATTCTAACTGATCCACCTGGCCGAGTATATGCGCTACTTGACCGAATGACTTATTCGTTATAAACCAAACGTCGTGGGCTCAAATCCCGAAACTCAAAATTTTCCAAATTCTTCCCCCAATCTCTTTGACTTCCCCAAGCTTTGCCCGAGCCAATCCGTCCTTCACCAGAGCCTTGCCACCCCCGTGACCGAGTCGCCACCCATTGCCGACGGTCGTCGTCGACTCCACGTCACAGGTGATGCCCCCCCTCTACTACGCATCCCCAATTCCACCCCAAATATCCCATTTTCTCTATTTCCCCATTTCATACGCCCCAATGAACCCCAAATTGAAATTAATCTCTATTTATATCTATCACTCTTGATCTTACCCCATACTTATTGATTTTCATTGCTGATTTGTGAATTTGTGTTTTAGGCTAGCTTTGGGGAGATACAGGAGCTGATTTGGAGCTTCTCGGAGGAGGAGACCCTTCTCACACATCCACCGCTTGCACTCGTGTCATGTTCGGATACAATCGTTCCTTATTTACAGCACTTCACATTCGGGTGGGCACGACACTCGACTCACATACTGCCACGCACCAGAGCACATTCGCGGGCGCCCGCCTCGAAGCGGAAGAGGACCAGCGAGCCTGGCTCCTCTTCCGCTAGAGCGGACTCCCCGCCACCTAGTCCGTCACCACCCACACTTTCGCCTCATATTGCACCTATCCCACCACCGGCACAGCCCACCCCCACCTTCGACACGATGGGGGTTATGTTTAGAGATGATGCACACCGCGCCAGATTTGAGCGTATCTCCCATCGTTTGATTGTACCCTCTAGGTTCGTGCACCTTACAGATTTTGAGCGCCTAGGGGTACTTGAGGGCCTGCTCCAGTTGTATGACAATGTGGGGTGGCGTGACTTCTTGTCGTTGTCGGCGGACACCTATATCCGTCCGACACTAGAGGTTCTGAGTTCTTTAGCTAGGACTCATGGGGTTGCTCTTTTTGACTGATGGATCGTGAGTGCGAGGTCACTCTCAACATGCTCCGAGCCTACTTTTAGTGGCCTCCAGTCCCGGACCCAGACTGAGCCTATTGTCCCACACACATCCCACTGTCGTCATTCGACACACACGCCTTCTAGACACGTATCACCGGATCGCCCCTCGCCTTTGAACCTAGCCGGGACAAGGCCTCCGTTATCATCCACCCATGCCTTCGCATTGCACAGCGCCTTATGGTGACCACTTTCTTAGCGGGACGATGTCGACCCCTGATGCCCTACGGGATAACTCGAGTGCGAGCCTTTGAGAGAGGTGGAGACGTCTTACTCCCTGCCATTCAGATTGACATAGCTAGTTGGTACTTGGACTACATCGTTATTTCTGTCGACACTAGGACACCTATCTGTTGTGGCGGTCTGATTACTCTTATAGCTCACATGTGCGGAGTAGACCTTCCAGCTGGTTTTCTTAGACCCCCAGGCCCCACTTCACTTTCCATAGACATTATGACCCGGATGAGGATGCTTCGTCCTCACGGTCAGCACCACTAGGTATGGCTACACGGTCCTTTTGGCGCTGATTACATGATTCTTTCGAGCCCTGCTCGGACCTATATTGGACCCATAGGAGGGGAGTGGATTCTAGCAATGGACGTCCTCATCCCTGATGCATACGTGCTAGAGCCTGAGGGCACTCAGCAGGAGACCCTCCTTCCACCTCTGGACCCGGTGATCCCTCAGCCTGCTCCAGATTTGTCTGCACCTCCCGACACCTCTGTCCACACTTCTGTCAGTGTCGGGAGTACACTTGCTGAGTCCACCACCACCACCTCTGTGCCGATGTCCTTCGACCCCATTTTTGCTGTGAGTCCTGAGCGCCCCACCACCATTATTGACAGCGGCGAGCCCTCTTTTGCTTCCACAATGGAGACTCTGTCCACTTTCTTATTCTCGATCCCTGGGGAGTCATTTCCTTCCCACTTCACGGCCTCCCCAGTCGTCGACCTTACCGTCCCCACTGCTGCTCTCTTCTCGGAGAGTGTCGTGACTTCTGTCCCCATTTCTATGTCACTGACCTCTCTGACCTCCTCTCCCTCCGTCTGTTTCAGCTTCTGTTGCTTCTACTTCTTCCTCGACCTTTCCTGCGTCTCAGCCTCCTAGAGAGGCTGAGCGAGTCCTAGTGAGCACAGCACCATAGCCTCACCCTGTAGTTGCACCTATTATTTACAGTAGTCGTGCGAGATAGCCCCATTCCTTACCTGTTTGACCCTCTGCTACACCTCCCCCGACACCCTAGTTCAGCACATGCGTGCTCTAGAGGGGGCAGTTAGTGGACTCAGAGGAGATTTTTGGGCTCTCTCCGCTACCGTTAGTGTTGTACAGTCATGCGTCACTTTACTTCCTGGCATTCAGGCTAGCCTAAACCAGATTCTTGCACAACTGTCACAGCCGCCACCTGCCACTACCCGTACCTCTACCCAGCAGCCACCGCCACCACCACCTTCACCACAGGACGGTGCTGGTGCTCCACCACCCACTTAGGCACACATTGGATGCCTCTTACACTTTTGCTGCTGTTATGCTGGATATCTTTTTCCTGCTGATTTTCCACCCCTCCTCCGCACACATTTTGGTCGCATTTTGCTCATATTTGTCTATATTATTTTGGGAGAGAGAAGGTATTTTTGGGGACACTTATATTGTGCCATCTTGATCTCTACATGCACCACTTGCATCTCTGCATACATCATTTGCATACCCATCTCACTTTCTTTTATGTACATCCTTATCTTGCTTGCACCCTTGCTCGCCCCACCCATATCATTTTTCTCGGTGTGCCACACTTTGCACATTGAGGACACTGTGTTGTTTAGCTTTGGGGAGTGAGTGTCTCACGCACTTTTCATTTTCTTCATTTTCACTTTTATTTTTTCCACCTTTCTTTATTTTACACTTATTTTCACCCACTTTTTCATTTTTTTCCATGCATCACGTTTTCTTACTTCTTGTGTGTGCCGCATATGTATAGTAGCTCTTACTTTTCTTTTATCCTTATTTCCTTTAGCCCTTTTTGCTAGAGATGAATTCTCTGTGATGACGACGATGTGGTATTAGCTTATCTCTCTATGTGTATTATCTTGTCATGCCATCATTTTTATTTCTGCTTTGCTATGCATTCGAAATAGTAACCTGCACTTCCATTATATGAATGTGAATGAAATTCTACTATTAGCTGAGTCTGATGATTTATATTGTTTACTTTTAGTAGAAAACACACCAAGCTTCACGCATTGATTGTCTATATTTGGAGTACTACTTTGTTGTATTATATCACTTCTTATTTCATGAAAATTGTATGCTTCATTTTCAGGTTGACTGAATGTATGCTATGTTGATATAACTGGATTAGTTTACTTTCTGAAATCAAACTGAGTAGATTACATTACTCTGCTGAAGGTTTGTCGTGCTATTTCCAAAGAGTGAACTGAGTGTTATATATTTTTCCTTCTCCACATATCCTGAGTATTATTTCTATACTTACATCATTGGTGTATCCCCCTTTAGCGAATCTTACATTGGCATATCCCCCTTGCTATAAAAGTCCATGCTCCAACACCCCAAAATCAAAAAGAAAAAATACATGTATATCTCTCTATCTTTTGATTTGGGATCCTTATTGTATATATTGATTGAAAAAAAGAAAAAATAGAAAAATAGAAAGAAAAAAGGGAGAGAAAATAAGTACATATATGATCCCATTTCATTTCTTTTTCTTTCTTCCCTCTCTTTCTTTTGTTGTTGGAGCTTCAAAAATGGGGAAAGGCTTATTGTTAAATTTAATGCCACCACGCTTATAAATAAGCTTGGGGGGAGGATCCAATGATGTGTGAGAGAGTGACCACTTGTCTGTGCATGATAACCTAAGCTAGGTAATTTTCTATACTCAGAGAGATTACTAGAAGCATTACGAAACCCAAGAATTGAGACTTGACATGCGTTTCATGAAAACCACTCCTTTCTATTCTTATTGCTTCATATTGTGTGATGCCTCTTATACTCCAGATAGAAAGAGATCAATTGAAAAGTGTGTGGTCTATGATTTGTATATTGCTTTAGAAGCTTCAGACAATGTTAATTCTAGAATGATTTCATATTTCATATCGTTTTGATATTCTTGGGTTTCTATATTGAATGCATCCCTTTATGATCATGATATCGAAATAAAAATCTTTGGCATATTTTAATTCACCGCATGTTATTTGAGTAAGCAAGTCCACGTCCTGAGAAAATGATCTAGCACCCACCTCTTCCTTTTTCTTTTCTATCTTCTTCTTCCTTTTTCCTTATTTTTGCCCGTCGGGTTCGCCTTTTACTCATCTTCCTCGGGGACGAGTAAAAGGTAAGCTTGGGGGATTTTGATCGCTCCTTATTCTACACCATTTTCTGCATGTTTTCATGTCATTTCGATCGCCCATATTGCGTTTTCCACGATTATTCGACAATATCACGTTGCTTTTCAATTCGACAATATCACGTTGCTTTTCACTATTTCTTGTTTTTGTCGTATTTCAGGAGATATGTAGCGATCTGGAGCGAAAATGAGATCAAGGGAATTTTGCACGCATCGGAGCGTCGCCCACAACTTATTTGAGGAGTTAGCAACGCTAGAGGATGAGCGGAAGAGGAAGAAATTCAATAGAATCGACGAGGAGGTGAGGAGGAGAAGAAAAGAGCCCAGAAGCAGCTTACTCGGCCGAACAGAGAGTTCACTCGGCCGAGTAACGAGCTGCGTTCGGCCGAGTGAAACGGATACGTTCTGCTGAATTTTCAAAGTTCACTTGGCTGAGCAAGAAAGTCTACTCGGCCGAATGGAGAAGACCACTCGCCAGAGTGGTAAAGGGATTTTCTTCCGAGAAGCAACCAAGTTACTGGAAAATTTGAGAAGCCTACTCGGCCGAGCAAGATTGCTTACTCGGCCGAGTAAATAAGCCTACTCGCCCGAGTCAGACAGAGCGACAGACCCCCAATTTTCGCAGGCTTCTGTCTTTTATTGGGTCTGTCACTCGGCCGAGTGACATAGGTTACTCGGCCGAGTGACGCAGTCCGACTGCTACGCAAATTGGGATTTCTGGGCTGCGCAGGGGCAAATCTGTCAGGATTTTTTGGACGATTTTGGCTTGTATTTAAACCTAGTTTTATCCCTAGTTTTAGAAGAGAGTTCTATATTTTTTATGGATATTCCTTTTGTAAATCTCAGCTGGATATCATAGACGACAATTTTGGTTTGTTCTTCCTTGCTATAACTCTTATTTTTACGAATTGTTTCTTCTCTACAATGAATTGTGCTATGATCTTATTTGTTATTTCTGAGATTTTCAAGATGATTTGTGAGTAGTTTATTCGTTCCAGGGCATGTGGATGAACCCTATGGACCCGATCTTTGAATTGTGATGAATGAATAGAATTGTTTCTAGGATTGAAGAAAGTTAGGTTGTTATTGATTTATTACGAGTAGCTAGGAATTTCTATCAATTGGGATTTGCTAGAGATTGGATCTCAATTGATGGGAAGGCCTAGATATTCGATTTAGGTTTATAATCGAGATTCTGTAGATTTGGTTTGCAAGAGATTGGACCAAAGCTAGGATTTTTATTATAAATCTATACAAATATTCATTTGCAAGAGATTGGACGAATACGAACTATCATAACCTAGGTCGTAGCTCGAGTTTGCACGAGAGTAGGCTCGAGATGCGATTGGATGATGATGTTGATCTTCACGCTAGTGGCTTTAGTTAGGGTTTGCACGAGAGTGGGCCCTAATCTAGGTTGCTATATACCGGCAATAGAAAGAGAGCGTGAGCTTGGTTCTACATTAAGTTGCGACTAGTGCACCTACATTCAAGCTTTGCAACATTGATATTCATGACCCACAAGGATAAGAAACTGTCCGTAGTGGGGATTTCCTATCCCTAGACGCTTTATTATATTGGATTTTATTTGCTATTTGAACGATTGTGACATTATCATCAAAACCATTCTATTATTCCATTGATAGCTAGGTGATCAAAATAGAGTACTATCAATTGTCCTCCCTGAGTTCGATACCCGCTCGCCACTACGCTGTGCGCTTGCGGTAAGACTACAGTCGGTTCCGGGTGTATATCCGGTCGCGATCAACAAGTAAGCAGTAGTAAAGCTAGAAACTACGTGACTTGTATAGGAAAGTATAGTGTGCAACCACTGAGCCCATCTCCTGCCACGGGGCGATCACTCGGGCGGATCTCATTTCACTTTAGGCGGTATATTTCTTTTTAGACGGTCGGTACGGTATGGTGCATTGTGTAGATGGCTCGCAGCCGCTTCCACACTTTCTCTAATATAAGTTACCCCAAAACCCCAGTGTAGTACCAACTGCTTTTAAGCATTCAATTTCGATAGGTCGTTCTAGCAGTATAATGTCAACACAGTATATCATTCAATCATTATGTTTCAATACGGTATGTCAATCCGTTGTTCCAAAGGTAAAGATGCTAATGGCGGTTGTGATAGTCCACTTACATACCAATAGAGTTATGCACAATTGTCTCACTCCAGAGATATTCAAAGGCATTAACAACACTCCAAAGAGCTTGTTGAAAAGTCAAGGCAGAAGCCTCAACAGAAAATGTCAGTCCTGAGCAATGGTTTGAAGTCCAACAACTATGATACTGATCACATGCTTCGAGCATGCGGTATTTCCATTAAGTACACTATCTAAATTTCTATAGTTAGAATTCATTGTGACTTACTAGATTCGAGGTCGTTGTAGTGAGCTGGGCCTAGATCTAGATCTTCCAAGGTTGTTGGTGCACGAGAATCGATACCTTCAAACACAAGAAAAATTAGCTAATTGCTACACTAATTTCTACCTATTTATCTTGATCGTTTCAATTTCATAATCGATTGAAACGGTGTCGAAAAGCGTTCTAAATTTTTTATACGCTAGATATGCGGAAAATAATTTTAATTGAAAAGGAAATATTTTTCTAAAGCTTCTGGTAATTTTTATAATTTTTAAAAGCTAAAAATGAATTTTAAAACTAATTTTAATTAGTTATCGTATTTGTTCAATAATTTCTCCTGGGTGCAATACACATCAGAAAGTTTCAAGTAAGCTGTCAAAACGACTGTCTCGAAGAGTACTACGACATATTTGTTTTTCATATATCAGTTTGCGTGTAAATAACAAGTTATGATATTTTAAAGGAAAACAATGTATTTAAATTTTAGGCTTAAAAATTTATTGTGAGAAATCTACTCGTCTGATTGAGATGAAACTAGCACCATTGGGTCGAGAACTTCATTTCTGATTTTCTAGAGCTGGTCTTGTAATTTTCTGAGTCTTATATGATTTATTGTGAATTTAAAACCAATAAAACCTATTTATATCCATATATATGCGTATTTATACGAGTTTTATACGTATTCGTATATATAAAAATATACATTTCAATTTAACTTACCTTCGTTCTTCGTTCGTGCACATGCATCGGGGGCTGTGGGCCTTCGACATCGGCGATGTGGGCGGTGGTGGCAGCGGGGGCGGTGACAGCGAGCAGCGGCGGCGGTCGGGAGGCGGCGGGAAGGCAACGGAGGCGAGCGGCATTGAAGAGTAGGAGGCGCTTCGAGAAGGTGGCGTGCGCTCGAAGGGTGGCCGCTGTCGGAGCACGGCGGGCTTCAGGGCTTCAGGGTGTGGATGGAGCGGCGGCGACGTTAAGGTCGAAGGTGGCGGCGAAGTCAAAGAGCGGAGAGAGAGGGTGAACTTGCGGTGGAATCTTGGGCAAACAAGGCTGAGGGTGGTTCTCTCGAGGACGGAGCTCCCCGGGGCGCTGGCGATTCGTTGAAGATGGCGGAGGCTTGGGTGTCAGGCTGTGTTGGAGTGAGGTGTTGCTACAAGGCCTTCGACGGTGGCGGATCCGGGCGACGACGGTGGGACGTCAGAGATGGGGAGAGAGTGGTGAACGGCGGTGACCAGGGGCTTTTGTACGGCGGTGAGAGCGACGAACGGTGGCGGCGGAGGGCGGAGAAAGCGGCGGGAGCTGAGCGATGTCATGGGTTTGTTGAGAGAACGAGAGAGAGATTTGAGAGTGTTCGTTTGATGCTGCTTGGGGAGATTCGAACAAAAGGGAGACGGATGGGTTCGAGTTGCTATGAACGAAAGGAGGGGGAAGAGATGGTTGAGTTACGGGCTGAGGGGGATTTGTTCAGGCTGGGTTAGGGTGCGTGAGTCTGCCGTTGGGTTGAGTGAGAACGAGAGGGGGATGGGAAGTATATATATGGGTTAGAGATTATTAAGTTTATAATACTCATAAAGAAGTATTAACTATAGGAATCAATTCAGATCCTAGAAAATTGGATCTGACCAACTTCGGGGGTGGGTTAAATGGGATGGGTTAGGGTATTAATTAAGTGGGGTTAGGGGTAAAAGTAATTAGTAAGTGTAAGAGTAAAAGTGATTAGGGATGTAATTAGTAAAACAGAGGAATACAACCCCGTTTTTGCATACGACTCCAATAAATTACGAAAACATAGCCAATGGATGGTATCGTCCTGAGGATCGCAAATACGAGATCCATTTCAGGATTTGAGTTACGGAGATACTAGTTTTAGGCCAAAATGTTTAGGAAGCTGGTTCTAGGTCGATTTGATTTCAGAAAATTACAAAAATAATATGGGGAGCCCTAAATGATCATAGAATGATACTGTAGAAGTTTGAAAATCTTTTGGTGATGTTAATATAGAAAATTAATTCAGTTAGCTAAAACAGTAACAATTGAAAATGAATATTTATAAAAATTATTTAGAGGTATTTGATGGAACCCAAACTTACTGAAATACACCATAACTAGTTTGATGCTTCAAAATGTTTTTTATAATGAATTTTGAAAATATTTTTGATTTAAAACTCCTGATCAACCGTTATAAAATAATTTTAAAAATGTGAAAATATGTCAAATACGTAATTAAATGTATTGACAAATATGGGTCGGTACAGATGGACTGATGCGTGTCCTGAGGTGTTTGAAGTGATGGATGCTAAACTGAATCTGTTGGGAGGGAGGGCTCGGGCTCCAATATGGTCAGTAGGCTGTCTCCCGTGCACTCAGCCTCCTCATTACCACCATATAAACCATCTCAGCAGTCCACCCAAGATTCTCGCACACCTGCAACTGTGGTAATGGATCAGACAGGAAATGTGACTCAGGCTCTCCGATGTCATCTATCTTACTCTTGTCTGGACACATCTCCATCTCATCATCACCAACAACCCAACGAAACTGCATTGTGTCTCCAACATGGGTGGCACACACTCCATCATCCATCTCCTTCTGATCCTCAATATATGATCTCTCAACATCCTCTGCCTGGCTCTCATGCAATCCAACATCCTGCTCTGATCAGTGTCCTATGGGGTCGCAAGAAAAAGAGCCCAAAGGTGGCTCCTCAAACTAACACTGGACCTGCTGCTCTGTATCCTGAAGTGGAACCGGGGACTGGCCATCATCCGCATATCCAAGTGATGGCTCCTTAGATGACGTAGTCCGCTCCCACTCTACAAGGTCCCTCAGGTACAACCATGCATCCTCTGTAGTGTATGCAAAGGTGTGGTGTGAGGGAGTGTGGGGTGACACGGTCGAGCCAAACCCGAGGTAGGTAGGGTGGAGACCAAAGTGTCAAGCTAGTCAAGCAAGGAAGAGTGTGTGGAATAGGATGGCATTAGGTTTGTGAGTGGATTAGCAATAGGTTCATTCCAAATGAATCAACCCTAGCATCCATTTCAAGGTATGCGAGGGTTGTGCACCTAGGTAATGCCCTTAAGGCACACCGTCGTTCTACGGCCTCATCAAGGGTAATACACAACTCATTCGTGTGTTGATTAACGGGTTGGAATCCCTAACAATAGCTCGTGAATCGATCCTTGTATCCGTATCAATAGAATGCAAGGATGGTGCACGTAGGTGTGACCCTTAAGGTACACCGCCGTTCTACGGCCCCACCAAGAGTAGCGCACGACTCAATCAAAACTAGGGCACAACCCACCAATCAACACTATTTAGCACCCATTTCAAAGCATGCTAAATCCATTAAATGCAAGATATGAATCATCACTAATCAAGCTCACAAACCCTACTTAATCCCAATTCCACACTCAAATGGCTCTAGGCCTTCATAATGGAAGAAAGATGATAATCATGCAAAATGAACACACAATCCTCATTACAAGAACTTAATCAAACAATTATCTAATGGGTATCACTTTCATTCAATAATAATTCAATAATATTCATACAAAGCATTAGAAATCAAATGATACAAGAGAGGGGAAGAGATAACCAAATAGAGGCCTAAATCCCCAAGCTTTCTCCTTCCTTGAAGCTCGTCCAAGCTCTCCTAGCATCCAATGGCCTCCAACCATAGCTCTAGCCCTTGGGGAAGAAGATGGGGGTCTAAACCCCCCAATGGAACAATAAAAATGTCAACCACCCGGCTGGAAGTCGCCCCCCCCTGCGAAAATACCCTCAGTTTGGGCCTGATTTGGGTTAACGGGTCGGACGCAGGGCGCCCGACCCGTCACCCGCTTCATTGGGGCTCAATGGTGTGCGCATGCGCTCTTCAGGGGGCTGGGTCGGAGACCCGGCCCAATTCTCGCCCGCACGCAACAGCGGGCGGTCTCTCAGCCCGCAGCAAAAGGAGCGGACTCCCCTTGCTGGATTGGTGCCACGTGGCACCGAGAGATCGCGCCATGTGGCACCCTATAAAAACCTTTTCTACTGTTTTAAAATCCTTTTTTGCCCATTAAATCCACCAAAAATACCTACGGGTTTAGGAAAAATCGAAGAAAATTCTGGAAAATCTCCAAGACTCCCAGGAATTCCTGTAAAATAGAAAAAGTGGAAATTAGTCCATATGATGGTAAAATAAATATAATGGCTATCATAAAACATTATTGACCTCCAATAATCCATATAAAATATTCACATGCTCAAATAATTCCCAAAAATGGTAATATGATCACAATAATAGCAGGAGCATATGAAAAATGCTAGGAAGCCAATATGGACGATAAAATATATATTTTGTGCAAAGAATAAGAATAAGCCCTAAATGTGTTACACAAAGTAAACATATACACAAAAGAGAATGAATAAGTATAATTCTTAGCACAAAATGGGGGTAGTTAGGGGGCGTAAATATACGCTTTTCACTACGAATCAGTTTGCTACCAATAATGTTTTGATACCACTTGTGTATGCACCTGAGGATGGCCTCAAAAAGTCTATAGTTACACCGCTAAAGGAGGTGCGAGATTTAGATGCATTTTCTTCCACATAACCAAGTCCAATATGATGTATGGCCAGAAATTGGTTTGCAAGCAATTCATTCAATTGCCCTTTCCCTTTGTTAAATCTCTTAACTTGGGAGGACATGAGCTTATATTTCTCCTTAAGAGAAGAAATATCGGTATCCAAGGTGGACACACATGTTTTGAGCTCGTGCACTTGTATTTTAAGAGAATTATTCTCATTACCCAATTGTGTGTTATGTGAAGCTAGATCAATACTATCTTTAGGGTAAGTTTGATCTAGTTGAGATTTGAGGGAATTCACGTCATTTCTCAAGATGTCATTTTCAGAAACCAAAGTGGCTTACTCAAGTATAAGTTTATCAATAATGGTGTCATTGTTGATAATGCATGACATGGATTATTTGCTAACATTAGATTTCTTTAAAATAGTATAGTTAAGATAAGAGATTGATACTTAGAAAATAATTCTTCGTTAGCAATACGAAGTTCATCCATAGTTACCTCGGGTTCATCGATGTCATTATCACTCTCATCGGAGAGTGGATCTTCTCGGGCCGTGAAACACATATCTACACTCTCACCCTTTTCATCCTTGGATTCACTTGAGGAATCTTCGCTTGAATCACCGAACGTTCCAACAAGTCTGTTCTTCTTATCCTTCTTGAATTTTTCGGACTTTGGTATTTTGGAGCTTTCCACTTTTCTTTGTTTCTAATCATTGGGCAATCCTTCTTGATGTGCCCCGGCTTGTTACACTTAAAACAAAGAGATGAGGTATTGTTAGTGGAATCAAATTTATTTTTGGAAGGAAATTTGCCTTTGCGAAAGAAGCGTTGAAACTTCTTCGCCATTTGTGCCATTTCTGCCAAGTCCATTTCGTTCTATGATTCTTCACTATCGGAGGATGAAGAAGTAGCCATGAATGCTAACGCTTTCTTCTAGTCCTCTGTTGGTTTCATCATTGCTCTAATCTTCAGTCGGTTCTCCCTTCTTACTTCGTAAGACCTGAGAGTACCGATGAGATTCACCACGGTGTACTTCTTCATGTCATTGACCTCCTCAATGGCGATTGCTCTTCTTTCCCATTTCGAGGTCATTCTCTTGATTATCTTTCTCACCTTTTCTTCTTGAGTGTAGACTTGTCCAAAAGCTTCAAGATCATTGGTGATGTCGGTGAAACATCCGTACATCGTTGCAATGCTCTCATTATCTAGCATATGAAACATATCGAAGTTTTGTATTGCTACATATAATATAAACAACTTTACCTTGTTCGTTCTCTTGTGGGTAACGATTAGATGGTTCCATATTTGATATGCACTCTTACATGTGCATATCTTATTGAACTCATCCGGATCCAATGCACAATGAAAAGCGTTCATTACCTTTGCATTGTTCACTTCGACGGACTTCTCGGATGGAGTCTATTTGTCAAAATCCTCTTCGGAGGGTTCAACGTATTCCTTATGGATGGTTCTCCAAAGAGAGGCACTCCAAAGAAACATCTCGATCCGTCATTTTCAATAGCCGAAATTTGTGCCATTAAAACACGGAAGACGAATCGTTGATTGTCCTTTGAAGACGGTAGATGCAACATCACGGTGGTGATTTTTGTACAAAGGCGGTGGAGGAATGTTATTGTTGGATTCCATAGCTATAAACCAATGCTCTGATACCAATTATAAGGACCCTGGCTATGAGGAAAACACTAGAAGGGGGGTTGAATAATGTTTATAAAATTTAAACGATAGTTATACCAATTTAAATTCCTAACCAACAATTAATGCGGAATTATAAATAAACCCTAATTGAAACAATGCTAACGCAAAGTATGTTTCAAGGGTTCAGATTACCCAAGTCAACTCCTGACTTGTTCCCGGTAATCCTACGTCTCTTCCACCCGGATACTACCAGATACTAAGTTAGAACCCTAACTTGAGGTTTCCTTTAAACCCACTTGTAGCAAACCTACAAGTGAGATCGAAACACAATCGATGTTCTTGACTCCCACAACTTGGGAGCAAGCAAACCACTCTCACAAACCGAGAGTTACACTAATATCGAAAGACATGAAATAAGGAAATAGCAACACTTACAATCACATATGCCTTGAAGTAGAACTTGAAGGAGCAAGTGTGTTGTATGTTGAGGTCTCTTTTAGAAAGAGAGAAAAGCCCTTTCTCTTGTCACTACCAATTGCCTAGAGAATATCACTTTGATTCTAGGTTGGAGAGCAAGAGCGAATGAGATTGGAATTCTTGGGAGTTTGAATTTGAGAGCTTTGAAAAACTTGAAGTTGAAAGCTAGAGGGTTTCAAGAGATGATCAAAAAGATGAGTCACCCCTCAATGGAACAATAGAAGCTCTCTTTATAGGTTCCCCTAAACCACCAAATAGAATCCCCAAAAACCCCTTTGAAATCCTTGGAGAAAAAGCCAACGGATAGAATTTACACAATCGATAATCGACTGCTAAAAAAACACAGTCGACTGCGGCACTGTGTCAGAGGGTAGTTGAGAATTCAAATGGTAACTTACCACACAGGGCAGTCGATTGGCGAAGAAAAGACAGGCGCTTGTAAACCTAACTGACGACTGTAAATCCTTCTACAGGCAACTGGCCGAAATATGGATAAGCTGAGAAACTTCAGAAAGTTTTGGGAAGACACGATAGGCGACTGATGTGGAACACACAGGTGCCTGTGCCATGGGTAGGCGACTGTGAAACCAACATCAGTCGACTATCAAGAATACTTGAAACTTTCTAGAGAGCAGAGTCTGCAGAGAAATCATAGACAGACGACTGTGCCTTGGATAGGAAACTGTCAATCAAACATCAGTCGACTGGCCAATTGGAAAGAGAAAGTGACCTTTGGGCAGGAGGGAGACATGCAACTAATTAACATATCACATGCGACTATAGCTTGGATAGGCGCCTATAATTTGTATAGCATTCGCCTGAAAGGAATTAAAGCTAAAAGGCCCAAAAATCAATTGTTAAAGTGTGTGCATAACAGGCGACTGTAGAACAAATCACAATCGACTGTTTTGAGACAGGCGCCTGTAAATCATTCATCAGTCGCCTGTTGAAATCCTAAAATTTGCCTACTTGAGAAATGTGAATTGGAGTCTAAGAAAATGTGATCTAATGATTTCCTAGGACAAAAATGAAGATGTTTGTGTGCTCCAACATAATTCTACTTCTAAGCTACATACTAGAAGAGAATAAAAAGATTACATTTTGTAGAAGTCTCTCTTTTATCCAAAGTATGAACTTGAAGTCTTCTAGGAGCTTCAATCACCATTTTTAATCATCCAATCCACTTTTAATGCTTTGATTGATCTTTGAGTGACATCCATTGCTAATTGATCTTCATGAAATGCTTAGCCAATGGATTAACTGAAAATAGGGGATTAGTCACAAGTATTTATGTGTGCTCATCATCAACACCAAGTAGGGAGAAGTCCAATACTCAACACTGCATCGCTTCTCCCAAGCCGAACCACGTCCACAGCTACACCTTATCTCGAGCCGAACCGCATCCCAAACCACACCGTGTCCCAAGGCGAGCAACACACTTGTCGCTAAGCCAACCACGCGTCAAAGAAAGTTTCATCTTGAGTGGATCCTCCATCAAGACTTCGGATCCGATCCGAACTCCTTCGTGGCTTTGCTAGAGTCCGATCAGGAGCAAGGAAGAATTTAGGGAGAAAGATGGAATATTTACTTTAAGCTTAAATCCGGGCTTGCTCACGTTTAATAGAGCTACCCAGATCTGAAGATTGGGACGAGTTTCAAGGAAGGTGGTTGACCCCTATTTATATAGGCGGTTGACCCCTCCCCTTTATTCATATCCAATGTGGGACTAAAAATTGAAGTGAAAAAATCGATTAAAATTGGCCTTTCACTGAGGCCAATCTTTAGCTCCCTCACAGTTAAGCTCCAAGAACGATGTCACACAGCGTTATGAAGAGGGTTGAACGGTGACGTGCAGGAAAAACAGCACTCCATTCCAAAGTCATTTGACCCCTCAAACATTGTCTCAAAGATGGGAAAAACCACATGTTTCAACAAATGCAGTCACCAAAACAAGGCTGGGCACGAAGCCCTAGAGGTGGGGCCCCGCAGTGTCACCAACAAAAAGCTGACGCATGCAATGCACACGCCCTGAGGTGCGTGCACTACATGCCCCTGCTCAAGCAGGCACGTGCGCTGTTCGTACCCGCTAGGCGAGCCCGTGCAGCGCCCGCCCAAGCAGGCGCAGGTGCGTGCGCGGAACGTGCCTGCTGGGCTGGCCAATGCTTCGCCTTCCTGGTGGCCCTTGCTTCGCCTTCCTGGCGGCCATGTGATGCGCCTTCCTGGCAGGCAGCTGCACACGTGCCCACCCGCGGGTTCAGGCTCGCTCCATGGGTCGGGTGCGCCGACACGCAACGGTGCGCCTGACCCGCAATGCCCTATAAAGGCCCATTTTGCTTATTTTGGCTCTATTTTCCTCATTTGGAGTCTGTTTTGAATATCGTTCGAACCTGCGTTTAGATAGGGACAATCCCATCACCCAGGTAACCCTTTCATTGTGTTTATTACATTAAATATTGTCGTAAAAATTTAAGACCCATTTAATTTCATTTGCATCATATGCAAAATTTCCACATCTAATATTAAAATCCATTTGCATCATATACAAATGAACTGAGGGCATACATACCTCGACAGGTGGTTTGGTATAACAGTATTTCACCTTTTAGATGTTCAATCTGTAAGCCAAGGGAGAAGTTTGTTTTGCCTAGGTCTTTCATTTCAAATTCTTTTGTCAGGCTTACATTTATCTCATCGATCTATTCAGAAGATCCTATGAGATTTAGATCCTCTTCATAGATTGCAATTATTACAAATCATGTTCCCTTTACTCTTATAAAGATGCAAGGGCAGACTTCATTATTATGAAAACCTTGCTATACAAGGAATTCGCTGAGTGTGTTATACCATATCCTTCCCAATTGTGTAAGACCATATAATGATTTTTGTAGCTTAACAGAGTAGATGTCCCGAGGTCTATCTTTTAAATTTGTAGGCAGTGAAAAGCAATCAGCAAGTTTCATATAGATGTCTCGAGGTCCATTATCTCATTATTGAGATTTCCATGTAGATATGCAGTCACAATATCCATTAGCTGCTATCTAATCTTTCCTTTGCTGTTAAGCTTATTAAGAATCGAAAAGTGATAGCATCTATTACTGGTGAGTATGTTTCTTCATAGTCTATACCCAATCTTTGGAAAAATCCCTTTGCTACAGGCCTTGCTTTGTAGTGTGCAATCTCATTATTTTTATTTCTTTTTCTGACAAATACCCATTTATATCTCACATGTTTGACACCATTTGGTGTCTGGACTATTTTTCTAAAGACTTTTCATTTCTTAAACGAGTCCAGCTCTACTTCTATTGTCTTATTCCACTTTGGCCAATCAGTTCTTTGTTTGCATTCAGTAACGGAATGTGGATCATTATCATCATCTCTTTCAGCGACGTGAATGGCAATCTGAAACGTGAAGTCATCATTGACGATTGTACTCTTTCTGGCTAACATATCCAATGCACGTACATAGTTTATTGATATTTCTGTTTCTCCTGTCTTTTTTACTGCAAGGGATTCCAGGAGGGGTGAGAGTATAGACATGAGCTCATTTTTCTGTGGTGGTATTGTCATAAGGTCTCCATGAGTTTTTCTTTTTCTTGGATTTTTGTCCTGAGAGCCTGGTGGTCTGCCTCTTTTCAGTTGAGGAACAACTACTTCTGCTGCTGGTGATTGCATCCATTCTCAGGGATGTCAATTTTATATAGAGTATTTACAGCAAGGATGTGTGATTTGACAATCTTCTGGTTGTCAATAAATGAATCCGGTAACTAATGAATAGTGTATTGAATGGGGAGGATCTTCAGGATCACATCTTCATATTGCTTAGTTACTGGATCATAGTAGGTCAATGATTTTGTATCACACGATAATATTTGTGTAGGTCCAGATTTTGCAGTATCTAGGCCTAATTTAGGGAATATTGTCTAATCAAATTCACAGTCTTCAAGACGTGCCTTGGATGTATCCCCCATTTAGGGTTCTAGGTATCTTCTTAGTGAGGGTGATTGAACCCCTATATAGATCCCTAGATGACGTTGATGACCCATTTTTGTTCTCTGCGGTGGTGCTGGGGGGAAATAGACTGTACAAACGAAAATTCCCAAGTGAGAGATGTTTGATGGTATTCCATCTGCAAGTTGTATTGGAGAAAGACTCTAACCTCCAGAGGGTATGATTTTTATTAATGAAGCATCTTGCAATATGGCATGTCCCCATGCAGTCACGAGTAACAGGTATTTCATTAGTAATGGACGTGTAATCCATTGGTGTCTTTTTATCAATGACTCTGCCAACCCATTATGGATATGTACATGTGACATAGAATGTTTAATTTCTGTCCTAGTTGCTTGGAAATATTCTTGAAATGACAGGGTGGTAAATTCCCCAGCATTGGCCAAACGAATTTTATTTTTTAGATTGTCTGGAAAATACGCCCGTAATTTTATTATTTGTACCAGTAGCTTTGGAAAAGCTAGATTGCTGGTCGATAGTAGACACACATACGAATATCTTAAGGATGCATCAATCAGTACCATAAAGTACCGAAAAGGCCCACTTGGGGATGGATTGGTCCACATATGTCTCCTTATATTCTTTCGAGTAAGCTTGGAGATTTGTTGTCTACTTTTAGTGGAGCTGGCCTTTTAATTAATTTTCCCTTGGAGCAAGGGATGCAAGGGAATTCTACATTTTGAAGAATTTTCTGGTTCTTCAAATCATGCTCATAGAATTGGGATGAGATGATGTGCAACATAACTGATCCAGGGTGGCCACGTCTATCATGCCAAAGTAGAAACTTGGATGATATCGGGTATTTTAGGTGCTCCGTCAAATTTGCTTCCTCTATCAGAACCTTTGTATGATATAGGCCTGACAAAATGCTCTCAAAACGCTCAAGTATTGATTTAACTCCTTTTCTTAAGACGTCACATACAAGTAATATTTTTTGTTTATGTTTACAGTTTTTTAGTGACATCCATTTAAACAGATGTCCTTGAAACTTAATAAATTTCTTTTTGAATTCAGAAAGAATAATGCATCCTTTATTTTTATCTGTGTACCATTTGGGAGCAATAATGTTGCATTTCCTGATCCTTCAATTATGTTTGAAGGTCTTGATATTGTATTTACCAGGCTATCATATGGTATTGAAGGACTGTATGTGTTAAGACACTGTCAACTAAGCAGTCTTGAGAGCAGTCCATCTATTAAAAGATGAAGCATAAAAACACATTTTATTTCAAAAAACATAACTATTTTATTCAAAGGCATTCTGCATAGTTATGAAAAACATAAATAGCTCTCAATGACAATGTTTTTAGCAAGGACAAAAAGCAACTAATCAAACAAGTCATCTTTCTCTAAACATCAGCTGTGAACTGGACTGGGGCATGGGTATGGTTGGCCACCAGATTTGTTTCGGCTTTATTCTTCAAAATCTCTTTGTGCAAATCTTGTAGGTGACGCGGAGTTCTGCACACCATGGAGCAGTGTCCTTTCATGTCATAATTATGGTACTGGTCTTTCTAATCCTTTGTTGGCAGGGGTGCTTGATTTTTGTTGTTATCATTTCTGCGCCACGTGAACTTCCACCTCCCATCATTTCTATTCTAGTGCACATGCCCTCTAACCTTTTTGTTTGGTCCCCCTTTGAAATTTTCATATCCTTTTATTGTTATTCTTTTTCTTGGAAGAAGATGCGTTGTGGGCTTCTGGGAGGGGGGTCGTGCTAGGGGGACACATGTTATGACTAGCAAGGAGAAGCTCCCTATTCTGTTCAGTCATTAACAAACATGCTAGCTCAGAATACTTAGTGAACTTTCACTCATGGTATTGCTACATTAATATTGCATCTTTTTCATGAAAAGGCATGTATGTCTTTTCTAGCATGCGTTCTTCTTTTACCTATTCACCACACAACTGCATGCGTGAGGTGATTCTGAACAGAGATGAGTTGTACTCAAATATGGACTTAAAGTCCTAGAGTCTAAGATTCTTCCACTCATAATGGGCCCTTGGGAATATAACATCTTTCTGATGTTTACACCTTTCATCAAGGGCGGTCCACAGCTCTAGTGGATCTTCGACCGTAAGGTATTCAATCTTTAAGGTCTTGTCCACATGGCGATGAATATATGTTATAGCTTTTGCTTTATCAATATCTGTCGCCCGCTTGTCTTTTGTAATTGTGGCTATAAAGGATTGAGCTCGCAGGTGGAATTTGACATCCAGCTGCTAGCTTAAATAATTCTTCCCTAATGCATCTAGAATTTCGAAATTGACATTTGCGATTTTTTCCATTTATCTAGAAAAGCATAATTTTGCATGAATTAATACTACTGAAAATATTATATCATGCATGGTCAATTTTAAATGAACGAACTAATTGCGTAGATCGGCTTATCACAACATAAAACATAATGTCCCAAGGTCCAGATATACAGTCCATTTTACATAAATGAAAGAGAACATTATAAATTTGGAAACCACATGGATCCCAAGAAAATCTTCCTCTTTAAGAGTGGCCTCCATCTGTCACAGTCGCTTTTCGATCGTACGTTTTTTGTGCGCGTACTTTTGTTCGTACACGTATTTATTTTGACCTCTTCTTGTATTCGAACCGTATGATCTGATATGTTGTTGTGACCCTCTGAGATAGTACTTATTTGTGGGATTTTTTCGTGAACATCATTTCACGGCTCGTTCTCCCACAAATCAGCTTTGAATGAAGGTGTGTCATAACTTTAGATTTTGTCGTTTGACCTATTTATTTTTAGTTCCGTCTTTCATTACCCGAGCCCATGACCGACCATCATAGCATCGATTCTCTCATCGACACGGTCGTCCCGATATTTTTATTATATTTTTCGGACACTATTTAGTTGACCTTTCCCACTAATCATCTCCAAACTATTATTAGCCTAGAATAATTCAGTGATCAAACACTAATTAAACCCAATTAAATCAACCCCTAAGCCACCTTACGTATCACATGTTGATTTTCCCTAAGCTATTAGCCACCATATATTGAACTAATTCTACCCCCTCCCCTCTAACACTTCTCTCTCCAATCACCTAAACGTACCCCCCTTTCAAAACGCTTTATCAAAACTGTTTTCATATACTCACCTAATTGGGCTATTCAACCCACTGTTTTAACTAATCTAAACCCTCTTTATCTCTCCCTCTCTCCTTCTATAATACATAAATTCCAAAACCCTAGCCCAAATAGCACAATTCTTCTTCAAATGCAAAACGCAAACTAGGGCTCTACATTGCAAACTGTCGGCGCAACCCATTAGGAATTTTTCGGCCAGCCTTCCCTCGCCCACCGCCGGCCATCCAACCTCCGACCTAGCACCCCCTCGACTCCCTCCACCTTCGGCAACCTTCCCCTAGTCGACCATCCCTTCCTACTCGCTTTAAAACCCGTGCAAACACCCCTAAACCCCCATTGAAAAACTATCAAACAGCCACACCTTCAAACCCGGTGCCCGGCCGCCGCCGCCGCTGCCGGTGACCCCTACTAGCCTCCGATCACTCCCCTTGATGTCCCTATCACCTCCTAGCATCCCCTCACGACAACACTTCCTGCTCCTTTCGTAAACAGCGCGCAAACACCGTTTACACCAGATCTGTCCTCCCTCGCCAAAAGTTGCAGCCTGGGCTATTTTACCACAGTCGACCACCCATCAGGCCGAGCAACCCCCCTTCAACCTCCATTAATCCCTGGCAGCCCCTTGCTCCTAGGAGTTCACCTCACGTCGCCGATCTCGCGTGTTTTTCGATGCCGTAGCAGCCATCGTGTAGATTCGTTGCCCTACCCGCAACCGGAGAGATCTCGACGCTTGCTCGTTGTTCTCGCCTTTGGCTCACTGTCCTTACTTGTCTCGCTATGCTACCTGTGGCCGAGATGTTGCTGACGACACAGATCTATCGTCGTTCAAACCCGACGTACGATCTACGATCAATCGCTGAAAATGTTAGTCCCCTAACGCCTAGTAAGAACCCACAATGTAGCGAATCTAAAACCTAATCTAAGAGTCATCAATGATAACTAAGTTTACATTTCTACTCCTTTAAAATGTTGTTCAACCTTAGACATCGACGAACGGACTTGAATATCTGTGCACATAGGGTAGAACATTGATTAGGCTGAAACGAATCAAAAAGATGTGACTTTTGACTGTTAGGATAGTCCCACTGAATTTAGAAACAAACCCTAATAGGATTGATGAAAAATACGATCTGACATCGTCGTTGTCCTGTTTCAGACAGGCCCTCGCCGACGCGCTGCTTCGACGATACGATCTAGACCGACGACTCACTGGCCACCGCAGGCAAGTGTATCCATTTGCGTACTTTCGGCCATGTTTAGGCCATCACCCCTCAAACTGTAAAAGTACGACTAAAGAGAACCAGATGTAAAATGATAGCGTCCGGGACCCTCATTGACAGCTTAGACTTGAAGACGAAGTCTAAGCACAACAACAACAAAAACTGACACCCTAGGTTCTATCTGTGTGTGCGTGCATGTGGACCCCCTAGAAAGAACAACTCTTTACAACTTGTCATGTCATGAAATGTCACAAAAAGCCTACGAACGTTTCAGATGCTCTCCAAGCGAGAGTGATCTCTGTGTCACAAAAATCCTACGGGCATTTCAGATTCTCTCCAAGCGAGAGCGATATCTGTGTTACAAAAAGCCTACGGGCGTTTCAGATGCTCTCCAAGCGAGAGTGATCTCTGTGTTATAAAAAGCCTACGGGCGTTTCAGATGAAACACCTCCAAGCGAGAGTGATCTCTGTGTTACAAAAAGCCTACGGGTGTTTCAGATGCTCTCCAAGCGAGAGTGATCTCTGTATTACAAAAAGACTACGTGCGTTTCAGATGCTCTCCAAGCGAGAGTGATCTCTGTATTGCCTGGTCTTAAGCACTCGGGTTTGGGGTAGGGTTGAGCGGTCGCACGGGGAGAGGGTCTGGCCGCCCTCAAACCATAAGGCGTGAATCCTTCGTGACACACACGGTACTTCTTGTCTTGTCTTGTCCAGTCCAGTCTATTCCTGTAGCCAGTGGCACACGCTACTACTATTGTCTGTCACGTTTACTTTCCTGCTCCGTTTTTACTTTCCTTGTATAATAGTATAACTGCCATGTCACCCTAACTGCATGTAATCAACCAGTAAAATGTTGTTAAAAATTATTTCACACTTGCAGTAGAGTCTAGCCTTTCCTTGTAGACTTTACCTGACGTACAGCTCCTGTTGTACGTCAGGTACCAAGCCAAAGTACGTGGACGAGCCAGAGCTACCTTAGGACTTGGAGCCAGAGGACGTCGACTCGGAGTACCTTCCTGACGACGACCAGTCCTAGAGCTACTTACATGTTGCTGATCCTCAGAGTTTTTTTTATTGCTTTCTAGTTCGGGTGCATAGCACCATTTTACTTTCTGCCTAGGTTGGGTGCATGCACCATTAGTTTCCTTTCTGCAGTTGTTGCCATGCTGGGCATTACTTCCTTTTTAGACTCTTGTGCATCTGGATATCTCTGTGGAATAAAATGAATGCATCTTTCTTTCAGTACTTTATGTTGTTACGAATTTTATATATGCAAGAACCTGTTTCTTTCTTGGTGTCACAGACGCTTAATGGGTCCGAGCCCCACAGCTCCGGCCCATGCGGACCTTAGTCACGTCTCGCTTTCGTCGTTTTGGGAAGCGGCGCGTGACAGGTTTTAGTGGTGGCCCCATGTAGGTCATGCAATTATAAAAGTTCGTAGCAATAGTATTACTCGCATTCATTTTTTTAATATCCAGTTTTTCATGTACAAGTCTGAATTAGGTTTTCCTTATTTTAGATGGTAGGAAGACTTAGATAGACGTCCAGGTTTGATAGTCAGGCGCCTTGGTTAAGATTTAATCATACTCGTCTTAGGATACCCTAGTAGCCTCTCACCCAGCTCTGACCATGTTATATTTCTGGAGTCCTTCTTTTAGTCGTTCGCTCGGGTCCATCAACTTCGGGCCCAAAATGTAATCTTGATTCTCTTAGGACCCTTCCCTGAGATCTCTATTACAGTCTAGTTCATTAGGAAGTCTTAGTGCTGAGTTCTCCTGATCTTTAGACGGTCTGATAAACCCCTAATTTCTAGCACGTTCCTAATCATTACCCTTCTGTGCTATCGACCGTAGAATTCCATCATAGCTTTCATGAATCATATTCTAGGCGTATTCATCATGCGATCATATGATTTGCCCTCGATTCACGTGATCGCTCCATGACGATTACCGTTAATTCTTCGAATCTCCCCATTGCAAATCCTATTTCTTTTAAAATTATTTTCGAATTCCTTATTAAATTCTTCTCTCAGTTTAACTTCTTTGAAAACCCCTTATTATATGTTTAATTTCTCGCGTTTCGGTTGAGTTAAAATTCTTTCTTGGATTTTGAAACCTTCTTGGTCGTAATTTTTAGTTACTAGCTCGTAATTATTTTCTAACCGATATCTTTTGTATTTCAGTTTTAACACCTTGCTACCATTTTGATAATTCAATATATCGCCTTTTTTCTAAACTACGAAATTTATTTTAACCACTTACCGTACGTACTTTTAGAATATTTTTCTGAGCTAAATAGAACTTCAATTTTTTTATATCAGTTCTATGTTCATCGTGCTCATACTTCAAAAATCTTTGTGTAAATCTATTTTCATTTGCAAAACAAGCATTACCTCACCCTACTGATTATTTCTTCGTCTAACTCTTTTTTCGAGTTGTAAAAATTTTACCATCTGCTCGCTATTTCTACATATTTTTATAAGTATGTATATATATGATACCATATTTTACACGTATCCGTCTTTCATCTATTTAATTCTTTAGAGCAATATTTTTGTTCCACCCAACTAGCTATCTCCTTATCCTCGCCTTATCCGAACTCGTTCTTTCCTATCTTGTTTCGTTTCGCTTTTGGTTTCGGTTCCCTTTCTATTGTTTAGACATTAGTGCTTGTCGTTTCTTGTGTCAACTCTAGTTTAGTAGTGGGCACATTGGTTTTTGTAATTTCGTCGTGGTGCATGTATATAGGTAGAGTGTGTGGACCTGTATGAGTATGATACACTTAGGATATTATGTAATGCCCTGATAGCTACTGCACAAGTACTAGAGGGGGGGTGAATAGTACTTTAAAATAATTAAGAAGATAATTCCTAATTATCTTGCAAACTCAACCAACAATGCGGAAATGAAAATGTGACAACAATAAAATACAAGCGCAAACAAACGAATTAACGGGTTCGGATCCACCCAAGTCTCCCCGACTTGTTCCCGGTGATCCTACGTCCCAAATACACAGATCCCCTCCGGATACTTGAGTTAGAAACCTCTAACTAAAATTTGCACTATGAAATACTTGTAGAAAACCTCTACAAGATCAAATCATACACAAATGAAAATGTGACTCCCACAAACCGGGATCACACACAACTCTCACAACCGAGAGTAAAAGCTTGCAATATCAAAGTAAAATGAAATATGAAATGCTTACCAACAAAATCCTATGCCTTGAGTAAACTTACGATTTTAGGGTAAGGAGGATTTTGGAGGAGAAGAAGTCACCAAACCCACATTCCAAGGAGTTGACCAGCAATAGAAGCCTAGGGAGATGTTGGTGACCTAGAATCAAGCTCTTGGCTTGAATGGCTCACAATCAATGAATCTCTCTTTAGGAATAAGAGTGAGGGAGAAATTCCTGTGATAAATGAAAGCTTGGAAATGAGAAATAAATGCTTCTCTTTGATTCTCTAAAATGCAATTAATATCAGCCTTGAATGCTTAGCAAGAATCCCTTCAAGTATATATAGGATAGATGAAAGAGAGAGCAAAAAATCGTGGCATTTAATGCTCCAACGGATCTATTTCTGAAGCAGTCTAATCGGTCAAAGAAGGATCACTGACCGACTAGATTCACAACTAGCCGATCGGTGATTCAACATGGACCGACTAACAGCTTTACAGCCAATATAGAAAGTTCAGGGAATATAGAACTAGTCGGTCCAAGAAGACTTTCCAGTCGACTAGTTTCACAACTAGTCGGTTGGTGAGTGTTCTTTGACCGACTAAGAGTTGAAATAGTATAGGCTGAATTCAAAGACAGCTAGTCGGTTTAAGAACAAATTCCGACCGACTAGTTTCACAACTAGTCGGTCGGTCGTTGTTCTTTGACCGACTAACTGTAAACAGTAAGTTAGGCTGGAAAATGAAAGCTTAACTAGTCGGTCTAAGAAGGATTCCTAACTGACTAGTTTGACAACTAGTTGGTCGGTGAACCTTCTTAGACCGACTAATTGATAAACAGTGAATGAGCTGAAATGAGTTAGGAGATCTATTCGGTTCAAGAAGGATTACCGACCGACTAGATTGCCATCTAGTCAGTTGGTTCTTCTTCTTGAACCAACTAAGATGCACCAGAAGCCGCGAAATGAAGCGTGAAGCTTCGGGAAAGTTTGTATGGGCTTCTAAGATAATCCTAGCTCTAAGATATGAGCGTTATGAAGATAAAAACGTAAGACCTACTCAAGGCTTAACATTCTACGAAAAGAAGCTAGAAAACTATAAATAAAACTTGACGAACCGTCTTCAAAGGCTTCATTTCGAATCTCTTGACTTCAATAAAGGTCCTTGAGCTTCAACGAAGCTTCAAGCACACGATCACGCGCTTTGAGAAGTCTTGAGACGTCGCTTTTGATATTCATAGAATTTTGGTGACGATCTCCATAACTGCGCTCACAAAGAGTTAGTTCACGATATTTATGTTTGTTCATCATCAAAACCAAATCCGGGGAATCAATACTCAACATTCTCCCCCTTTTTGGTGATGACAAACCAACATAAATAATAATCAATAATAATGATTAAAATGAAATTTACTTACTCCCCCTGCATTGATGACACGTTAATTCCATATAAAATAATAATCATAAGCATCAAGCAGACGAGTAAAGTATAAAATGTGAATCCAATTATTGAAATTTAGGATCTAAATCCATTTTTATATCTTAACTCCCCCTGAATCTAACATATCAAATTAGATTCACGGTAAATTGCTTTGAATTATCAGGTAGCACATCGTCATTATTAATTCTCTCCCCCTTTGGCATAAGCAAAAAGAGCGGAAGGAGATCAACGATAACAACAATGGCTATAATGAAAGCACTAGAGTCGTAGAATACGACCACGGTCTAAATGACACCAAACTAAAATACGAAGTAAATCAAAGCGTGCCAACGATACCATAGTCGAAAATCGAAAATGAAATCATCAAAAATCAAATCAATTGCACATATTGAGTTATGGAACATACTCTCCAATATCAACTTTCTTGATGAATTAAATGCATGGAAAACAATTCTATGTTTTCATAGAATTAATTTCTATTAAATCAAATGTAATCGTCGAGCGACGAAGTCAACATCAGAGACAAAAAGAATATAATGCGCACAATGAAGTAAATGTCAACACGATGTATATATATATATATATATATATATATATATATATATATATATATATATATATATATAACATGGATACATCAAAAATATACATCTGCCAACAATAATATAAACGATCCTCAGATCGGGGCACATCATACAACATATCTCACAGCATACATCGAAGTATCACAAAACATGTATACATCAAAATACATCATAAAGACATCCAAAAATATCAAAAATCCATAACCACCAACTATCCTACCCCACTCTCTCACGACTAAATATATCATCCAAAGTGCACATGGGAGAGTCCTCCAACGCAAGCTCAGGAGGTGGAGGGAGGATCAGCAGCAGCAGTAAGCTCTGCAGAAGGGGTGGTGGTCACTAGGTCGACGGGAGTGTCCACAGAAGGGAGAGTCGAGGCAGGAGTGGTCTCAGGAGCACCAGCAGAATTATCCACCGAAGGAATGGTGGCAGCAGGTGTGCTCTCGGGAGCACCAGCAGAAGTAGCAGCAGCAGACGTACCCTCTGGGGAACAAATAGGAGATCCAACAAGCTCCTGGAGCTCAGCCTCGTCCATCTCCTCATCGTCAGAAACTGACGGAGGAATCTCAATGCCAAAGTGAGAACAGATGAGAGCTAGCATCTCCTCAGAACGAGAAACACGAGACTCAACACGTCTCAGAGAAACAGCAAACTCAACGAGTGAGGGAGGAGGTGGAGGAGCAGCTGAAGAGGTACCCTCGGTGGTAGAAGGGGTAGTCCTCTGAACGTGATGAAGCGCTGCAAGAGACTTCTTGACGGTCGTCGCATTCAGAGAAGGACCCAATGGACGCTGGTCATCGGGAGGGAGAGGGACCCCAAAGTGACGAAATACAAGGGTCAAAAGGCAAGGATATGGGATGTGAGCTGATTTGGTAGACTTTCGGATACATTCAAAAGAGTCCATCTTATCTAGGATAATACGAGCCCAATTGATCTCGCTCCCCATGAAGAGAGCGTAGATCAGCTTGAGGAACGACTGAGAGGTCAAGCTAGATGAGCCGTACTTCAGAAGGAGGCACGACTTCAAGATAAGATTCAAGACCCAAGCATTCGGCTTAAATGATTTTGAAGGGACGCCAATCATGGCGGGAGGGATAACATGAAACATCTCGGTAAGCA
Source organism: Scilla litardierei (assembly GCA_030789695.1). Lineage (NCBI taxonomy): Eukaryota > Viridiplantae > Streptophyta > Magnoliopsida > Asparagales > Asparagaceae > Scilla > Scilla litardierei. The sequence goes on along the minus strand of CM061142.1, from coordinate 256,138,083 downwards.
TGGTCTGGTCCAGATCGTGGATATTATCCACGGAGATATCAGTTGGAAGAAGGCCAGAGGATGACACACCTATCAACTCCCCTAAGATTTCTGCCGTGAGGACAATAGGTTTCCCCAAGACAGTCGTCTCAATGGAGTGAGTGTCGTCATACTGACCCCGAACACGATTCGTGTAGAATAATTTGACGAGACGAGGGTACGGGTGAGGGTTCGCCTTGGGGTCATGGCGAAGATAGTCAAGTAGGCCGCTGTAGGAAAGAAGATCGGCGAGGTAAGGGAAGTCTGAGAACTGAACGAAGTGATCCAATATCAATGGATAGTGCTCAATACGGTTGTAAGCCGCGAGACACAACGGGTCATCGTGACACAACGATATATCGACACCGCCCAAAGGCATGGGAGCCTTCCCCTTAGACAGACAAGTGCTAGACCGAGGAGGAGGAGTAGGAGTCCTATTGGTAGGCTCAGTCTCGGGAATATACTCAGTGTCGGAGTCATAAGCGGGAGGAGTGGGTGCTCGAAATGAGGCTAGAGACACAAGCTGCTTCTTAGGCTTAGGTTTGGGCTGAGATGTGGCTCTATGCTTCGCAGTTGCCGTCCTTTTCTTCTTAAGAGGAGGCAAAGAGGAAGATGGATGGGTCGATTTGGCGCGACGTTTGGATTGAGGGGGGGTCCGTTGGAGGAGACTCGACGGTCATGGGAGACGGAGTGGTAGGACGGATGGGAATACGTGTATTCGCCATGATCGAGACGAGACAACGCTCAATCGAACTAGAAATCGAAAATAAACCTAGAATGAAACCCTAAAAACGACGGAAATCGAAGAAACCTAACCCTAAAAGCTGAGAGCTGAGACGGAGTGATACCTAGGTGGAGGAGAGAGAGGGATCGACGGCAAACGTGGTCGGAGATGGCCGGAAAACGCGGCAAACGGTGGAGGAGAGTGAGGGAGTCGAAGGGTTTTGGGGCTGAGAGAGTTTTTCGCACCGATTAGAATGATATCTAATCGGTGCGGAAGAGATTAAATCGACTGGGAAGTGGAAAAGACACAACAACCCCTGTGCATTTAGTCGGTCACAGTTCAAGCGCTGACCGACTAGAATGAGATCTAGTCGGTCGGCCAATGAGCTTGAACCGACTAAGTGCAGACAGTAACTGAAGCCAAATTTAGAGCATGAGTTAGTCGGTCTGAGTTCATTCACTGACCGACTAGAACGTAATCTAGTCAGTCTGCCAATGAACTTGGACCGACTAAGAGAGTCCAAAAATTTGAAATTTAGAAATTTTGAGTTCTCTCCTAATCGCACTTGGATGATACATCGAAATACTCTCATACATCATTAATCTACCCCATAAAACATCGAAAGATATAAATACGATGTTCATGAATATTTCGAGCATAAATTCCAAAAATTCAACCAAAAATCCAGAAAATTCCAACAAATCTAGCATGAGCATATATAAAGAAAATTATTATCATGCAAGATTATTGAACAAAATGAATTTTAAATCTTGGCTTCACCCATAATCCCCAATTCTCGACGTAACCGCACAAAGGAGTCTTCCTTGAGTGGTTTCTTGAAAATATCGGCGATTTGCTTCTGGGCTTCAACGTACACTGATATGATGTCCTTTTTAGCAACATGATCATCTAAGAAATGGTGACGGACATCTATGTGTTTAGAACGGGAATGGTGTACCGGATTCTTAGAGAGACATATTGCACTTTGATTGTCCACCATGATAGGGCAAGTATCACAGTTTATATCAAAGTCTTTAAGAGTGTGTCTCATCCAAAGAACCTGAGCACACGCAGCACCGGCAGCAATATATTCCGCCTCGGTGGTTGAAAGTGATACAAAATTCTACTTCTTGGAAAACCAAGAGATAAGAGAATTTCCTATAAAATGGCAAGTGTCACTAGTACTTTTCCTGTCGGATTTGCATCCCGCATAATCTGCGTCACTATATGAGATTAACTCATATATGCTAGACTTTGGATAAAGTAATCCGAAGTCGAGTGTGTAACTTAAATAACGGAAAATACGTTTTACCGCTACTAAGTGAGATTCCTTAGGTTGAGATTGATAACGAGCACATACACATACGGCAAACATAATATCGGGCCTACTAGCAGTAAGATATAGTAAACTACCTATCATACCTCGATATAGACGAATGTCTACATCTTTGCCGCCCGTATCTTTATCAAGATGTGTAGTAGTGCTCATTGGAGTCTTCTTGCCTGAGGCATTCTCCATTCCAAATCGCTTTAGCAACTCCACCGTGTACTTGGCTTAGTGGATGAAGATTGCATCGTTCATTTGGCGAATTTGGAGACCTAAGAAATATTTAAGCTAACGCATGTGGCGCATCTCAAATTGATCCTTCATAACATTAGAAAACTCTTCGCAAAGAGTGAAGTTAGTAGCACCGAAAATGATATCATCAACATAAATTTGAACTAAAATAATATCATTATTCGAATACTTAACAAATAATGTAGAATCAACTTCACCCATTTTAAAACCCAAGTCCAAAAGAAAATTCTGTAGACAGTCATACCAAGCTCGAGGAGCTTGTCTCAAACCGTAAAGTGCTTTCTTAAGTTTGAAAACATGATTTAGAAATTTTTCATTTATAAAGCCCAGAGGTTGAGAAACATAAACTTTCTCAACGACATCTCCGTTTAAAAACGCACTTTTTACATCCATTTGAAAGAGTTTAAAATCTTTATGGCATGCAAAAGATAACAATAACCTAATAGATTCTAATCTAGCTACTGGAGCAAAGGATTCTTCGAAATCTATACCTTCCTCTTGCCGGTAGCCTTGAGCTACTAACCGAGCTTTGTTCGGGATGATGATTTGGTTCTCGTCGGTCTTGTTCTTGAAAATCCACTTCATTCCTATAACGGTGTGGTTCTTCGAAGGCAATGGAACAAGCTCCCAAACCTCATTCCTCTCAAATTGAATGAGTTCCTCCTCCATGGCTAGGATCCAAGTACCATCTTCACACGCTTCGTTAATATTCTTTGGCTCAATTGAGGAGGCAAAGGCACAATAAGCAAAGTAGTTGGCTTGAGATCTCGTCTTGACACTATCAAGGATGTTGCCAATGACTTGCTCATGGGGATGGTCACGAACTGTATGAAGCTGTTTGGGAATTCCCTGATCACTAGGAACATTCTCAAAAGACTCATCAGTAGGGTTAGTATCAATAGAATCAATAGAATTAGAATTACCAATAGAATCACATAAAACATCCATGGAGTCATCATCATTAGTAATTCTAGACGGGACAAAATTTTCATTGAATGAAACATGAAGTGATTCCTCGATCGTTGAGGTTCGTTTGTTGTATATCCGGTAGGCTTTGCTACGGGAGGAATATCCAACAAATATCCCCTCATCGGATCTTGGATCAAATTTGTCCAAACTACCATACGTGTTTTTAATAAAACATTTTGCGCCAAAAACTCGAAAATGTTTAACTTGAGGCAATCTACCAAACAACAATTCATAACAAGTTTGTTTGGTGCCGGGCCTCAAAAGTATTCTATTAAACACATAGCAAGCGGTATGTACCGCTTCCGCCCAAAATTGATGGCCAAGTTGGCTATCATCAAGCATAGTGCGAGCACATTCCACTAGCGTCCTATTCTTTCTCTCAACAACACCATTTTCAGGTGGTGCACGAGGGAAAGAGAAGGTGTGAGTAATACCAACTTCATCACAAAAATTTGAGAAAGACTCATTCTCAAATTCCCCTCCATGATCACTACGAATAGTGACAATGGTGGTTCCAATGAGATTTTGTACTTTCTTAACAAATATTGTGAAGTTTTTAAAAGCATCATTTTTATTACTTAAAGAAAATACCCAAGTAAATCTAGAAAAGTCATCAACGATGACAAGTCCATATCGTGCATTTCCTAATGAAGCAACTCTAGTTGGCCCAAAAAGATCTAGATGTAATAGCTCTAGAGGCCCCTTAGATGAAATGCTTTTCTTAGGTTTAAATGACAATTTTGGAAGCTTGCCTCATTGACACGAGTCACAAAAGATTTTCTTTTGAAAGACAAGCTTAGGAAGGCCTTTAATAGAATTTAACTTGGAAAGCTTAAAAAGTGTTCCAAAGTTCACATGACCAAAACGTCGATGCCATAAGTGTTGTTCACTTGTGTTGGCAATGAGACATTGTTCATGTGATTTTGGGAGATCTAATATATAAATATCCTTATGGCGTATGCCAGAAAATAATAAATCATTATCTTTTCTCAAAATATGACACATTCCTTTCGCAAAGCTAACTTTGTAACCTTTGTCACAAAGTTGGCTTATTGAAATAAGATTGTGGTTTAATCCTTTAACAAGGTAAACATCACTTATTAATGGTTTAGAAGGATTACCAACTTTTCCAACACCAATGATGGTTCCGCTCTCGTTACCTCCAAAGACTACCCGGTTCCCATTTGCAATGGGCACCACTCCGGAGAGCAATTGAGCATCACCCGTCATGTGTTTTGAACACCCGCTATCGAGTATCCAATTATTCTTGGAGCTAAATTTGGATTTGTTGCTCCGTTTCTTTTTCTTGAGTACCTACAGATAGAAATATCATTCCATGGTACCCAAGGTCATTGGGTCCTAAAAGATTAGACCTTTGGAAGCCAAGTCCAATTGGACTTAGACTTCCCAATGTAATCATCATTATGCACGACATCCATAAAATAAGAATTCATGTACGCTTGTTTTTCATGCATGTTAGTGTTCTTCGGGCCCCAAATAGTGAATATTTTGGGAGCCCTATTCCTATTGGGAGCATGCATACGTTGTTGATTTCTACGTGATGCATGTCGTGGATAGGCATATGGCACATGATGAAATGGTGCATGATAATAATTGTTCATATGATGGTGTGGATGAACAAATGCATGTGGAGGAACATGTGCGTGAGTGTGTCTCACATTGTATGCACGTGCCCATGGATGTGAAGCATAAAAATCATCATAATTGTGAACCGGTGGAGTAAGATGTGTGTTCCTACGTGGCATGGTATTGGTGTACATAAAAGCATGACCCTTCTTTGGAGGTCCACCCAAAGTGGGTTTCTTTTCAAATGAGGGTGTGTACGAAGTGGAAGCACCATTGGTAGATGAACTACCAATGAGGTGTTTGCCCCCACTCGTTGAGGCATTGGAAGTTGGCCTAACAAAGGTGGTAGACGATTTGGATGAATTTCACATCTTATACCCCAAGCCAATGCGATGATTGGCCGGGAGTAAGTCATTTAGGATATTATCCAAATGGTCCTTACCTTTATTGAATTTATTAATCCGGCCTAATGTGGACTCGTACTTCTCGGTGAGAGAAAGTATAGAAGCATCCAAAGTGGACACTTGAGTTGTGAGTACACAAACACGAGACTTGAGATTCTCATTCTCAATACTCAAAGTTGAGTTTCGAGAAATCAAATCCGCCATCTCATGTTCATCCGATTCCTCAATATGAACATGCTCAAGTTGAGATTTGAGATTTACAATCTCATTTCTCAAACCTTCAACAACGGTGTCGTTGTTGATAATGACAGGCTTAGGCGAGGTTTGGATACTAGCTAGCTCATCTTTTATCTTAGTATATCTATTTACTAATTTAGAATACTTAGACCAAATTTGCTCGTTAGCTAATCTAAGGTCATCCATAGTTACCTCATCGCCTTCATCCTCGCTATCATCGGAGGAGGATCCTTGATCATGTTCCTCTCTAGCCATGAAGCACAGTGTGATTGCTCCACTTGTTCAACGACCGAGTCTCCACTTGAGGAGTCATCCTCGGAGTCGGTAAATGTGCCGACAAGCCCTTTCTTGTACCCTTTCTTGTACTTCTTTGACTTGTCGAACTTTGGCGCCTTCCATTTCTCCTTTTGCTTGTTTTGAGGACAATCCGCTTTCATGTGTCCTGGCTTATTGCATTTAAAGCACAAAGGAGCGGAGGCGTTAGTAGAACTAAACTTAGATTTGTTCTTGAAGTTACCTTTCCGGAAAAATCGGTTGAACTTCTTTGCCATGAGGGCAATGGATTCCAAGTCCAACTCATCTTCCAAGTCTTCATCATCGGTAGAAGTAGATGTAGATGGAGCGGCCTTGAAAGCAATCGCCTTTTTCTTTGGCTCGTCTTGCTTCAAGTAAGACTTCATCTTGTCATGCAGCTTTAGTTTACTATCCTTGCGTACCTCATAAGACATCAAGGTACCCATTAGTTGAATCATAGTATATTTACTCATATCGTTACCTTCCTCGATGGCGAAGGTGCGCTTTTCCCAACAAGAAGGAAGTCCGTCAATGATCTTTGAGACTTTCTCCTTTTGGGTGTAGGTCTTTCCAAGAGCCTCCAACTCATTGGTGATGTCAACGAAGCGAGCATAGTACTCCTTCATCTTCTCACCCTGTTGCATATGAAATAATTCGAAATCTTTATTTACAACAACGAGTTTGGAGTCTCTTACCCTACTCGTTCCTTCATGCAAGATGAGGAGTGAGTTCCAGATTTGATATGCACTCTTACATGTGCATATCTTGTTGAAGTCTTCGGGCTCCAACGCACATTGCAAGGCATTCATTGCCTTGGCATTGCTTACCTCCGCGGTGACCTCCGCGGTAGTCCACTTAGCGAAATCTTCTTCTGCGGGCACGACATACTCCGTCAACGTACCTCTCCATAGTGAAGAGCTCCGGAGGAATGTTTCCATCCGGTATTTCCAGTACCCGTAATTGGTACTGTTGAAGAAAGGAGGCCTAGTCAAGGAGTGTCCTTCCATCACAGAAGAAGCTCCTTCACGGTTCCTGAAGGTGCTATAGTCTGAAGGTGGACGAACGTTCTTGTTGTTGTTGGTAGACATAGCTATGAACTTGGCTCTGATACCAACTGTAATGCCCTGATAGCTACTCCACAAGTACTAGAGGGGGGTGAATAGTACTTTAAAATAATTAAGAAGATAATTCCAAATTATCTTGCAAACTCAACCAACAATGCGGAAATGAAAATGTGACAACAATAAAATACAATCGTAAACAAACGAATTAATGGGTTCGGATCCACCCAAGTCTCCCCGACTTGTTCCAAGTGATCCTAGTCCCAAACACCTGGATCCCCTCCGGATCCTTGAGTTAGAAACCTCTAACTAAAATTTGCACTATGAAATACTTCTAGAAAACCTCTACAAGATCAAATCATACACAAATGAAAATGTGACTTCCACAAACCGGGATCACACAAACCTCTCATAACCGAGAGTAAAAGCTTGCAATATCAAAGTAAAATGAAATATGAAATGCTTACCAACAAAATCCTATGCCTTGAGTAAACTTACGATTTTAGGGCAAGGAGGATTTTGGAGGAGAAGAAGTCACCAAACCCTAGCTCTAAGGAGTTGACCAGCAATAGAAGCCTAGGGAGATGTTGGTGACCTAGAATCAAGCTCTTGGCTTGAATGGCTCACAATCAATGAATCTCTCTTTAGGAATAAGAGTGAGGGAGAGATTCTTGTGAGAAATGAAAGCTTGGAAATGAGAAATAAATGCTTCTCTTTGATTCTCTAAAATGCAATTAATATCAGCCTTGAATGCTTAGCAAGAAACCCTTCAAGTATATATAGGATAGAGGAAAGAGAGAGCAAAAATCGTGGCATTTAATGCTCCAACGGATCTATTTCTGAAGCAGTCTAATCGGTCAAAGAAGGATCACTGACCGACTAGATTCACAACCAGTCGGTTGGTGATTCAACATGGACCGACTAACAGCTTCACAGCCAATATAGAAAGTTCAGGGAATATAGAACTAGTCAGTCCAAGAAGACTTACCGACCGACTAGTTTCACAACTAGTCGGTCGGTGAGTGTTCTTTGACCGACTAAGAGTTGAAATAGTATAGGCTGAATTCAAAGACAGCTAGTCGGTTTAAGAACAAATTCCAACCGACTAGTTTCACAACTAGTCGGTCAACCGACTAGTTTCACAACTAGTCGGTCAACCGACTAGTTTCACAACTAGTCGGTCGGTCGTTGTTCTTTGACCGACTAACTGTAAACAGTAAGTTAGGCTGGAAAATGAAAGCTCAACTAGTCGGTCTACGAAGGATTCCTAACCGACTAGTTTGACAACTAGTCGGTCGGTGAACCTTCTTGGACCGACTAATTGATAAACAGTGAATGAGCTGAAATGAGTTAGGAGATCTAGTCGGTTCAAGAAGGATTGCCGACCGACTAGATTGCCATCTAGTCTATTGGTTCTTATTCTTGAACCAACTAAGATGCACCAGAAGCCGCGAAATGAAGCGTGAAGCTTCGAGAAAGTTTGTATGGGCTTCTAAGATAATCCTAGCTCTAAGATATGAGCGTTATAAATATAAAAACGTAAGACCTACTCAAGGCTTAACATTCTACGAAAAGAAGCTAGAAGACTATAAATAAAACTTGACGAACCGTCTTCAAAGGCTTCATTTCGAATCTCTTGACTTCAATAAAGGTCCTTGAGCTTCAACGAAGCTTCAAGCACACGATCACACGCTTTGAGAAGTCTTGAGACGTCGCTTTTGATATTCATAGAATTTTGGCGACGATCTCCATAACTGCGCTCACAAAGAGTTAGTTCATGATATTTATGTTTGTTCATCATCAAAACCAAATCCGTGGAATCAATACTCAACATATTAATGATTGTCTCTTATTTCATGTATGTATTCTCAGTGTTATTCGTGATATGTGTATGAAGTTATTTGAATGATGGTATTTATATATGTGTGAATAGCTACACCACTATAGGGATGTATGCACATATTAGGTTTAGTGTTGGAATAACTACTAGTGGAGTATGTGGTTGAATGCACTTGTAAATGCTTGAAATAATATACTAGTAAGTCATGAGCATGTTAAGTGTAATGATAATAAGTGTGCTTATAGTTAAGTGTGTATGCCTATTATATGATCTATATGTTAGTACGTATGAGCGTGTGCTCGTGCGTAGATATGTATATGCTTAGTCATATGTGGATATGTACATATTATGGTATGTGTGTGATATACGCATGGTAATGAGGTTATAATTTTGTTTGGTATTGCTTGCCTTTACGAGATGTTGTGTGAGTGCGTGTATACCATGAGGTATACACGATTATTGTATGTCTTAACTATGTATGTATAAGTATATGTATTAGTATACTAATTATAATTATATTGCTATGGTGTGAATATAATATATGTATGTGACTATACGATGTATGCATATATGGGATAATGTATTTTGATTGTATACGTGTACAGATATTTGTAATATTATTATAGCATGTAAAGTGATTGCATTATGTGGGTTACTTGACCAAATATAAAGTGTGTTTGATAGTATGGTATGTATGTGGTGACGTTGGTAGAAATATATATATTGGAGTGGTGTGTTGGTATATGTATAAAAATCGTGTTATGAATATAGAGCATCTTGATATGGGTTTTGAGTCTCACTCAAGCTTGAGTGGGTAAACTCTAAGTATATTGTTACATATGTATGTGGTTTACGTGTAATACTATGAATATATAGTAATGGATGATCTATGTATAGTGATAGGATTGGTTGTGTCTAGTTGTGCTACGCACATGATTGTGGGTGGTTATACTATTCTATAATTATAGGTGTTGGTCCTGTAGTATAGTTATTTATTTTTTTGTGCACTAGGAGATAATAGGGAGTAGTATATACATGTTGTTTTGTGCAATGTTAATTATCTATATGTGAAGAATTACGATCGTGTTTGCTAGTGTGAAACTATTTTTATGTACGTAGGTGTAACTGGGTTATGTGATAGTGAGTGATAGTTATATAAGCATGTACGTGACTATATGAATGATTGGAGTACGTGTATAAATTTGACTGTCTGTGATAGGTATAAGTATAGGATGTACATATATATAGGGGGCGGCTACTGGGGGGCTACTAACGGCGGACACAAGGGGACTAACCTGCCCTATATGAAGAAGACGCAGCTAGGCTTTGGTGAAGCAAATCGCAGAAACTCCAGGTTCCCTCCACCTAGGAAGCATGTGGCTGTTCGGAATGGCCATGACCGGTTTGATAAATTGCCTGTGAGGCCGGTGGCTTATTTCAATGTTGATACTTCGGGAACCAAAGTGTTCTGGCTGGATGTTTGTGCTAACCATCGTTCTTATTGATCGGCGTTGGGAATGTCCCACGTTCAACCTGTGATTCGTAAGGATGGTACTGTATGTGCCAAGTTCCCAAGCGACCTTGTTCAACGGGGTGCGGAAAATTGGAAGAATACGGCTGTGGGGTATATACTAGGGGATATCCCCTACTATGGCCAAATGGTTGCGTGGGTCGAGAGATTATGGAAGCCTAAGAAGAGGGTTCAGATTTACAGTAAGGAGAATGGATTTTTTTTCTTCAGATTTGAATCTCAGGAGGAATGCAATATGATCTTAACGGGTGGGCCTTGGTTATTTGACGGATGTCTTGTAGTGCTCAAGAGATGGAGCCTGGACATGAAGCATGACAGAGATATACTATCCACTATCTCGGTATGGGTGCAGCTACATGGTGTCCCACTCTACATGTGGAACCTGGAGGGCGTAAATATTATATCTTCAGTCCTAGGTACACCAATTTGCCTGGACAGAGCTACCGCTTACTTGGAGTGAATCTCCTACGCTCGTTGCCTGATAGAAGTGTATGCGTCAGCCCCACTTGTATCTTCTTTCGAAGTGGAGATGGATGATGGCTCGATTGTTACTATCAACACCAAGTTTAAAGGTGAACCCCCATGATGCAGTCGTTGCGTCTGTTTCGAACACACGGATGTGCAGTTCCCCTCTAATCCCAAACTCCCTTCAATCCAAGTTGATGCTATTGTGATGGACCTGGACTCTAATGCTGCAATTTTGACACAAGGTGTTACTCCACCGTCCCTGGAGGTAAACGGAAGTAATCAGAATGTTGGTGAATTCACTGTGAAGGAGAATGTTCCAGGTAGTACAAGTTTGGACAAAATACCACATCCTGTGATTGAACTGCCACCTAAAAGGCCTAGCACTGGGAATATTGCGGCAACTGGGGAAGAAGCTATAGGGCATGAGGTCCTGGAGGGGGAAGGAGCTAATGATGTTTTAACTGGAGATGCAGGTAACGGCCTACCCTAAAAAGGTCCTATTTACCGAGAGCCAATTCAGCCCGAGTGCTCTGCAGCGGGTGGAATTGCGCAAAGGTCGGATGTTCACCCTGAGGAGATTCAACCTACAGCACTCCCAGCACTTGTGAATTATCGAGATGACGTAGAGATAGATAGACTGCCTGAGAGTATCACCAGAGACAATCCGGATTGGGATGCAGAGGTGGAGGAGCAACTAAGGTGCAAAGCTGACATCAAAGCGGGGAAGAAGAAGCTAGTCCCAACTGCTTCTGGAACTGGCAGGAGAAGCACTAGGTCACATGCGACAATGAATGGCTGCTGCATAGGTAGTCAACCTCTCCATATTGATTAATGTCTATCTTTCTTTGGAATACCAGGGGTCTTAATAATCAGGTTAGGCAGAAAGACCTGAGAAACAGGATTAGCTATATTAATTCGTCATCTATTATTCTGCTTGAGACTAAGCTCAAGTCTCCATCTAATTGCAATAAATCTGGAATCCCCAAAGGTTGGGTATCCTTTGATAATTCTGCTTTTGCTTCTGGCAGGCGTATCATAATGGGGTTTAACCCTGTTATTTAGAAGACATTGCTAATTTCCAGCTCTGATCAGCACATTTCTGTTTCATGTACAAATGTGGGAGGTTTCGCATGTGTTATCACTGGTGTGTATGCCCGTAACACAATGATGGAGAGGAAAGAACTGTGGAAGAGCATTGAGGGTGACATGGCCTTGATTGGAAGTTCGGCATGGCTGGTCGAGGGGACTTCAATAGTGTCCTCTACACTAAGGATAAAGTTGGCGGCATGAAACTTGAGGAGTCCATGGTCCAGGATTTCAGTGAGTTCATTTCTAGGTGTTCGCTGCAGGAGCTGAAATGCATAGGAAATAAATTGAGCTGGTGTAATAATCGGGTTGGTAAGGAGAGGATAGCAGCTCAACTTGACCGGGTTTTTTGTAATTCTCCCTGGATACATTTGCTTCCTGAGACTTTCACTGAATATCTGGATCCTTTAACTAGTGACCATTTTCCCATGGTGGTGAATCTCCATAACCAGGTTATTTCTTGCCCCAAGCCTTTCAAGTTTTTTAACTTTTGGATTCATTGCCCAGGTTATAAGGAGGTTTTTGATTTATATTGGATCGACCAAGGAAAGTGTACTCCAATGTACAAGTTGTCGCAAAAATTAAAAAATTTAAAGCCAGCTCTTCGGGCATGGGCAGGAGAGTATCATGCTTCAAATATGGTGAAGAAAGTTAACAGGGATCTTGAAGACATTCGCAAGGAAACCGGCCTCCATTTATCCACTACTCTTCAGCACAAATAAAGGCAGCTCCTCCATGATTTGGTTATTGCTATGAAACTAGAGGAGGATATGTTCTATCAAAAAAGCAGGCAGGACTGGCTTAACTTCGGAGACAAGAATACCAAGTTTTTCTTCACGGTAATGAAGTCAAGGTACGGACGAAACAATCTTAGTCACCTGGTTGATAAGAATGGGAACAGAAATTTAGTCTATGATGATCTGATTAGGAAAGCTCCCTCTTGCTATGAAGACTTATATAATCAGAATCACTACATCACCTCCTTCCCTAAACTTGTCCCGAAGCGCATTTTAATTGATGGATCATCGGTTTGGCTGAGCAGGAGAGTCTTTGATGAAGAAATTAAAATAGCTGTGTTTTAGATAGGAGCAGATAAGTCCCCTGGCCCAGATGGGTTCAACGGGTTCTTCTTTCAAAACAATTGGGCCCGCATTGGTGATGAGGTAACTTCTGCCATAAAATCATTTTTCAGATCAGGCTCCCTTCCTAGAATTATAAATCATACATACCTTACCCTGGTCCCAAAAATGACAATGCTTCATCCTTTGGATATTATAGGCCTATTGCCTGTTGTAATGTTCTCTACAAAATCATCAGTAAAATTATCTGTAACAGGATTAAGATGGTGATTCATGAGCTTATCTCTCCTAACTAAGCTGCTTTCCTCAAAGGGAGACTTCTTACAGATTGCACCCTTCTCACCCACGAGCAGATTAGAGACTTCAGCAACCCCATGGGAGGTCGAGCCTGCCTAAAATTAGATTTAAGGAAAGCACTTGACAGTATGAATAGGGATTTCATTCTTTACTTCCTGAGGCAATTGGGATTTCCTGAAAAATTCGTTGGTTGAATCAAGGAGTGCATTTATACGGCAACCTTCTCTGTTATGATTAATGGGTCTCCCCACGGGTATTTCAAAGGAAATAGAGTAATTCGCCAAGGTGACCCCTCTCCCCCTATTTATTTGTTATCACTATGGAGGCTTTTTCTATCTTAATTAATAAGGCCATTAATATGGGAAAGATTCAACCAATGCGGCACACTGGATCCATATCTCATCTTTTGTTTGTCGATGATCTCCTGGTGTTCTGCCGGGCAAACAAGTCTTATTTCTTGGGTAATAAAAATATGTTGGAGGATTTTTATACTTACAATGGGCTCCAGGTTAACTGGGATAAAAGTGCAGGCATGTTTAGCAAGGGGGCCAAAAATAAAAATATGTTAGCAGATATGCTGGGGATCAAAATGGCAACTACAATCTCTACCTACCTTGGATTTCCGCGCTCATCTAAATATCCCAAATCTACTAACTTTGGCAGGTTGGTAGATAAGTGCAAGAAGAGGATGTTGGGCTGGAATTCTTCTTTGTTGTCTATAGCGGGGCGAATTGAATTGGTGAGGATGGTCATTTATGGGATTATCGCATGTTGGATGCACGCATTCCGTATCCCTTTCAGTACCCTGAGGTCCATCTCATCTATGTGTAGGCGTTTCATCCTGGGAACATCCAGAGTATGGGCTTGGGACGACATCTGCAAACCAAAGAAGGAAGGAGGAGTTGGGATCAGATTGTTGGAAGAATTAAATGAGGCGGCAGGATTGAAACTCACCTGGAGGTACCTCACCTCTGATAGCATCTAGGCCAAGCATATGGGGATGAGATACGAGGCTAATACTGGATTCTTTGCGGCTAAAGAGCATGTTACTCAATCGGGCACTTGGAAAAGGATGCTGAAATGCCGGCCTATCTCCCATAAACTAATCCGCAGGCATGTCCGGGATGGCCGGGGGACACTTTTTTGGTAGGACCCATGGCTTGCGAGTGGTCCACTGTGCAATCTATGAGCTATTACCCCAGGCACTGAAAGATGCTGCGTGCGTGACTACTGGAGGGACGGCTCCTGGAGTTCTGATCCGGCTCTTGACCCTGTGCGGGCTTTGTTACAGCAAGTACATCTGCGGTCGGGGCCTGATGATTGGGCATGGATCCCAGGCGAGAAGTTTATCTTCAAGCAGGAATGGGATGGTGTCCGATGTCGAGGCAACTATTTCCCTTTTCACAAACTTATCTGGTATACTAATCATTCGCCAAAAATGTCTTTAACTCTTCTTCGAGCATTTCAGGAGAAATTGCTAACTAGGGAGATGATAAGCAAATGAGGCCTCCATAAACCACTCCAATGCGTCTTATGCGATGACAACAAAGAGGAAACCACTGATCACCTGTTTTTGAACGCAGTTTTTCTAATTACATTTTGCGTAGATCTCTGCTGAAGCTTGGGGTTTCCACTGTTGTCAACCCTGGGTTACATGACATTGGGAGCTTATATCTAACCAAGTTTGATGGGAAGAGTGCAATGGATAAGCTGGCTAAAATTGTTCTTGATGCATCTGTATATCATATCTGGAGAGAGGGAACCGACACATCTTTGATGATGAGAAGAGAAACAAGACCATAGTATTTGAGGAGATTGCCGCTGATGTTAGGGTTATTTTGCATGAACAGGAACCCTTAACAAGCGAGGAAATCATAGCCTTCGCCAACTGGGAATTTAGGAATATGGGTTGAGTTTCGCTTTTATTTGTCCTATTTGGTTATTCATCTTTGAATAGCTACATTTAGGATGTGGGATTTATAGTGGAGGGTGACGGCGTTTGTGTCCTATCCCGCCATGTAAATAACGCATTTTTAGATGTGCTATTGTTGTACATTGTATTTGTATATTGGATCAATAAAATACCATGCTAACTTTACATATATATATATATATATATATATATATATATATATATATATATATATATATATATATATATATATATATATATGTGTGTGTGTGTGTATATATATGTATGTATGTATGTATGTATGTATGTATGTATGTATGTACATACATACATACATACATATATATATACACACATATACATGTTTGTAGTGTTAATGTTTGACTATCTAGTGCATATATAAGCACTTGTAGTAACTATACATGCTTTGAATTATGGTGTGATGTGATTGGGGTAGTTACTAGAGTGGCTAGGTATATTTATAATTAGAAAGTCCGAGTACGGACTTTATCTAAGGTGGGTAGGATGTCAAGGTCGCTTTTCGATCGTACGTTTTTCGTGCGCGTACTTTTGTTCGTACGCATATTTATTTTGACCTCTTCGTGTATCCGAACCGTATGATGTGACATGTCATTGTGACCCTCTGAAAGAGTACTTATTTGTGGGATTTTTTTGTGAACGTCATTTCACGGCTCGTTCTCCCACAAATCAGCTTTGAATAAAGGGATGTCATAACTTTAGACTTCATTGTTTGACCTCTTTATTTTTAGTTCCATCTTTCATTGCCCTAGCCCATGACCGACCATCGTAGCCTCGATTCTCTCGTCGACGCGGTCATCTCGATATTTTTATTATATTTTTCGGACACCGTTTAGTTGACCTTTCCCACTAATCATCTCCAAACTATTATTAGCCTAGACTAATTCAGGGATCAAACACTAATTAAACCCCAATTAAATCAACCCATAAGCCACCTTACGTATCACATGTTGATTTTTCCCTAAGCTATTCGCCACCATATATTGAACTAATTCTAGCCCCTCACCTCTCACACTTCTCTCTCCAATCACCTAAACGTACCCCCCTTTCAAAACGCTTTATCAAAACTGTTTTCTTATACTCACCTAATTGGGCTATTCAACCCACTGTTTTAACTAATCTAAACCCTCTCTATCTCTCCCTCTCTTCTCCAATAACATATAAAATCCCAAAACCCTAGCCCCAAATAGCACAATTCTTCTTCAAATGCAAAACGCAAACTAGGGCTCTCCATTGCAAACTTTCGGTGCAACCTATTAGGAATTTTTCGGCCGGCCTTCCCTAGATCACCGCCGGCCACCCAACCTCTGGCTAGCACCCCCTCGACTCCCTCCACCTCTAGCAACCTTCCCCTCGTCGACCACCCCCTCCTACTCGCTTTAAAACCCGTGCAAACACCCCCAAAACCCCATTGAAATACTGTCAAACAGCCACACCTTTAGACCCGGCGCCCGGCCGTCACCGTCACCATCACCGTCGGGGACCCCACCGGCCTCCGATCACTCCCCTCGACATCCCCTATCACCTCCTAGCCTCCCCTCACGACAACACTTCCTCCTCCTTCCGTAAACAGCGTTAAAACGCCATTTGCACCAGATCTGTCCTCCATCGCCAAAAGTTGCAGCATGGGAAGTTTCAGCTGTCGTCGACCACCCATCAGGCCGAGCAACCCCCTTTGACCTCCACTAATATCCGACAACCCCCCTTGCTCCTAGGAGTTCACGCATGTCGCCGATCTCGCGTGTTTTCCGACGCTGTAGCCGCCACCGTGTAGATTCGTTGCGCTACCCGCAACCGGAGAGATCTCGATGCTTGCTCATTGTTCTCGCCTTATGCTCACTATCCGTACGTGACTCGCTGCGTTACCCATGGCCGAGACGTTGCTGACGAAGTAGATCTATCGCCGTTCAGACCCAACGTCTGATCTACGATAAAACACCGAAAAAGTTTAGTCCCCTAACGCATAGTAAGAACCCACATCGTAGTGAATCTAAAACCTAATCTAAAAGTCATCAACGATAACTAGGTTAAAATGTGTAACGGTCGCTTTTCGATCGTATCTTCTTCGTGCACGTGCTGTTGACCGTCACTACTAGAAAACGGACCTAAAAGGACGGATTAAAATTCCGTCCTATATCCGTCATTTAATTTTTAATAAATTAGGACGGAAATAGGACGGAAATAAGACGACATTTTAAAAAGGACGGATATAGGATGGAATGCTCATTATTTTCCTTTTTCTTTTTAAAAATGAAAAATTACAATTTTGGGATACAGTAAAGGACGGATATTGGACGGCGAAAGAACGGACTAATATTTTTTAAATTATTATTTATTTAAAAAAATTTAAAAAAAATTATTCTAGCATAAAGGACGGTCATAGGACGGACCTTTATTAATTATTATTTCTTATTTATATAAAATAAAAAATAATTTTTATTATACACATAAAAGGATGGAACGAGACGAATAAAGGACGGATTTCTTAATCAAAAAAAGATTAAGTTGTCCGTCCTAAATCCGTCCCTTATTTAAGTTAATTTATTTCAGTTATTAAATCAATAGATCCTAAGCCAAATAAAAACACCGGCAAAAAGAATAAGATTTGGGATTGAAAACTATGAATTATTTGAAGTGGGTCATTTTAGGGTGTGGTTGAAGGGTTTTGGAGATGCGCCGGTTTGATGGTTTTTGAGAAAGTTACGACTTTAATTATTCCAATCGGCAGTTTATTCCGCGGCCTATAGGACGGATTTAGGACGGACCGCTTCCGTCATTCTTTTCTAAAAAATACTCGGTCCTACCCGTCCATATTCCATCCTATTTTCGTCGTACATTTTTAAGATATAAAGGTCGGACTAAAATTTGTTAGCGGGAATTAAAAAATTGTTGGCGGGAAATCGAAAATTCAAATAATATAGGACGGATATAGGATGGATATTGAAATTTTTTGGCGGGATATGAAAATATCAAACCTATGAAACCGTCCATTAGTTCTTTTCTAAAAAATACTCTGTCCTACCCTTCCATATTTCGTCCTATTTCCGTCGTACATTTTAAGATATAAAGGCCGGACAAAAATTTGTTAGCGGGAATGAAAAAATTGTTAGCGGGAAATCGAAAATTCAAATAATGTAGGACGGATATAGGACGGATATTGAAATTTTTTGGCGGGATATGAAAATATCAAACCTATGAAACCGTCCTTTATCCTTACCATCCGTCCTAAATCCATCCTTTAGTATTATGCGATTTTTCTTTCCCAGAATCCAATCTTCTATAAATACTGTGATTGTTCTTATCTCGACTGTTCTTATCTCTTTCTTTCCAGAATCTAATCTGTCATGGGTAAGTTTTTTGCGCTTTGTTCCTTATAAATTTATTTTATTTGTTTTATAAATACTAACAATCAATTCTTGTTTGGTTTTTGTTTAGGAAAACTTGATATGACTAAAAGAGGTATGATTACCATTCTTTTTCAGATTCTTTATTTATATTTTCATTTTGATTTGTCTTTTTGTTTATATTTTGATGAATGAGTGTAATTTTATTTGTGTTTGGGGAATTTTTGTTTATTGTAATTTTGTTGATTTCGTTTTTGTTTGGAATGTGTGTTAAATTTTGTGTTTGATGAATTGAATCTTATTTGTGTTTGTGTTTGGGATGAATTTTTGATTTTAGGTATGAATTTTGATGAATTTTTGATGTTTGGGTATGATTTTTGATGTTTGGGTATGAATATTGATGAATTTTTTATGTTTGGGGATGAACACCGCCGAACAACGGCAGCGACGACACCGCAGCCGGCTATTGCCGGCTGCGGATTTTTTTAATTAATTTATTACAGTATAGGACGGATATAGGGCGGATTCAGGACGGATAATTAACAACTAAACAACTCATATAGGACGAAATTAAGACGGTTTCGGGACGGATATAGGACGGAATATAGAAAACTTTTAGGAAGATATAGGACGGATTGAGGACGGAAATCTTAATTAATTTGTCGCTTTAAAGGACGTATATAGGACAGAACAGTTAATTAATTAAGACTAATTGCTTAGTTACTTAGAAGTAATTAATTAAGATATAGGACGGAATAAGGACGAAAATTGTCCGAATTAAGTCTTTTTTGCGACGGTTTTTATCTGTCCTATATCCGTCCTTAGGGTTAAAATATAGCACGGAAATAGGACGGACTATAATATAGGACGTCGCTGAATGGACGGAAAATGTCCGTCCTATATCCGTCCTTTTCGACCAAAAAAGGACGGAATTTGGGCAAAAATGACGGATATTTGCCGTCCTTTTTGCTCTGTTTTCTTGTAGTACGTGCACGTGTTTGTTTTAGACTTTGTTTGCTTTTGAGCCCTTTAGTGTGATATGCCATTGGGAACGTCTCTGAGAGTATTAAATTGTGGCACTAATTTGGAACGACATTTCTCGGGTCGTTCTCCCACGATTTGATCTTATTCGAAGAGACGTTGTGATTTTCACTTTTAACGTAGGACGTTTCTATTTTTAGTTTTGTCACTCGACGTCGAATTTGATATCCGTCTTCTTAGTTACCTTTCTCTCGTCGTCCCGATCACCCCAATATTTATTTTATAAATTTTGAAGTTTATTTGACCACTTTTATATTTTTAACAAAGTTTTAAATATTTTTAAATACCAAGTTTTAAATTATTTTCGAGCCAATAAAATTTTATTAAGTTTATAATACTACAAACGAATTTTGAGCCAAATCCTAGCCCCTATCTTGGCCGCACCCAATCCATGCGTGAGTAGGAGAGGGAGTTTTGAATTTTAAATATTTTAAAATCCTAATCCTATTAGATTTAGCCCTAGACCAAGTCAACCCCTCTACACTATATAAACAACCCCTAGGAAGACCTATTTTCGCAAGCAAAGAACCCTAGCCGTCACAAAAACCCCCGTTCTCGCTTGTGACGATTCGTCGTAACGTTGCAGCAGCCGCCCAGTGCACGACCGAGGAAATCGCCTCCGTTCTCTCGGTCTGACCGAGAGGCCGCCACGCACCGTCGCTCCGCTCCGCATCGCACAGCACCCGCTTCGCATCCCCGTGCCCGACCGAGAGATTCTATCGGTCTGACCGATAGAATCGCCCGACCGAAGCGCTCCCCCGCTCACGCCCGTACCGCCGCTACGTTGCAACGCTTGCAACGTTGCAAGCCCCGCCAAGCACCCGACCCCCGCATCCACTGTGTCTGACTGAAGGCCCGCTTCGTACCGACTGAGAGCCCGCACCCCGCAGTGCTGCACAGCCCCGTTCTCTCGGTCTGACCGAAACAATCCCCCGCACCGACCGTGTCTGACCGAGCGACGTTCGTCGCAACGTCGCAACTCTCGCACCGCTTGCCACCGTGGGCCCCCCAAGTTCTCCAGAGGTATTGTGGGTCCCCCATTGGTCCCTAGAACTACTATGGGCCCCACCTAGGTGCTTTCTCTTCGAGGATTTACCGTCTATGACGTTGCGTTACGTCGTAGCCCGTCATCGCACGTGCTAGCTTGGAATCTTGGTTCGTTGCTCCGGTTGCTGCCCAGATCATTTGAGCGAGGAATATATTTTTGGAATCTGGACTTGGAGCGCGTTCTTTTATTCCAACCCCTGGCGTCGCTACCCGACGCCAGTGTAGCTTTCGCGTCGTGTTGAGGTAACTCTTTGCACCCTTAGGACCCCCAACCTATTGCATGTTAATCAAGACTAAAATTGATGTTTTTAAAGTGTTTTAAATGTTTTAAATTCACTAATAAAAGATTAATAAAATGGGACTGTAGGCCGGTGGACTTGTGCACGTATGTTATTCTTGGACTCTCTTGGACGGTGTTTCTCAGACGTTTGACTTGCAGGCAAGTGAAACTTGCCAACTTTGCTTAGTGCCATGTTTTTAGGCCACTTCCTTGTTTTTAGCGTAAAAGAGACTAGACAGTGAAATGATAGTTGTCTAGACGCAACTTTAAGATCTAGCTTGACAACGAAGCTAGATCTGTCATCCTGCTATGTCATTCATGCATTGTTATCTGTCACGTTTAAATTCCTTATCTGTACGCACTTTTAACTGCCATGCATTGCATCTTACATGTCATCCAAATTGAATGTTGCATTCGTAGCACACGCTACAATACTTGTACTTGAACTTCTTTGTCCGGCTAGGTGCACCCCTATGCCATCATGATAAAACACTTCCTGGCTCGTGATCCAAAAGATGGGTGCCAGTCCATATACACGTGGAGGGGTAGGGATAAGCGATCACTTGAGCTTAGGAGTTAGCCCGATCAGCCACTCTAGCCAAAAGGCGTAATATCTGTGCACGACATGCTTACTAGACTTGTCTTTGTACTTGTGCTTGTTCATGTAAAACTTGACATCCATGCCATGTTCAAATGCCATGCTCGTACTTTACTTTACTTTACCTTACTTGTCGCACTCATGTTATAACGGCCATGTCATTGCATCATGCTAGAACTGCTAGGTTGTTCACTTTACTTTCAGTTTCCTTGCACAAGTCTCTTGTAGACTTGCTGACATGTGCCCCTTGCTCTTTTGGGTGTCACATGTTAGACCCTGAGCCAGAGACCGTAGCTGAGTACGTGGTTTTTGCCGACGCTGAGCCTGAGTCCTTGTCTACCGGGAGGAGTTTTGTGGACACCGGTGACCTTTCTGAGTGACCTTGCTGAGCTTCCTGTTGTTTTAGGATTTCTGTTAGTTGTCGGTGCGCTGCACCTTTACTTGTACGTTGTACTTTTGTTGGCCATGTTTGGGCCTTTAGACTCTTTTTCTTTTCAGCCTGGTGGCTTTTCTGCGATGTTGGAATTTATTATTATGGATATTCTGAGATTTCTCTTTTGTCTCATTTCCTTATTATTATCTTTGTTTCGTTTCGCGTTGCAAGGACCTGCTATTTAAAGTTGATTGACGATTATCGGACTTGCAGCTTTGTTGCTTCAAGTCTAAGCGGACATCACGCTTCGCCTCCATATTTTTGGGAAGCGGGGCGTGACAGGTTTTGTTGGTGGCCCATGCAGGTCCGTCTTGCAATTGCAAATTAACGGAACAACGATAATAACGGAATGTCCATTAAATAAATTGAAACATACGAGTCATGAGCCTTGAGTCTAGTCGTTTTCTTATGTCACTAGGTGGTAAGAAGACTTAGTTAGACGCCTGTGCTTGCTAGCTAGAGGCCTCTGATTGTTAGTTAGACTCCCTGCTAGCAATTGATTTAATCATCGTAGGAGTTACCTTAGTGGTTCTTGTCTAACTCTGACCATAGTAGACTTCTAGATTTCCTTTAGTCGTTCGCTTGGCTTCATCGATTTCGGACCAAGCTGAACGCATTTCTTTATCGTCTAGCCCCTTAGAAAGTCTTAGCGCTTAGTTTCTTAATCTTTGGTTGGTCGACTGTAGGAGTTTCCCCGTAGATTTTCCTGGTTCATATCCTAGGCGTATGTATGTATGATCATCCGACCAATTTCCTTGCCTCGATTCACGAGATCGCCTCATGACGATCGTCGTCAATTTTCGAATATCTCTGTTACAAATCTTGAATCTTCCGAAAGTATTTTTCGATTTCCTTTTCCCTAAGTTTAAATTTGTTCAAAATTTTAATATATATATACTTAGACTTCATACCTTTCGTTAACTTAAATTTTTAAAACTTTTGTCGAGATTTTTGAATACTAGTTTATAATATTTTTCCAGCCTATACTTTTCGTACTTATGTAAATGCATTGTCCCTTCATATAGTAATTTTATTCGGAACCGTACTTTTATTCTGTCCAATTCGACTTATAATTTTCTTTTCTTATTTATGCCATTTCGAATGACACATCGCGCTTACTTTTAATATACTTTTCAAGTCACATGGAACGTCAGCTTTCAGCAAGTCGATTTTATGCTCATCGTTTTCTCTATTTCAGATTTTTGTAAAATTACTATTTCATAACCACTTCCTGATTTAGACCCTCTATGATTTGGTTTTAAAGCTTTACTATCAATTTTGATAATTCTACTACTAAGTTATTATTATTATCTTTCCGCTCACCATACATACTTTTAGAATAATTTATAAACAAAATTGAATTTCAATTATTTTTATATCTGTATCAGGCTCGTTGTGCTCGTATGTTAAGAGCTTTGTGTAAACCAGTTTTATTTTTGGCGCATCCTGGTTCCTCTAAAAGTAGTTTCAATATTGATTATTTTAAATTTTTCCCTGACTTAAAGACTTTGAAAGCATTTAACATGAGTTTAAATTCTTCAGTTCATTTAATTTCATTCCTTGAATTTCCAAAATTTTTACCAAAATTATATTAAATTACTGACGTATAATATTTTCTAAAAATACGTCCTTAATGTTCGTGTGAATGATTTACTTCCTTTTCATAATGACTTTCGATAAGCCAATAAATCATTTTCTCTTATTATGAATATTCGACTCAAACTTATTTCGAACAACTTGTTTTATCGATCTCCAAATATTTTATATAGACGGGGATTCCAACTTTTGAAGTACAACAGTTTTCAAATTTCACGTATTTTAGCTTATGCTATTTACCCTATTTTCCTTTCTGTAACCTATAAAAGTATCACTACATCTCCCTTTCCTCTACCTAAGCATTCACAAGTAAATCGCTGTTTCACCTAACCAAGCTGTCTCCTTGTATTCGTCCTATCTGAACTCGTGCTTATCGATCCTTCCCTCGTCACGCTTTGATCTCTAATCTTCCTCTATTGCTTAGGTTTTAGTGCCCGTCAATGTCTGTGTCAACTCTAAGTTGTTAGTAGGCCCTTGGACCTTGTGATGTTGTCGTGGTGCATGTACCTAAGTTGTGTATGTGGGCTTGAATGAGTGTACTCCCCCATAGTATATTAATGTTTGCCTATTGTGTGATATATATATACTCGGAGTTATTCGTGATATTATGAAGTTGTTTGTGTGTTAGTATTTATAGATTTTTGTGTGGTTAGCTATACCATACTAGGGATGTCTGTGTATTTAAGAATCAGTGTTGGAATATCTAATGGGGTGTATGTAGTTGGAGATACTTATAATGGTTGAAATAATATGTTGGTAAAGTTATGTGTATGTTAGGTGTGATAATAATAGGTGTACGTATAGTTAAGTAGGTAGGCCTATTATATGACCTATGTGTTAGTACGTATGAGTATATGCTCGTACGTAGATACGTATTGTGCTTAGACGTAAGTAGTTATGTATTTGCTGCATGAGTATATAGGTAATATACATATGGTAGTAGGATTATAATTTTGATTGGTATTACTTGCTTTTACGGGATGTTGTATGCGTGTATACCATGAGGTATACACGACTATTGCATATTTTAACTTTGTATGAAGAGGATGTGTTGGTATACTAATTATAGGTAGTAGGATATGGTGTGAATATATGTTCTACATATGTGTGACTATACGATGAATGCATGTAATAGAGAGGTATTATAATTATACGTGTGCTGATGTCTGTATTATTATTATGGTATATAGTGTGATTGAACTATGTGAGTATTACCTGACTAAATATTAAGTGTGATTGACTTATGGTATGTATATAGTTACATTGGTAGATGTGTATACATTGGAGTAGTATTGGTATAGGTATAACTACCGTGTTACGTATATAGAGTATTCTGATATGTGTTTCGGGTCTCACTCAAGCTTGAGTGGGGATACTCTGAGTATATTGTTATGTATGTCTGTAGTTTGCATATAGCGATGGATGATGTATGCATAGTGATAGGAGTGTTTGTGCCTGGTTGCATTACGCACATGATTGTGGATCGCTATACCAGTATATAGTTATAGGGTTGGTCTTGTGGTATAGTTATTCACTAAGGATTTGCCTGTGTGAACATATGTGTGCTAGCTAAACTAGGTGCGTAGATGTGCTAAGTATATAGTGGTGTGATTGGTATATATATGAATGAAATATTAGCGTGTATGGGTGTGCACCATGCACAGGTAAGTATGTGCTTAGTTATAGTTATTGGTGACTATGGTATATGTGGCTTGTCGTAAATACAGTTATAGGACCGTACGTAATGTGAATGTATGGTGAAATATTTGGATGCATTTGAATGACTATATATATTGTGAAATTATAGTTGAGGTCAATGTGTATTAGATATAGTAAAACTTGATTAAATAATGGTATGGTGTAACTACATGAGTTGATGTGTTTGGTGTTGGATGTATACTAGGAAATATTAGGGAGTCGTATACCCATGTTTGTTTTGTGCATAGGTAGCTATCTATACATAGAGCAATGATTGTACTTGCTAGTATGAGGCTAATTTTATGTGAGTATCTGAACTATTGTTTGTACTAGGATAGTAATAAGGGATGTACATATAGATGATTGAAATATGTGAATATATATATACATGTTAGAAGAGTTATTGGTTGACTACCTAGTGCATATATATAAGCACTTGTAATGACTATACCTGAGTGAATTATGGCGTGATGTGATTGTGATAGCAGCTAGTCTAGTTAGAGTTATATTTATAGTTAGAAAGTCTGAGGACGGACTTTATTCTAAGGTGGGGAGGATGTAACGGTCGCTTTCCGATCGTATCTTCTTCGTGCACGTGTTGTTGACCGTGCACGTGTTTGTTTTAGACTTTGTTTACTTTTGAGCACTTTAGTGTGATATGCCGTTGGGAACGTCTCTGAGAGTATTAAATTGTGGCACTAATTTGAAACGACATTTCTCGGGTCGTTCTCCCACGATTTGATCTTATTCGAAGAGACATTGTGATTTTCACTTTTAACGTAGGACGTTTCTATTTTTAGTTTCGTCACTCGACGTCGAAATTGAGATCCATCTTCTTAGTTACCTTTCTCTCGTCGTCTCGATCACCCCAATATTTATTTTATAATTTTTGGAGTTTATTTGACCACTTTTATATTTTTAACAAAGTTTTAAATATTTTCAAATACCAAGTTTTAAATTATTTTCGAGCCAATAAAATTTTATTAAGTTTATAATACTACAAACGAATTTTGAGCCAAATCCTAGCCCCTATCTTGGCCGCACCCAATCCATGCGTGAGTAGGAGAGGGAGTTTTGAATTTTAAATATTTTAAAATCCTAATCCTATTAGATTTAGCCCTAGACCAAGTCAACCTCTCTACACTATATAAACAAACCCTAGGAAGACCTATTTTCGCAAGCAAAGAACCCTAACTGTCACAAAACCCCCCGTTCTCGCTTGCGACGATTCGTCGCAACGTTGCAGCAGCCGCCCAGTGCACGACCGAGGAAATCGCCTCCGTTCTCTCGGTCTGACCGAGAGGCTGCCCCGCACCGTCGCTCCGCTCCGCATCACACAGCGCCCGCTTCGCATCCATGTGCCCGACCGAGAGATTCTATCAGTCTGACTGATAGAATCGCCCGACCGAAGCGCTCCCCCACTCACGCCCGTACCGCCGCTACGTTGCAATGCTTGCAACGTTTCAAGCCCCGCCAAGCGCCCGACCCCCGCATCCGCTGTGTCCAACCGAAGGCCCGCTGTGCACCGACCGAGATCCCGCACCCCGCAGTGCTGCACAGCCCCGTTCTCTCAGTCTGACCGAGACAATCCCCTGCACCGACCGTGTCTGACCGAGCAAAGTTCGTCGCAACGTCGCAACTCTCACACCGCT
The DNA here is from genome assembly GCA_030789695.1 of Scilla litardierei. Classification (NCBI taxonomy): domain Eukaryota; kingdom Viridiplantae; phylum Streptophyta; class Magnoliopsida; order Asparagales; family Asparagaceae; genus Scilla; species Scilla litardierei. Next base: position 256,111,269 of record CM061142.1, on the reverse strand, counting down.
TGCCACCGTGGGCCCCCCAAGTTCTCCAGAGGTATTGTGGGTCCCCCATTGGTCCCTAGAACTACTGTGGGCCCCACCTAAGTGCTTTCTCTTCGAGGATTTGCCGTCTACAACGTTGCGTTACGTCGTAGCCCGTCGTCGCACGTGCTAGTTTGGAATCTTGGTTCGTTGCTCCGGTTGCTGCCCAGATCATTCGAGCGAGGAATCTATTTTTGGAATCTGGACTTGGAGTGTGTTCTTTTAATCCAACCCCTGGCGTCGCTACCCGACGCCAGTGTAGCTTCCGCGTCGTGTTGAGGTAACGCTTTGCACCCTTAGGACCCCCAACCTATTGCTTGTTAATCAAGACTAAAATTGATGTTTTTAAAGTGTTTTAAATGTTTTAAATTCACTAATCAAAGATTAATAAAATGGGACTGTAGGCCGGTGGACTTGTGCACGTAGGTTATTTGTGACTTGGACTCTCTTGGACGGTGTTTCTCAGACGTTTGACTTGCAGGCAAGTGAAACTTGCCAACTTTGCTTAGGGCCTTGTTTTTAGGCCACTTTCTTGTTTTTAGCGTAAAAGAGACTAGACAGTGAAATGATAGCTGTCTAGACGCAACTTTAAGATCTAGCTTGACAACGAAGCTAGATCTGTCACCCTGCCATGTCATTCATGCATTGTTATCTGTCACATTTAAATTCCTTATCTGTACGCACTTTTAACTGCCATGCATTGCATCTTACATGTCATCCAAGTTGAATGTTGAATTCGTAGCACACGCTACAATACTTGTACTTGAACTTCCTTGTCCAGCTAGGTGCATCCCTATGCCATCATGATAAAACACTTCCTGGCTCGTGATCCAGAAGATGGGCGTCAGTCCATATACACGTGGAGGGGTAGGGATAAGCGATCACTTGAGCTTAGGAGTTGGCCCGATCAGCCACTCTAGCCAAAAGGCGTAATCTCTGTACACGACGTGCTTACTAGACTTGTCTTTGTACTTGTGCTTGTTCATGTAAAACTTGACATGCATGCCATGTTCAAATGTCATGCTCGTACTTTACTTTACTTTACCTTACTTGTCGCACTCATGTTATAACTGCCATGTCATTGCATCATGCTAGAACTGCTAGGTTGTTCACTTTACTTTCAGTTTCCTTGCACAAGTCTCTTGTAGACTTGCTGACATGTGCCCCTTGCTCTTTTGGGTGTCACATGTTAGACCCTGAGCCAGAGACCGTAGCTGAGTACGTGGTTTTTGCCGACGCTGAGCCTGAGTCCTTGTCTACCAGGAGGAGTTTTGTGGACACCGGTGACCTTTCTGAGTGACCTTGCTGAGCTTCCTGTTGTTTTAGGATTTCTGTTAGTTGTCGGTGCGCGGCACCTTTACTTGTACGTTGTACTTTTGTTGGCCATGTTTGGGCCTTTAGACTCTTTTTCTTTTCAGCCTGGTGGCTTTTCTGCGATGTTGGAATTTATTATTATGGATATTCTGAGATTTCTCTTTTGTCTCATTTCCTTATTATTATCTTTGTTTCGCTTCGCATTGCAAGGACCTGCTATTTAAAGTTGATTGACGCTTATCGGACTTGTAGCTTTGTAGCTTCAAGTCTGAGCGGACCTTCTCACGCTTCGCCTCCATATTTTTGGGAAGCGGGGCGTGACAAAATATTTTTCAACCTTAGACATCGACGAACGGACTTGAATATCTGTGCACATATGGTAGAACATCGATTAGGCTGAAACGAATCAAAAAGTTGTGACCTTTGACTGTTAGGATAGTCCCTTGAATTTAGAAACAAACCCTAATAGGATTGATGAAAAACGCGATCTGACATCGCCGTTGACCCGTTTAAGACGGACCGTCGCCGACGTGCTGCTTTGACGAGACGATCCAGACCGACGACTCACTCGCCACCGCAGGCAAGTGTTTCCATTTGCGTACTTTCGGCCACGTTTAGAACATCACCCCTTAAACTGTAAAAGTACGACTAAAGAGAACCGGACGTAAAATGATAGCATCCGGGACCCTCATTGACAGCTTAGACTTGACGACGAAGTCTAAGCACAACAACAACAAAAACTGACACCCTAGGTTCTATCTGTGTGTGCGTGTGTGTGGACCCTCTAGAAGGAACAACTCCTTACAACTTGTCATGTCATGAAATGTCACAAAAAGCCTATGGGCGTTTCAGATGCTCTCCAAGCGAGAGTGATCTCTGTGTCACAAAAAGCCTACGGGCATTTCAGATGCTCTCTAAGCGAGAATGATCTCTGTGTTACAAAAATCCTACGGGTGTTTCAGATGCTCTCCAAGCGAGAGTGATCTCTGTGTTTCAAAAAGCCTATGGACGTTTCAGATGCTCTCCAAGCGAGAGTGATCTCTGTGTTGTCTGGTCTTGAGCACGGGTTTGGGGTAGGGTTGAGCGGTCGCACATGGAGAGAGTCTGTCGCCCTCAAACTGTAAGACGTGAACCCTTCGTGACACACACAGTACTTCTTGTCATGTCATGTCCGGTCCAGTCTAGTCCTATAGCCAGTGGCACATGCTACGGCTATTGTCTGTCACGTTTACTTTCCTACTCCGTTTTTACTTTTCTTGTATAATAGTATAACTGTCATGTCATCACAACTGCATGTAATCAACCAGTAAAATGTTGTCAAAAATTATTTCACACTTACAGTAGAGTCTAACCTTTTCTTGTAGACTTTACCTGACGTACAACTCCTTTTCTCTTGGGTGTTGTACGTCAGGTACCGAGCCAGAGTACGTGGACGAGCCAGAGCTACCTGAGGACTTGGAGCCGGAGGACGTCGACCCGGAGTACCTTCCTGACGAGAACCAGTCCTAGAGCTACTTCCCTGTTGGTGATCCTCAGAGTTTTTTTTATTGTTTTCTAGTTCGGGTGTGTTGCACCGTTTTACTTTCTGCCTAGGTTAGGTGCTTGCACCATTAGTTTCCTTTCTGCAGTTGTTGACATGCTAGGCATTACTTCCTTTTTCGAATCTAGTGCATCTGGATATCTCTGTGGAATAAAATGAATGCATCTTTCTTTCAGGACTTTATGTTGTTATGAATTTAATATATGCAAGAACCTATTTCTTCCTTGGTGTCACAGACGCTTAATGGTTCCTAGCCTCACAGCTCCGGCCCATGCGGACCCTAGTCACGTCTCGCTTTCGTCGTTTTGGGAAGCGGAGCATGACACCATCCCCATGGAAATGGTCATCGGTCTTGGGCATTACATATTTTTCCTCACTACAATTTCTCTCAAAAAGAAAATAAAAATGGCAGGAAAAGTAAAACGTGGGACTAAACGGCCAATCCAGAACCACAATTAGCCATTATGGAAAATTTGCGCTCAGAAACATGTTTAGCATCACATGCATCATAGATTCAACATGATAAAGATATTATATTTAATGCTTAATAATTAATCAGACCATTGGGCGATGTCATACATCGTAGGTTTGATAAATAACGACAAATCGGTCGCAAGATCTTCATAAGTATTAAGTTAATGCTCGCACAAAAAACATAAAATTTATCCTAGACTATGTGGCAGAAAAATATGATGCACATCATATAAATATGATCCTAAACACAGGCATTATATACGATAATATGCTATAAATAAGATGTACGTATATGTGTCAATTCAAAAAAAAATCAATAGTACCCTAAAGTAAATTGTTTTAAAAATGGAATAAATTTTTCATTTTATGACCCCGCTTTTTTCCCCAAAAGTCCCCATTTATCCCCTTGTTTCCCCAAATTTTATTTTCTATTTTCACTATTTATTTTGGCCCCTCAAGCCCCCCTTCATTTTCTCTGTCTTTTTTCAAAAATTAATCGCCCTAAGGCTCGCTGCCATAAAGAATTTTTTTTCAAAGAAACAAGGGGGCATGCGGGACTGGGCTACGAGCTTCAGGCATGCAACCGTAATTACCTCTTTCTTCAAAATGGTTCAGGGGGTCGAAGCCCACAAACCGCTACGGACTTCGGTCTGCTGCTAAAAAAATTTTGTGATTGGGTCTGCGGGTCCAAGCCCGAAGCGAATTTTTTTTGGGTAATGTGCCAAAGGCCCAATGTTGTGGGGGAGCGGCAGGTTTAGTCTTCGTCGCTCTCCACGGCGGTTCTTTATCGGCAGGAGTCTGTGGGGTTTAGGCCACCGTGTGGGGCGGTGACGCACCACCGTAAGGCGGTGGATGGGTTGCTGGCGGTGATCGGCCGCTGGCGTTATGATTTTATATTTTTTTTGTTTTGAAAATGCTATGTTAGGGTTTTGCCGATGCGTTAGACTGCAGCGTGGCACCACCGCTGGGGTAGCGGCGGGGAAACGGGGTCCGAGGGGGGTGGGGTGGCCGCGACAGCCGGTAGCGTGTGTTTCGCTGGCGGGTCATTGGGTTTTATTGGTTTTTTTTGTTTAAGAACCCACGTTGGGGTTAGTCGCCGTGAAGAGCGGCGGCATGCCACCGCCGCTAGAGGGAACGGCGGGGCTAGGAGGGGTAATCGGCAGTAGCCGCTACACCTTAAGGTCGGCAGCAAAAAGCCGTTGTCTTAGATCTAGGGGAAGAAATCCATTTTTTCATGATAAAAATCAATTTTTCTAGTTTGATTTTGTGAGATCTATATCATAGGCATCATGATCATGATAAAAACATTGCATCGTTTTCGATATACCTCAAAGAACGATGAAGGCGAACGTGTGGAGATGGATGACGTCGACGCGCGATGGATCGAACTTCTCCTTCCTATCTTTCGTAGCGAACGGGCCATCGAAACTCAGTGAGAACGTGCGGATAACGTGTTCTGAACATATATGCTGGGGGAGACCACATGCCTTTATTTATAGACGATGTGCGAATTTATACATGTGTAACGGCCGGTATTTTTTTAGCCGTGCTTTAGTTCGTGTGTACTGATTTTTTTTTCCTTCAGTCGTATGGTTGACTTTTCGTCCGTGCGTTTCTTGTTACGCGTGTGCGAGTCTGTATTTCCATTTTTACCGGAATGTCATTAATTGATCATCTAGTTTAACTAAAAAATTTAATTTAATTATTTTGCTAATTACTTTTGTTATTCTTACTAATTACTTTTGGTATTTTATAATTACATTTTATAATTTAATTAACTAATTAAATATTCTTCAATCAAAAACACGTTTAGATTTTGAGAGGAGAAGTTCTTCACGTTGTTAGTCAGATTCATTCCCTCTTGTTAAGTCAACAAACACAATTAATTTCAGTCCTAATCTCAAACCTAAATTCATTAAAATTGTTCCCTGCTATCTCTTCTTAAGGCAATGGGCAACGACTTCTCCTCTGAAAACAAATCTGCAAAACCCATTCTCATCAAAACAATTCTGCTTACCAAGACAATTTCTCCTAAATCAGTTCACCATCCTCAAGATCAACCAGCAACAATCAAACCCAATCCTCTGTAAAACTTCCACCAGACAAACCAAGAACAAACTAGCCTAAAAAAAATCCATCTCTTCCCAAACCCAAATTCTCATCACACACCAAACCACAAACAAAATAACATCAAATCTGAAAACCATTTCAGATTTGAAACAAGGGGAAGAAATCAATCAAATCTGAAATTATTTCAGATTCAAACCCATACAAACCCTCTTCTTCCCTCATCTTCTTTCTCCTCTCTCCTCTAGGCCGACCCCTCCTCCTCCACCCACGCGCAGTCGCCGGGAACTGGGCGCGCCGCCGTCGACCGGAGCACCGCGCCGCCTCCAGGAACCGCCACCGGCCACCTGTGAACCCACCCGCTCGCCTGGAAGCCCGCACTGTCGCGCCTGAACCCCTGCGCGCGCCGCCGCCGCCTGGAAGCGCTGGAGATCGCCGGAGCGCCGCCCGGACCCGCCGCAAGCCGCCGGCTCTGCCCTCGTCTCCCTTGTGCGTGTAAGCTCTTCATCCCCTTTGCGTGTTTGCTGCCATTCAAAATCAAAAAAAAGAAAAGAAATGAAGATGACAGAATGAAAGAGAGGGGGGACAGACTTTATGAGAAAGGGGAAAAGATAAAGAGAGAGAGTGTGTGTGTGTGACAGAGGGGGAGGGAGAGCCATGTGGGGGTTAATAACATAAAGGATGTGGAAAAGTTATTAATAGTAGGTAAGAGTTAGTAATAAAAGTTAGTGTTATTTTAAATTACTACCATGTTAAAAGTTAGTAGTAGTAGGTGTACTATTAAATATGATGTTAAGCCATGCAATTGGATTAGTAAGTTAATTAACTTAGTTAATGTTACTTAGTTGCTAATTAGTGTTATTTGTTTATTAATTGTTATTTCAGCATGTTGTTAATTGTAACTAATGTTAGGGTAATAATATTAAACTAATAAGGCGTACCAGTTTGTATAACCCAATATAAACACCACCCTAGCCAGTGAACCCCATAAAATTAGGCGAACCCAATTTGGAGGTTATTTTAATTGTGTGCTTAACTCGTAATAAATTTAATTCGTTAACTTGTTTAACCAAAACAGAGAACCAGTATCATCATGGTGTAGTACGCATCAAAACAAACCCAACGACATATAATTTGATATATCCTATTTTAGAACTATAACAAGAAAAATTAACTTTCTGATCAAATTTCGTTAATTCCCAATTCAGCACTTTTACTAATTATAATAAATGTTATTATTTAATGACGCAGATACGTTGCGAACGTTCCTACCGTTACTCGGACAACCCAAACTGTCCCAGTCAGGCAAGCGTGCAGTTATTTTATGTTTTTGTGCTAACCGTTGTTGTACATTGAATTGCTGACACAAACACATTTTTTAGAAATGCTAGACTTGTGGACCCCTTAATAATCAAAATGAACGCACTTTGTGAATGATAATGTTTATGGACATGTATGGTTAATTTTAGAACTGTTGATTCTTATAGAATGTTAAATGCCGTTGGCTCTCGTATTTAAATGCCGTTGGCTCCCGTAGTTAAATGCCGTTGGCTCCCGTAGTTAAATGTCATTGGCTCCCGTAGTTAAATGACGTTGGCTACCGATGTTACATGCCGTTGGCTACCGATGTTACATGCCGTTGGCTACCGATGTTACATGCCGTTGGCTACCAGTTGTCGTTGGCTACCAGATGTTACTGTCGTTGGCTATTAGTTAATCTCGTCGGTCACATGTGATTACGTCACATGCGACTAGTCTGGACTCGTGTTTCAGTATATGGCGGATTAGCATCCTGGCACGTGATTCAGGAAAATACACTTGGGTGGGGTTGGTTCCCGGGCACTAGCCGGTAGTAAACGGATCGCCTTCGGGGGCACTTGAAGGTGTATTTATTTACTATTCGTCTAACGGCAGGAATCTTATTCATGGACTTGCACACACACAGTTAAATAATTGAAAAAGAAAGTTAATTACAGACTGATGTTACATTGCTCCACTGCCATGTTAATTTTTACAACTGAAATGCCATGCTAATGTAACTTGTTGCTTTAACTACCATGCTAGTGTAACTTTTCATAATTGTTTTAACTGCTTCAGTTCATTGAAATACATGCTAGTGTAAATTCTTTTAACTGCTGTAAAACTGCCATATATATAACTTGTTATATATATCTTGCCTTGGGTCATCTGACATCTACTTGCAGACCCTTGCTGACATACATTCATGTTGTTTGAATGTATGTCAGGTTACGAGACAGGTTATCTGGAGGACGAGTTGCTGGATCAGAGTGATCCAATAGACCAGGATTCTGCTGATCCTGAAGTCCACCCTACCGTGGACTAGTTGCTGAATTATCACCGCTGCAGTTATTTATTTTCACCGTTGTGATTTGTAGGGTGTGTACCCACTTTATCTGTATCGCTATCGTTGTAGGCCATGCTTGGGGCCCTTTTATTATTGTGTACTTTATCTGGATGTTGGCTTTAATATTTCTATTGTTCTGAGTTGCATGCAAGTTCCTGCGAAAGGTGTTTTCACAGACGCTTATTGGGTTCGAGCTTCACCGCTCCAACCTAAGCGGGCCCGCTCGCGTCCTCGTCCCAAGTATAATGGGAAGCGGGGCGTGACAGGTTTTTGTGGTGGCCCATGCAGGTCTTGCATTAGCGAAACTTCAGTACAATGGAAATACTAACAATGGCAAAAAACGTCTAGATTTATCTCGTACACAACTTAACCAAGTTCGTTTCTCAGCATGGCAGGAGGACACCACACCAGGAATGGAAATGGGACCGATAATGCAGCTAACGGAAGTGCTGATATCAATGTGGTCCTCGGAGTTATCAGGGGAATGCTGGAAGTTCAGCAACAGCTGATTCAGCAAGGACAGCAACCTGCTCAGAATGCACCACCACCACCCCCTCGAGCTGAACCAGGAGTCAGACAATTCCATGAGTTGCAGCCCAAGAGCTTCTCTGGAAAAGAAGGGCCTCTAGGAGCTGACGAATGGGTTCAGGCAACTGAAGATAAGTTGAGTGCTGCACGTATCCCACAAGCTGGATGGGTTGACGTGGCAAAACTACAACTGACAGACAATGCCAGGAGCTGGTGGCAGCTGGAGGAGAAACGTCTGATCAGACCGATCTCTTGGGGTATGTTTAGGGAAAGGTTCGATGCTAAATACTTTCCCAAGGCAGCCAAGAGAGAGCTTCAACAACGTTTCGCTAACTTGGTCCAAGGAGATATGACTGTGGATGAGTATGAGGCTGAGTTTGCCATGCTTAGCCATTTTGCACCTCATATGGTAGAAGACCCTGAAGATTGTGCATTTCAGTTTCGCAAGGGCCTGAATCGCAAGGTCCAAGCCTCGATGACCTCGGCAAGACCGACGACACTTCAGGATGTTCTGGATTGTGCACGTGAGCATGAGCTTGTAGAGAAACTCCCCGAAGGACCTTCAACTAGAGGAGGCAAGCGTCCCATGGAGCCACCTAGGATGGTGCCTAGAGGAAACTTCCGACCTCCGCAGACCACACCCTTCAAGAGGCCATCCACTTCTGCCGATCGATCGCATCTGACTTGCTACTTCTGCGGCAGGACTGGACATCAGAAGAAAGATTGCAGGAGGATGATGAACCAATGTCTGGTATGCGGATCACCCGCACATGCCGCGAGAGACTGCCCTCACGGCAAGGATCATCGACCACCCACTGGAGTACCTGCACCTGTTCAGCGTGCAGTGCCTGCACCTGTTCAGCGAGGAGCACCCGGACCTGCTCAGCGTGGACCACCTCTGATCCCTCAGGATCGAGCTTATCAGCAGGTCCATCAGCCGAAGCGCCAGGTGTTCACGATGACAGCTGCAGAAGCTGAGGCTGAGGATGAAGTGATCACAGGTAACGTTTATATCTAGTATTTATCTTTTACCAGATATTAATGCTTGTTAGTTAGGTTCTCTTGCTAAGTTTATTATTTTCGTCTTAGGTATTATCTTAGTGGCCTCCCACCCAGCTCTGACCTTATTTGATTCTGGAGCTTCCCTGTGTGTTTTATCCCAGAAGTTTGTAGTTAAACATTCGATTCCTACCTACCCACTTCCCAAGAGATGGAATATCACAACCGGAGGTGGCGTAGTGAGTGTTACCTTGGGATGCAAATCCTGCCCCTTAGTGATTTGCGGACATGAACTTTATGCAGACTTCATGGTCCTGGATACATCCAACTTTGATGCTATTCTCGGCATGGACTGGTTAGGGACTTTCTATGCTACTATCGACTGTCACAAGAAGAAAGTAGTATTTGAAATTCCAGACCATCTGGTGTTCGAGTTCATTAGTGGTAGTCATTCGCTCAAGCCTATCAGATTTCGGGCTCAGCCGAACGAAGCCATCCTCGCATCTATACAAGTCGAACCGGAGAAGCCTGCAGTGGTTCGAGACTTCGAAGATGTATTTCCAGAAGATATTTCTGGATTGCCGCCTGATCGAGCTTTGGAGTTCAGTATTGATCTGATGCCAAATACTCAGCCAATCTCGAAGGCACCTTATCGTATGGCTCCAGCAGAACTTGAAGAGCTACGGAAGCAGTTGGACGATCTGTTGCAGAAAGGATTCATTCATCCCAGCGTGTCTCCCTGGGGTGCACCCGTATTGCTGGTCAAGAAGAAGGACGGATCGAGAAGGATGTGCGTGGATTATCGGGAGCTGAACAATGTCACGGTGAAGAATAAGTACCCGTTACCTCGCATTGATGACATCTTCGATCAACTCGGTGGATCACGAGTTTTCTCGAAGTTGGACCTCAGGAGTGGATATCATCAGTTGAAGGTCAAGAATGAGGATGTCTACAAGACAGCTTTTCGGACCAAATATGGACACTACGAGTTCGTTGTCATGCCATTCGGTGTGACCAACGCTCCTGCAGTTTTCATGAATCTCATGAATCTCATATTCTATGATTTTCTGGATAAATTCGTAGTGATATTCATTGATGACATATTGGTCTATTCGAAGAGCGAGGAAGAGCATGCCGGGCATCTACAGATGGTTTTGGAGACGCTTCGCCGTCATCAGTTGTATGCCAAGTACAGCAAGTGCGAGTTCTGGTTAGACCGGATTGCATTTCTTGGACATGTGGTATCAGGCGAAGGTATCTCTGTTGACCCAGAGAAGGTTACATCAGTCAAGAATTGGCCAACTCCTCGGTCAGCATCAGATATCCGGAGTTTCCTAGGATTGGCAGGCTACTACCGTCGATTCATTCAGGATTTCTCGAGGATAGCAGAGCCCATGACTCGACTGACAAGGAAAGACGTCAAGTATGTTTGGTCAGACACTTGCGAGCTAGCATTTGGGACTTTGAAGGAAAAGTTGACATCTGCACCAGTTCTGGCTATTCCAGATAGGACTGGAGGATTCGAGATATTTTGTGATGCCTCGGGCAAAGGTCTTGGATGTGTTCTACATCAGCACGGTCATGTAGTCGCGTATGCTTCTCGGCAGTTGAAGATTCACGAGAAGAATTACCCGACTCACGACTTGGAGTTAGCCGCTGTTATCTTCGCTTTGAAGATTTGGAGACATTTCTTACTGAGTGAGAAAGTGAAGATTTTCACTGATCACAAAAGTTTGAAATATATTTTTACCCAGAAGGAGTTAAATATGAGACAGCGCAGGTGGTTAGAACTGATGGCTGATTACGACATCGACCTTCAGTATCACCCAGGAAAGGTTAATGTTGTACCTGACGCTTTGAGCAGACTCCCAGCTGTCATGACTCTCACAGTTCAGTGGAGGTTACAACAAGATCTGTGTGGAATGAGCACAGAGGTTGTGTTACCTGGAGTCACATCATCGTTGATGAATATGCAGATTCAGTCGACGATAGTGGATCGGATCAAAGCTGCACAGTCTGGAGATGCTAAACTGCAGAAGATTCGAGTACAAGTTGAAGCTGGACTTCGGACGGACTTTATCATTCATGACGATGGTTCCTTGAGATACGGCAGTAGGATCTGCGTACCTTCTGGTGATATTAGAGATGAGTTGATGAATGAAGCTCATAGCTCTCCATATTCCATTCATCCTGGCGGTACCAAGATGTACAAGGATCTCCGTCTGAATTTTTGGTGGCACGGTATGAAGAGGAGCGTAGCTCGTAGCGTCGCCAAATGTCTTGTGTGTCAGCAGGTGAAGGCTAAACACCATCGCGTTGCCGGATTACTTCAACCTCTGCCGATTCCAGAGTGGAAGTGGCAGCACATCACCATGGATTTCGTAACTGGACTACCTCGGAGCACCAAGCAAAATGACGCGATTTGGGTTATCGTTGACCGATTAACCAAGTCTGCGCATTTCATACCTTTCCGAGTAGGACAAGCTACAGAGATACTTGCGAAGAAGTATATGGAGGTAAATACCTTTCTTATACCTTTATAGCTTCTTTCTAGTATACGTCGTGATGTGAACAATAATCGTGCAGGAGATTGTGCGATTACATGGAGTTCCTGTGAGTATCGTCTCAGACTGAGACACGAGATTCACGTCTCAATTCTGGAAGAGTTTGTAGACTAATCTGGGTACCAGTCTGAAATTCAGTACTGCGTATCACCCGCAAACTGATGGACAGTCGGAGCGCACTATCCAGATATTGGAGGACATGTTGAGAGCTTGCATGTTGGATCTCAAGGGTTCGTGGGAGGATCATCTGCATCTGGTGGAATTCTCCTACAACAACAGCTACCAGGCGAGCATTGGCATGGCGCCATTTGCTGCTCTTTATGGAAGGAAATGTCGATCCCCGCTGTGTTGGGATGACGTTGGTGATAGAGAACTGTTGGGACCAGAGATGATAGTTGAGGCTGTGGACGTTGTGTGAGATATCAGAGACAAGCTTCGGATTGCTCAGGACCGTTATAAGCATTGGGCAGATGCTAAACGGCGTCCTCTGGAGTTTCAACCAGGAGATCACGTGTTCCTAAAGATATCCCCGAATCGAGGAGTGATTCGCTTTGGGAAGCGAGGCAAGCTTAGTCCGAGATACATTGGACCTTTCGATGTGCTAGAGCGAGTTGGAGAGGTAGCTTATCGCTTAGCACTACCACCATCTTTAGTGGGAGTACATGATGTCTTTCATGTGTCCCAACTGCGTCATTATATTAGCGATCCCTCACACGCTGTGGACTACTCAGAGATCACAGTTTGATCAGATTTGACGTACGAACAGCAACCAGTGGAGATCTTAGACCGACGTCAGAAGGCACTCAGGAACAAGGTTGTCAATCTTGTGAGAGTGATGTGGCATCGCGACTCACCAGGAGAATCTACCTGGGAGCGGGAAGATGAGATGCGAGAGCGTTATCCATATTTATTTCTTACTCCTTAGTTGATAAGAATTCCGAGGACGGAATTTTCTTAAGGTGGGTAGAATGTAACGGCCGGTATTTTTTTAGCCGTGCTTTAGTTCGTGTGTACTGATTTTTTTTTCCTTCAGTCGTATGGTTGACTTTTCGTCCGTGCGTTTCTTGTTACGCGTGTGCGAGTCTGTATTTCCATTTTTACCGGAATGTCATTAATTGATCATCTAGTTTAACTAAAAAATTTAATTTAATTATTTTGCTAATTACTTTTGTTATTCTTACTAATTACTTTTGGTATTTTATAATTACATTTTATAATTTAATTAACTAATTAAATATTCTTCAATCAAAAACACGTTTAGATTTTGAGAGGAGAAGTTCTTCACGTTGTTAGTCAGATTCATTCCCTCTTGTTAAGTCAACAAACACAATTAATTTCAGTCCTAATCTCAAACCTAAATTCATTAAAATTGTTCCCTGCTATCTCTTCTTAAGGCAACGGGCAACGACTTCTCCTCTGAAAACAAATCTGCAAAACCCATTCTCATCAAAACATTTCTGCTTACCCAGACAATTTCTCCTAAATCAGTTCACCATCCTCAAGATCAACCAGCAACAATCAAACCCAATCCTCTGTAAAACTTCCACCAGACAAACCAAGAACAAACTAGCCTAAAAAAATCCATCTCTTCCCAAACCCAAATTCTCATCACACACCAAACCACAAACAAAATAACATCAAATCTGAAAACCATTTCAGATTTGAAACAAGGGGAAGAAATCAATCAAATCTGAAATTATTTCAGATTCAAACCCATACAAACCCTCTTCTTCCCTCATCTTCTTTCTCCTCTCTCCTCTAGGCCGACCCCTCCTCCTCCACCCACGCGCAGTCGCCGGGAACTGGGCGCGCCGCCGTCGACCGGAGCACCGCGCCGCCTCTAGGAACCGCCGCCGGCCACCTGTGAACCCACCCGCTCGCCTGGAAGCCCGCACCGCCGCGCCTGAACCCCTGCGCGCGCCGCCGCCGCCTGGAAGCGCTGGAGATCGCCGGAGCACCGCCCGGACCCGCCGCAAGCCGCCGGCTCTGCCCTCGTCTCCCTTGTGCGTGTAAGCTCTTCCTCCCCTTTGCGTGTTTGCTGCCATTCAAAATCAAAAAAAAGAAATGAAGATGACAGAATGAAAGAGAGGGGGGACAGACTTTATGAGAAAGGGGAAAAGATAAAGAGAGAGAGTGTGAGTGACAGAGGGGGAGGGAGAGCCATGTGGGGGTTAATAACATAAAGGATGTGGAAAAGTTATTAATAGTAGGTAAGAGTTAGTAATAAAAGTTAGTGTTATTTTAAATTACTACCATGTTAAAAGTTAGTAGTAGTAGGTGTACTATTAAATATGATGTTAAGCCATGCAATTGGATTAGTAAGTTAATTAACTTAGTTAATGTTACTTAGTTGCTAATTAGTGTTATTTGTTTATTAATTGTTATTTCAGCATGTTGTTAATTGTAACTAATGTTAGGGTAATAATATTAAACTAATAAGGCGTACCAGTTTGTATAACCCAATATAAACACCACCCTAGCCAGTGAACCCCATAAAATTAGGCGAACCCAATTTGGAGGTTATTTTAATTGTGTGCTTAACTCGTAATAAATTTAATTCGTTAACTTGTTTAACCAAAACAGAGAACCAGTATCATCATGGTGTAGTACGCATCAAAACAAACCCAACGACATATAATTTGATATATCCTATTTTAGAACTATAACAAGAAAAATTAACTTTCTGATCAAATTTCGTTAATTCCCAATTCAGCACTTTTACTAATTATAATAAATGTTATTATTTAATGACGCAGATACGTTGCGAACGTTCCTACCGTTACTCGGATAACCCAAACTGTCCCAGTCAGGCAAGCGTGCAGTTATTTTATGTTTTTGTGCTAACCGTTGTTGTACATTGAATTGCTGACACAAACACATTTTTTAGAAATGCTAGACTTGTGGACCCCTTAATAATCAAAATGAACGCACTTTGTGAATGATAATGTTTATGGACATGTATGGTTAATTTTAGAACTGTTGATTCTTATAGAATGTTAAATGCCGTTGGCTCTCGTAGTTAAATGCCGTTGGCTCCCGTAGTTAAATGCCGTTGGCTCCCGTAGTTAAATGCCGTTGACTCCCGTAGTTAAATGCCGTTGGCTACCGATGTTACATGCCGTTGGCTACCGATGTTACATGTCGTTGGCTACCGATGTTACATGCCGTTGGCTACCAGTTGCCGTTGGCTACCAGATGTTACTGCCGTTGGCTATTAGTTAATCTCGTCGGTCACATGTGATTACGTCACATGCGACTAGTCTGGACTCGTGTTTCAGTATATGGCGGATTAGCATCATGGCACGTGATTCAGGAAAATACACTTGGGTGGGGTTGGTTCCCGGGCACTAGCCGGTAGTAAACGGATCGCCTTCGGGGGCACTTGATGGTGTATTTATTTACTATTCGTCTAACGGCGGGAATCTTATTCACAGACTTGCACACACACAGTTAAATAATTGAAAAAGAAAGTTAATTACAGACTGATGTTACATTGCTCCACTGCCATGTTAATTTTTACAACTGAAATGCCATGCTTTGCTTTAACTACCATGCTAGTGTAACTTTTCATAATTGTTTTAACTGTTTCAGTTCATTGAAATACATGCTAGTGTAAATTCTTTTAACTGCTGTAAAACTGCCATATATATAACTTGTTATATATATCTTGCCTTGGGTCATCTGACATCTACTTGCAGACCCTTGCTGACATACATTCATGTTGTTTGAATGTATGTCAGGTTACGAGACAGGTTATCTGGAGGACGAGTTGCTGGATCAGAGTGATCCAATAGACCAGGATTCTGCTGATCCTGAAGTCCACCCTACCGTGGACTAGTTGCTGAATTATCACCGCTGCAGTTATTTATTTTCACCGTTGTGATTTGTAGGGTGTGTACCCACTTTATCTGTATCGCTATCGTTGTAGGCCATGCTTGGGGCCCTTTTATTATTGTGTACTTTATCTGGATGTTGGCTTTAATATTTCTATTGTTCTGAGTTGCATGCAAGTTCCTGCGAAAGGTGTTTTCACAGACGCTTATTGGGTTCGAGCTTCACAGCTCCAACCTAAGCGGGCCCGCTCGCGTCCTCGCCCCAAGTATAATGGGAAGCGGGGCGTGACAACATGTATATGATATAATCTTTCAAATAGATACAATCTTATCATCTAGTACTAGGTAATCTATTTACTACAAAAACCAATTGGTTATGCTAGAATAAATTTCAAAATTTTTGAAAAAACATTTTAAACTATCCATACCCGCTGTGACTAGTAATTATATTAAGCATTAGTTTAAGATGAGGGAAACATTAATAAATCTTGGCCGAAGATGCAAGGGAGCGGAAAGACTGGCAAGAAATGTAAATCACTTCAAGCGGCACATCAGCTCTTCAAGCCCAAAAAACGGAGCTGATTTTGCTCATCAACGATGAGATCAGCTTAAAGGTTTACCGAATTCATGGCGGCGACTGGGACCTGACGGTGAGAGAGCACCAATCAGAAGGCAGCCGGATGGGTTCCGCCTCGCCATCCACCTTCTTTTTCAGCCATGTCGTCAACAGCAACGAAGGATACACTTCAGTTTTGGGCGGGCCTTCGGCCATCAGGCCAGGGGTGCTGCTCACGCATACTAGGCCGGAAATAGATTTATTCCAAGGTTTTGAGTTTGGCCTAGCCCAATGCCCATGTATCTGGCTCTGAGTTGTGATTTCTGGGCCGGCCAAGCCCATTCGCTTCTCTAGTTGTTGCGTGGAAATTATGCAAGACACCAGGAAACAGAAACCCTCAAAGTAGCGGGAGACAAGCCTGAATCCATCCAGCGGATCCAAACGCCACAAGTTTCCAAATCCCAACAGCCCTCGTTGTCTCATTCATTTAGGACTAGACTGTCTGCACCGCCACATGCGGTGCAGGCTTTGTTTTCTTTCTTAAAGGGGGAAAAATCATCTATTTTAGGCTGTCAAAATCACATTAATTAACCTTTTTTATCTGTTTTTAGTAAAAAACCATTCTGCACCGCAATAGTTTGCGGTGCAGAGAGCAATATCCTTCATTTATCTAAATGACAATCTGTGGTCTGCTACTTCTGATGTTCACGAGTGTCATTGGCATCAACGACGGTTAATGGCCTTTGCAAATCTCTTGCAACCTCTCGTGATCATTTTTTGTCCCAACGGCATTGACATTTGCGCTCTCTCACGTGTCGGTCCCCTCGGTGATATTTCGGGATTGGGTTGGGTCCTTCGGGAAGGTCCAACGCCCTCCTCTCCGTCCTTGGATCAATTCAACTTTTATCCCATATTAATTACTGTTGTCTCCTAATTAACTTTTATTAACGACGTTCACCGAGCGTCCCAAAATTCCCCTGCCCATGTCCAACTTCTCCCCTCCATGCGACCTCTCCCCTCCCACCTCCACCCACCCTATCTAGGGATTAGAACGGGCCGGGCCAAATAGATGCTCATTTCAAATGGGTGGGCTTTCGGACCGGCCCAAAGCCCTTACGTGCCTTATCTGGAATACCCAAATGGGTTCAATAGGGCTTTGGGCTCGTCCATTGGGCTTTGGGCCAGCCCATTGGGCCTCTTAATAAAATTACAATAAAAACAATTGGGAAACGAAGAGCGCCTCCAAGACCCCAAGCTCGCTCGAGATCGAGGTCACCGCTGAGCAGGATCCTCGAGATGGAGGTCGCCGCCGCCCATAAGAAAACCCCGGCAACAACCCAATTCTAAACCTCCCCCAAACTGCTCAATGCTCTCATTTTTACTCGAAATTACTGACCAAGATCCAATCTTTCAGCCAGTTGAAATGACATACAATCGGTGTAAAATTAACAAAAGTTCTGTGCTAATTCCCTGTAGAAGTAGAGTTATTTCTACTTGAGCTCCTCACTTGAGCCATCTAGGCGTTAGCAACTTGGAAGCAAGTGCAAATTAGTCACTAATTGGAGGATCAGTTAAGATCGATCTTAAGCTTTTTAGTTGATCAGTTAAGGTCGATCTTAAGCTTCTTAGGGAAAGGCACATGCGCATCACACTTTGGGCACCTGGGGTCCACACCAGAGATATTAGCAAGTACTGAAAGCAACCGGGGCAAACCGTCACCATCATCGACCCAGACCCGCAACCCGCATTGTTCCACCGGTCCGGCGTGTCCCTGTCGACCGCCCGCTGCTTCGATGACGACGACGGAGAGTCGTCCGAATGACGAAGACCCATCAAAAAATTTCTTTGCTTGAAAAACAATGACGTGATCTGCAATTATTATTTAATTTCTGCAAAAAAATGACGAAGACACATCAAAAATCTTAGTAAAAAATTTTAAAGGAGGAGAGAGAAAGAAAGAGATTGTTGAGTACCAAAAGGTCGAGCCTTTTCTCCCAAATCTCCTTTTCACCTCCTCCTCCTCCTCCGAAAAGATCCATGGCCACTAGCTCCTCCTCCTCGTCTTCGATGTGCCCAGTGCGAAGAGCATCGCCGAGGCAGCTCGTGGTGGGCTCGCCGTCGATGAGGACGTGGGATTCGGGCAAATGCCAGCCCCTGGGCCGGACGAAGAGCATCGCCAGTCTTGTCGTTGAGCTTGTAGACCTTGTTTCTGGCCTGATCGTGGAAGCTGATCGTTTGGTTCACGGCGGCTCGGAGGTTGACATGGCCCCTCATCAGGTTTTCCCAGCTCGGGGACAGGAAAAAAGCCCGATGGGCAAAGTTTTGATCGGGGCGGGCGAGTTCGGGCGACACGCCACACTTCATCTGGGCGGCCCGATCGGGCTTCGGCAGAGAACAGCTTTTGGCCCGAAAGTAAATATGGCATTTAATATTGGGTTCGAGCTAGCCCGATGCCCGAATGGGTATGATTATCATCCGGACTTTTCGGGCTGGCCCGATTGGGCATTGGGCCAGCCCTGACCCATTCTCATCTCTATCCCTATCTCCAACATCTCCCCTCCAAGCTCCTCCCAACCCCCACCTCCGTTCTTCCCTGCGCTCCTCCCACCTCCGTCCTACCCCCACACCTCTTTTCCCGGCGCTCCTCCCACCTCCGTCCCACCCCCACACCTCTTTTCCCGGCTCTATTACCTCCGCCCCACCCCCTCCCCTATTTCCATGCCCCCACCTCCCCGCACCCACCTCCCCCTCCCCCCGGCGCTCTTTTACCTTCTCCCACCCCACCCCACCCCACCCCCATTGTGGACTCCTCTGCTCCTGACGCAGTTGTTTCATGCCATTGAAACAGGATTGAAGCTCCAAAGTCAATTCACAACAAGAACTCTGAAAATTAGGGAAATTGGAAAAGAGAAGAAGATAAATAAATTTTGAAGGCGAGTAAGAGAATAATAGGAGGAAGACCTTGTTTATTGTACCAATTGGATTAACAATTAGTTTCCCAAGCTAATAGTCATTCATTGTATAATTTTTTTACTGGGTAATGGAATTTCTTCCTGGTTATGGCATTTTGCGGAAAAGGCCTTGTGACTCCAATCTACTGGATAACCCTTAGCCTCAATTTCAACAAAATCGCAGATAATCCAACCCTTTGGATTACACCGGGGTCGAAACAAATTTTTTCCATATTCGTTATTTTTGTTTGAATGTTAACTGTTGGTTTTCCACCCAGTAGAGTCCAGCTCATGGAAGAAGTATTAGATCTATTCATAGCAGCATCATTACACAACTGAATTCCCTTCTCTTCTCTGCACGAGCCAATAACAATAGCAGTTTGTCTTTGCTGTTTTATTCTCCCCTGACCCTTATAGCACAGAACCCAATCTGTTTGGAATGCAGCAGAAGTACTGGAATTTGAAGATACCCATGTATCAGCAATTGTTTTCAACCAAACAACTTGTGTCAAATGAACCTCCAACTCCTTCCATCTTCCAACAAGGTTCCCTAGAATACCCAAAACCCACATTGAGAATTCCATACTTATGTTTCCCACGGTTAAAAACAATGTATTTCATAATACACATTGCTTAAGAAAAATTATGTGTGTTTCAGAGTGTTTTCTCACTACAATGCGTTGACCGTGGAGAACCCGGTCAACGTGGTCAAGGGACCCGCTTTGGGTCCCTCGGGGGCTTCGAATCGGTGCAGAAGGGGCGAGGGGAAGCCTCGGCCCTGGTTGAGACGCTCGGCCTCGGACAGACGCGCTCGGCCTTGGCTGGGAGGGGGACGAGGGGTAGCCTCAGTCGCCCGGGTAGATGCACGGCCCGGGTAAATGCACGGCCGTCCGGTGGCGAGGGTGATTCTCGGACCCGATTAGGACGCTCGGCCTCGGTAGGGCGTGCTCGGCCAAGGAAGGCTGAGGGTGAGGGGAAGCCTCACCGTCCGGTTGATCGAGTGGTCGGAGAGGGGCGAGGGGTAGCCTCGGCCCGTTGATCTGTTGTTCACCTGCGTAGACGAGAACGCTCGTCAGGGGGCCGGACCTTGGTTCCGGCCAAATCCCCTCCGATGCCTAAGTCAGATAGAGATCTGAGAAAGGAGGCCCGGCGGAGACGGTCCGACTCGTGAGGAGATCGTGACGGCGTCTCTCGGCGCGAGCGGGGGAGGAAGGAGATGAATTGGGGGAATCAGGTCGTTGATGGAGTACCTTAGGTTTTGTTACCTCAGATGCGGTCCCTTTCTTCGTCGTCTTCCTGACCCTTTTGTAGAGCTCCCAGCGTGATTGGCTCTGGCCCACGTCCCACGCCCGCCATCGATCGTGCCCCATCCGTCCCCCCTCGCCGCCGCCCTCTCCGCCATGCCAGCACCTCCCCATTATCGCCATTTAGTGGTCGCGTGTCCGGGGGAGCGGTTTTCGCAGGAGTGGGCGAACGACCAACGGGTTATGGGGGCCGGGTCGGATCGACGTTTCGAGAAGGTCCCTTGTAGGGCCTTTGCCGAATGGGCTTTCAGGATGCAGGTGGGCTCTTGGGCTCGTGCTTTATGGGTCTCGGTCAAATAGGCGTAACAATTGCCCCCATCGGTCGGGTTGATCGGCCTCGGCCGGTTCGGCTCGGCCGATGTGACCTCTGCCAATTTTGACAGGTTCTCCAGTCGATGCCGACTCATTTATTAGTCGTCATCATGAGTTAGCCCGTTCGATGTTTTTAAGGCGCGGGTTCCGAAGCGCCGTCGGCCTTCAGATGTTGCCACGTGTAGCGGCAAGCTTATCCCTGCCGCTCGCGGAGTCGTCTTAAGTGGAGAAGCCGAGGGATTCGTGGGCCGCCATCCCATCATCTTTCTTCTTTGCGCTGATCCCCCTTCTGTCTGAGCTTTCCCCCATGTCGTCTTCCTCTGCTACGGGCTCGGTTCGGTCGGAGCGCGACGCGGCTCCGGGTCTGGCGGGTGGCACTCCTTCGGTGATCAGTCAGCACGGGGATGATCTTTCAGGGGTTCCTTCTGAGGTCATGGCATGGCCTTCGTCGATCTGTGCCACCGCCATCGGGAGCATGCGCTCCTCCTACCTGCTCCCGCCCTACTCGGCTCGTGCCCCTGGGGCTGACGAGCGGATCTGCTCTCCTGGTCCCAATGAGGTCGGAATATATGAAAAGTGCTTCCACTTCGGGCTCCGTTTCCCGCTTCATCCTTTTATCGTTGAGTTCCTTCAGGCCCACAATGTGTGCTTGTGTCAATTCTGTCCCAACGCCGTCGGGATCCTCGTCGGGTTCGTTGTCGTCTGCATGCTGAAGGGTGTGGTGCCCTCTCTCCGCCTCTTTGCCCAGTTCTACCGCCTGAGCCTCCACCAATCGGGGGCGTGGATTTACATCAGCGCCCGCCCGAAGATGTCCCTGGTGCTGGGGTTGCCGAGTTCTCTGAAACGCTGGAAGGGGGAATACGTGTTCGTCACATTCCCCTCGAGCGTACACTTCCCGGCACGGTGGGTGGCGGCCGGTGCCGTTGTTCTCAATCTAGGTGAGCCGACGGTCGCTGATCAGTAGACGGCGAGGGACATGTTGGCGATTCCTCCGAGGGAGCGCTCGATCGACTTCCTCTTTAGTGACTTTAATTTGCGTAAGACGGTGTGGCCCCTAGGTAAGCTGCTCCGTGCGTTCGCCCCTCGAGATCGTCCAGGTTCCGCTCTGTCTCTCATTTATCCTTTGAGTGCAGGTGGGTTCCCTCTCGGTCCTTCTCCCACCAGCGCTCTCGTGCAGGCTTCAAACCCGGATCCGCGCAGAAGGGACCATGTGTTGGCGGTCCGGAAGAAGCAGCGGGTTGTGACCGTATCCGGAGGCTCGAAGCGAAAGAAGATGTTGTCTCCCTCTCCCCCCTTGCAGGGATCTCCCGAGAGGCTCCGTGGGGGGGTCGAGGGGGCCGACGTTCAGCCGACCGCTGACCGACCTCATCCCGCTCCCGTTGAGGTTGCCTGGCCGTGGGCCGGCCCTTCACCTCTTCCGGACGGCTTTCTCCCTGATGCTTACAGTCGGTATCTGGGGGCGTTCCGCTCCGCTCCTGGCGAGTTCCCTTCGTCAGGGGAGGGTCTTCTTCGTCCACGCTTTCCAGTGGGTGAGAAGGAGTCGGTGTTCTCGAGCCGTGGAGCCGCCGCCCGAGTGGCCGAGAACTGTTGTCTCCCTCCCGACCAGGCGGTGTTGGACGGAGTCAGAGGTGATTGCTTGGCTACCTTCGTGATCCAGTCTGGTCAACAGGTAGTGCGTCTCTGCTTGTCCCCCCGTTCTCCAGCCGCTTTTGCCCTCTCACCTTCGTTGCTTTGGCACAGTTGTCCTCGGTGGGCCTCTCGATGAGGCGCCAATTCGCGGCTCTTCCCAAAGCCAAATCCGTGGCTGGGCTAGGCCCTGAGGTCCCTAGCGAGGAGGAGGAGGAAGCTGGTCAGTTGGAGGAAGCGCGGGTTCAATCCCTGAACTCCCGCATAACTGAGCTGTCCTCTGCCCTGGAGGCGGCGGATCGCGAGAGAGCCGTGGCTCTGGCCGCGAAGTCCGAGGCCGAGACGCGGCTCGCCTCTCTTTTAAAAGACGTCGACGCGTCTGGAGGAGTCAAGCAGATCCCCGACCTGGCTGCTGCCCCCGACGCCTCGGAGCTGTCCGATCGTCTGGATGCAGCGGAGGAGCAGGCGAGGGCCCTTGCTGCCCAACTAGGAGAGAAATCCAGGGAGATCGAGAAGGAGAAGGCGGAGCACCAACGCCAGGTAGAGACCTTAGAGGCCCAGCTGCGTGGGCTCGAGGAGGTGGATCCGGCCCGGATCGCTCAGGATGCCGTGGCGGAGTATGCCACCTCCTTTGTGGAGACCGCCTTGGCGACGTCGTACGAGAAGGGCTTCGCCCGGTGCCAGTCCGAGATCCAAAAGAAGTTCCCGCTCTCGGGGATTGACTTTGAGAAACTTCGGATGTACCCTGACGCCGAACAGAGCAAGGGGGGAGGCCCTAGTGAGCTGCCAGCTTGTGGCTCCACCGGTACCCCCGGGGAAAAATGAGGGAGGGGAATGCCCCTCGACCTCTTCGCGTATCCCTCTGTATGCCTTTTCGCTTTATCTGGAAAGGAGTGAAATTAAAACAAATTTATTTCATAGGAAGTGATACATCTATTGAAAGTATTTGCGTAAATATTCCGCATTCCAAGTGTGAGTGAGAACTCTCCCTTCCATGTCGGCTAGCCGGTAGGCTGCGGGTCCGAGGACCTCGACGACTTTGTAGGGTCCCTCCCATCTAGCCGCGAGCTTCCCTTTGCGAGCGGTATCGGTGGTGAAGCCCGCTTTCCGGAGGACCAGGTCCCCGAGGTGGAAGCTTCTCCCTCGCACCCGAGCGTTGTAGTATCGGGCCACCTTCTGCTTTTGGCGGACGATGGTGGCCAGTGACTGCTCCCGTCGCTCGTCGAGGAGCTCCAGGCTGAGCCCTAGGCCCTGCGAGTTCCGGTCTTCGTCAAAGTATTTGAGGCGGAGAGATTCTTCCCCCAATTCGACTGGTACCACCGCCTCGGCCCCGTAGGTGAGCATGAAGGGGGTCTCTGTAGGGAATTCGTCGTTCCCCTAGGGCACAAAAACTCTAGTCCCGTCCTAAGTCGGACGGAACATAGACAGAAAAATCATAGCAGCGGAAGAAAAAACTTATGTTAACTAATTAACATGCAGTTAAAAACAATTTCTAACTTAGCCCTAAGGTCCAAGACCCTATGCCAAGATCTATGCCGACTTGGGATGGGTCTGACCATCCCAAGAAGGATCTAGCCTACTGCGATTAAACTAAACTAATGCTAATAAACTACTTTAACCACATACCCGGAATCTCAGCCCTGGAGCAGGCGAGATGTTCCGCGCCGTCTTCCGAGCTGCTCCCGTCCCACGCCGAGCCGCTCCTTGTACTGCTCCCCGAACCGCTCCTCGAACCGCTCCGCATCCCGAGGCGATCAATCCCCGTGCCGCCGAGCCAACCAACCGCCGAAGAAAGTTTCACACGAGTGAAACCTCCGCCAAGATTTCGGATCCAGAATCCGAACTCCTTTGTGGCTTTGCTAGAACCCGCAGGAGTAAGGCAGAATTTTAGGGAGATAGAGAAATATTTATTTAAGCTTAGATCCGAGCGTGCTCCAACATTTACGAGAGCCGCTCAGATCTAGAGCTTGGGACGAGTTTTGAGGAAGGGGGCAGACCCCTATTTATATAGGCGGCGGACTCTCCCCTTTTCTCAAAATCCGATGTGGGACTAAACAATGAGTTAATTTAAAATCAAGTTAGTTTGCACTTCACAAAGTGCAAACTTCCGTGAATTTTAACTCACTCACCGTTGAGCTTCAGGATTGATACAACCTATCAATACGACAAGTGTTCAACGGTGAACGCATAGGAAAAAACCGTTCGTCAATCGGAGGTCGTTTGACCCTCCAATTGAGTGTCCAAAGATCAGCCCTAGGCTAGTTTTTCACAAAAACTGAGCCGTCAAAAATGCCCATCAAACCTAGGGTTCCACACCCAAAGGTGGGACCCACAAAACAGACCAGGTCAGGCCTGGGCGCAGCCCAGGCACCTGGCCTGGGCGCCCTGGGCGCCTGGGCTGCCTGGGCCCAGGCCCAGGCGCCCAGCGCCTGGGCCTGTGCCCAGGCGCCCGGGCCTGTGCCTGGGCCGGGCGCCCAGGCCCAGGCGGGTCTGGGTGCCCAGGCCCAGGCCGGCCTAGGGCCTTACTGGGTCTGGCCAGCAGGCCAGACCAGTTTCAGACTTGGCTAGTCTGTCTGGTCTGGTCTGATCTGACCCTTTGGGCTGTTTTGGGCATAACTTGATCATTTGGTGTCCGATTTGGACGCCGTTTGAACCTGGGTCTAGACCTGAATATTTCTGTCTTACCCGTGAACTTTTTCTTGCGTTTATATTATTAAATATTGTATTAAACAATTTAATATACATTTAACGCTTTTGCATCAAATGCAAAATAGTCCCTATCTAAGCTTAAATTATCACATTGCATCAAATGCAATTATTTCTTCTTTTGCATCAAATGCAAATATTCTCCTTAACTAATTTCTACCTATTACTAGACGAAGCATTACACTCTGTGTGAGACCCTACAGCCTGACCCTTACAACAGGTTGGGCTCGAAGCCCTATACGGCAGTGACCACGAGCAGTGGTTGCCGTCCCTGCTTCAGGAATCATCATTATGTGGTTGACTCATTGACATGAGTATTGTCGGGACCACCTGACTGTTTCCGTGATGAATTCCGCAGTTATAGTCTCTTCGTCTTAAATATGTCGTGTAGATCAAGTCTGGGGTACGGTCAAACTGTCAACCCCAATAACTTGACTCCGGTTAGTTTCTATCGATCTTTGGTCAATAAATGTTGGACTTCTTCCAACATACTCTGCGCAGAGTTTTTACTAAAGACCGAACTAACTCTACGACACTAACTCCCATTGACCGGGAGAGACGAATCCTTTCTTGGTCATTACTCGCCTCGTACGTTTCAAGTGACACCCAATCAAAAGACCTTTCGACAGGCCTTGCCTCGAAGCTAGGTCAGTTGATCTAAGTGGCATCGTTCACGCACAGGTCTGTCAAAATGACCTCAAGTCAAAAGACCAACTATCCTATCATCACTCAGAGTTATCACTGACAGATTGGTCAATATAACCATATGATAACTCTAGTGGATCGTTCAGTGAACTCATTCTAATGAGCACCTGTGTCTCGTCTTCGACTTCGCCAAGTCAAGCGATCATGAGATCATCGCCACCGCTAAACGGTGAAGACTAAGACACAATGGTCTGTCCGATGTTTCGATATCCTTATCTCGAAACATCTACAACCACGAACCATTTCAGACTTATGCTACAGACGGTCAAACGTTTCTCCATGATCGAGATACTCATCTCGATACCCGTTTGGCCTTGCATAAAGTCTCAGGACTTTACCTAAGTTGATATCTAATGTTAACTACATTACAATATAACTTAGATAAATTATTACCAAACAGCTCACTGTTATTTCGAACAAGATGTTTGTGCTATTCACACAGGAATAAATGGCCTTGAGGGCATAATATTCCTACATCTCCCACTTGCACTCAGACCCATTTATCTCGATATCTAATATCTTTTTTACACATAAGTTTTCCCGACTTCATGTGATAGAGCCTTCGTGAGTGGATCTGCTAAAACCGTCTACACTATAGACTTAAGGGATTTCTATGTTTATGTTAGACCAACTATTTGAATCTCATTCAAATAATTCATTTGGTCTGTCGGAATCTATAATATTTTATTTCCCTGGATCTTATCCAGTTTATCGTACTTTACGATAATCACTTAAATTAGTTACTGGTCATTTCAAATGGTTCATATCCATTTCTGATAAAGTATCAAACTCTTTGTTTACTTAATCAAAATATATGTTCCATCTCTTTGATGTCTCGCATGTAATTTACACGCTCCCACTGACCTTGAAAACTATCTGGCTAATTCATATAAGTTGGTTCGTCTAAATCATATTTAGAAAAACGAACTTATAAGTGAATGCTCCAATTTTCGTGGTCAACTTAAGCGTTTTACATCGGCTTTCGTCCGAGTAGATCTGTACACATCTGTTGGCGAAAGCGGTTTCATCATAATCCGGTTTAAAGAAATTAGGATGAAAACCGTTCCCGACCAACATTATTGTACTTCACTATTTCCTTTTCTGCACCAATCTTTCAACTTAAAGATTTACTTACAGAAAGTGAGGAAACATTTTCCTTGGGCACGTAAACTAAATTCTCAAATTTATTTACGCACACGGACCTTCATCAAGTTTTAAATCGGAGTTACTACTCCGAATTTCATCCTAGAAGTTGACTAAGTCATCATCAGTTATGATGTCTAACTCGACAATCCGTCTCACGAGATTCGAGTAATAATACAACTTCCTTACGATGATTTATTGAATATATTATTGATAATGTTCTCATATAACTTTATCAAAACCTAGGCATTACTATCTGGGACTTAACCCAGAGGGAGGACTTAACTCAGAGTCACTTACAATGGATCACACTAGATCTAATTAAGTGTGATTCATACCTTTTAACACTCTGATGTGTTAACAGACTTGATCTGAGAGAAAATCACATTTTCTTTTAATTACACAAGATTTTATTTAGCTAAGTATTTGACCATTCGATCTAATCGAATCAGTTTAAATACTTTCGTCATTTTATCAGACTTGCGTTTCATCAAGAACACGTGTCTTAGTAAAATATACGAATAACTTATTTTGTTAAAAGTAGACTCGGATACATCAGTATGTACGAGACTGAGTTCGACAACTCATTCTCCCACTGTCTCACAGATGGGTTTCGGCCATTGTATCTAAGAGGCTAAGACTCACAAGTGTCCGTAGACTTCATAATACGAGAGGTCAGACCCCTCTTTATGTGACTTGTGAAGCTTAATCTCTTGATACGGTCTAGTCTAATTTTACCATATAAGTTTGCTACTATCTTGTGTATTTATATATTAACATTTAATATATATTTAGTTATTCACAAATTACTTAACACAAAACATTACTTCAGAAGCAATGTGACGACATTCGTCAAAATGTGTTAAACGTCTTTTGTATAACAATTTATTCCGAAATGTGACATCAAAATATGTCACGTTTTCATTTCCTCCTACTTATGCCTCTACTAATGATAAATTAAACTAACTTTCTCAATTGACTTTCCGAAGTGCCTTCTGCCCTTCACATTTAGATATTAACATAAATAAATAGATATGCAAGCAACTTATGTATCCAAACGCTTGAGCTTTGCAATCTTGAGTGTAGCTCAAGAAGTTGCTTGTCTCAAGATCCGGTTGGGATACATAGTCTTGCATCGCCCATGTACTCGTATTCGACTCAAACGGTTTGATCGAATTTTCGAACATTGCAGATCAAAATTGTTTGTCCATACAACCTTGAGGGTAGCTCGACAAGTTGTAGGGAGAAACATACTTTGAATGTCCTATATGTTCAAGCTGCCTCATATAGAGACGAGTGACATGTAGCATTAATTTATTTGTTGGACCCAGAACTTAATGAAATCATATTTCTTAAGTCTGTTCTTTAGAAGGTCATTTAATGTCAACGAGAATATAGTTTTAATTCTATCAATTAGAATTTAACTTGATATTCAATTAATCAACTTATTGACCAGTTAACTAGTTCCAATATTATCAATTGATTCTTTCGGTAAACATAATCTTGCCCTAGTTTTAGCATATGTTCTATATTAAATATAGGTAGATTGGCTTTTATCAATCTATATCCTCCCACTATTTTTACGAACGTTTTAAAGCTTAATAACGAACGATTTAATCGAATTAAAATTAATGGGTAAGAGTTCCAATCACCTTGAGTCTAAACAACCTTGAGTGTAGCTCAACAAGTTGATTGACTCTGCGATCGGAAGATGACTCTTCATCGATCATATCAGATATGACTCTCTTAATCGGTTTTTGCCCCTAGCCATTCATGATCATGAGTGTGCTCATCCAAATCACATTGTCTAGTCTAGTCGGACCCTTGTTTTCATGTCTAGCCTGACTTGCCCCTCAGCTCGGTGTATGCACGACACGTTGGTTTGGGTCAGGTCTTAGACTACATCAAGTCAGACTACATCGTTGACTTAACTTACGCCGGCGCTCGGGATACGAGACGACGGTTAGGGTTAGTCAAGATTTCATCTTATGTATTTAAGGAGTTAGTTTCTACAGGGTTGCCATGTCACAGCTTGAGTGTATCTCAACAACTATAACACGGGCCCTATAGTTGCTAACCCCTAAAACAAGGAGGGCTACGGCTAATCTTGAAAAAGATCATTAACGTATTTGACTTAGATATAGTCCAGGGTGTCATACAATCATGATTCGCGACATTGCGGTCCAGCGGAACTCAGCCAGGGAATTGACTAAGCCAGGATCACTACCCCTTGGACTAGCAAGGGTTGACCCAGAACTCTTAGCCAAGCACATTGACTGGATCATGGTCCATTGAATGAAGCTTGTCATTTTTGTATGTATGCCATAGACTAAACAGCTTTTATTAACAACTAATTAATCCTATCAACTAGTTGAATCCTTAAATTCAAAATTTTTAGGATTTGTTTAATAACTTTTATTAAGTCCTTATCAACTATAAGGTTCACGTGCTACCCTAATCAATATCAGGATTTTAATAAATTTTATTAACAACGCTAGAAGCGAAGTCCTTTAATGAAAATTAATTATAACAATTAGAATTGAAAATTCATTTAAAGGACTACCCTAATCAGGAATTAGGTCTTAATATTGTTGGTAATGATTTATTAAAACATAGCATGTCATTAAAATTCAAGTAATAAATTTTAATCATTTTTAATGGCTAACCTAAAGGGTTGTCTTGTGTTATCAAATAAGGGACAACATTAACAAGCCATTAAAATAAATCTACACTAATTTATCGCATAAACATAGTGCACAACTATTTAACATTTAAATATACTAAGTTTATCGCATAAACAATTTTAGATTTTTAAAATCAGTTTTAAAAATATCTTATAAATTTAAAACATTACTTTTTAAAAATTTTCCATGTTCAAAAATTTTATCATATACAATTTTTAAACATCTAAAATATTTTAAACTTATCGCATAAATTTAAAGCCTTAAAATCAATTTTAAAATTTATCACATAAATTAAAAAACATCATTTTAAAATTTCCATGCTTAAAAAATTTATCATATAAAAAATTTAAGGCATCCAAAATAATTTTAAACTTTTAAAGATTTAAAATTATTACCTAAATTTTAAAACGTCATTTTAAAATTTTCATGTTCAAAAAAATAATTGGAATTTTGAACTTCAAAAACATTTTTTAAAATTATCTAAAAACTTAAAAAATATTTAAAAGCATTTAATAGTTTAATCAAATCGCAGTACGTAGATCGCTACGCAAACCTAGGCTCTGATACTACTGTAGGGAATTCGCCGTTCCCCTAGGGCACAAAAACTCTAGTCCCGTCCTAAGTCGGACGGAACATAGACAGAAAAATCATAGCAGCGGAAGAAAAAACTTATGTTAACTAATTAACATGCAGTTAAAAACAATTTCTAACTTAGCCCTAAGGTCCAAGACCCTATGCCAAGATCTATGCCGACTTGGGATGGGTCTGACCATCCCAAGAAGGATCTAGCCTACTGCGATTAAACTAAACTAATGCTAATAAACTACTTTAACCACATACCCGGAATCTCAGCTCTGGAGCAGGCGAGATGTTCCGCGCCGTCTTCCGAGCTGCTCCCGTCCCACGCCGAGCCGCTCCTTGTACTGCTCCCCGAACCGCTCCTCGAACCGCTCCGCATCCCGAGGCGATCAATCCCCGTGTCGCCGAGCCAACCAACCGCCGAAGAAAGTTTCACGCGAGTGAAACCTCCGCCAAGATTTCGGATCCAGAATCCGAACTCCTTTGTGGCTTTGCTAGAGCCCGCAGGAGTAAGGCAGAATTTTAGGGAGATAGAGAAATATTTATTTAAGCTTAGATCCGAGCGTGCTCCAACATTTACGAGAGCCGCTCAGATCTAGAGCTTGGGACGAGTTTTGAGGAAGGGGGGAGACCCCTATTTATATAGGCGGCGGACTCTCCCCTTTTCTCAAAATCCGATGTGGGACTAAACAATGAGTTAATTTAAAATCAAGTTAGTTTGCACTTCACAAAGTGCAAACTTCCGTGAATTTTAACTCACTCACCGTTGAGCTTCAGGATTGATACAACCTATCAATACGACAAGTGTTCAACGGTGAACGCATAGGAAAAAACCGTTCGTCAATCGGAGGTCGTTTGACCCTCCAATTGAGTGTCCAAAGATCAGCCCTAGGCTAGTTTTTCACAAAAACTGAGCCGTCAAAAATGCCCATCAAACCTAGGGTTCCACACCCAAAGGTGGGACCCACAAAACAGACCAGGTCAGGCCTGGGCGCAGCCCAGGTCAGGCCTGGGCGCAGCCCAGGCACCTGGCCTGGGCGCCCTGGGCGCCTGGGCCAGGCGCCCAGGCGCCCAGGGCGCCTGGGCCGCCTGGGCCCAGGCCCAGGCACCCAGCGCCTGGGCCTGTGCCCAGGCGCCTGGGCGCCTGGGCGCCCGGGCCCTGGCAGGGCCCGGGCGCCCAGGCGCCCGGGCCTGTGCCTGGGCCGGGCGCCCAGGCCCAGGCGGGTCTGGGTGCCCAGGCCCAGGCCGGCCTAGGGCCTTACTGGGTCTGGCCAGCAGGCCAGACCAGTTTCAGACTTGGCTAGTCTGTCTGGTCTGGTCTGATCTGACCCTTTGGACTGTTTTGGGCATAACTTGATCATTTGGTGTCCGATTTGGACGCCGTTTGAACCTGGGTCTAGACCGGAATATTTCTGTCTTACCCGTGAACTTTTTCTTGCGTTTATATTATTAAATATTGTATTAAACAATTTAATATACATTAAATCGCTTTTGCATCAAATGCAAAATAGTCCCTATCTAAGCTTAAATTATCACATTGCATCAAATGCAATTATTTCTTCTTTTGCATCAAATGCAAATATTCTCCTTAACTAATTTCTACCTATTACTAGACGAAGCATTACACTCTGTGTGAGACCCTACAGCCTGACCCTTACAACAGGTTGGGCTCGAAGCCCTATACGGCAGTGACCACGAGCAGTGGTTGCCGTCCCTGCTTCAGGAATCATCATTATGTGGTTGACTCATTGACATGAGTATTGTCGGGACCACCTGACTGTTTCTGTGATGAATTCCGCAGTTATAGTCTCTTCGTCTTAAATATGTCGTGTAGATCAAGTCTGGGGTACGGTCAAACTGTCAACCCCAATAACTTGACTCCGGTTAGTTTCTATCGATCTTTGGTCAATAAATGTTGGACTTCTTCCAACATACTCTGCGCAGAGTTTTTACTAAAGACCGAACTAACTCTACGACACTAACTCCCATTGACCGGGAGAGACGAATCCTTTCTTGGTCATTACTCGCCTCGTACGTTTCAAGTGACACCCAATCAAAAGACCTTTCGACAGGCCTTGCCTCGAAGCTAGGTCAGTTGATCTAAGTGGCATCGTTCACGCACAGGTCTGTCAAAATGACCTCAAGTCAAAAGACCAACTATCCTATCATCACTCAGAGTTATCACTGACAGATTGGTCAATATAACCATATGATAACTCTAGTGGATCGTTCAGTGAACTCATTCTAATGAGCACCTGTGTCTCGTCTTCGATTTCGCCAAGTCAAGCGATCATGAGATCATCGCCACCGCTAAACGGTGAAGACTAAGACACAATGGTCTGTCCGATGTTTCGATATCCTTATCTCGAAACATCTACAACCACGAACCATTTCAGACTTATGCTACAGACGGTCAAACGTTTCTCCATGATCGAGATACTCATCTCGATACCCGTTTGGCCTTGCATAAAGTCTCAGGACTTTACCTAAGTTGATATCTAATGTTAACTACATTACAATATAACTTAGATAAATTATTACCAAACAGCTCACTGTTATTTCGAACAAGATGTTTGTGCTATTCACACAGGAATAAATGGCCTTGAGGGCATAATATTCCTCTAGTCTCGCCCGTAGCCTCCTTGTGGGTCGTCCGGTATGACCAGAGTATCCCGGGGAGCTCTTCCGGCCAGTTCCCTTCGGCGTCCTTTACTTTCTTTCGGAGGGGCTCTATGATACACTTGTTGGCCGCCTCTGCCATCCCGTTGGTTTGGGGGTGTGCCACCGAGGCAAAGAGGAGCTTGATTCCCCATTCCTCGCAAAAATCTTTAAACCCTGCTGAATCAAACTGCTTCCCGTTGTCTGTGACGATGGCCCGTGGTACTCCGAATCGAGAGATGATGGAATTCCACACGAAGCTTTTCGCTTTCTTCCACGTGATGGTCGCCAACGGCTCAGCCTCGATCCACTTGGTGAAGTAGTCCACTGCCACGATCAGGTGCTTCCGCTGCCATCGTCCTGGCTTGAACGGTCCGAGGATGTCGAGCCCCCATTTCGCAAAGGGGAGGGGGCTCACGATGGGGATGAGCTCTGACGGAGGAGTCGAGATGTGGTGGGCATACCTCTGGCATTCTTGGCATTTCTGCACGTAGCTTGTAGCATCTTTGGCCAAGGTCGGCCAGTAGTACCCCTGCCTTAAGATCTTCTGCGCGACTATCTTGCCCCCGTGGTGATTCCCGCAGATCCCGTCGTGAACCTCCTGTAGGACGTAGTCAGCTTCTTGCGGTCCGATGCACTTCAGGTATGGGAGGACGTCCGTCTTGGTCCAGCGTCTCCGGTAGAGCGTCCCCTCATGGATCACGTATCGGAGTGCTTTTCTCTCCAGGGTTCGGCGCTCATCCCCATCGGCCGGCACCTCTCCGTGGGTGAGGTATCGGATGATCGGGTCCATCCAGGTGGGCTCTTGGTCGATCGCCATCACCTCGTGCTCCATCGTGCTGGGGGACGGCAGGTTCTCTACGTAGATGGTGCGGCCCAGCTCCTTTTGCGAGGACGAGGCCAGTTTTGACAACGCATCGGCCCGCGCATTCTCTGATCGTGTGAGGTGTAAGACCTCCACGTCCTTGAATTTGGACATCGCCGCTCTGGCGACTGGGAGATATCTCTGCATCGCCTCCTCCCGTGCCTCGTAACTCCCTAAGAGTTGGTTGACAATGAGCTTCGAGTCGCTGAGGAGGCGGACGGACTCGGCCCCGAGCTCCAGGGCCAGCCTCAGGCCGTTGATCACAGCTTCGTATTCCGCCATGTTGTTCGTGGCCGGGAACTCGAACCACAACGCGTATTCCGCGATGTTCCCCTCCGGAGATCGGATCGCAATCCCGGCTCCTCCTCCTGACTGCGTGGCCGACCCGTCCACATGAACTATCCACGCTCCTGGATCCTCTGGTTGAAAGTGGTCAGCCGAAAGAAAGGACAAGGGTTGAGCAGTTACCGTCCCCGGGCCTTCTCCCTCTGGGGGGCCATTTCCTTTCGTCGTGCATTCGGCGATGAAGTCGGCTAGGGCTTGTCCCTTGATGGCCGTGCGCGGTTTGAATCGGAGGTCGAACTCGCTCAGCTCCACTCCCCAGTTTAGCATCCTTCCCATTCGATCGAATCTCTTGAGGTTCTGTTCTAGCTGTGAGTCGGTCAGGATTAGTATGGTGTGGGCCTGGAAATAGGGTCGGAGCCTTCGCGCTGAGAGGACGAGGGCGTACGCCAGTTTCTCCATGGGCGAGTATCGCACCTCCGCCCCCTTCAAGATCCGGCTCGTGTAATATACCGGCCATTGCACCCCGCTGTCCTCCCGGATCAGCACCGAACTCACAGCTTCCTCTGCGCACGCCAGGTAAAGGCTCAGCGACTCCCCTTCCCGGGGTTTGGACAGGAGAGGGGGGCTGCGGAGATACTCTTTGAGGTCCCCGAACGCCTGGGAGCAGTCTTCGTCCCAGTGTATCGTCTTCCTATTGTTCGGAGGTTCCGCGATTGCTTTCATCAGTACCTTGAAGAAGGGAAGCGATCTTTCCGCTGATTTGGAAAGGAATCGCCCCAGGGCTGCGATGCGCCCGTTCAACCTCTGTAGCTCCTTGATCGTCGTCGGCTCGCGCATGTTAACCAGCGCCTCGATCTTGTCGGGATTAGCTTCAATACCACGATTAGTTATCATAAATCCCAAGAATTTGCCAGATCTTACCCCGAACGTGCATTTCGCGTGGTTGAGCCGAATGTGGTGTCGCCGCAACCGCTCGAAGGTCTCCCGCAAGTCGGCGATGTGGTCTTTCGGTCGCATTGACTTGACAAGCATGTCGTCGACGTAGACTTCTAGGTTCCTCCCGATCTGGGAGCTGAACACCTTGTTGACCATTCTCTGGTAGGTGGCCCCCGCGTTCTTCAATCCAAAGGGCATCTTCTTGTAGCAGTAGGTTCCCCGGTCCGTCGTGAAGGCTGTCATCTCTTCGTCCCGGGGGTCCATCTGGACTTGATTGTACCCGGAGTAAGCGTCCATGAAGCTTAGCATTTCGTATCCCGAGGCGTTGTCCACCAGGTGGTCGATGCGCGGCAGGGGGTAGCTATCCTTGGGGCAGGCCTTGTTGAGGTCACTGAAGTCCACGCACATTCGCCACTTCCCGCTGGGTTTTTTGACCATCACCACGTTCGACAGCCACTCCGGGTACCAGACTTCTCGTATGAAGCCGGCATCGAGGAGACGCTCCACTTCCTCGGAGGCTGCCTTCATCTTCTCGCCGCCCAGGTTACGCTTCTTCTGCCTAACCGGTTTGAAGTTGGGGTCGGCGTTGATCTGGTGGACGATCACCTGGGGGTCCACGCCGGGCATGTCTTCAGGCGACCAGGCGAAGATGTCCAGGTTCGCCTCCAGGCACTCGATCAGCTGGTCCCTTAGGTCCGGGCTCAGCCCTCTCCCGATCGAGACGAACCGGCCTTCGATGTCCGTGACCGGGATTTGCTCCTGCTCCTCCGCAGGGGTGGGCCTAGGCCCACTCCTTAAGTCGAGCGCGGCCATCCGGTCAGCTAGACGATCCTCGGGACCTTCCTCCGCCAGTTGATAGCAGGTATTCGGTCTCCCCGCGTCGCCTTCGACTTGCCCCATCCCCCCCGGCGTTCGGAACTTAATGGTCCGATGGAGGGTCGAGACCATCGCGCCGACGGCGTTGAGTAGGGGTCGGCCGATGATCCCATTGTATTCCGACCCGATCCCCAACACGATGAATTCCACCGCTAGGGTCACAGAGTCTGGTGTGTTTCCGAGCGTTACCGGGAGATGGATAGTGCCGATGATGGGGGTGGAGTGACCCGTGAATCCGACCACGGGACCCGAACGAGGTCGCAAGTCTCCTTTCTGCCGGCCCATCTTCTCCAGGGTTGACATAAATAGGACATAGCAGGAGCTGCCGGTGTCGACAAGCAGCCGTCGCACTAAGGTAGTGTCTATGACCACTGATACCACCAAAGCCACGTCCGAGCTGCGTGCCGTTACGGGCGCACTCGGTCTCCCAACCGGTGGGGAAGGGGAGGGCACCCCGGCCCTTTCCTCACGACTCTCCTCGCGTCGGTCCCGTGCCCGTTCTTGGCAACGATGGCGGGGCCTGTCACCCCGCGTCGGGGCCTCGCCCTTCTTTCGCCGAGAGGAGGGGGGCCGCGTCATCGCAGATGTGGTTTGTTTCTTCGTGGGACAGTTTTCATTCCCACAGACGTCGCCAGATGTTTCAGAGTGTTTTCTCACTACAATGCGTTGACCGTGGAGAACCCGGTCAACGTGGTCAAGGGACCCGCTTTGGGTCCCTCGGGGGCTTCGAATCGGTGCAGAAGGGGCGAGGGGAAGCCTCGGCCCTGGTTGAGACGCTCGGCCTCGGACAGACGCGCTCGGCCTCGGCTGGGAGGGGGACGAGGGGTAGCCTCAGTCGCCCGGGTAGATGCACGGCCCGGGTAAATGCACGGCCGTCCGGTGGCGAGGGTGAGTCTCGGACCCGATTAGGACGCTCGGCCTCGGTAGGGCGTGCTCGGCCAAGGAAGGCTGAGGGTGAGGGGAAGCCTCACCGTCCGGTTGATCGAGTGGTCGGAGAGGGGCGAGGGGTAGCCTCGGCCCGTTGATCTGTTGTTCACCTGCGTAGACAAGAACGCTCGTCAGGGGGCCGGACCTTGGTTCCGGCCAAATCCCCTCCGATGCCTAAGTCAGATAGAGATCTGAGAAAGGAGGCCCGGCGGAGACGGTCCGACTCGTGAGGAGATCGTGACGGCGTCTCTCGGCGCGAGCGGGGGAGGAAGGAGATGAATTGGGGGAATCAGGTCGTTGATGGAGTACCTTAGGTTTTGTTACCTCAGATGCGGTCCCTTTCTTCGTCGTCTTCCTGACCCTTTTGTAGAGCTCCCAGCGTGATTGGCTCTAGCCCACGTCCCACGCCCGCCATCGATCGTGCCCCATCCGTCCCCCCTCGCCGCCGCCCTCTCCGCCATGCCAGCACCTCCCCATTATCGCCATTTAGTGGTCGCGTGTCCGGGGGAGCGGTTTTCGCAGGAGTGGGCGAACGACCAACGGGTTATGGGGGCCGGGTCGGATCGACGTTTCGAGAAGGTCCCTTGTAGGGCCTTTGCCGAATGGGCTTTCAGGATGCAGGTGGGCTCTTGGGCTCGTGCTTTATGGGTCTCGGTCAAATAGGCGTAACACTGTGTAACCCCTTTTTTGGGTGTTAGAAAACTTGTGATGTATGTTACAGCTGAAAGGGAGTGTTTTTGTGGAAAATATAAGAACCATGCAGAATTACCATGTAGATGTCAGGTTTGGTTGATCATACTTATTTTTATCCTACATAAGAGTCTCTGGCTTGGGTTATGCAACTTTAGGGAAGAGTATTCGATACTCCTTAGGTCAACTCCTTGCTTCAAACAATTGCTCAAGACTGACAACATGAGGATCACCTACCACTTGGTTAATGAAGCAACTATTTTCTGAAGTAAAATCCTCATATTCATTTGAATATGTTTTATTAAGCTCCTACCCAATTGCACTGAAATGAAAGGTACTAGAGAACTTATGAATTTTCTGCACTCCTGCATTTCCAACCTCCTAGAGCACTGAATTCCATCTATCTAGCTAATGCAGATTCCCAATAATTTTGAAGAATTCCCCAAGTCATTTCATTCCTGGGATTCAAGCTTGTATCAGAATCCCCATCCCTTCAGCAAATCAAATATCCCAGACAACGTTTCATCCAGAGAGATACAGCTTGGCCTGCAAGCGCTCAACAAATGCACATATTAGCACCATAGTCTAACATAACTATGCAACAAAACAAACAGAAGACCATATAACGAAAAATCAACACAAATACAAGTTGGCATGAGCCCTTCAACAAAAGATTGAAATGGTAATTTATCCATTTTATATGGATACATAATACTAAAAGCGGTCCTCTCTAAAAATAAAAGAATAATTTACCATCTTTCAATATGGTACGTTACAGTGAACAAGCAAAAATTTCACAAGCCACTTGAAATCACAAGTAGCTCCGCTCTCACTAATTTATAGCATGGAATTACACGGAAAAGGAAAATTATAATAAGACTAGAGTAGATTCATGTAGGACATATTTATAGAACAAAAGGAGTCGACGACTTTGTAAACTATTCCTTCTCAAATTTACAATCGTTTGAACAATCCAAAAAAAGGAACAATGTTTGCCTTAACTGAATCACAGCCTTAGTACGTCTCATGTGCCAACGCATTCTAACCAATAGAGGAGCCTGATACAAAACAACAATAAAATCAGAATAAAATGAATCATCCAAGTAAACTAAATATAGTTGTTCATATTAACAGTTTGGTTACGTGATATGGATTCTATTACCATATAACACCCTCATTTTATCAAACAAATGTCAAAGAAAAGAAGCAGATCCATTTTGACTATTGTTTTCTCTCGTGAGATAATGTAAGTCCGGAATGAATTAGATAATGTTGAGTCATGCATAAATAAAAATTTCATAATGGATAATGGTAAAAAATGCTTTAAAATAAATTCAAATTATTTTTAAAATACCCCCTAAATAAAAGAAACACCGGGGTAGCAATACTCATTCCATGAAATCTTTGTGTTACAGTAAAAGTTGTTAGTTCTTTATAAAATTTAATAAGAATACATTGAATAATTACATAAAAATTAAACAACTTTCATAAAGTTATCTTGATGCATTTCATATGACGGAGCGTATCTGATAGGGCCAAACAGAATTTTCAAATTATAGTTTGATGGTACATGTGGCATACTATTCGTCGATAAACCAAAACTTTTTGATGGACCTAAGTTGGCAAAGTAAAAAAAATATGATTATTGAACAGTAAAAATTATAAGCTAACTGTAAACAAAAAACAAATGCAACCCTCTATTGCTTATTTTCTTTTTGGTGTTTGTTGGGTCATACGTGGTGTGACTGTATTGTATTAGTGGAACATAGGTATTTCAGTGGGCCTTAATTATCTAGTTGTGGAAGATATTATTAATAGTCATGTTTATTAGTCATGTTGTATGTCATGTTACAACATGAGATGCAACATGCTATTCTGGCCTATTAGAACGAAAGAAAGACTTCAGAAGATTGATGATGTTTTATTCCAGATCGTATAGATTCTCCTTAAGATGTTCAGTTGTATGCTGCTACGTATGAGATTGGTTAAAGATACAATAAGAAGTTGTTAACCTGAAAATATTGTTGCAAGATCTGCTAAAGATATATTTGACATTATTTACCGCTATTGTTGCTTGCGAATATGCTGAAGATATTGCGTGATCACTTGCCCTAGGTGATTCCTTGATTTGCAGGTTGTGAATTTGCATGGGATTCTCTTGAATAGCCTTCCGTAACTACTCCGAGATTGTAGGCAGTCGGCTTATTTAAAAGACATGGGGATTGTCTCTAAGGTTTATCGATTCTGAAGATAGTGATTGAAATACTCCGAGAGGGAGGCTGACGGCTACTGATGTATGGATTAAGAGAGTTGATTCGAGTCAGTTTTGCAAGGGGATCTTGAATGCAAGGGGAGCTTGCATAGATTACTCCATGGGGTTGGTTGAGATCACCCACTGCGGTTTGTATTGAGGGGGCGCTTGTTCCTCCTAATAGAAATCCGATATTAGTGATTGTATTCATTTTTATTATAATGGAGTAATCTGTTTTTCTAGGCATGGCCCCGTAGATGTAGGTGTGCGTACTGAACTGTGTTACCAAGTTTTGCATGTCTTCTCTTGGATTTATTCATGTTGATATATGTTCATTTGATTGTCTTCTTAGTACTGAATTACAATTGGTATCAGAGCAGGTCATCCGTGTTACATTGTATTGTCAAAGCGGGTGTGATCTTGGATTTTTAGTAATTGAATCATGAATACAAAAGAAGGTGCTTCCGTTACTCGTCCTACATTGCTCATTGATACAAACTGCACTTACTGGAAGTCTCGGATGCGTGCATTTATTAAGTCCCTTGATGAGAAGGCATGGATCGCTGTCATTGAAGGATGGACATCGCCGATCGAAGTTGACAAAGATGGCAAAGAACACCTCAAGCTGGTAAGAGATTGGAGTGAAGATGAAGATTGTGTGGCTCTGGGGAATTCTAAATCAGTGAATGCCATTTTCACAGAAGTTGATGAAGAACATTTCAAACTCATCTCTACAAGTGAGTATGCTAAAGAAGTCTGGGACATACTCCAAAACGTTCATGAAGGAACCAATGCGGTAAAAATCTCTAATCTTCAAATGCATGCATCTCAGTTTAAAGAACTAAAGATGAATGATGATGAAACCATTGCTGAATTTAATGGGAAGTTGAGAGACATAGCTAATCAGTTTTTTCAACTTGGTAAAAAGTACTTACAAGTAAAGTTGGTTCGAAAAACCTTACGATCTCTTCCAGACAGATTCTCCGCCAATGTTGCTGCCATTGAGGAAGCTAGAAATACCTCCACTATAAGGTTGGATGAACTTATGGGGTCACTTCAGACCTATAAAATGAATCTGAAGCAGAATAAAAGGGATAAAGGAGTGGCCATGAAAGTAGAAGCTAGAGAGGTCTCTAAGGCAGATGATGAGTTGGAACTTGATGATTACATTGTCATGTTGACCAAGAACTTCAGCAGAATGCTTAAAAAGATCAGCAACAAGGGAAAAACTTCAGATCAGGAAACAATGTCCCATGACCAAGTAATCCCATTGCTGGGAAAAGTGTCAGTTGCCCTACTCAGAGATATGACCAGAAAAATAAAGGAAAAGAGATACAGTTTAGAGAATGTGAAGGCTTTGGACATATACAAGCTGAGTGTGCCAACACCTTGAAGAAGCAAAAAGGGAAGTCCTTAGCTAGTACTTGGAGTGATGATGAGTCTGAGGGAAGTACTGGAGCTGAGAACATCACCAGTAACTATGTTTCTTTCACAGCATCTTTGAAAAGACAATCTGACTGCAATACTCACAGTCATGTTGGATCTGATGTTGCAACATCAATTATGACATCTGGTAATAAGCTAGACAATGTCAGTCCTAGTGTTATAACATCAACTACAACATATAACAGTGAATCAGATTCTAAAGCTGAAAGTGATGAGAATGTGAGTGAAGAGGATATTCGAATAGCTTACCAAATGACGTATGACAAATGGATGCAGATTTGTGAAATAAACAAAATGTTGAAAGATGAGAATGTCATATTAAAGGGAGAAAAGGAAGAAGCCAAAGCAACACTCTTGGAAGCCAAAGCAACACTCTCCTCTGGCCCCGACATCAACGGCATCTCCAGCATCACCGGTGCTGACTCAGCGGCGTCGCCCCCGCCGACCTCCCCAAAGTGTTGTTCGATGTGGGCATCCGAAGAAGAAGAAGCTGCGGGAGAAGCAGATGAAGACATCGCTGAAATCAAGAGTGTATCAAAAGAAGTGGAGATGAATGAAGGAAGCTCTACTGAACGGCGACAGTTGACAGCAGCTGCTCTCGACTATGCGAAGGGGGGAAAGTCCAAAGTTTCGAAAATTCTGACAAAAGTCTCTCATGCTCCCTCTCCAGCTCTGTTTATGAGAAGAGGCAGGCACTCACCACCGTCTGGCGTGGGCCACATGGCAAGATCCGAGCGGGTCTGGGCTGGTGCATCGAATTCTCCTCTAATCAACTCAGCCACGTGTCATCTGTTCAGCGGATGGGCGCCTCGAACTTTCCCCATCGCCGGATCGCCATCATGATTTCTAAGATTCGATGGTCAGAGCTCATTGAATACAAATGACCCGCCTTTGTCTGGGGAATTTGATTCGTTACCCAAGCCGAAGCTGGGCTGGCCGCGTCGAGCTTAAATGACGGGAGCAATTGTTATGCCCTAAAGGACGGCCCATGAAGTTGAGGCCCATGTGCACTAGGGGGCCCAAGCAGACACCTCATCAACTCTCCTGATGGGACACTTGCCGAGCTGACCGCCTCAGTCCCGAGAAGCTTACCTCACCCCGCCTCAAGCTCGCCTCCAAGGATCAACAAGAAGCCCGCCGTAGCGACCTACAAGCTCGACGTGCCAATGACCAGCTCGCCAACCCTCAACAAGAAGTATCCTCAGGAGAAGCCGAGCTTGATTGCCGATCTATGGCTCGCCCCCTGAGGGCGACCAAGCACAAAATCTCTGACAGGGTGACGTAGGCTCACCTACTCTCCATTAATGCCATGGGTTAATGGCAAGAACTGATGGCCGCCACTCGCGTCTCATTAATACTCCTGACGCCTCCTGACACCATTAATGTGGTAAATATCACTGACACAGCCTCAGCACTCGAGTGCCAGCAGGGATGACTCGACAGCTGACAAGACGGCGAGCAACCACCTCTCGGCCCTATAAATACCCACATCATGCTACCATAGAGGGGTTGGAAAATTATTGGTCAGTAGAATCCTGTAACTCTTTTCAATACACAAGGTCAGATATCTTCCATATATCTGCGCCTTCCTCATACGCCCGTCGCACTTCGCCGACCTGCCTTAAGGTCGCCAAGTGTGCCCGACGCCTACATTTTACGTCACCAGCTGACTTAGGCATCAGAGAGGCTAAGGGCTGACAGCCAACCCTGCCTTTCTGACCCGCTGTTTATCCTCATAGGAAGCTCGCCTCAGCTACTGGGAGCAGTGACCTTCAGGCGACCTCCACGAGACCTCGGACCCCTCACCTCTAAAGCGAGCTCTGAGTTGTGCCAACCTCGCCATCATCCAAAACCTGTAAATCATTGTATCTGTGATTCCCACGGCAAACAAATTTTATTGTGTGCGGATCTGACCTGCAACAGTGGTTCCAACTTGGAAAGATCAAGAATGGATTTGTTTGTGTTGATAGCCATAGGATAATACCGGAATAATTGCTTTCAAAATGTAAGAAAATTAGGTATAATATTGTGGCTGCAAAATGAGGAACAGAGAAAATAGAATACTTATCAGCAAAATTAAGGCTGTGTCGTGGGATGACCACTGACTTGAAAGCAATTGTGGCTCGACCTCAGTGGTAATCGATATCGTCGGTTGCTCCCCAAGGTTAACAGAGCATCCTCTACATGCGTCCACTCACGGTTAGAAG
The DNA here is from genome assembly GCA_030789695.1 of Scilla litardierei. Taxonomy (NCBI): domain Eukaryota; kingdom Viridiplantae; phylum Streptophyta; class Magnoliopsida; order Asparagales; family Asparagaceae; genus Scilla; species Scilla litardierei. The sequence continues at coordinate 256,067,860 of CM061142.1, read as the reverse complement.
CTTTGGAGTTTGCACAAGACACCCAGGAGCTAGAAGGAAAAACCTAGAGAAGGAATGAAAATAGAGACGGAAGACTTTCTGCGTCTCTCCATAAGGGATGAGGCAGGAATATATAGATGAATCAAAAAAGAGCTGTTACAGAATTTCAAACGGACATATGATAACCGCGTAATAAAGCGGGGCTACTAATGCCGTAATAAAGCGGGGCTACTAATGCTGTAACAGCTATAGCAATTAATCAAACATTTAGAATCTGAGACATCAATAGGCTAGGTCCAAAAAAGGAAAAACACGACGTCCAAAAAGGAAAGTCGCGCGCGCCACGGCCGGCGGCGCGCACGTGATGGGCTCATACTCATGCAAGTCCTCTCCCCTTCACAAAAATGGGGGACCGCTTAGGGCACATCCCCAAGTCTCAACAAGTCCCTTATATATACCTCCAAGGCAACTTTTCGAAGGAACGTGGGACGAAAGAATTAACTAAATAATTAGTTGGAATAAAATAAAAAAATTTGAGAGCCATTATTTCCAACAAAAGGCACCTTGAAAATTTGCACACACTAGATTGTATGCTTGAGAACACCAGACAAATCTATCATATGCAATCATATCTCGAAAATTTGTGTTACAACATTAATTGTCCGTCATTATGTTTTAATTACTCAAAATCAAAAGACTTTTTAACATATGAACCATCTGATCATAGTTTCTTACTTTTGATTAACTAGGATCTGATCTCATTAAGGTGCCAATATACTAATTTGATTTTGATTAGGCTAATATCTATAGAATAAAAGCTGCAGATCCTGACGCCAAGGTTTTAAATGTGGCACTTCAAATCGAAAATTCGGTCAGTTGAATATGATGTAAATAAAATTTCAAATAAGATGTATATCGATTGAGTTGCATCGTAGAAATGCAAGCTCCCTCCACTTCATATATGAACGACGGGAGAAATCATTTACCCAATGGAGTTGCAAGGCATGCGTGATATGTACGTCGATTCAAATCGAATTCGGCAACTAATCAAGCGTAGGCATCCATTATAGAAACAGAATCCAAGTACAAGCTCCGCAATAAACTACAACTCCCAAACAATCACGTACAAACTCCAGAGTACGTGAAAATAAAGTTTATTGTTTTGCCAGGGACTGGCAGGCTCTTCACGTGCTGCGTTCTCAAGCGGTACTCGTCTCAGGCTTATGGAACCACACGAGCCCAGGCTCGGCGGCGCACTGCTTGGACGCCGAGACATGAACTATAGGCCCCAGGAAGAGCCTCCACAGGTCGAGGATTATGGTGACGAGCATGGAGCAGGCCAGGCCGTCAAACGCCACCCTTTCCAAACTCCACAGGTCGTTCACATCCTCATCGATCCTGCGCACAAATCGCGGCGACCGATGAGAATCATAGCAATTAATGTGATGGCATTACGCGCATCTACAATTAGCGAAGTGACTTCATACCTGAAAAACATTGGAAAGCTCACGATGAAGTACATCGCGTAGAACAACGATCCGATTTTGTACATCGAGTCTCGATCAACAAAGTCATAGTATGGGAACTGCAAGACGTGAATGCCCATTAAGATAGTCCATAGCCAAAACTTCAAGATATACAAAAGAGAGTGATGATGTTTGCGTACGCTGGAGATGGCTAGCGTCTCCATGAACGCGAGGAAGTAGCCGAACCCCAGTATCCACGACGCTTCAAACACCAATCTAGTCGAGCTTGGAAAGTGCGCAATGGCGTGCCGCAGCCTACGAAGGGTTATGTTCAATAGGACATGGTAGAGTAGGAAGCAACAATGAGCGAGAAGGTACGTAGCATGCGGCACCTACAAAAGAACGAGGGGGAGTTGGATCATGGTAGAGATCAGAATGAAAAATGACGGGTTCTGATCGTCCTCTTACGTTGTTCATGGTCCAAGAAGGAAATTTGTAGGATGCTCCGAGGACCACGAAGAAATAGTGCGTGAGATAGTAGTTGCCCACATAGGTGTATATCAAGTGCCAAAGATTTGCCTGCACCGAAAACTAACAATGTCAGCAATGCCAGATTCTATCCGGCTTTCATGTTCGCGCTATGTATCTTGTCACATGGACATTGTCACAAACACCTTTCGTGCCAAGAGCGCAGAATGAATCGAAACAAATTTGGACGCGGAATCTCGGATCCCGACCCGAGAACCGACCCACTATCCAATTTTGTCATAGTGGCCGGCAATTTTTTTTTGGAAACCCCCAAAATCGTGGAAATGTTCTATTAAACCCAAATATCGTGATCACAAAGTATAACATGTTGGTACTTTCAAAAATATGTAGATCATGTAATATGAGATTTTAGAAATTAATTTAACATTAACATGCAGGGCGACGGAGATACCTTCACCCAGTAGCGATCCTTCCAGCACTTCTTCTTATCCGCCTGCAAAAACAATTTTCAACCGATAATCATCATTAGCACTGCCAAAAAAGATTATTTTTTTAATTAAAAAAACAACTAGTGATACTTAACTCTTGTTCTGCAACACAATTTAGTTTTACTTTTACAACCGTAGTTGTTTATACTGGGGTTTGAAATCCCACAAACTATTCGTTAAACCAGGGATTAGGAAAAAGTCTGTAAATTTTCACAAACTAAGATGGGTATAAAAAATAAACTTTGTTACCAAACATCCACTCAACTTTAAACTAAACCCCAGTTTTGCTAAACTAGGGCCTGATGGGCGGCTTTGGGCAACAATTGATAAGGAGCCCAAGTAATTCTGCTTCTCATTATCGATCAATCAAAACGCATATTGTTTTGGTGGTTACCTCTCCGACGATAAACAAAGGTACGATCATGAAAGGCAGTGCAGAGACCAGCCCCGTGAGCAGATACTCGAGCTCAGTGAATTGCTGTAAGCAAAGCAAAGCAAGTCAAAATCTCAGGCAACACTGCAGATCATGAAAATTACTTCGATACCCGAATACCGAAACGGGTTTATTGTAAAACCCAACCAATTAATCCTCGAGGGGGACGAACCTCGTAGAGCTTGAAAGGAACAATGGCGCCGAGCATGAGAGAGAGCCAGAAGAGAGAGCAAAGGAGGATGAAGACCTCCCCCCATCGCTTGCTCGGATCCTCGGCGAGCCACAAGCTCTTGCTGCTGCCAGCATTTTTGCCGCCCCTTTGCTTGCCAGATTCTGCGGTGCCCATGAGCTTAAACTCTCAGCAATGAACAAAACCAAACTGGTAATTGATAGCAAGAAGCCAAGAAGAGAGAGTGCTCCCTTTAATTACTTCATATTTATACATACTTAAATGCTACACATCTCCTTTCTTCTTCTTTTATTTTATTTTTTTATTTTTTTATTTTAATATGATAAAAACGTAGATATGAACACACGAGGCCAAGGGAGGCGACAACTCAAGCGTGGTCGCCGGCCAAGTTGATGTCATTTAATATTTACTGCACGATGCCTGTGCTTGCTAGTTTAATCGCAGTCGTCTATCGCGCTTACGACCCAGTCAAGGAAGAGAAATGTTGTTATGAGATAATTGGATTCAAGAGATAGAGAGAGAAGCTTACATAGCCAAAGGAATGAGTAACCATGAGCATAGGCCATGGTTCTCTATATATTGATATAGGGGAGGAGATGAAAGGCCTCAAGGAGACCAAGAGTTCCCATTACTCATAGTAATGGGGACTAATGATAGTGGGTAATGAAGGAGGGGAGGCCAAAGGCCTCCCTCATTCATAACACTCACCCTTACCCATTCATCTTTGGCCTCCCTCATTCATAACACTCACCCTTACCCATTCATCACTTTGGTCTCAGCATTCACTACTACAAAAAGGACCGTTAATAGCACACCTTTAATAGCGCCTGCCAATTATAATCGCTGTTAATTAGAGGCACATATAATAAACAGCGCTTCTTTTTGCAAGCGCTGTTAAAGGTCGGAGAATAGACAGCGCTTCTTTCTACAAGCGCTGTTAAAGGTCGGATAATAGACAGCGCTTCTTTCTGCAAGCGATGTGTATTAGAGGGCACAGATAATACACAGCGCTTGTAGAAAGAAGCGCTGTTAAAGGCCACCCTTTAACAGCGCTTGTCTGTACAAGCGCTGTTAAAGGACCCCCTTTAACAGCGCTTGTCTGTGCAAGCGCTGTTAAAGGACCCCCCTTTAACAGCGCTTGTCTGTGCAAGCGCTGTTAAAGGCCCCCCTTTAACAGCGCTTGCACAGACAAGCGCTGTTAAAGGGGGCCTTTAACAGCGCTTTCACAGACAAGCGCTGTTAAAGGGGGGCCTTTAACAGCGCTTCTTTCTACAAGCGCTGTTAAAGGCCTCACTTTAACAGCGCTTGTTTGAAACAAGCGCTGTGAAAGGTATTATACATTTACGCTCAGCGGTTCGCAATTTCGCTCCGAAGCCCTTTTGTAATCGCGCTTAATTTCTAACAGAAAATTTACTCGCCCAGCGGTTCGCGGTAACCCTAGCGATCCGCCGAGATCCGCCACACGAACCTCCTCTTCTCCTTCATGTTCATGGCGTCCCTCTTCGTCCTGATGCACCGGTGGCGTGAGTAGATCCGCAACTCCTCACCCCTCCACGTCGGCCTTCAAGAACCACAGGTACCCGGCGAAGTTGCTCCTGATGGTGCGTATCACCGTGTGGGCGCTCCGGTCAGGGCGAAACGCGTGCGACCTGGAGGAGAACTTGGGCTCGAAGATCGGTTCGAGGATGAAGAGCAGGAGCTCTTGGACGACGCGGTCCTGGAACGGGGGCGGGGCGATGCGGAGGCTCTCGAGGAATTTCCTGCGGGAGACGGGACGGGTGGAGGGGGGTTCGTTGGGGGAGCGAAAGAGGATGTGTGTGGCGGCGCCCCATGGGTAGGGCTGGCGGGGACCGGAGAGGGCGGAGAGGCTGAGGGAGCGGAGGGATCGGAGCTGGGGGAGGTGGATGGCGGATCTTGGCGGGAAGGAGCCGGTGTGGTGGGCCACGGAACGCTGGTAGGCGAGGACCCACAGGTCGAACTTCTTCAGGAAGCCGGCCAGGTTTGGAAATTGGGCATCTTTAGGTTGGGAGAAGGAGCGGACCCATAGGTCGGAGAGGATTTGTATCGGTGAGTAGATCCGCAATCATCTTCGTCGTCGCTTCCCTCATCTACCTCCTCTCATTCTTCGGCATCGCCTTCGTCCAGTCCATCGTCTCAAACTCTGAAGAAGAAGAAGAGGTAGAATCCTAGCACACCATCAACAGCCGTCGTAGCGATTCGTCCCGCCTCCTGTCCCTTGCCCTCTTCTCGTAGATGATAACAAAGAGAAGGCGACGACTACATTGTGCCGATCCCTGTCAAGGACGAAGAGATTGTCGAATGCGTGGTCGCAGGGAAGATCCCCTCTTAATCCCTGGAGTCTAAGTTAGGGGATTGTAGACACGCGACAGGTGTTCGATGAGAGGCCATAACGAGACTCACCAAGTAGAATCTCGAGGGAATGCCCCTCGATGGGTTCGATTACGCTTCCATCTTGGGCCAGTGCTGCGAAATGCCGATTGGGTACGATAGTTACAGCAGGCAGTAGATGATCCAGCAGGTGTAGCACAGGTAATATGCTAAAACTTTGTTTTCTGCTATGGTTTACTTCCATCCTCTATTCTCATTAGAGGAGAAACTTGTTTGCAACAATTCAAATTTTTTCACCCAGATGAGCAAGCTTGGAATAGGAATTATCACTGATAACTACACTTGCCAATTCAGATGTTTGATGCAAGCTTGGAAATTTTAGTGGCTAGAGGACAAATGTATAATTTGACGGAGTAAGATTGGTCATAGAGTGCTATTTAACCAAGCCTTTGGTAGGATTTTGGTTTATCTACAATTTCTCAATTTTCAAGTGAAGATCCTATCTTGTACAAATCATAATAAATTTGATACCAAGTCAATTTTTGTTCAAATTTTTACCGTGAAATTATTACAAGATAAATAACATCAAATCTCTGTTTGTTTGCAAATAAATACAAACGTTAATGTTTCAGTTATAATATAATTTAAATGCAAATAATAGAACTATACTCAGTGAATTATTTTATACAAAACGAAGGGCTCTTGCTGTCTCTGAAGGGAAACAGACTTACAGGAGAAATACCAGAGGTGATATGCCTTATGCAGGCTCTTGCTGTTCTGTGAGTATACTTTATTTACTCCCACATTTACTTCCATTGTTTGGTTCTCCTGTTTGGGATAGATCAATAATTTTTTCTTCAAGTGATACTCACTATTGCATTGCAGAACCTTATTTGATGGGCCCTTGTGCACAATAACATCTATCACTCAACATGTTAATAGTGCCACGCTATTAATAGACATGGATGAATACTATTTTTTCTCTCCAATGATTATTCATATTTTGCTGAAGTAGATTTATTTCTCATATTGTCATGGATATGGTTTATTTTTAATAATGATATTATAAGAAGACATATGATAATATGCAACCTTCATGTCTGATTTCTAAGCATCAAGTTGTAGTTAACCTCTAATTCGCATATTCTAAAAGTTAATGTTTATCCATTGACATTGTTACATAAAACAAGGCTGCATGGAAATTCCACCCTGTGAATATCTCTTAATCATAAACTATGGTGGAATTATATTCAAATTATTGGGTTAGTTTTTTTTTATTTGAATGAATGGGGTTGCTTTGATTGAATGCTGTATGTTTTTCGTCTCCAGGGATTTAAGCGAAAATGAACTAGTTGGCACCATTCCACCTACACTTGGCAATCTTTCTTACACTGGCAAGTTGTAAGTGTTTAACAGTCTGCTAATTTTTGGTTACATATCCGACCAGAATCCATATGGTTTCCATTGACGCTGATTCCTTGATTTTTTTTAAAATTGAATTGTCTTGTAGGTACCTGCATGGTAACAAGCTTACTGGACCTATACCTCCCGAGTTGGGGAACATGTTTAAGCTTAGCTATCTGTGAGACCTGAATCTTTATGTAATAAATTACCGACTAATGGTTAACAACCCGATCGTTTCTAACTTACATGTGCACAGCCAGCTGAATGATAACCGGCTAGAGGGTACCATTCCTGCTGAACTTGGGAGGCTTGAAGATTTGTTTGAATTGTGAGTATAATGCGGGGTTGAACTTTCTGGATGTTTAATTTCTTGGCTATTTAGAATTTTTTCTTTCATTTTTTTGTTGTTCTTGCTATGGTCATGGTTTTCTATATTAGGATACTTGCTGCTTTATTTTGGAAATTCTTGAATGTGGATTTAAACTGGCCTTGCTATATGTATGGGAACTAGATTGGTCAAATGTCAAACTTACCATAGTGATATTCTCATTTTTGAGATCCTCTCACATTTTACTTTGCTTTTCCATCCTACAAAGGCTTGACCATGGTAGAGGCACGAGGTTTGAAATGCTCAGCAAAGTCTGACAAGCTCAAATGAAGTCTATCCATTAAACTGGCACCTGATAGTCTGCAAAGGGCATGTAGGTGCACAAGATGGGAAATGTTACATGTGAGTTGGTATGGATCAAAGATATGATGACAGAGTTTCAATTCATAATTCTTCTACCGATACAGGTATATTTTTATTGATTTGTATTTACTTGAAATGGTATTGCAGGGATCAAAACCTTCACTTTGTGGAATCTCCTGTGCTTGCTCCACCAGAGGTGCATATTGATTTTGATGTATAGAGACAATAAGTGGATATATAAAAATTGTTGAGTACTCCTGGCGAGCCTTCGGGTCCGTGCTCCCATGCCAGAAAGCTCATCCAGCCATCTGAAAAGGGGGAAATGCATTAGGGAGTTGTTTTAGAATCAGAAATTGCAGAAGTTGCAATGTAATTGGTCGTGAAATGTATTCTTCGGAGTGATTTAATGGATATTAAATGGATAATGACTGTTAAGTTTTATAAGCGATAATGTTTATTATTTGTATTACAGATCATCTTCCAATATCAATGCACATTGTCTAATTTATGTGATTGTTGAATAAAAGCAATTTAATTTAATTGTTTCTTATAATGATTGTTTCTTGTAATTTAATGTTATTGGTGGTTTATTTAAGCATTTTGAATATTAAATGGATCTATTTAAATATAAAACGCAGGAAGAAACAATAAAATGAATTGAAACAAGCGATGTCTATCTGTGACCTTTAACAGCGCTTCTTTAGTACAAGCGCTGTTAAAGGCCCACCTTTAACAGCGCTTGCACAAACAAGCGCTGTTAAAGGCCCCCCTTTAACATCGCCTGCACAAAGAATCGCTGTTAAAGGGGGGCCTTTAACAGCGCTTGCACAAACAAGCGCTGTTAAAGGCCCCCCTTTAACATCGCCTGCACAAAGAAGCGCTGTTAAAGGGGGGCCTTTAACAGCGCTTGCACAAACAAGCGCTGTTAAAGGCCCCCCTTTAACAGCGCTTGCACAAAGAAGCGCTGTTAAAGGGGGGCCTTTAATAGCGCTTGCACAAACAAGCGCTGTTAAAGGCACCCATTTAACAGCGCTTGCACAAACAAGCGCTGTTAAAGGCCCCCCTTAATAGCGCTTGCACAAAAAAGCGCTGTTAAAGGGGGGGCCTTTAACAGCGCTTGTAAAGCGCTATTAAAACCAGCCCCCCTTTAGCAGCGATGAGATAGACAGCGCTTGTAAAGCGCTATTAAAGACCTTATTTAAGCGCTGTTAAAGGTCCATTTTGTAGTAGTGATTAGAGGCAAAGAGGGGTGGATACTTCTGGATCCAGAGTAAGAGTGTTTGCCTCATTAAAACCTTAGCTATGGAAAACCCAGTGGGAAAACCCCAACAGCTTAAGGGAAAAGAGTGCAACCCACAGGTTACTCCCCCTGATCCGTACAAGCTTCAGGCTTGCATGTCTTTCAGTTGTCGCATGCCAATGTTCTTTACAAATTTTACAAAAATACATTTGGGCAAAGACTTAGTAAAAAGATCAGCTAAGTTATTGTAGGACTGTATCTGCTGTACTTCGATCTGCTTGTCCTCCTTTAGCTCATGTGTCCAGAAAAACTTTGGAGATATGTGCTTCGTCCTGTCGCCCTTGATGTAGCCTTTTTGAAGTTGAGCAATGCATGCAGCGTTATCTTCAAACAGAACGGTAGGCTCCAAATCACCGGTCTTCAGGCCAGTAGATTGAAGAATGTGTTGGACGACGGATCGTAGCCAATAACACTCTCTGCTTGCTTCGTGGATCGCAATGAGCTCTGAATGGTTGGATGATGTAGCTGTTGTGGTTTGCTTCACCGATCTCCATGAGATAGCAGTACCTCCGTAGGTAAAAATAAAACCAGTTTGGGATTTTGCCGTGTGTGGATCAGAGAGATAACCTGCATCAGCATAACCAAACAATTTGGGGGAGGCACCTCTCTGGTAGTAAAGTCCAAGATCAATGGAACCCTGAAGGTATCGTAGAAGATGCTTTACTCTGTTCCAGTGGCGCTTTGTGGGCGCTGCACTATGTCTGGCTAGAAGATTAACTGTAAACGCTATATCGGGACGCGTACAGTTAGCCATATATAGAAGTGCTCCAATGGCACTGAGGTAGGGTACTTCAGGACCCAGTATCTCCTCCCCCTCTTCCAGTGGACGGAAGGGGTCTTTTTGTACATCTAGTGATCTTACGACCATAGGAGTACCTAAAGGATGACATTTATCCATATGAAACTTGTGTAGAAGCTTCTTTGTGTAATTAGATTGGTGTAATAGGATTCCACCTCTTAGGTGTTCTATCTGTAAGCCAAGACAATACTTTGTTTTGCCTAGGTCTTTCATTTCAAAAGTATGTTTAAGGCTTTCAGATATCTCTTTGATCTCTGCAGGAGACCCTATGAGATTTAAGTCATCTACATATACAGCTATGATGACGAATCCTGTTCCCGTTCTTTTGATAAAGATACAAGGGCAGACTTCGTTATTCGTGAATCCTTGCTGTGCAAGGAAGTCACTAAGTCTGTTATACCACATCTTTCCCGATTGTTTTAGACCATATAATGATCTATATAGCCTTACAGAGAATACGTTCCGAGGTATCTCTTTCATCTCTTGGGGTAGATTAAACCCATCAGGGAGTCTCATATAGATATTTTTATCTATATCGCCATATAGATATGCAGTCATAACGTCCATGAGCTGCATTTCTAGGCTTTCCAGAGAAGTTAGGCTTATTAAAAATCGGAATGTGATCGAATCCATCACCAGAGAATACGTATCTTCGTAATCAATCCCCGGTCTTTGGGAAAATCCCTGGGCTACAAGGCATGCCTTATAGCGAACGATCACATTATTTTCATCTCTTTTTCTTATGAAAACCCACTTATATCCCACAGGTTTTACACCTACTGGTGTTTAGACTACTGGTCCAAAGACTTTGCGTTTCAAGAGTGAGTCCAGCTCTACTCTTATTGCCTCGTCCCACTTTGGCCAATCATCTCAGCGTTTACATTCTGCCAGAGATCGTGGTTCGACGTCATCGTCATATTCAGTGACGTGAACGGCAATATCGAATGCAAAATCGTCGACGACGACTATGCTATTTCTGTCCAGTACGTCTCCAATACGTACAAAATTTAATGATGTTCCTCCTATTGTTTCCTCTGCTGGAGAAATCAGGAGGGGAGAAGTAGCTGGTCTGAGCTCAGCATCCTGTGGAGGGATAATCTTAGTATCTCCAGGAGTCTTCCTCTTTCGAGGAACTTTATCTTTTGAACCTGGTGGGCGTCCTCTTTTCATTTGAGGTACAGCCAATTCTGCTGCCGCTGGATTGCATCCATCTATGGGGATGTCAATCCTAGCTGGCGTATTGGCAGCAGGGACGTGTGAACGGACAATCTTCTGGTTGTCCGTGAATTTATCCGGTAAAAGATGTACTGTATTCTGGATGTGAAGGATCTTTAGGATCTCATCTTCACACAGATTAGTACGCGGATCATATAGGGACAAAGACTTCTGGTCCCAACTAATGGTCTCAGGAGCTTCTGGCTTCTTAGACTGTGTGCCCAGTTTAGGAAAAATTTTCTCATTAAATTCACAGTCAGCAAAATGTGCCTTGAATGCGTCACCCGTCAGGGGTTCAAGGTATCTGATAATAGAGGGCGAATCAAACTCAATATATATACTTAGACGACGCTGAGGACCCATTTTGGTCCTCTGAGGTGGTGCTATTGGGACATATACCGCACAACCAAACACTCTCAAATGAGAGATATCCGTCGGTGCGCCATATGCTAGTTGCATCGGGGATAAAGTATGACCTCCAGAGGGTCTTATCCTAATAAGTGATGCAGCATGTAAAATAGCATGCCCCCAAGCATCCACCGGCAACTGGGATTGCATAAGCAATGGACGTGCAATCCATTGGAGTCTCTTTATAAGGGACTCAGCTAATCCGTTTTGGGTGTGAACATGTGCTACATGATGTTCAACTTCAATACCCGTTGCCCGGCAATAGTCTTTGAAGACTTGTGAAGTAAATTCTCCCACATTATCAAGACGTAGTTTCTTGATATGGTTATCGGGAAAAATGAGCACGCAACCTAATTATTTGTGCCAATAGCTTTGGAAAAGCTAGGTTGCGGGTGGACAAAAGGCACACATGAGACCATTTGGTTGATGCATCAATCAGTACCATGAAGTACCGAAATGGGCCACTTGCGGGGTGAATAGGCCCGCAAATATCACCATGAATTCTCTCAAGGAAGCCAGGAGACTCTAATCCTACTTTCAGGAGGGATGGTCTCGTTATAAGTTTTCCCTTGAAACAAGGGAGACAAGGAAATTCACCCTTTTGAAGAATCTTCAGGTTCTTCAATTTGTGTCCACGGGATTCAGTGATGATGCGTCGCATCATTGCTGTTCCAGGGTGACCAAGTCTATTGTGCCAGAGTTGGAACTCTGGCAGTGATTAGCACGTCTGGTGCTCAGTCATATTAGCTTCTATTGGTTGAATGTATGTTTGGTAGAGACCCGACGGGAGTCCCTTGAATCGCTCACAGATGATCTTCTGGTCATCTTTATGACGAGTGACAATCAGATATTCAACCTTATTTTCATCTCTGGTTTCTAAGTGATATCCGTTTAAACGGAAATCCTTGAAACTTACGAGATTCCTATTTGATTTAGGAGAGAATAATGCATTTTTTATTAGAAGTCTTGTGTTATTTGGGAGCAATATAATTGCTTCACCAGATCCTTCGATTATTGGGACAGTCCTGAAATTGTGATAACAGGACCGTCATATTTATTTACGCTATTAAAATAGCAATAATCGCGAAGGATTGTGTGCGTTGAGGCACTATCCACTAGGCACTCAGACATCATCTATATAAGCAAAATCGAAATTTTATTTGAGCGAAAATGTAGATAACATTCGAAAATAAAAGATCGTACTAAAGCAAAATAAAGATGAAGATACATCGAATTCTAAATGCATAGATAAAAGATAGTGCTCAATCGAGCAGGTCGTCGTTCTCGAAGTCTTTAGCAGTAAAGACAGTTGGCGGCAGTACACCAGCCAAGTTTGTCTCAGGTCGAGACTTCTGGCTCGCCTGGTATAAATCCTGTAGGTGGCGAGGAGTGCGGCAGTTTCTGGACCAATGGCCAGTCATGCCACATCTATGGCATTTGTCCTCCCAGGTCTTCTTTGGAAGTGAAACGTGCTCGGTGTTCTTTCGCTTCCAAGTGAAGTTTTGTTTCCCTTTATTGTTTTTGTTTGTCTGGGGAGCTGCACCTCTTGGTTGCTTCATTACCGCTTTCCCTTTAGTGTTTTTAGGCTTCCTCTTGTTTTTCCACTTCTGGGGAGAAACATGGTGGGCTTCAGGGATTGGGGCAGTGCCAGCTGGACGCAAGTTATGAGTTGCAAGCAGTAAATCTCGATTTTGCTCTGCCCTAAGTAGGCATGAGATCAGATCAGAGAATTTCGTGAAGTTGCGTTCACGATACTGCTGCATGAGGATTGCATCTTTCTCGTGAAACGAGGTAAATGTTTTTTTCCAACATGCGTTGTTCTGTCACTTCTTCACCGCACAACTTCAGGCGTGAGGTGATGTTATGAAGTGCAGAATTATACTCAACGACAGACTTATAGTCCTGAAGTCTGAGGTTTTCCCACTCATAACTGGCACGGGGTAATATAACATCAATTTGATGTTTATACTGTGCTTCCAGCGCTGTCCATAGGTCCTTTGGGTCCTCAACCGTTAAGTATTCGGCCTTCAAGGTCCGATCTACATGTTTCCTAATGTAGATTATGGCTTTCGCCTTATCTACATCGGATACAGTGGTTGTGGGGCTGCTGCTAGATGTAGCAGAAGCTTCGGCCGCTGCTGGGGCCGAGGAAGGAGCCAAAATGGACCCAAGGAGGGCCATCGAACGCAAGTGGAACTTCAGGTCCACTTGCCAACTCAGGTAATTTGTCCCTGCAGAGTCAAGGACTTCGAAATCGACGCTTGCCAATTTTGCCATTTTATCTACGTAATTTAAAATGAGCATGAATTAATTAAAATTCAAATATTCATGCACAAAGAAATTAACAAGTAAAAATGCGGGGATCGGCCAGATACCCAAAATAGTACACAGTCCAAAGTTCGTTTACAGTCCATAAGAGAAAAAGAAAAATACAACTTTGGAAACCCAAACTGTGTCCCTATATCTCCTTCTTCATATGCTGTTGCATCGAGCTTTGGCTTTTAATACAAATTTCCTCACTTACAAATTCTCTCAAAAGAAAAATAAAAGTGCAGGAAAGTAAATAGGTATACAATGGCCGATCCCGAAAAACACATTTTTACTTATTTAAACATCCACGCAGTTATAAATATGCTACTAGCATAAAAATGAACAACCACGCATATATCTCAAGCAAAACATATTTGTAAAGGAAACTAGAAAATATAATTATCTCGTAGACCACGTGGAAACGTCATACACCGTTAGGTTAGTTGACTAACGGCAGAGCGGTCTCAGGATCTTTGAGATAGTTATATTTTGAAAAATAGAGTCCTAGTAAAACATAGATTATAATATGCAAGAGGGATGTATAAAATAATTGGTAAACAAGGAATATAGAGATTATTTTTGATTTTACTCAGGGGAGAGTCCCGTTAAAGAATTGGCTTCAGGCAATTATTTAGTAGGCTAAATATAATTTTTACCGTTAAAATATTTGTGTAATAGGGGCTAAATATAATGTAATAGGGGCTGCAGGACCAATTAAAATATTTGTGTTATTGATACTCACTAATGGGCTTCTGGCCCAAATATCATTTTTAATTAAATTTAGCCTACTTTAGGTTGGGGAAAAACCAATAATCCCCAAAATCCGTAAGTCTGTCCCCACAATCTCCACCCCATTAGTTACTGATTTGGGTCTGGTGGCGGCCAGAAAACCCCCTCACGCAGCAGCCAGAGTAAAATACCCTCCCCTGCTGCCCCGCAAGGGTGGAAAGCAACAGAGAAGAGCCCCCCCCCGTGGGGGGGTGCTACCGAAGGAAACCCCCCGCTGGGGGGGTGGGCTCTGTAGATCGGCCCCCCGTCAGGGGGGGCGCTGCCGGAGGAAACCCCACCGCTAGGGGGTGGGCGCTGCGACAGAGGCCCCCCCCCCCGACTGGGGGGGGCGGCAGCGGGCCAGCGACAGAGGCCCCCCCGACTGGGGGGGGCGGCGGCGGGTCATCGACAGAGGCCCCCCCCGACTGGGGGGGCGGTGGCGGGTTAGCGACAGAGGCCCCCCGACTGGGGGGCGGCGGCGGGTCATCGACAGAGACCCCCCCCGACTGGGGGGGCGACGGCAAGTCAGCGACAGAGGCCCCCCCCCCCCCCCCCCGACTGGGGGGGGGCGGCGGGTCATCGACAGAGGCCCCCCCCCCCCCGACTGGGGGGCGGCGGCGGCGGCGGGGGATTAGAGTAGGTGGTTTTTTTTTTCATTTTAATTTTTACTTGTACTTTAACAATGTAAAAATTATCATGTATTGTAATCTACGGGAAATAGAATTTTACCTCTAGATCGATGATCTAGGGACGACCGTAGATTAGAACCGTAGATAAAAATCCGAGCTCCCGAACGCTTTGAGGATGCCGCAACGCTGCAACCAATAGATTCCTCGCCGCAGCAACTATAGATTCCTTTCGCGTAGGGGATGAAAATTTTGTTGAAAAATTTGTGCTCAAGAGGAGAACACGTGCTGATAACGTGTTATGAGATAATTGGATTCAAGAGATAGAGAGAAGCTTACATAGCCAAAAGAATGAGTAACCATGGCCATAGGCCATGGTTCTCTATATATTGATATAGGGGAGGAGATGAAAGGCCTCAAGGAGACCAAGAGTCCCCATTACTCATAGTAATGGGGACTAATGATAGTGGGTAATGAAGGAGGGGAGGCCAAAGGCCTCCCTCATTCATAACACATGTATATTTATACGCTCTCCTGAGCCTTTCTTTTTTTAACATACGAGTGGCGTGGACTAGGAATCGTCTAATCACGAAACGAAGCCACAACTAAGTTGCAAGAAAGAAACCCTCAAATAAAAAATCAACTCCTAACCCTTCGCATGAATCACAAATAATCTCGGACAATCTTTTGTGGGTTCATGATTAGATTGGTTGGGACACTCTCGCTAGCACAGTCTAAGGTCCTACTAAAAAATATTAAGCCGAGGTCCATATTATCCCGCATTTCCCTGGAAACGAAGAGACGATCGTCTACCTTGCAATACTAACAACACACTAGAGGGTGGTGAATATTGTAATGTCACAAATTGCGTATTTAAAAATTAAACTTGCAAATGCGAAATTATAAATGCAAGAGGAATTTAAACACCACAAAAATCCAAACACGAACACAAATTGTTATCATGATTTCCCGAAACTTGGGTACGTTTAGCCATATGAATATCCACTATAATTCTCACACAGAGAAGTGAATATTATCTCACACAGAGGATTTTGGATTCTCACAAAGAGATATCGTTGCTCACACACATAGAGACTAGTGCTCTCACACAGAGAGACTCAAACTCTCACACATAGATATCCATGCTGGTAAAATTGCAGATTGTAAGAGGATGGTGCTATTAAGGACAGAGAAAGAATAGACTTATCGGTTTGCCGAGGCGTGCTAGGCACTGTCCTTAAGAGTAGATTTCCGCCCCTCATAGTGTGAACTCGGTGCAAGGCAGGTCCAGCGGCTACCCTCCAGGATTTAACGGCAATGGCCTTGTAAGTGTGCACTCACAATATAAGGCTCCAGCGAGCAGCAACTGATCTTCGATCTCGCAGGTAGCGGAAGAGGAACAGCAAGGGGGTGACAGCAGAAAGAGATCTGCTGCAACAAAGGATCTGCAGAATGGGGAAGCTGTTCGTGTTTGTGGGAGGCAGAGGCGATCAAGCAACATGGTGGAAGGTTGAAGTTTTCGCAGTGTATAAAACTCTTGGAATTTTGAGTTTATATAGAGAAAGAGAAATGACTGTTGGAATTCAGCCATAACTCGGTCATTAAAAGATAAAAGAGCCGTTGCAAAATTAAAACAGCCAATAAATGAAATTATAGCTGTTGAGACATTAAACAGGCTATTAAGGAGAATATGGCTGTTGGGAAAAAATAAAAACCGTAATGGGACTTTCAAATTCTGCCAAACAAATATGGCTAAAAATATGATGCAAAACTCGGGCACTCCGCGCGTGCACCCGTGAACCTCCCCTGCGCAGGCGCGACGCCAGCGCACACACGCTAAGGTTTTTCGGATCCGACTTCCACTTTTTCCATTCGGTTCAACCCGGTTTGGGCTCGACCCCTTGCTTGGGCTCATGCGCACGCGAGCTACCCCTAAATCCTAGCCCATTAACAAGTCCAATAGCCCATTTATAAGAAGTCTCTTATAAACCCAACCAAGTGTGATCTCCCATCCAATGTGGGACTAAAGTTTGGCTTTGAATTGAATGAAATATCCAACAATCCCCAACTATTTCAAAATTCAAAGGTAAGAATATAAGAAGAGGAAGAATAGATGTGAGATCGAATACGACGATTCAATACATTAGCAATGGTGACTTTCGGTCTATGAATCATTACTTAGGGAATGAAAGTGTGTTCTACAAGAAGTTGGTGAAACATATAGTTTCTATGAACCAATCTCCTTTATTGTAAAACATTGACTCACAACCCATATTGAATCATCAATGAATAGTTGCTTGCTCTTACGGGTTGGCACATTTCGGTCATGCACCATACCTGGATTTTCAGGAGTGCTCTAGCGAATGTACCCAAATTCGCATAGGAAGCAGCCCCATCTCCACACCCATATAGGTGGACCCATCAAGTGTGCTCGACGATTATGCACACCACCTAACAAGGGCTATGGTTTCCATTAAGAGCCATATGCTCATCCTTTCTCATCGTCGATAGCACTGTCTACACCATAGGAAGGGACATGAATATAATGATAGTGCTCCTCACGATCAACAAGTGACTTGTTGTTACCCATATGAACCTACTTCATGAGATCATCAATCACATAGGTTGGGTTACCATCACTCTTGACTTATGTTTTAGGTACAAGTCACATTCCCCTCGATGTACTTTCCACTAACTTCCTATTTAGTGGTTTTGTCAAAGGATCTGCCAAATTCATCTCTGGCCTCACATAATCAAGGGATACTATCCCATGATCTAGCAGCTGCCTCACAATAGAGTGCCTTAGGCGTATATTGTCACGACCCGCTTCCCTAAAATGGAGGCGAGGCATGACGAGGCCCGCTCAGGCGAGGCATGACGAGACCCGCTCAGGCCTGTAAAGCTTGTGAGGCTCCAGCCGGTAAAGCGTCTGGAATATCACGCAAATCCCTATAATGTGACACGAAACAAAGATAATAATAATAGAAAGAGGAAAATAAATGAATTATTCATCTCAATGTCCAATAAAAATGTCCTCAACCAGAAAAGCCACCAGGCTAACAAAAGAGTCCAAAAGAAAGGCCCAGCATGGCCAACAAGAAACATCCAACAAAAGATGGTGCTACTCACCGACAAGCTACAACAACCAACAAAGAATTGCGGAGAGAACTAAGATTGGTCACCGATGTCCTCGTACTCCACGTCAGCAACTGATTCAGGCACAAACTCCACGAACTCGTCGTCTCCAGCTATGATCTCTGGCTTGACAACTAACATGCGACACCCAAAGAGAAGGGGCACATGTCAGCAAAGTCTACAAGACTTTGTGCAAGGAAACAAAGGAAGGTAAAAGCAACCTAGCAATTCTAATGTATGCATGACATGACATATATATAAGATGTGCAGCAATTAAGTAAAACAACAAGTATGGCATGGCAAGGAGTATACATAACATGGAAACATGGACATGACAAGGAAACAAACATGCATCCACAAGGACAAGTACAAGTATAGTAAGCACGTCGTGCACAGAGATTCCGCCTTTTGGCTAGAGAGGCTGTATGGGCCAACTCTTACGCTCAAGTGACCGTTTATCCCTACCCCTCCACGTGTATCGAGCCAGGGCCTTACCCCCGAACATGGAATGCTCGCTTCTGGATCACGAGCCGGAAGTATTTTAACAAGTATGGCGTAGGGTTATGCCCGCATAGCAGGTACCTAGTCGGAAACACGGAAACACGGATTGTACATGTATTTGGTAGCGTGTGCTACGATGCAACATACAAATCAAATGGCATGTAAAGAATGCAATGCATGGCAGACATTCAATTTAAATTGTGTACCGTTACAGAAATTAAACATGACAGGCAAATGGATGACATGACATGACAAAGGCAATTCTAGCTTCGTTGTCAAGCTAGAACTTGGAAATTGCGCCTAGACCGTTATCATTTCACGGTCTAGTCTCTTTCACGCTAAAAGCAAAGAAATGGCCTAAAGCATGGCCTAGAACAATGGTTGACAAGTTTCACTTGTCTGGTACCGAGGTTTGTTGATCGACAAGAGTTCGCTATTCTACGGGAATGGGTCACTGTTATGGCCAAAGCAGAGAATCAGAATTGTATGATTTAATCCGGTTTTGCATTGGAATCCTATGACGTCTAGCAATCCATTTTTGTTAGGTTTTCTAAATTATAGTGTGGGTTATGGGGAGATTTAAAGGTAGATCACTAACCGTATAAGAAGCGGAAGAACAACGATCTCCGGATTGCCGTCGCTAAATCGGATCTATCACGGCAACAGAAGGAGCGATCCCGGGAACTACGATTGGAGAGAACTCCTCGCAGTAACAGATTTGGAGATGGGAGAAAAACTGGTGCAAAAGGAAAATTTGAGGTTTTAGGGTCGGCCGGCGGCCTACGGGGTGGTGCCGGTGCAATGGAGGGTGAGAGGGAACTCGGGAGGATGTGGGAAGGCAAGAGGAAGGTTGGGGGATGATTGGGGAAGAAGATCGGATAGGAGAAGTGAAGAAAGAAATGAAAACGTATAGGGTTTAAATAGAAAGAATAGGCGGCGGCTACGACTTAACCTAGGTTTCCTGGGTAAACTAGTCGGTCGGTGAAGAGTGGTCGACCGACTAGTTAGGGAACTAGTCAGTCGATCGTCCAACTGAGACCGACTAAAAGGCAAACAGTGAACAGGGTCGACACAGGGTAGACAGATTTAGTCGGTCTGTGAAGGTCCGTCAACCGACTAGTTTGGAAACTAGTCGGTCGGTGAATGTTCATTGACCGACTAACTGTAAACAGTAACTCGGCTGTCAAAAAGATCTCAGAATTAGTCGGTCTGAGAACAAGTTCTAACCGACTAGTTTGGGAACTAGTCGGTCGATGAATGTGCTTAGACCGACTAAACGTAAACAGTAACTCAGCTGAAATATACAAGATGAACTAGTCGGTTCCTGAATGGTTACCGACCGACTAGATTGCAATCTAGTCGGTTGGTTCTCCTTCTTGAACCAACTAAGTTGCACAAAAAGTGTCGAATTGAAGCGCGAAGCTTCAGGAAGATTCCTATGGCTTCTAAGATCGATCTAGCTCTAAGATATGGTCAAGGTGAAGTTCATCAAAGGAGAAGATCAGACAGAACTGAAAGTAAACGTCCAACAGAGGAAAAACACACAAAGGAGAGAACAACCAATATATATAATAGTCAAAAACCAGTCGTTACATCATACCCACCTTAAGAAAAATTCCGTCCTCGGAATTTCCTAACACTCACGTGTCAGGGAACAAAAGTGGGTATCGCTCTCTCATCTCATCTTCTCTCTCCCAAGTGGACTCTCCTGGCGAGCCGTGTCGCCACATCACCCTAACAAGATCGACTATCTTGTTCCGGAGTGACTTCTGACGCATGTCCAAAATCTGCACTGGCTGCTGGTCATACGTCAGATCGAGGCGAACGGTGATCTCCAAGAAATCCACAGCATGAGATGGATCGCTGATGTATCGACGAAGCTGCGACACATGGAAGACATCGTGAACTTCTTCCAAAGATGGCGGCAAGGCTAAGCAGTAGGCTACCTCGCCAACCCTCTCCAAAATGTCAAACGGTCCAATGTATCTCGGGCTCAGCTTCCCTCGTTTCCCAAAGCGAATCACTCCTCGATTCAGGGAAATCTTCAGAAACACATGGTCACCTGACCGAAACTCCAAAGGACGCCGTTTAGCATCTGCCCAATGCTTGAAACGGTCCTGAGCAATCCTCAGCTTCTCCCGTATGTTCCGCACAACATCCACAGCCTCCACGATTATCTCAGGTCCTAACAGCTCCTTGTCTCCAATGTCATCCCAGCTCAGTGGCGATCGACATTTCTTCCCATATAGCGCGGCGAAAGGTGCCTTGCCAATACTCGCCTGGTAGCTCTTATTGTAGGCAAACTCAAAAAGATGGAGATGATCTTTCCAAGATCCCTTGAAGTCCAACATGCACGCCCTCAGCATGTCTTCCAAGATCTGGATCGTCCTCTCAGACTGGCCATCCGTCTGTGGGTGGTACGCGGTGCTGAAACTCAGACTCGTACCCAAGCTCTTCTGCAGACTCTGCAAAAACTGAGATGTGAATCTCGTGTCTCTGTCTGACACGATACTCACGGGGACTCCATGAAGTCATACGATCTCCTGCACGATTCACGTTACATCACTATCTAAACTAGGGAAAAGAAATAAAAAACGGAGAGTAAAAGATTTACCTCCATATATCTCCTCGCTAGCGTCTCAGTGGACTGTCATACTGGGAAAGGAATAAAGTGCGCGGATTTGGTCAATCGGTCTACGATCACCCAAATCGCGTCATTCTGCTTCGGACTCCGAGGCAGTCCAGTCACAAAGTCCATAGTGATGTGTTGCCACTTCCACTCCGGAATCGGAAGCGGTTGTAGCAACCCTGCCGTACGCTGATGCTCCGCCTTTACTTGCTGGCAAACCAGACACTTGGCTACACTCCGAGCCACACTCCTCTTCATACCGTGCCACCAATAGTTCAGACGGAGATCCTTGTACATCTTGGTCCCACCAGGATGTACAGAATACGGCAAACTGTGTGCCTCAACTAGCAACTCCTCTCTGATGTCTCCAGCTGGAAAACACAACCTGGCTCCAAACCTCAGCGAGCCATACTCATGAATCAAGAAGTCAGTCCACAGACCGGCTTCCACCTGCTCCCGAATCCTTACCAACTTCGGGTCTCCAACCTGACCAGCCTTGATCCTATCCACGATCGTCGACTGTATCTGCATACACATCAACGAAGAAGCCTCTCCAGGAAGGATAATCTCAATACCAGACTTGCAAAAATCCTGCTGCAATCTCCACTGTGAAGTCAACGACATCACCGCCGGAAGCCTACTCAACGCATCCGGGACCACATTCACCTTGCCAGGGTGAAACTGCAGATCGATCTCATAATCAGCCATGAGCTCCAACCACCGACGCTGTCGCATGTTGAGCTCCTTCTGAGTGAAAATGTACTTCAAGCTTTTGTGATCGGTGAAGATCTTCACCCTCTCACTCAACAGGAAGTGCCTCCAAATCTTCAGCGCAAACACGACTGCTGCTAACTCCAAGTCGTGCGTCGGGTAATTCTTCTCATGGGTCTTAAGCTGACGTGAAGCATACGCTACCACGTGCCCTTGCTGATGCAATACACAACCGAGACCTTTGCCGGAAGCATCGCAAAAGATCTCGAATCCTCTACTACGATCAGGCACAGAAAGAACAGGGGCAGTCGTCAGCCTCTCCTTCAGAACACCAAACGCCTTACCACAGCCATCAGACCAAACAAATGGCACATCCTTCCGCGTCAGTCTGGTCATCGGCTCAGCAATACGGGAGAAGTCCTTAATGAACCGCCGTTAATAACCTGCAAGCCCAAGGAAACTCCGGATCTCAGACGCTGACTGCGGAACAGGCCACTCCCTGATAGCCTTAATCTTCTCGGGATCCACTGAAATACCATCTCCTGTCACCACATGCCCGAGAAAAGCAACTCTGTCCAGCCAAAACTCGCACTTGGAATACTTAGCATACAACCGATGCTTCCTCAAGATCTCCAGCACTGTCCTCAAGTGTGATGCATGCTCCTCCTCTGACTTTGAGTAGATCAGAATGTCGTCAATGAAGATAACAACAAACTTGTCTAAAAAGTCATAGAAGATCAGATTCATCAGATTCATAAAAACTGCGGGCGCATTGGTTACACCGAAAGGCATAACCACGAACTCGTAGTGTCCATACTTCGTCCTGAATGCTGTCTTCGGAACACCTTCCTTCCTCACCTTCAGCTGATGATAACCGCTCCTCAGATCCAACTTAGAGAATACTCTCGATCCTCCAAGCTGATCAAAGATGTCATCAATGCGAGGCAACGGATATCGATTCTTGACGGTCACCGCATTCAACTCCCGGTAGTCCACACACATGCGACGTGAACCGTCCTTCTTCTTCACCAGCAAGACCGGTGCTCCCCACGGAGACACACTGGGATGAATGTAACCCTTCTGAAGAAGTTCATCCAGCTGCTTCCACAATTCTTCCAATTCTGCTGGTGCCATGCGATAGGGTGCCTTCAAAATAGGCTGCGCTCCCGGAATAAGGTCAATCGAAAACTCGAGAGCTCGATCGGGTGGCAGTCCAGACATCTCCTCGAGGAAGACGTCGTCGAAGTCATGCACTATTGCTGGTCTACACTGCTCCATCTGCATACCAATGATCTCCACCGGCTTGGCCCGAAACCTGCCTGGACCAAGCGAACTGCTGCCACGGCTGAACTCGAACACCGGATGGCCTGGAATCTCGAACACCACCTTCTTCCTCCGACAACCGATCATGGCGTAGAAACTCCCAAGCCAGTCCATCCCAAGTACGGCATCGTAGTTGATGATGTCGTGGACGATGAAATCAGCGTAGAGCTCATGTCCACAGACCACCAAAGGGTAAGAATTGTAACCATGATGCACCGAGATCACACCATTTCCTGTAACGATATCCCAACTCTTGGGAAGAGGGGAAGTCGACAAGGAATGCTTCTCCACGAAGCTCCGGGAAATAATGCACATCGATGCACCAGAGTCGAAGAGGACTCGTGCAGGAAATGTGCAAACCAAAATCACACCTAACAAGCAATCTAACAATCAAATCATATTCTAGCAAACATAACAAACAGCCAAACAAATTCCAACAATCAATACTAACTAAGAAAAGAAACAACTAGACTGAGAGTTACTTGCAATAACCTCATCCTCGGTCTCAGCCTCAACTGCAGTCATCCGGAAAGCCTGCCTCCTCGGCTGAACCGCCTGCTGAAAAGCCTGCCTCTGTGGAACGAGAGGCGCTCCACGTCCGGTAGGTACAGGTGCCCTCTGCTACAACGGCTGGGCTGCAACAGGTCCCTTCCACTGCTGCTTGGACTTCAGGGAGTCCCTCATGGCATGCGCTGGATCCCCACAAACCAAGCACTGTCCTAACATCTTCCGGCATTGATCCTTGACATGCCCAGTCTTGCCACAGAAGTGGCAAGTCTTCTTAGTAGGAGGTCCTCCTGGCCTCTTGAACTGTACTGGCTGATTGGGCCTGACCCTGGTCTCATCACTGCCCTGGCCTGCTCCACAGGCCTCTTCCCAGCTCCAGAAGCACATCCTCTCTTCTGGTTCACGATCTGCTCCTGACTCTTCGCTGCGATCAGAACCTTCTGATAGGACTCCAAATCGGAAGAAGACACAAAGCTCTGAAGATCCAAAGAGAGCCCCTGCAGAAACCTCTGGGCCCTTTCATCAACATCCTGCACCATCTTCGGTGCGAAACGGCTCAGCCTGGTGAACTCCTGGTGGGACTGGTCCACCGTCAAGCTCCCCTACTTCAGGTCGATGAAGCGCTGCGCCATCTCCCTCCTAGCAGCCTTCAGAAAGTACTCCTCATCGAATCTGGACTTGAAGGTAGCCCAAGATATCGGCTCCTCCAGCATCTCCTCCTCTGCATCCCACCAATTCCGAGCATTATCTCTAAGCTGTCTCTTCGCCAAGTCAACCCATCCAGCCGGGTCGACCTTCGACATCTTCAGGTTGTCCTCCATATTCCTCATCCACTCATCAGCAGCTAGAGGTCCTTCGGTCCCATCAAAGTACGTGGGGCCCAGCTCCCGAAACTGCTTCGCTCCTGGCTCGGAGCGAGGGACATTCTGAACTTGCTGCGCTGCTCGAACAGGCGGAACATTCCGGGCATTCTGCAGCATGCCCTGCTGCACCTGCATCATCTGATGCATCATCCGCATAATCTCCCCGTTGGTGGGCTCTCGGTCTGGCTCCTCGATACGAGGGGGCACACCCCCACCAGCATGGGTATTCCTTCTTCCAGCCATCTAATGACACAGAAAACGAAATAAAATCAGACTCTTAGCCTTATGACTCGGTGTCGAAATTTTTTATCGGACATTCTATAATTTCTTATCATTGTTCCAAATAAGTCACAGTAACAGAAAAGGACCTGCATGGGCCACCAACAAAACCTGTCATGACCCGCTTCCCTAAAATAGAGGCGAGGCATGACGAGGCCCGCTCAGGCAAGGAGCTGTGAGGCTCCAGCCTGTAAAGCGTCTGGAATATCACGTAGATCCCTGTAATGTGACACGGAACAAAGATAACAATAATAGAAAGAGGCAAATAAATGCATTATTCATCTCAATGTCCAATAAAAATGTCCACAACCAGAAAAGCCACCAGGCTAACAAAAGAGTCCAAAAGAAAGGCCCAGCATCGCCAACAAGAAACATCCAACAAAAGATGGTGCTACTCACCGACAAGCTACAACAACTAACAAAGAACTGCGGAGAGAACTAAGATTGGTCACCGGTGTCCTCGTACTCCACGTCAGCAACTGAATCAGGTACAAACTCCACGAACTCGTCGTCTCCAGCTATGATCTCTGGCTCAGTAACTAACATGTGACACCCAAAGAGAAGGGGCACATGTCAGCAAAGTCTACAAGACTTTGTGCAAGGAAACAAAGGAAGGTAAAAGCAACCTAGCAATTCTAAAGTATGCATGACATGACATATATATAAGATGTGCAGCAATTAAGTAAAACAGCAAGTATGGCATGGCAAGGAGTATACATGACATGGAAACGTGGACATGACAAGGAAACAAACATGCATCCACAAGGACAAGTACAAGTATAGTAAGCACGTCGTGCACAGAGATTCCGCCCTTTGGCTAGAGAGGCTGTACGGGCCAACTCTTACGCTCAAGTGACCGTTTATCCCTACCCCTCCACGTGTATCGAGCCAGGGCCTTACCCCCGAACATGGAATGCTCGCTTCTGGATCACGAGCCGGAAGTATTTTAACAAGTATGGCGTAGGGTTATGCCCGCATAGCAGGTACCTAGCCGGAAACACGGAAACACGGATTGTACATGTATTTGGTAGCGTGTGCTACGATGCAACATACAAATCAAATGGCATGTAAAGAATGCAATGCATGGCAGACATTCAATTTAAATTGCGTACCGTTAAAGAAATTAAACATGACAGGCAAATGCATTACATGACATGACAAAGGCAATTCTAGCTTCGTTGTCAAGCTAGAACTTGGAAATTGCGCCTAGACCGTTATCATTTCACGGTCTAGTCTCTTTCACGCTAAAAGCAAAGAAATGGCATAAATCATGGCCTAGAACAAAGGTTGGCAAGTTTCACTTGCCTGGTACCGAGGTTTGTTGATCGACGAGAGTTCGCTATTCTACGGGAATGGGTCACTGTTATGGCCAAAGCAGAGAATCAGAATTGTATGATTTAATCCGGTTTTGCATTAGAATCCTATGACGTCTAGCAATCTATTTTTATTAGGTTTTCTAAATTATAGTGTGGGTTATAGGGAGATTTAAAGGTAGATCACTAACCGTATAAGAAGCGGAAGAACAACGATCTCCGGATTGCCGTCGCTAAATCAGATCTAGCACGGCAACGGAAGGAGCGATCCCGGGAACTACGATTGGAAAGAACTCCTCGTGGCAACAGATCTGGAGATGGGAGAAAAACTGGTGCAAAAGGAAAATTTAGGGTTTTAGGGTCGGCCGGCGGCCTACGGGGGTGCCGGCGCAATGGAGGGTGAGATGGAGCTCGGGAGGATGTGGGAAGGCAAGAGGAAGGTTGGGGGATGATTGGGGAAGAAGATCGGCTAGAAGAAGTGAAGAAATAAATGAAAACGTATAGGTTTTAAATAGAAAGAATATGCGGCGGCTACAACTTAACCTAGGTTTCCTGGGTAAACTAGTCGGTCGGTGAAGAGTGGTCGACCGACTAGTTAGGGAACTAGTCGGTCGGTCGTCCAACTGAGACTGACTAAAAGGTAAACAGTGAACAGGGTCGACACAGGGTAGACAGATTTAGTCGGTCTGTGAAGGTCTGTCAACCGACTAGTTTGGAAACTAGTCGGTCGGTGAATGTTCATTGACCGACTAAGGGTAAAATATGAAAGATAAAAGGTACTGAGAGTTAGTCGGTCTGAGAAGAAACTCTAACCGACTAGTTTGGAAACTAGTCGGTCGATAGTCGTTCTTAGACCGACTAACTGTAAACAGTAACTCGGCTGTCAAAAAGATCTCAGAATTAGTCGGTCTGAGAACAAGTTCTAACTGACTAGTTTGGGAACTAGTCGGTTGATGAATGTACTTAGACCGACTAAACGTAAACAGTAACTCAGCTGAAATATACAAGATGAACTAGTCGGTTCCTGAAGGGTTACCGACCGACTAGATTGCAATCTAGTCGGTTGGTTCTCCTTCTTGAACCAACTAAGTTGCAAAAAAAGTGTCGAATTGAAGCGCGAAGCTTCGAGAAGATTCCTATGGCTTCTAAGATCGCTCTAGCTCTAAGATATGGTCAAGGTGAAGTTCATCAAAGGAGAAGATCAGACAGAACTGAAAGTAAACGTCCAACAGAGGAAAAACACACAAAGGAGAGAACAACCAATATATATAATAGTCAAAAACCAGTCGTTACATATATGCCTACATTTTCCCTTTAAAAAATTTATTTTTGGCTTTTGCAATTGCAGCTTGACTATCACAATGGATAGACATAGACAGTACCATTTTTTTGTCACAAATGGGAAGATCACCAAGAAGGTTTTTAATCCATTCGGCTTTACTACATGCCTTCTGCAAGGCAATAAACTCGGACTACATATTAGACCGAGCAATACATGTTTGCTTGGATGATTTCCAAGACACCACACCTCCACCAAGTGTAAAAACATAATCACTTGTGGATTTAAGATAATCTGAATCAGAGATTCAGTTTGCATCAGTAAAACCTTCTAAAACTGATGGATTGCCACAAAAAATAATCCATATACAAGAGTTCCTTTCAAATATCTCATAACTCTTGACAATGCATTCTAATGATCGCTATTATATGGAGTAGCTACATGTTTTTTTTAAAATCATTATACCCATTTGATAGCAAAACACAATCAAATTTATCATGCCATTGTTTTGGATCTTGATTTAAACCATAAATAGATTTAACAAGTTTGCATACATGGTTTGAGCAATAGTGTTAGGCTCCATGATATTTAGTTCACTTCTAACAACCGGGAGTCCATATGAAGCACGGTTTTGAGCATAGCTAATAAACATGCAATCAAAGCTTTTATGA
This sequence comes from Scilla litardierei, assembly GCA_030789695.1. NCBI lineage: Eukaryota > Viridiplantae > Streptophyta > Magnoliopsida > Asparagales > Asparagaceae > Scilla > Scilla litardierei. The sequence continues at coordinate 256,039,734 of CM061142.1, read as the reverse complement.
CCTAATTTTCTTTTCTTAGGGTCTGGTAAAAGAACTTTAGCTAGGCACCCCCACACCTTGAGGTAAACAAGGGTTTTTTTAAACAAACGCAAACTCTTGTTATGGCACAATGCTTATGAACGGTCAAGACAATTGACAAGTTAAGCAACAATTTTACCATGCAAATCAGATGATTCAAATGCAAGAGAGTATCCAAATGTCGAATATGTATACATGAACATTATATTTCGTACATACAAATGAGACTATTCGAATCATGCTGAACTGGGACGTTTCTGATGCAACATTTGAAATAAAGGCTTGTGGATCCCATGCTTAAGGAAATGACATGGGCAAAAATCCCAATAGAACATGATCTTTTCATAAAGTAGGGAAATATGGCTCCAATGAATCAAACAGAGGTGTGACCCAATCAATTTTGGTCATGGTTCCATGGTCTCTTACTTTCTGAACATAACTAATCTTAAAGCATGGAAGCATGGCCCCAATCAACATGTGGCAAGCATCAATACAGTTCGCAATTCATAGTTAAGGAAATAAATAATGGACAAACCCCAACTAACTGGAAGCATAAAATGGGCTGATCCAAAAGATAAAGCATGAGTTGGCTAAAAATATGTTTATCGGAAATCAAAATAATTATCAAGTATTTCCCAGGAATTCACTTTGGGTGTTACAGTATTAGATTCCCAAAATTGCATAAGATCATCAATTCCCAAGTATTGCAATAATCCCATTGTTGCGTAATCGAGGTATATACCTGAATGAACCCCAACAAATACCACGCAATGCTTTCATCAATTCGATTCAAAATAGTCTATTCTAAACACTTAGACAACCCATCCAATAAAATTGGCCATTAAACATTGACTTTTTCAATGGATACGCCAAAACTGCATTATAAAAAAGGCAAAACATCTACAGTTTTCAAATCACAATCCTCACGTACAAATAACAAAAAAAACATTTCAAAACTTGCCTCATTTCTATTTTCACATCCGAGAACATGCAATTACTAGTCATCAAAATTTTAGTAACATAAACGAAAATGAGGTTCTGTTTTGGATTACACCCCGTGCAACCACCCAATGACAAAATGTAAGAGACTCAGAAATCCACAAGAAACAATTTCATGTTGGAGCTTTTTATCGTTTTAAAATTAAAGGCTCGTTTTTTGTAATGTGAATGATTGATGTATAATATACCACAGAACATCAATCCATTAATACTCTATAATTGAGTAATTAATATGCAATTCACATGTAGTAATCAATTATAGGTCTCTATGAATAAATAAACTAAAATGTAGCTCCATTTAACAGCCTGAAGCATGTCAAACAATAAAACCATTCAATAAGGTAAATTATATATCTTCATCGCAAATTGGACAAACAGAGGTAGGATATCCAGGACAGATCAGAACATAAGGACTGGCATATGCAATATGATGCGTAATATCAAATGTAATACACATTTAGCACATCGTTACCCAATAAATACCCGTATTCGATCTGAATCTGAATTCCTTTTTTATCAAATATATATAATGACTTCAATTTCTGAATAATTTCCATATTAGTATCAACATCCACAAGAAGACAACAAACACAAATACAGTATAGCCACTATCTTCTACTTTTACATTCCTACAAACTTATCAGATGTCATTCTCTCACATGGTCAAGCCTACCACCAGACAAAAAAAATGGACACGATAACAAGATGGACAAGAACAATATGCAATTTGAAAACCCAAAACTTCAATGACATCATAATGCAGCAAGGATCAATGAAATTACACTTGTCGCCAGAAACACATTTTATTTGTTATGTTATAAAATACTTGGTTGGTAATGGCATATCATGTACAAACAGATGTAAATAACAATTAATGTGATATTACTCATGTTCTTTTGGATTCATGACAATTTATCATTCTCATTCTATATGAAGCATGACAACAAGAACAAGCTCAAAAGCCACCCTTTAATCCTAACATTCAAGTGCCAACTATATGAATTCTTTTCTCCACCCAGCTCTACCAATTAAAGCCACTGGTTATATTTGAAAGAATCACAAAATCTTGTTAAGAAAGTAGGACAAAAATTTCCATTTTCTTAGTATTCCAAATACAATCTAACAGATTTAAAGGAAACTAATTTTTTTTAAACAATTAAATTCAGTTATGATAGCAACAATGACATATAGTCAAATAATTAATCTCTTCACTTTGCAGCAGAGAATTGTAACAACGATGTTTCTTCACAATAAAAGGAATGATCATCTTATTAGCATATACATATACTGAACAATCAATAATAGAAATTAAAACATGCATTACACAAGTAATTGTTTGATTCAGAAAATGTCATTCTAAGTTACAGCGAACCAAAAAACATCAAATTTGGTCAAACATACGTAATTAGGAGTTTCCCGTAAGCAATGCCAAATTGCCAATACCCATGGCCAATAGCACATTTGCTAGAAAATTAAGAATTACTTGTACAAATTAAACGCTTGCATCCAAGTAAAGAGAAAAACAATTCGAGTTCAGAGAGAGCATGCAGGTGGTTAACAGGAACAATAGCAGCATCCATAAGATCTACTCTTACGATTGTTGGTAAAATTGCAGATTGTAAGAGGATGGTGCTATTAAGGACAGAGAAAGAATAGACTTATCGGTTTGCCGAGGCGTGCTAGGCATAGTCCTTAAGAGTATATTTCCACCCCTCATAGTTTGAACTCGGTACAAGGCAGGTCCAGCGGCTACCCTCCAGGATTCAACGACAATGGCCTTGTAAGTGTGCACTCACAATACAAGGCTCCAGCGAGCAGCAACTGATCTTCGATCTCGCAGGTAGAGGAAGAGGAATAGCAAGGGGGTGACAGTAGAAAGGGATCTGCTGCAACAGAGGATCTGCAGAACGGGGAAGCTGTTCATGTTTGTGGGAGGCAGAGGCGATCAAGCAACATGGTGGAAGGTTAAAGTTTTCGCAGTGTATAAAACTCTTGGAATTTTGAGTTTATATAGAGAAAGAGAAATGATTGTTGGAATTCAGCCATAACTCGGTCATTAAAAGATAAAAGAGCCGTTAGGAAATTAAAACAGCCAATAAATGAAATTATAGCTGTTGAGACATTAAACAGGCTATTAAGGAGAATATGGCTGTTGGGAAAAAAATAAAAACCGTAATGGGCCTTTCAAATTCTGCCAAACAAATAGGGCTAAAAAATATGATGCAAAACTCGGGCACTCCGCGTGTGCACCCGTGAACCCCCCCTGCGCAGGCGCGACGCTGGCGCAACACGCTAAGGTTTTTCGGGTCCGACGCCCATATTTTCCAGTCGGTTCAACCCGGTTTGGGCTCGGCCCCTTACTTGGGCTCATGCGCACGCGAGTTACCCCCAAATCCTAGCCCATTAACAAGTCCAATAGCCCATTTATAAGAAGTCTCTTATAAACTCAACCAAGTGTGATCTCCCATCCAATGTGGGACTAAAGTTTGGCTTTGAATTGAATGAAATATCCAACAATCCCAACCAACCTTCACACAAAAGGTTATACTCACACACAGAGAGTAACTAGCTCTCACACAGAAAGCTAGGGTTTTAATGAAATAACAAAGTAAAAAAATACTCTTACCTATGCCTTGAGATGAACTTAATCATCAATGATTGCAAGGCATAGAAGAGGATCTCCAAGTGATGAGATTTTCTTAAAAGCACTTGGATGATTTCCCTTGAGCTTGATTTCAATGCATGAAGGATCGAATGAGCTCTAAGAGGGAAATGAGAGAGTTTGGGAGTGGCTTAATGATTCTCAAATGATCTTCAATAGTTCCAAGAAGTTCTAATGAACTCAACCCTCTCCTATATATAGGAAGCCAAAAGAAACCCTCAAACTTAAGTAAAAAGCCAAAATGAATAAATCTGCAACGGTTAGATTTTGGCAGTTTATGGCACAGACAGTCGACTGATGAACAACTGACAGTTGACTGTTCAACGGCTATAAACTTCCCAATGGCTATAAACTGAGCCAGGACAAGTGATTGTAGAAGACTGTAAAATGAGCAGGCGCCTGAATATCCTTCAGCAGAAAACTGTCACTTGGAATGAAAATGGAGCAGAGAAAATGCAACTTGCGCACAGACGACTGTAGAACAATTCACAGGCGACTGTAAATACTTCATCAGTCGACTGACTTGCAAATTGGGATGAAGCCCAGAAAATGCAAGTTGCGCACAAACGATTGTAGAACAATAAACATGCGACGGTTGGAAGACAGGTGACTGTAAATTATACTTTAGTCGACTGTTCCAAGAGCTCAAGTAAGAGTCAAGTAATGGTTGACTTGAGCTGGGGCACAACAGTCGACTGTAGAAGACTTGACAGGCGCCTGGAGTCACCCAGTCGCCTGTAAGACCTTCATCACTTGCATGTTGAAGAGCCAGAGACTCCAATTGAGTCATTTGGCATGATGAGCCTACTAGATTGGATTCTATGATAATCCTAAGGCTCACTAAGATGTTGCAAATGCATGAATGAGTAGACCATCTATCAAGGCATTACATTAAATCTAGACTCAAAAAGAGAAAATCAATAAATGAAATAATGCATGGATTACATTGCTTTCCTTAGAGTCTATGGCTACAATTCTTGATGCATTGATGCTCCTCATCATCTCCAAGCTTTGCCACCCCTTGAGTCCAAGCTTTGGCATTGCTCCTCTTGATGTCCATCCTTGCACCAAGCTATTAGTCTCCAAATCATGCTATTCTCCATTTGATAAACATGAGACTAAAACAAGAGAGACATTAGCAACAACATAATGTTGTGATCATCGTCAAAATAACATTGGTATGAAACACCAATACTTAACAATCTCCCCCCTTTTGATGATGACACATATTATGTAAAACATAAAGAAATAAAGCACAAAGCTAATGAACTCCCCCTACTTATATGCACCAATTGTAAAATAAGATATACAATTGTAAATACTCATTATATCAATTGAAATAATGAGAAACAATGGTGACCTATAATTGGCATGGATTGTATAAACCAATTGCAATAAGTATATTAACAATATCCACATGAATGGTTTACATAATCCTACATATCTCTCCCCGTGTGTGTGTGTGTGTGTGTGTGTGTGTGTGTGTGTGTGTGTGTGTGTGTGTGTGTGTGTGTGTGTGTGTGTGTGTACTACTCACAACCCGTGCACATGTGCACGTGGACTAGGAAAAATGGTCGGAAAGGGGGGAAGAATAAAAAGTGTGGGTGTGTGTGGAGGGTCTAGGGGTAAAAATGCAAAACCCGGTTCCACATCATTCTGAGTTTTGGTGGTTGTGTGCGGTGAGCAATTCTGAGTTTTGGGTGGTTGTGTGCGGTGAGTAATTCTCTCGTATCCCTCTAGCAAATAACACGTGAACATGTGCACGTGGACTGAAAAAATGGTTGTGTGCGGTGAGCAATTCTGAGTTTTGAGTGGTTGTGTGCGGTGAGCAATTCGGAGTTGTGTGCGGTGAGCAATTCTGAGTTTTTAGGGTTGTGTGCGCTGAGCAATTCTGAGTTTTGAGCAAGTCTGGGGGAGAATAATAATGGGGCTTTTGTGCAATTTTATGGAAAGTGGAGGGTGTACCAAATGTAAAAAATGCAATTAAGTGGAAAGGTGGGGGGTTAATTTTTTTGCAATTAAGGGCCAAAAGGACCGAAGTGCAAAAATCCATGGGAAAAAGTGCAAACAACGGAGATGTTGGGGGGGCAAGGGCAAAACTTTTTTTTAAAGAGTGGGGATCCCCACATGGGCTTGGAGAGTTTTATTTGTTTTTTTTTGTCTTTTTCTGTGAGTGAGGGATACATGTGGTAGTGGGTCCAAAATCTCATCTCTTATCCAATTTCTCTTGTCCATTTTTTGAGTTTTGGGTGGTTGTGTGCGGTGAGCAATTCTCTCTTATCCCTCTTATCCAAATTCTCTTGTCCAAATTCTCTTGTCCAATATCTCTTATCCGAATTCTCTTATCCTATTTCTCTTGATAACATCCCTATTATATATATATATATATATATATATATATATATATATATATATATATATGAGATTAATGTAGAGCAGGTGGCACCTGATCCATTGGATCTGGTGCAAGACACAAAAAGGTGATATATATATATATATATATATATATATATATATATATATGGATTTAATGTAGAAAAGCTGCCACCTGATCTAATGGATCAGGTGCTAAGACACAAAAAAGGTGGGAAGTACAAGCCACCACATGGGCTTGTACTCGTGGGGCCCCACCTTTTTGTATCTTGCACCAGATCCAATGGATCAGGTGCCACCTGCTCTATATATATGGATTTAATGTAGAAAATCTGCCACCTGATCCAATGGATCAGGTGCTAAGACACAAAAAAGGTGGGAAGTACAAGCCACCACATGGGCTTGTACTCGTGGGGCCTCACCTTTTTGTGTCTTGCACCAGATCCAATGGATCAGGTGCCACCTGCTCTACATTAATCCATATATATATATATATATATATATATATATATATATATATATATATATATATATATATATATATATATATCCATAGATATATCTCTCTCCCCAAATGCATTTGTATGATAAACGTGATTTACATAATGCATATATCTCTCGCCCTTGTTATTGTCAAAAAGGTGAACATCAAATATATCCACCTTATCATTCTAGTAAAAGATGTGACAATATGCAAGAGATAAAGAGATGTATGATACCAAATATAAAATTTTGTGGGTATCAATCACTATCACATTGTTGAATCATTGGGCCGGCATGCAGGATCCTGCCAAAACAGAGTTAGGATCGATAAATAAAGTTGAGACTTACGCTTGCGTATGCGGCACGGTAGTCTCGGAACTTTGCCTTCGGATTCGCCACGACGGAACGAGTCTTCTCACGAACGGAGTAAGGCTACTAAATCCACAATCTAAATCTCTACTTTAGATTAAGAACTTGGATAGAGGGAGAGGAAGTATTTCGGCAGAGCTTCGCTAGAATGAAAATGCATGCAAGAATGCCATGCAAAAGTGTAAAGAAATGGCTTACCCTTGGGTTTTATTTATAGCCCCCAAGGTAGTTATTTTAGGAGTAATTGTTCCTTAGGAACAAGTTAACTAAGGTGTACCATGATACATGGCACATTATAAGCTTAAGTTGTACCATATGCATGGTACAACATAAGCTTAAGATATTACCCCTTTATTAGCCATATGTCGCATGCACTTATGCATATATAATGCGACTTTCCCATCAATCTAGAGATCCTCTCCGCAAGGGAACATATTCCCTTTGTACACGACTTCGTGTACGCGACGTTCGAGGTCCGTATTCCCTCGTACATCCCCTACAAGGGTGTACTAACGTCTTCCATATCCAACATCTCCCACTCACACTTGAGGGGATTGTAAGAGAACGTCTTTCTCTTAGTTCTTTTATCTATCATACCGAGAAATAGACCGTGCGACCGTCATGCGCGTAGAGTCTGTTGTTGTGCACTTGTTAGAGATACACAACGACCTCGAAGGTGCAAAGTTGAGTAGTTCAACGCATGCTTTATCCTAGATTATTTCTTCACATTTCTTATACTTTATATTCAACAATTGAATCCCATCTGGATCACAATTGGCTGGCCAGCTTTGAATCATTAAAGTCCAAATGTGAGTATGAAATCAATCTTCCTCTTCTTGCGAACCTTCTGATCTTGACTTGATTCGCTTTTCTAACGTGCCCCGCCGAGCCGAATTATCATAGCCCATTAACAACACGCTAAGATAGCGATCATCTCGTCAAATCTAAAGGAACCAATTGGAGTCCTTGAGGGTAAGAGTCAAGACCCATATGGCCTTTGAGTCTCACATAATAGCAAACAATATTGCTACTAACTCAGTGGTCGAAATGCATACGTGGTATGAACACGTATTACAACATCACTCCTTTCCCAGGGAGAGTATGTCTTAATGATGTTGTACGGATGAAAGATCAGACACCACAGTGCCTATCTTTTGAGTCCCCTTACTACCCATGAAATATTCCCGGACTCTCATCCTGCATAAGACAGATAGGATTTAAAAAATCCAATGAGATCTTTATATCCTTGTGATACAGATCTCAGATCTTTTGTAAGCATCCATATGATGTAGATCTTTCATTCGACTATCTTGTTAAAGTCATGACTCTAAATCATTCGTCTAATGATTTTGACTTTAAACTAGTCTCATCTCTATCTTATCCATCTGATAAGATAAGGCGGTTGCTCATGTGAGAGAGCCAACCTTAATCTGTCTGACATACACACAATTCAGCTAAGATTTCAAAAATATACACAAACATTTCTTAAGAAATTCATATGCAATGTTTGAAAAAAGAACTTATTCTTTTATTTTGATCATTTACAGACATGGGAATTTACATTGGTACAACTCAGCTCTTACGCAATCCTTGAGATGATAAGTGTTTGTAAAACACATTTCTGGGGATCGCTTTCGTAAGCTGATCCTCTATCATCTCATGCGTAGATATGTACCTTATGTCTACCTTCTTGGTTTTATCATAGTCTTTTGCAAATTTGTAGTTCCTTTAAGATACTGCATTATGCTCTTAACCGCTTTCCAGTGTTCTTGCACTGGGTTGGATTGGTAACGACTTACCATTCCAACTGCAAAACAGATGTCTGGTCTTGTATGCATCATAGCGTACATAAGACTAACAACTGCACTGGAATATGGAACTTTTTCCATAATTTCCCTTTCCTTTTGGTTCTTTGGACATGATTTCAGATATAAATTATCGCATCTGCTTATAGGAGTATCAATTTGACTTGTAGTCCTACATATTAAACCATTCTAGAACCTTCTTTATATAAGTCTCTTGTGAAAGAGAAAGAAGTTTCTTCGAACGATTTCTTGAAACCTTAATTCCAAGGATATATGTGACTTCCCCATGTCTTTCATCTCAAAACTGATGAAAGTCAAGCCTTGATATCCATCACAAAGCCCTTGTCATTTCTGGTTATTAAAATGTCATCTACATATAGAGACATAATAACATGCTTGCTTTTAATCCTTTTGATATATACGTAGTTATCTTCATCAATGATGGAAAATCCATTTGATAAGACAACTTCTTGAAATCGTATATGCCATTGCCTCGAGGATTATTTAAGACCATATATGGACTTACGAAGTTTACAAACCTTATGTTTGTTTCCTTCTTTTACAAACCCTGTTGGTTGTTCCATATAGATCTCCTCGTCCAATTCTCCATTGAGAAAGGCAGTCTTTACATCCATCTGATGTAATTCGAGGTTTAAGCAAGCTACCTTTTCCAGAATCAGGCGAATCGAGGTAAAACGCACAACAGGTGAGAAGGTCTCTTCGTAGTCTATCCCTTCCTGTTGCGTAAAACCTTTCGCGACAAGGCGAGCTTTATATCTATTTATAGAGCCATCAGCCTTATGCTTGATCTTGAGAACCCATTTGTTCCTAATTGCTCTTTGTCCTCTGGGTAAGTTAACTAAGTCCCAGACTTGGTTAACTTTCATGGATTTCAATTCCTCCTTCATCGCTTCCATCCATTTGTCTTTTGCAGGGCATGATACGGCCTGTTTGAAAGTAGCAGGCTCGTCATCATCTTGTAGTAAAGTCATAAAGGTTTGCGGAAATTCATCCTCAAATCTTAGAGGAGCCAACCTTGTACGACTACTACGTCGTATTTGAGATTCTTCAAGTCCTTGTTGACTTGAATTTAGATCAATTCTAATATCACTCCCACTTGGAATGTCGTTAGAATTGCTCCCACTTGGATAATTATTCCCGTATGGAATAGGATAATCGTCATTCGTATAATCCATTGGTGAAGGTTGAAACGTATTTTCGTTTTCACCAATAATTCTCCCACTCGAATGAGGTAATCCTTCTTGATCATAAATCTCAAATAGAGATAAGTCCTGACTCATCTCGCCCTGTCTTGGAAACTCGTTTTCCAAGAAAGTGACATCCCTCGACTCAAACTCAATTAGCCCATCATTGTCTTCCTGACTAAAAGACATAACCTTTGGAGTTTTTTGCGTATCGTTTAAAGATACATTTCCTTCCCTTTGGCCCAAGTTTGCCATATTTATGGGAGGAAATATGTGCGTTGGATGCACAACCCCAAGGTTTCAAAATGTTTAATTCAGGAGACCTTTGGTTCCACAACTCATAAGGAGTGGAGCTAACTGATTTCGAGGGTACACGGTTTAAAATGAAAACGGCCGTCAATAATGCATCACCCCAAAAAGGTGATTGGCAAGTTAGCTTGCGCCATCATTGAACGGACAATTTCCATTAAAGTCCTATTTCTTAAAACTTGTTGATTGATATTCACCACCCCTATCGGTTTGCAAGACCTTAATCTTGCGATCTAATTGATTCTCCACTAAACTCATATAGTTTTTAAAGCAAGCCAAAGCTTCACTTTTGTGGGATATCAAATAGATATGTCCGAATCGGGTAAAATCATCAATAAAAGTGATGAAATAGGACTTTCCGCGTCTTGTCTTAACATTCATCGGACCACATATGTCCGAATGGATAAGCTGTAATGGAACCTCGGCCCTTGTGCCGGTTCCAAACAGCTTGCGATAAGATTTCCCCACAAGGCAATGTTCGCAGGTCGACATTTCAACCTTTGAAACATTTGATAGAAGGCCACGTTTGGCAAATCTATCCATACGCGTTAGTCCAATATGACCAAGCCTTGTGTGCCAACAAATTATATTAGACTCATTAGTCAAAGAATTTGTCATAAGGAAATTTTCATTACATGAGAAATCATACATTGTACTTATTACAATAAATCCTTGAAATACAAACCCAGTACCAAATAAAGGAATTATTACAAAATAGGTCCATTTTACAATCATGAAGGAACCAACTATAACCAAGACCCATTAAATTGACCACAGTTTTAATATTCCTTTGAATATTTGGAATGAAGAGAACATCATGAAGTAGGAGAGTGCGGCCGTTGTCCAAGACTAGCTTGCGAGTCCCAACGCCTTTCACTTCAACATGTGTGTTGTTTCCTACATTGATCCACTTCATTCCTTGGGGTATCCGGTGATACTCCACGAAGGACCGTCTGTCCTTTGCTATGTGGTCGGTGGCACCTCGTCACTTCCACTCGTACACTAACGAGCATAGTGACCGAGCTTGTTGCACTTGAAGCACTTGATCCTTTTCAAGTCTTTCTTCTTGTGCCATTTCTTATGCCCACCCTTATGTTTGGGTTCCTTGGTAAACTCAGGTTGCTTATTACGTTCATTAGAAGACTTCGAACGATCTTTACGTTTCTTTCCCCCGTGTGAGGAACTAGCAACCATGTGCACTTCTGCACTTGGCTTGGCAGCCGCAAGTCGCTCTTCCTCTAATTCGATGTGCTTGGAAACATCGTTGAAGGTCTTGATGCTCTCATTATGAGTGAGATGCATCTTCATCTGATCCCACCCATTTGGTAGTGAACGTATGACTGCTTGGTTTTGTTGCTCATCTGTGAGCACATGACCTGCATCCTTTAACTCCGAGATAAGGTTCGCCATATGTCGCAGATGTTTCCCCATGGAATGATCTGGACGTTTCTTATATGAATCGAACCTTATAGTTAAGGAGCGAAGTTTGGACACCGATGTGCCACCGAACTTCTCCTCTAGCTTGGACCATATGTCCATGGCTAGGTCATGTTCTCGGAAGATGCGCATTATGTCATCAGCCATACTGCTTAATAACGTAATGCGCGCTATCTTGTTCTTCCGAGACCAAGCATCAAAAGCTTCCTTGTCTCGTCGGTGTTGGGCCGTAGTGCCCAACTCGGGTTCAATCATAACGTTCTTTAGAGTTTCGAGCACTTCTTGCTCCTCTAGAACGTATTGTATCTTGATGGACCATAGTTTGTAATTATCGCCGTTGAGTTTTTCACCTCTGTTTAACTCAGCGACGATATTCTTTAAAGCGGAAGACATTTTACTTTTAAAATGCTGCAAAAGACACAAAACCGAAGGTTTGATCAAAACATTGCATAAAAATTCTTAAAATATAACTCCCTCTTGAAATGATAATAGAATATCCCATTTGGATAGTTCTAAAAATTCAAATCCCACTTGGAATTATATTATATTTGATAAGTTACTTTCGAAAAATATTGAAGATGTTGTTCTAGAATCGAAAAGATCTCTATGATTCCAATCACCATCTAAAACAACCTTCAATATTCCCCCATCACTTATCAAACAATCGTACTCTTATAGTACTTCGCAGCGGAAAATTACTTTTGAAAAACATATCTTTCAAAATGGAATAGATGAGAGTTTGCGCAAAGAATTTTAGCGCAACGATTGCCAAGCCACGAGACCTGTTCTACACACCCATGGGTTAGATAACCATGGCCGGATCGTGGTAGGACTTGGAATTATAAATTGCGCTATCCCGATTAAGGATGGGACATAACCTATTTGAAAACATCTTTTTCAAAAAATTTAAAATACATTGGCTAATCTCCGTAGAGTAGAGCACAACGTCATAAGTACATTGGCTAATCTCCGTAGAGTAGAGCACAATGACATGGCTAATCTCGCATGAAGTAGAGCACTATGGCTAATCTTCAAGGAGTAGAGCCCAATGAAAAACTTCATTAAAACGTTAGCCCCGTATGGGCTATTCGGCACTGTGGTTAGCCCCGTATGGGCTAATCGGCACAGTGGTTAGCCCCGTATGGGCTAATCGGCACATTCGAGTTTGACCAAGGCCTTTTGACACCCCGTATGGGCTAGTCGACAAATTCATGATCGACCTAGACCTTTCGCCGGATTGGTCGACCAAAACACCCAAATTGGTCGACCAAAAATTGATCTTCATCATTCTCGGCCAGTGCCGATCAGATCGGCCCTTGGCCAAAGAACAACCGCTGCCAGGGTCGACCGTGGCACTGGCAGCGGCCAGGCCCTGGCCTCTGCCAGTGCCAGGGCCGGCCAGGCCCTGGCCGGCGGCCAGGGCCCCTGCCCTGGCCTCGGCCAGGGCGGCCAGGCCCTGGCCTGAGGCCAGGGCGCTGCCCTGGCCTCTGCCAGGGCGGCCAAGCCCCTGGCCGGGGCCAGGGCCCCTACCCTGGCCTCGGCCAGGCCCTGGCCTGAGGCCAGGGCGTTGCCCTGGCCTCTGCCAGGGCGGCCTGGCCCCTGGCCGGGGCCAGGGCCCCTGCCCTGGCCCCGGCCAGGGAGGCCAGGCCCTGGCCGTGGCCGGCCAGGGCCAGCCCTGGCCTGGCCTGGCCAGGCCGCGGCCAGGGCCGGCCGGCCATGGCCCGGCCATGGCCTATTGGCCTTGACCGGCCATGGCCCTTTAGCCATGGCCGGTCTCCCCTCTTTCATGGGGTGGCCGCATGCACTCCTCCCCCTTGATGGGGTGGTCGCCGGTGGTTATTGGCCGTAGCCAACCCCCTACGCATGGGGAGGGGGGTGCATGGCCTTCATAGCCCATTTGGCCATGGCGCACATGCACTAAAATTCATCTTCTCCGATGGAGATAACTACCATCATCTTTCTCGATGAAGCACCCGTTCGTCGATGAAGCACCCGTTCGTCGAGAAATTAGTTATTTCCTAATGGCCGTGTGCCAAAAATGAAAAATAACATACTATGTGAACGGTCGGTTCTTCCCGTCACGGAGAGTTCCTACTATATCCGTAATGATAGGAGACCCTAACGTGAAAAGAACAACCGCTGCGTTCTCTTCCTCACGAAGCGTTCCTACCATATCCGTAATGGTAGGAGACCCATTCGTGAAAAAGACAACGACTCGTTCATAGTTTCGACGGGACGGTGGTTTGACCGGGGCGAACCCATATGGCTCTGATACCAATGCAGGATCCTGCCAAAACAGAGTTAGGATCGATAAATAAAGTTGAGACTTACGCTTGCGTATGCGGCACGGTAGTCTCGGAACTTTGCCTTCGGATTCGTCACGACGGATCGAGTCTTCTCACGAACGGAGTAAGGCTACTAAATCCACAATCTAAATCTCTACTTTAGATTAAGAACTTGGATAGAGGGAGAGGAAGTATTTCGGCAGAGCTTCGCTAGAATGAAAATGCATGCAAGAATACCATGCAAAAGTGTAAAGAAATGGCTTACCCTTGGGTCTTATTTATAGCCCCCAAGGTAGTTATTTTAGGAGTAATTGTTCCTTAGGAACAAGTTAACTAAGGTGTACCATGATACATGGCACATTATAAGCTTAAGTTGTACCATATGCATGGTACAACATAAGCTTAAGATATTACCCCTTTATTAGCCATATGTCGCATGCACTTATGCATATATAATGCAACTTTCCCATCAATCTAGAGATCCTCTCCGCAAGGGAACATATTCCCTTTGTACACGACTTCGTGTACGCGACGTTCGAGGTCCGTATTCCCTCGTACATCCCCTACAAGGGTGTACTAACGTCTTCCATATCCAACACGGCATTCGAGATAACTAAGTCGACAGATGACTAAATCCCACAAGGCATACCAAAGAAGCCCGATGTCGACTTAGTCAAAGCTCAATGGCCAGTCGACCGTTGGGTCCACCTCACTCGAACGTGGGATTAAAGGCGGGCTCGTAAATATCAAAGACGTGCACAGCATTTATTCCTATTAAAGAGGGAAGATCGTGGCCCCATTATAGGTGGCTGTTATCACCCCAACGTCTACAAAGGGACCCTGAACGCCTATAAATAGAGGAACGGGTCCCCAATTCCAGGGTACGAGGTCTAATACATAGAACTCTACTTTCTCAGCTAATACTTCTGATACATTCGAGCTTGCACAGCCAGTCTAGAGACAAACTTCCGTGGGTCGATCTCAGCTGCACCAATCTCCATCTCTTACTTAAGTTCCCACACTAACTTAAGCATCTAAGGGGGTTTGGGTCAAAACCCAGATTTGACCCCCCTAACGTGTCCTTGTGGTGCAGATCGACGGTCATCATCCAGCATCGAGGGTCGTCCTTGAGCTTTCTTGCCTTGAACGATCGACGCAACTGCTGCTCGAAGGTCGATCGAGCACCGTACTATCATCAACTACCATCATCTAACCCGGGTTCTACCAACCTTGGGTCCCACCCCATCGACTGACGAGGCTCCAACTCAGCCCCATGGTCCTATGTCAGCCCGACAACTGTCTCAGTCATTTTTAGCCTTAACAGTTTGGCATCGTCTGTGGAAAACATTAACCATCTTGACATCCCAAAGTAATCCAGAAGCTATGGAAGCTGGACCCAGCAACACCGAACTGGTGGAAGGTCCGAAGGAGAAGCCGAGAGCGACTAGCATTTTGGTGGAGGACGTCGCAGACTACACAACACCACCACCAAGACCAGCAGAGGCCCCGAAGGAGCCCGGGGTGACCCGAAAGGAATTCACGCAGTTCACCGAGCAGGTCGATGGGAGGCTAGGCATATTGGTGAATTTAATATGCCAAAACATGGGGAGCCCATCGCCTATAAATGAGCCGTTTTCACCTCCAAACCTGAACCTAACGCCAATAAGGGCTTGGCTTTCCTCCGAGATATAGAGGATCCAAGGGCAGATCAACTGGGAATTAACATCTATAATTCGACCTCCCGGTCCACTAATACAACGGAGCAGGGGTCGATAATCGAGCTTTTGTTCTCCAGGGAGAACCCACCACCTCCAATTATCGGGCAGTAACCAGCAGCATCCTAAATCAGGTAATGTACGGGGCTCCCCAAGGTTATAACCATCTGAACCCTGCAGGTGGATTCATGAGGAGGGAGGAGTTCCCGAACCGATCCTCGGGAGCCAACTGTGTGCAACCTGGAGCAGGAGCATCCCTACTGGTCCAATCTGCAATTTAGAGGACCCCCGTGAAAGAGAATATCATCTATGCTCCTCCTCTCCCCAAGTTCAATGTAACGCCCAGCTCCCCGTGATACCCGATAAGTACGAATCCGTATCAGGTATTCCCAAAGAGACGGGTGCTACGAAGAAAATACGAAATTACAAACACAAGCAGGTCCACTGCCCACTGCTGGGATAGTACATATAGCATTCCAATCAACCCAAAACACAAGAGAACCAACAACTCAAGCACTGATGTATATAAATAAAACTGTTCATATACAACTTCCTTATACAAATCCATATACAATATTACCCACATCTCAATAATGTACAAAAACTCACATCTCACCCAAATACAACAACACTCCCAAGTCATCCACACTTCTCACCACCCGCAAATCCAACCAACTCAGTCAAGTGCCTCCAACTCAAAGAACCAACCTGAAGAGTCAACGGTGGGGCACGTCAACGCGTGACCCAGTAGGAATTCCATATCTCAACTAGTCCTTACATGAGTGTAGAAAGGGTGCACGTGAACAGGCAGAGTGTATGTCATGGCATAAACATCTACTGTAGTAAAGTAAGTAACAACTATACTTATGAACATGTGAAAGCGTGCACGTGCAACAGGTAAGGTGTACAACAATGATATACAACATAAAAGAACCATAGTAAAGAAACACAAGTAAACAACACATACATTTACCATTGCTACAAGAGTAATAAGGATTAAAAATTAATTCATTGGTTAGCATTTTGGAACCCGGATAAATCTTAGGACCTTAAGGAGTCGGACTTCGCCCAGGGTGGGTGAAAAGTGGTACCCCAACCAGCAACACGGGCACCAGAGGGGGCCTCTCGCAACTCTATGCCCGAACGGGGCATGGCACTAGAGCGAGACCTGCTCGATTTTTCTATCGGACAAACGGAGTAAACCATCAATTACCGTCATGGTGCATCACGTGTACACCAGCGACCTCTCCAACCCTCTCAACTCGCCCTTCCGGGAGTGATACAGCGGGTGAGAATTCATATCATTTGTCCGCTTCTTAACTCCTTTAATTTAACCGTGTTTCCCCCCATGTCACCCTCCTTTAAGAGGAATTAATCATTTTCATGAAACATGATACTTTCCATTTCTTTTCTTTCCACAGCTCATCACATATTTGGGACATGCATCACCTTGTGTATTTCCTTTCTCATTTCTCATAATATACATGAAACATATAACCATATTCACATCATCATTTGCATGTGCCAAGAACATAAACCACATATCACCATGTAACAGAAATGATTAAGAACATTAATGGCAAGTTTAACCTCAAAAAGAGCTTAAAACAACATTCAAATCTTTTAGCTTGCTGGAAAAGCAGAACATTTAGATTAAGAAGCACATTTCTCCATAATTTTGTATCAAATATGCATATACAATACAAATGAAAGTTGTAGATATAGTTGTGTTGGATTCACCTATAAATTTTCAGGCAGAAATATGAACTGGGTGATTTATGGTGAATTGTTTGGTAAAACCTGACGAATCTGTTTTTCAGACAGATTCTAAGGGCTGTAAAGATTGCTAGTTTAAGACATGTTACAGTTAAAATCATAAAAATGTGCACGCATGTAAAATAGTAGAAAAAGTTGTTATCTTTCCAACGAGACCAAGTTCATCAATTTCTATGGAGTGTGCAGAGAATGATCTACGTTTTGCCAAACTGTGTCCAGACTAGATGAAATTCCGACACGTTGTAAAGATAGAATTTTTAACCCTATTTCCAGTTCGAATTGGTAAAAGTTTACAATATAAAAGTTATAGATAACAGTCCAATCTTTAAGCCATAAAAATTTCAGAGCAAACTCAATTCTAGATTGGAAGGACTAAGCAAAATAATCAGCATGTAAATCTGTCCAGAATTGCTCACCGCACAAAACCACCCAAAACCCAGGATTGCTCACCGCGCACAACCATACAAAACTCAGGATTGCTCACCGCGCACAACCATACAAAACTCAGGATTGCTCACCGCTCACAACCATACAAAACTCAGGATTAACATAAGAAAAGGTAAAACCACAACAACAACAACCATGAAACTAAGCATGCAACTCTAATACTAATTGGAGATGGAATACTACCTTAGAGGTGATGAGAGACAAGGAGGTAGCCCAAATCCCTATGGCTCCTCCTTCTTCAAACCTTTTCTCCTTCTCTAATTCCTTCTTCTCCTCCATAGGCTCCCAGAATGAGCAACAGCACCCAAACAACGACAGGGATGCTACAGGAGTGTGCAGAGTGAGGGTGGCATAACCCTATGGCTACTCAGTCCCCTAATGTCTAAGAGAGAGCAACTGGAAGGGATGAATTCGGTCTGATCTTTGGGAAGAGAGTGAGTGAATAAAACATTCTCTCTAATTCCTAGAGTAGCCACCTCATCTCCCTAAAATCCTCTAAGCATGCCACCAATCCTTGGGTTAGGTAAGGATCAAGGAGCTATTGACACATCAAAGGGTGAGGTGTCACTTAGGTAAAATTAGGATTTTTCTTTTAGAAAAATAAGTAAACACACTTAATACACATGCAATACTTACTCATCAAGACATTAGTATTCCACCCATATATTTCATTTAATAAAATCATGTTATACAAATTATTTAAAAATAATTTTTAGCTTTGACAAAATTAAATAAAATACATAAGGACTCCCAAAATTTACACGCATATATATAGGTCCAAGAATACGTATTAATACACGTATATGAATTTTGGGGTCATTACATCCTGCCCACCTTAAATTAAAGTCCGTCCTCGGACTTTCCAACTTAGGACATAGCTAATGGTGAATATAGTTATATATGGTCAATCTACCCCAAACTTATATACACACACATTCATATATCAACACTTATACCATTTCACAATACACACATTCGTGGTACTGTACACACATATACATGCATCTCTATATATAGATATAGACATACGACCATGTATGACTCCTAGCATATATCCAAGCACACATATACATGTTATCACATAAAGTCTCATACAACAATATCAATACACACAAATACTCACCTAATGATATATCTATCCAAATACCGGTGTAAGCATATCCACTTACAGCCAGACATGCAACCATATATATCATCCAGATGTATACATATCAAACACACAACACTAATACACCTAAGGCATGCCCACTCGTGCCTGAGTGGAACACAAAGATCCATACAGACAACACACCATATCTATGTACATATATACCACTTATACAAATAGACAACACACCAGATCTATACACTGCCTAGAGCTCAATCGACTATATAGTTCTATGATACACACTACTCATAGGCTACCATATATTAACACATAAACACATGCACCTCTATACTCAGACATACAATCATGTATGTCTCCTAATATCCATCCAACATTCGCACATGTATCATCACACAAAGTCTTACATATCAATACCAATACACATAGATAGCCATACAATAATATATCTGTCCATCCACAAGTGTAAGCATACCAGCTTACAGCCATACATGTATCATATACTCATCACATATATCAACACATAAAACTAATACTCTTATGACATATCCACACATACATGGGTGGCACTCAAGGGTCCACACATGCATCTGCACCCTCTACATGTGCATACATCACATATAGTATATAGCTATACACAGTACATCTATACACTACATGCACCTCAATCAAGTATATAACTCAATTCTACACATTACTCATAAGTCAACCATGTATTAACACATACACTTCAAATACAATCACATATCCATAGAATCATTCATACATATACCATAGTCATATGTACATGAGTATATCATCTCAATATACTCAACAAGCCATATTCAACACTTATAGAGCTATAGACGTATATGTATACATACATACACACATAGATAAATACACACATTCTTACTCAATTAATACTCAAGTGTCTATCCTCAGGGCTCTATACCTCAAACTTCTGATATCAGGGCTCTATCTTAAGGAAGAACCACTACCCACCTTAAGACCAAACTACCTCTGAAACACTACACGCACTATCCTTACAAAGTCGCAGTGCGGAGACCTGCATGGGCCGCCACCTGTAACGCCCCGCTCCCCGTGATACCTGATAAGTACGAATCTGTATCAGGTATTCCCAAAGAGATGTGTGCTACGAAGAAAATACGAAATTACAAACACAAGCAGGTCCACTGCGCCCTGCTGGGATAGTACATATAGCATTCCAGTCAACCCAAAACACAAGAGAACCAACAACTCAAACACTGATGTATATAAATAAAACTGTTCATATACAACTTCCTTATACAAATCCATATACAATATTACCCACATCTCAATAATGTACAAAAACTCACATCTCACCCAAATACAACAACACTCCCAAGTCATCCGCACTTCTCACCACCCACAAATCCAACCAACTCAGTCAAGTGCCTCCAACTCAAAGAACCAACCTGAAGAGTCAACGGTGGGGCACGTCAACGCATGACCCAGTAGGAATTCCATATCTCAACCAGTCCTTACATGAAGTGCAGAAAGGGTGCACGTGAAC
Source organism: Scilla litardierei (assembly GCA_030789695.1). Classification (NCBI taxonomy): domain Eukaryota; kingdom Viridiplantae; phylum Streptophyta; class Magnoliopsida; order Asparagales; family Asparagaceae; genus Scilla; species Scilla litardierei. The sequence goes on along the minus strand of CM061142.1, from coordinate 256,019,209 downwards.
AGGCAGAGTGTATGTCATGGCATAAACATCTACTGTAGTAAAGTAAGTAACAACTATACTTATGAACTTGTGAAAGCGTGCACGTGCAACAGGTAAGGTGTACAACAATGATATACAACATAAAAGAACCATAGTAAAGAAACACAAGTAAACAACGCATACATTTACCATTGTTACAAGAGTAATAAGGATTAACAATTAATTCATTGGTTAGCATTTTGGAACCCGGATAAATCTTAGGACCTTAAGGAGTCGGACTTCATCCAGGGTGGGTGAAAAGTGGTACCCCAACCAGCAACACGGGCACCGGATGGGGCCTCTCGCAACCTATGCCCGAACGGGGCAAGGCACTAGATCGAGACCTGCTCGGGTTTTCTATCGGACAAACGGAGTAAACCATCAATTACCGTCATGGTGCATCACGGGTACACCAGCGGCCTCTCCAACCCTTTCAACCCGCCCTTCCGGGAGTGATACAGCGGGTGAGAATTCATATCATCTGTCCGCTCCTTAACTCCTTTAATTTAACCGTGTTTCCCCCAAACCCCATGTCACCCCCCTTTAAGAGGAATTAATCATTTTCATGAAACATGATACTTTCCATTTCTTTTCTTTCCACAGCTCATCACATATTTGGGACATGCATCACCTTATGCATTTCCTTTCTCATTTCTCATAATATACATGAAACATATAACCATATTCACATCATCATTTGCATGTGCAAAGAACATAAACCACATATCACCATGTAACAGAAATGATTAAGGACATTAATGGCAAGTTTAACCTCAAAAAGAGCTTAAAACAACATTCAAATCTTTTAGCTTGCTGGAAAAGCAGAACATTTAGATTAAGAAGCACATTTCTCCATAATTTTGTATCAAATATGCATTACAATACAAATGAAAGTTGTAGATATAGTTGTGTTGGATTCACCTATAAATTTTCATGCAGAAATATGAACTGGGTGATTTATGGTGAATTGTTTGGTAAAACCTGACGAATCTGTTTTTCAGACAGATTCTAAGGGCTGTAAAGATTGCTAGTTTAAGACATGTTACAGTTAGAATCACAAAAATGTGCACACATGTAAAATAGTAGAAAAAGTTGTTATCTTTCCAACGAAACCAAGTTCATCAATTTCTATGGAGTGTGCAGAGACTGATTTACGTTTTGCCAAACTGTGTCCAGACTAGATGAAATTCCGACATGTTGTAAAGATAGAATTTTAACCCTATTTTCAGTTCGAATTGGTAAAAGTTTACAACATAAAAGTTATAGATAACAGTCCAATATTTAAGCCATAAAAATTTCAGAGCAAACTCAATTCTAGATTGGAAGGACTAAGCAAAACAATCAGCATGTAAATTTATCCATAATTGCTCACCGCACAAAACCACCCAAAACCCAGGATTGCTCACCGCGCACAACCATACAAACTCAGGATTGCTCACCGCGCACAACCATACAAAACTCAGGATTGCTCACCGCTCACAACCATACAAAACTCAGGATTAACATAAGAAAAGGTAAAACCACAACAACAACAACCATGAAACTAAGCATTCAACTCTAATACTAGTTGGAGATGGAATCCTACCTTAGAGGTGATGAGAGACAAGGGGATAGCCCAAATCCCTATGGCTCCTCCTTCTTCAAACCTTTTCTCCTTCTCTAATTCCTTCTTCTCCTCCATAGGCTCCCAGAATGAGCAACAGCACCCAAACAACGACAGGGATGCTACAGGAGTGTGCAGAGTGAGGGTGGGGTAGCCCTATGGGTGCTTAGTCACCCCAATGTCTAAGAGAGAGCAACGGGAAGGGATGAATTCGGTCTGATCTTTGGGAAGAGAGTGAGTGAATAAAACATTCTCTCTAATTCCTAGAGTAGCCACCTCATCTCCCTAAAATCTTCTAAGCATGCCACCAAGCCTTGGGTTAGGTAAGGATCAAGGAGCTATTAACACATCAAAGGGTGAGGTGTCACTTAGGTAAAATTAGGATTTGTCTTTTAGAAAAATAAGTATACACACTTAATACACATGCAATACTTACTCATCAAGACATTAGTATTCCACCCATATATTTCATTTAATAAAATCATGTGATACAAATTATTTAAAAATAATTTTTAGCTTTGACAAAATTAAATAAAATACATAAGGACTCCCAAAAATTTATACGCATATATATACGTCCAAGAATACGTATTAATACACGTATATGAATTTTGGGGTCATTACATTCAAGCTCCCTACTCTACCAGCTTATGATGGCAGATGCGACCCATGGTTGCACATTCATAAGTATCTGAATGTCTTGCTGCTCCACGGGGCCGACGAGCCATACCTTTGTAAAGCCTTCCATGCTACCCTGTTCAAGAGTGAAGAAAGTTGGTACGAATGGCTACCCCACGGCTGCATCGGCTCGTTCGATGAACTGGCAGAAATATTCTGCAAACAATTCGTCGCGGGACGACGACCTAAGATGAAGTCGTCCCACCTCTTCTCACTTAATTAGGACGAGAATGAGTCGATCCGATCCTTCGTCCAGAGATTCAACGACGAGAGGATCGATGTAAAGGAAACACCGGACGCGCCCGACATAGCTGCACTCACCCAGGCAATTCGGAATAAACACCTGAGGAGGGCCCTGCACCAATTCCCCCTAACACCGTCGGAGAAATGCTCAACATAACAAATCAGTTCACTTCCTTCGAGGAGGTGGAAGAACCAGCCAGAGCTAATGCGAAGAGCACCCCCTCCCATCGTGGAGACATGAGGCGAGAGAAACCAACCTCGAGAACCCCTCTCCAGGAGTCTCGAGATAAGAGGCCCAGGGAAAGGAGCCCTCGAAGCAAGGAGCGTCCTGCCTATGCCAAGCCGACTACTCCTAAGGCGGAAATTCTTGTTTACACCCCACGAGAGGAGCTGATCTAAGAGACAGCTAAGAAGGACAAATATGAGAAGAGCGACACCCTCAAATTCTGCAAATATCACAACGACTATGGGCACGATACCGACGATTGTTGGGCTCTCAAAAAAGAGATCGATGCCCTGGTCAAGCAAGGACACCCCAAGAACCCGGCTAATGATCCACCAAGTAAGGAAGGTTCCTCAAAGCAGAATGGCAAGATGACGGGATCGCCCGTCACCAAGGTGATGACTAACAAGCCACCTAAAGTTTGGGGTGAATAAAGCAGCGATGAACAATGACAGCTCTGACGAAGTTCGGAAACACCTGTATGCCTTTTTTTCGTTTTTCTGTCACTTTTCTCAATAAAGCATGCCTCTTTTATCAAATAAATTTTCTCCTTAAGCCTTCGTAAACTCTACAGAAACTATCCCGTCAAAACTCCCCTCAAAAAGGATCCGATCCACAGGAGGTTTTGGGAAAACTAAACATACATTGATGCAAGTGACTCCTAAACGAGCGTCAGCCGTAAGTTGAAGGGGCCACCCCTTCGCTACTGAACAACTCTCCTAAACGAGCGTCGGTCGTTATTCGAAGGGGACACCCCTTCGCTATTGAATGACTCTCCTAATCGAGTATCAGTCGTAAGTCGAAGGGCCACCCCTTCGCTACCGAACGATTCTCCTAAATGAGCGTCAGCCGTAAGTCGAAGGGGCCACCCCTTCGCTACCGAACAACTCTCCTAAACGAGTGTCAGTCGTAAGTCGAAGGTGTCACCCCTTCGCTACCAAATGACTCTCCTAATCGAGTGTCAGCCGTAAGTTGAAGGGGCCACCCCTTCACTACTAAATGACTCTCCTAAACGAGCGTCAGCCGTAAGTCGAAGGGGCCACCCCTTCGCTACTGAATGACTCTCATAAACGAGCATCAGCCGTAAGTCAAAAGTGCAACCCATTTACTACTGAACAACTCTCCTAAATGAGCGTCATCCGTAAGGAGCCACCCCCTTCGCTACTGAACGACTCTCCTAAACGAGCATCAGCCGTAAGTCGAAGGGGACACCCCTTCGCTACTGAACAACTCTCCTAAACGAGCGTCACCATAGGTCGAAGGGGCCACCCCTTCGCTATTGAACAACTCTCCTAAATAAGTGTCAGCTATAGGTCGAAGGGGCCACCCCTTTGCTACAGAACGACTCTCCTAAACAAGCATCAGCCATATGTCAAAGGGGCCACCCCTTCGCTACTGAACGACTCTCCTAAACGAGCGTCAGTCGCAAGTCGAAGGGGCCACCCCTTCACTACTGAACAACTCTCCTAGAAGATGTTGTCAGCTATAAGTCGAAGGGCCACCCCTTCGCTACTGAACGACTCTCCTAAAACGTCTTCAGCCGTAAGTCGAAGGGCCATCCATTTGCCACTGAACAACTCCCTTTCCGTCAACCGCGAGTCGAATAAATCTCTCCCTCACCATGGAGCATAGTGGTCAACTTTTAAGCATGGTTCAATGGTTTATCCTCGATCATCCTAAAACAGCACCTACCCCATCGAAAGGGGCCATCAGGCATTACGACCACCACAAGACGTAAGCGACAACAAACAAGGATATACATGCCAATTCTCCTGTCACTTCCTATTACAGAACATTGTTTTCGTTTACATCACTCCTTATACATTCAAAAATTTCTTAAAGCAGGCATAAACAAGAGCGCTGAGATCTTACAGTGGCTGGTTAGGCCCTTGATCTCCATCCAGCACGGCCGTAGACTCTGGGTCCCCCGTAGCGTCTGCTCTCGCTTCGTCGCCAGGCATGGTGGCAGCCTCGTCCACGGAAGCAGCCTTCTCCGTGCCTCAGCTTGACTCGGCATCGCCTTGGCTCGACTCATCCTTGCCAATGTCCAGAAGTACCACTAGTATATTGTCGATCTCAACGGAGAGGTCGGGGAATCGGTTCTTCATCTCCAGTCGACATTGCTCGTAGCCTTCTTTGTATAGCTCGTGGAAGTCAAGAAATGTGTCTTTGAACTCCTGAACTACCCGCTCTGCTATGACCTAGGCTTTGACCCTCACTTCCAGCAGAGCATCCTCTACTCTCTTCCTCAAGGCAGTTTGCTCAGCCTCCCTCATATGAGACTCGTGTAACTCTTCCTTGAGTTTCTGGTGGTGATTCAGTTTCGTCTCACAGAGAAGGCTGAGTCTAGTCATCTCAGCTTAAGATTGCTCCATGTGCAACCTAACAGCCTCCAGGGTGACTCCATGATTGACCACCTCCGGAGCGCGATGGCACAATGCTGCGGTGGCCACAAGAGCCTGCAAACAACACTCGATGGTTAGCTTATGTGCTGATATCAGCAATGATAGAGGCTGGAGCAATAATTACCTGGACGCTGGCATGGGTAGCTAACGACGTAAGCCGCTCATAATCGACACTCTCCAAAACAGCCATGTCCCGTGGAAGGGTCGCATTCTCAGCAATACGGGAGGCGGTCCCACAATCAAGAAGAGCAAAACCTCCACACCTCAGCGGAAATTTCACCCTAACAAGCTCCTCCTCTGAGCAGTCGAGTGGAGCCTGAGGGGATCGGATCTCCAGCAAAATCGACCTATATTCATTGGGGATGTCCTCAGGAAACCATACGAACGGGAACAGACCCCCCAGGCCAGGAGTCCTTACGCACAAGAATCTCCGGTGGGATCTGAGTCCTACCCAAATCTTCCTCGTAAGCAATGTCCATCCAGGTCGAGAGACCTGCTCGGCGGTCGCATTCAACCTAGACAACTCAGAGTCGCTAAGAACAAGTCCCCGCCTTTTCTTGGCCCCTTCCAGATGTAGGAGGATATAAGCCCACAAGGCAATTTATCCTTAGTATACGTCTTGTTAAGATATAATATGGTGTTAATTATCCTAAGTATGAATTCGTTGAAACATATACTTAGATAATTTCCTTAGACTTATAGTTAGGTCCTTACGTATCCAGATGTAGATCTCGATTATGAGTAGTAAGTGACCGGACAGAAACTTAAGTCTTAAACGGTTCGTGGTCATAGATGTGTCAAGAACTGGATATCGACACATCAGATAGACCACTGTGTATTTGTCTTACCTTAAGGTAATGATGATCTCATAGTCATTCGACTTGGTGAAGTCGGAGACGGGACACAAGTGCTCATTGGAGAATGAGTTCACTGAACGACCTACTTAGAGTTATTAAATGGTTAACTTTAACTAAACTGTCTATAATAACTCTAGTGTGATGATAGGTAAGCTGGTCCTTAAGACCTGAAGTCATTTGTATGAACCTGTGAGTGAACAGTGTCGCTTAGACCTATGATCTAGCTTCGAGGCTAGGCCTGCTGAAATATCTTAGGTTGGGTTACACCTGAAGCTCTCGAGGTGAGTAGATGACTAAGATGGGATTCGTCTCTCCGTTAAAGGGAAGTTAGTGTCACAGGCTCAGTACGGTCTTTGTGTTAATCCTCGGCTGGGGTACGTTGTAGGATGTACAATGTGAATACAACAAAGACCGCAGTATACTGACCATGCTAGCTAATGGGATTGACTGTAACTCGTACCCTAGGCCAAGAGGGATACAGTCTTGAGGAAGGGAATATATCTACGGTATTCATCACTGATACAGTCAAGGTGGACCCGACGACACTTTTGTCAAGGGTCGATCACGTTATGATGATTTTGAAACAGGGACAACGCCTGCTGCTCGTGGTTACCGTCGTCTAGGGGTTTCGAGCCCCAACCTGTAGTAAGGTCAGGTTGTAGAGTCTCACATCGAGTAGTATTCATGTCTTAGTAAAAGGAAGATAGCTAAAGGAATTCATACGATGAAAAGGAATGGTTAAGTTCACAAGCCAGTTGTGAGACTAAGTCGTAGAAGGGACAATGTTGCAAATGATGCAAACAAGATTAAACGTGTCGTAAATTATTTACGAAAAATTTTAAAGGCACAAAAGCATTGGAAAGGGTTACCTGGTAGACGGGATCGTCCCGGTCTAAACACAGGTTCAAACCGCGTCCAAAACGGAGCTCAAACGAGTCCGAAAAGTCAAAAAAAAATAGAAAGGGACCAAGCGGGTCAGACCCGCTTGGAATGGGCGCACGCCCGCCAGGGGAGCAGGCGCACCCCCTAGCCTTAGCGGGCACGCCTGTAACTTAAGTTTTTTTAATTAGGGTTTTTTGAAAACCCTTGACAGATACGAAGTGTGACTTTTTGCCCATCTTTGGGTAATTGTTTGAGGGGTCAAACGAAGTCAGATTTCGTCACCGTTCATTTCTACACGTTCACCATTCCAAACCCTTCGAAATGATAGCTTGTTTGGTGTCTGAAGTTTTATGGATGAAAAGATTTAATTCGTTGAAGTTAGGCCTTTGTGAAAGGCTTACTAACTTCAATTAGCCAAATTAAATCCCTCTTCTTTTATGATTGTCCCACATTGCTCGTAACGGAAAGGGATAGGCCGACTCCCTATATAAATTGGGGTGCCCCCTCTTCGTTGTAGAGTGCAACAAGTCTTCGATCGAGTAGCTCCGAATCTTTGAGCAAGCTCGATCTACGACTTAAACTATTCTTCCTCTCTTCTTCCTATTCTCCCAACGAGTCTTATCAAGACTATGAGGAGGGTTTGGATTCGGATCCAGACATCTAAGACGCGGGTCTGCTCAAGTAAAGCCTTCTACCGCAAGTGATCGGCTCGGAGGCGGGTGTTGGCTCGGGCGGATCGGTTTAAAGGTGCAAGGCGGCTCGGGTGGATCGAGTTAAGGATGCAAGGCGGATCGGCTACGAGGAGCGTAAGAAGCTGGTGCGATACATCGAGTTAAGGATGCAATTGCTTGTTTTTGAACATACGTATATTTTAACTTTATGTTAAAATTGGTTAAACAAATTTTTGTGTTTAAAAAATTGTTTTTATAACATGAAAAAAATTTGGGGGACGTTTTAAATTTTATGTAATAAAGTTTAATAAGACTACTATGTTTAAATTCTTTTAAAAATTTTATTTTATGAGATAAAATAATTTTAGTAAGCATTTAAAAAGTTTTTTTTACAGATTATGTAACATTAAGAGAAATTTTTTTACTTTCATAAGATGATATTAAAAATTAATTTCTTTTAGTTACATAAAGGTTGAAAGATTTTAACTTTATATGAAAGCTTTAAAATTTATTTCAACAATTTTAAAATTGTTTTAAAATTATTTCAAGAATATATAACATTGAGAAAAAGATTTTTATTTCATGAGATGTGATTAAAAATTATTTTCTTTTAGTTACATAGAATATTTTATGATTATTTTATGAGATAATATGATCTTAAATGTTTGCTTGAATTTTAAAGCTTAGGTTTGGATTTAAAATTATTCGATAATTTTTATGAAACCTAATTTCATGAGATAAAATGTTTCGAGTTTTAAAATTCTAGATCTTTAAATTTAAATGTTAAATTTTAGATCACCAAGTTCATTATTTATGTGGTAGATAATTTTAACTTGCAAGTTCTCTTGATATGTCACATTATTGAACCCTAATTCATGTGATAATTAGTTGGTTGACATTATTGGCCATGATGCATAATCAGATTATTCATGAACCTTTTAGGTTGGCATTAATTTAAAATCTTATAAGCTAAAATTTTATATTGTGACATGCTACGTTTTAATGAACAATTACGACATCAAACACTAATTCTTGATTAGGGTAGTCCCTTTAATTGACTATCATTATTTTAAATTGTTTCGATAATGATTATCATTAAATGACTAATTTTGTAAATTGTTGTAATCGATTTATTAAAATCCTAATTAAGATTAGGGTAGCACGATGTACGAACAAACCTTATAGTTGATAAGGATTTAATAAAAGTTACTTAACAAATCCATAAAATTTCGAATGTTAAGGATCCACTAGTTGATAAGGATTAACTAGTATTAATTAAAAGCCTTTTAGTTGATAGATGAACATAAGATTGATAAGTCTCCTTCAATGGATCATGATGTCGGTCAATGTGCTTGGCTAAGTTTGCTGGACCACCCTAGCTAGACTAGGGATTAAGTGGTCCTGGCTTAGTCAATTCCATGGCCGCGTCCGCTGAACCGCAAGGAGTCGAATCATGACTGTGTAACTCCATCGACTATACCTAAGTCAAATACGATAATAATTTTGTTCAAAATAAATCGTAACCCTCCTTGTTTTAGGAGTTGGTGACTGTAGGACCCATGTTCCAGTTGTTGAGCTACACTCAAGCTGCGACATGGCAACCTTATAGAAACCGACTTCTTAAATACATATGACGAGATCCTGACTTGACCTAAACCGTCGTGTCGTGAATACACCGAGCGCCGGCGTAAGTTGAGCCAATGATGTAATCAAGACTTAAACCCAAACCGTCGTGTCGTGAATACACCGAATGACGACGTAAGTTGAGTCATTAATGTAAGTTTAGTCCTGACATAAACCGACGTGTCATGCATACACTGAGCGGCGGCATAAGTCAGGCTGGATGCAAAAACAAGGGTCTGACTAGGCTAGTCATTGTGATTTGGATGAGCACACTCATGATCAAAAATGGCTAGGGGTAAAAATCTAAAGGGAGTCATATTTAATATGATTGATGAAGAGTTCGTCAGCTGACTACAGAGTCGGGCAACTTGTTGAGCTACACTCAAGGTTGGCTGACTCAGGGTAATCGGATCCCTCTCCTACAAATGTTTTAAAATAATAAATTGTTTATTATTGTGGCTTTATTTCTTAAAATTAGTGGGAGAATATAGTTTAATAAAAACCATTCAAACTATACAACGAACATATGCTAACTAGATATCTTCTTAATTGTAGAATGGATTCGGGTCTAAAATATATCATAGAGATGAATGTGCTCGATGGGACCAACTATAAGGATTGGCTTAGAAATATTAAGTTAGTCCTTTCTATAACCGGGATAGGATACGTGCTGCTTGAGGACCCTCTGGAAAAGCCTGACGAAGATGCGACTCCCGAGGAAAAGAATGCCTATAAGCAGTACCAGAGGGATACCGAGAAGGACAGGTGCCTTACTCTGGCTTCAATGAACAACGATCAGTAATGGAAGCATGAACATATGGATGTTCAGAGCATGCTTCTGAATACAGAGGAGTTGTATGGCAAGCGGTCTAGAGCTGCCAGATTTGCAGCCACGAACAACCTCTGGGGAGCTAGGATGAAAACGGACCCCGTGCAAGATCATGTCATTAAGATGATCGGGTACGTGGAAGACGCCGCCCAGTTAGGTTTTGTCATGGACAATGAGACGTCCATGGACATCATTCTTAAATCTTTGACCCCAGACTTCAAACCTTTCATTACTAGTTTCATCATGAACAGTATTGAAACGGATCTTCCTGGTCTCCTCAACAAGCTTAGGCAATTTGAGGAAATCGAGAAGAAACCGACTGTGTTGGTTGTTGGCACTGCTTCTTCAGACCAGCCGAAAGGAAAGAGTAAGAAGAGGCAGGTCTCACAACCATCCAAGGTAAAGAAGGGGAAGAAGAAGGCAAAGGGGGCTCCGTCAAATTCCGAATGCTTTCACTGCCACAAGGTAGGCCACTGGAAGAGGAACTGCAAGGTTTATCTTGCAGAAAAGAAGAAAGGGTTTACTGATGCCTCTACCTCAGGTACAATAAATTCCTTTTAATAAAGCATAATAATTTCTATAAATGCGTTGTCACATATTATGAGATACTAAGACATCTGTGTAATGTATATAGATGGCTAACACGAAGCAGAGGATGGAAGAAGTTCCGAGGACGGTCGGCATCTGAGCAATCATTGCTGCTGGGGATGTACTAGGACTTCAGGAGATAAAAAAAGTAGAAATCGATACTTATCTTATTTTTGAATAAAATGTATCGATATTCTAGTTAAAAAAATAATTGAGTGTTTTATCACTCAAAGTTTATTTTGATAAACAAATTATGATTCATTTTAATGACTCAATTGTTTGAATAAATATCTCAGGAAATATGCTTTATTTTAAATTGTGATTTGTTGTGAAAGGCTTATTTTTGTGAATGTGGCTGTCTGAGTTGGTTGCATAAATTCTCGAGCTGTCATGCATGTCTTCTAAATAATTTGATTGTTTGGAGCTGACTTAATATTATAGCCAGTCGATAGTTAAATATAGGGTTATTTAGTACCGACCCCCTGTGTTTTCGCAAAAATTAGTACTACACCCCTATGGTTTCAAAAATTAGTAAGACCCCCCCTGCCATAGGGGAGTGATACTAATTTTTGAGAAAACACCAGGGGGTGATACTAATTGTGGCGAAAAACTTGAGGTGCCAGAGGGGGGTCTTACTAATTATTGAAACCATAGGGGGGTGGTACTAATTTTTGCGAAAACACAGGGGGTCGGTACTAAATAACCCTTAAATATAAGTTCCAGGAGCGTATAAATTGTGTATGATCACAATTATACGCATGTTAAGATTAATTCTTAATTAAATTGCATTTGATTCTTAAAGAGTTATTATTAAATGTAGTTAAAGGAAAAGTATAGTGTAGGACGTTTGACTGAGTAAGTTAACATCAAGATTCCTATAAACGGGTCTTGATATGACTCATTCGTCAAACCCAACCTGACACTGGTATATTCCATAAGCACTTCTAAATTGGTTATACTTAAAGTATATTCTAAATATGATTTAGATACATAGTAGAAGTATTTCACCAGATAGTTCTTAAAGTCAGTGGGAGCTAGCTCATTTACTTAGCTCCGGTTTCTCGGACTAAGCAAAAAGGTTTCCAACATATTTGAATCATCTATATAAGACATTGAATTAAAATAGTTTTGATTTAATCGAATATATATAGACTTAAGGTGTCACTTATGTACTTGACATATTGACACAAAATAATTGGAATGAGCTAAGACTGACTTATAGAAATGTTAGACCCTACATCAAAATTGTATGAGCTAATTGTTAGCTATACAAAGAAAAGGAAATTGATCCAAATCATTTTTCAAGGATCAACCTTGTGTGATCAAGATATGTATAAATAAAAATACATTAAAATGCATTATAGATACTAGTTAGTAAATCCACTCTTAGGTTTGACATATGTTGGTCCAATGTGACTGATATGCTATAACGGAATTAGATACCGAGATAAATAGCCTAAGTGCAAGTGGGAGATGTAGGAGGATATATGCACATAAGGCAATTTTTCCTTAGTACACATCTTGTTAAGATATAATATGGTGTCAATTATCCTAAGTATGAATTCTTTGAATCATATACTTAGATAATTTCCTTAGACTTATAGTTAGGTCATTACGTATCCAGATGTAGCTCTCGATTATGAGTAGTAAGTGACCGGACAGAAACTTAAGTCTTAAACGGTTCATGGTCATAGATGTGTCGAGAACTGGATATCGGCACATCGGACAGACCACTTTGTCTTTGTCTTACCTTAAGGTAATGATGATCTCATAGTCATTCGACTTGGTGAAGTCAGAGACGAGACACAGGTGCTCATTGGAGAATGAGTTCACTGAACGACCTACTTAGAGTTATTAAATGATTAGCTTTAACTAAACTGTCAATAATAACTCTAGGGTGATGATAGGTAAGCTGGTACTTAAGACCTGAAGTCATTTGTACGAACCTGTGAGTGAACAGTGTCGCTTAGACATATGATCTAGCTTCGAGGCTAGGCCTGTTAAAAGATCTTAGGTTGGGTTACACCTGAAGCTCTCGAGGTGAGTAGATGACTAAGATGGGATTCGTCTCCTCTGTTAAAGGAAAGTTAGTGTCACAGGCTCAGTACGGTCTTTGTGTTAATCCTCGGCCGGGGTACGTTGTAGGATGTACAATGTGAATACAACAAAGACCGTCGTATACTGACCAATGCTAGCTAATGGGGTTGACAGTAAACCGTATCCTAGGCCAACAAGGACACTGTCTTGACAAAGGGACTATAGTTACGGTATTCATCATTGATACAGTCAGGGTGGACCGGACGACACTTTTATCAATGGGTCGATCATGTTATGATGATTCTGAAACAGGGACGACGCCTGCTACTCGTGGTTACCGTCGTCTCGAGGTTTCGAGCCCCAACCTGTAGTAAGGTCAGTCTGTAGGGTCTTACACCAAGTAGTATTCGTGTCTTAGTAATAGGAAGATAGCTAAGAGGAATTCATACGATGAAAAGGAGTAGTTAAGTTCACAAGCTAGTTGTGAGACTAAGTCGTAGAAGGGACAATGTTGCAAATGATGCAAACAAGATTAAATGTGTCGTAAATTGTTTACGACAAATTTTAAAGGAACAAAAGCATTGGAAAGGGTTACCTGGTAGACGGGATCGTTCCGGTCTAAACACAGGTTTAAACCGCGTCCAAAACGAAGCTCAAACAAGTCCGGAAAGTCAAAACCAACAGAAAGGGACCAAAAGGGTCAGACCCGCTTGGAATGGGCACACGTCCGCAAGGGGAGCAAGCGCGCCTGCTAGCCTTAGCAGGCACGTCCGCAACTCAAGTTGTTTTAATTAGGGTTTTTTGAAAACCCTTGACGGCTATGAAGTGTGACTTTTTGCCCATCTTTGGGCAATTGTTTGAGGGGACAAACGAAGTCAGATTTCGTCGCCTTTTGTTCCTACACATTCACCATTCCAAGCCCTTCGAAATGATAGCTTGTTTGGTGTCTAAAGTTTAATGGATGAAGAGATTTAATTCGTTGAAGTTAGGCCTTTATGAAAGGCTACTAACTTCAATTAGCCAAATTAAATCCCTCTTCTTTTATGATTGTCCCATATTACTCGTAACGAAAAGGGATAGGTAGACTCCTATATAAATAGGGGCACCCCCTCTTCGTTGTAGAGTGCAACAAGTCTTCGATCGAGTAGCTCCGAATCTTTAAGCAAGCTCGATCTACGACTTAAACTATTCCTCCTCTCTTCTTCATATTCTTCCGACGAGTTCTAGTAAGACTACGAGGGGGGTTTGGATTCGGATCCAGATGTCTAAGACGCAGGTCTGCTCAAGTGAAACCTTCTACCGCAAGTGATCGGATCGGAGGCAGGTGTCGCCTCGGGCGGATTGGTTCAAAGGTGCAAGGCGACTCGGGAGGATCGAGTCAAGGGTGCAAGGCGGATCGGCTACGAAGAGCGTAAGAAGCCGGTGCGATACATTTTGCCCGTCCCAGGGTTGAGATTCCGGGTATGTCTTTTAAGATTTTTAGTATAATTTAATTTCGTCGTAGTAGGATAGATCCCTCTTGTGGTGGGCTGGACCCACCCCAAGTTGGCATAGATCGGGCTAGGTTCTTGCTCTCTCAGGGCCTAGTTAAAATGTTTAGCTAGCATGTTTTATTTTTCGCTGTATTTTATGCCTCTGTGGGCTGTCCGACTTAGGACGAGCACATATCTGAGCCCTGAGGGTCCGCCAAAACCCTTCACTAGAGCCCCAACTTCAAATTCGGAGGCGGGTTTTTCCCTTCTTCTTCTTCTGAGGGTGGGCCGCCTGAGTTTCCCCCTCAACAACAACGGGTCGACCCTCGACTGTGGGGCATCCTTTCCACCCCAGTCGGTGCCCGAGGAGTCAGTATGCTTACCTCTGCCTCCTGGATGGAAGCCTCGATAGCCTTTCTCAATGCGGGATCCACCTGATAGTCCATACTAGCCATACCTGCGAGAGCAATGAACAAGTTAGGTTGAAGAACGAAGGTCAAACATCTGGCATGCACGATCGAACGAACCTTTCGTCCACACGGTCCGATGCAGCACGTTGTCAGACCACATCCACTTGATCGACCTCATATTCTCTGGCATGCTCGTCAGAATATCGGCGGCTTTCTTCTCCTCGCTGGTCAACGGCTTATCCCTGGCAAGTCCCAAATTAGGGGCACCCTAACCGGTGCAAAAGCTAGACTCCCCTTGGAAAACCACATACAGGAACTCATCTTTCCACTTAGGAGGTGGGAAGATCTTCCAGCAGCTTCCTACCTCGATAGACCATTATCGTATACCACCCCGGGGTCTTGATGGGAGGGATCGAGAAGAAGTGATTGAATAGACTCATGAGGGATGGTTCAATCCCTTCATCGCACATAGAACTATGAAGCCCATCAGCATGCCAATGGCGTTCGGCATCAACTGGCAGAGGGAAATATTCATGGTACACAGGAAGTACCACATGAAGGGGTGCATGGGAAATCAAAGACCTCGTTCAAAGGCTTTGACATAAACCCACGCATCCCGATCCCCAGGAAGATGAGCCCTCTCGTCCCTCCCAGACAGCCTAATTTGGTAATCGAGACGGACATAACTCCTCAAAGCTCGATGATTTGACCAGCCTTGACATTGGACCTCACATTCGCCAGCAAGCCTGGCTCCATGACCCCTTCCTGATTCTTCTGTATGGTTGTGACCAAGCTCCTTCCAGAGGCAGAGATGGAGGACGAAGCCATTGCTTTCGAGAGGAAGAAAATCTGAGTCGAGAGAAGGAAGACGGTACCTATGCACTCTACTGATGGAACCATCCTATATGGTCGAGGCAATAGCCGCATGATGGAATACGTGTCAAAGATCTAAAAGCTCAGAATGTGCTATTTTCTCGAATGCCGAGCCCCATTAATGCAATGTAATGTCGCCTGACTTTAGTGGATGGATCCTTCAAGGTCGTGCAACGGGTGCCATTGTTGAATCATTGGGCCGGCATTCGAGATAACTCGGTCGACAGATGACTAAGGCCCATAAGGTCCACCAAAGAAGCCCGATGCCGACTCAGTCAAAGGCCAAGGGCCAGTCGACCATTGGGTTCGCCTCACTCAAACGTGGGATTAAATGAGGGCTCGTAAATCTAGGAGATGTGCACAACATTTATTCCTATTAAAGAGGGAAGATCATGGCCCCATTATGGGTGGCCGTTATCACCCCAATGTCTCCAAAGGGACCATGAACACCTATTAATAGAGGAACGGGTCCCCTATTTCAAGGTACAAGGTCTAATACATAGAACTCTACTTTCTCAGCTGATACTTTTAATACATTCAAGCTTGCGTTACCAGTCTAGAGACGAACCTCCGTGGGTCGATCTCAGTTGCACCAAGCTCCCTATCTTCCTTAAGTTCACACACTAACTTAAGCATCGGAGGAGATTTGGGTCGGAACCCAGATCTGACCCTCCTAACGTGCCCCTGTTATGTAGATTGACGGTCATCATCCAGCGTCGAGGGTTGTCCTTGAGCTTTCTTGCCTCGAACGATCGACACAACTGCTACTTGAAGGTCGATCGAGCACTGTACCAACATCAACAACCATCATCTGACCCGGGGTCTACCAACCTTGGGTCCCACTCTATTGGCTGACGAGGCTTCAACTTAGCCCCAGGGTCCTACGTCATCCCGACAACTGTCTCGGTCATTTTTGGCCTTAACACTCATGTGTAGGGGACCCTGTCTATGGGGAAAACACTAGAAGGATGGTTAAATAGTGTTTATGCAAATTTAAAAGGAATTTACGCCAAATAAAATGCAATCCAACAAATAATGCGGAAATTGAATTAAACCCCAAAAAAGAAACAATTGCAAACACAATTATGTTTCTAGGGTTCGGATTACCCAAGTCAACTCCCGACTTGTTCCCGGTAATCCTACGTCCCTTCCACCCAGATACCACCGGATACTCAAGTTAGAACCCTAACTTGAGATTTCCTTAAAACCCACTTGTAGCAACCCTACAAGTGCAATCGAATACAATCGATGTCCTTGACTCCCACAACTTGGGAGCAAGCAAACCACTCTTACAACCAAGAGCAAATCTCAAATAACGAAAGTTATGAAATAAAAAAAACAACATTTACAATCACACATGCCTTGAAGTAGAACTTGAAGGAGGAGTGTGATGTGTGTTGAAGAACTCTCTTGGAAGAGAGGAGACGCCCTTTCTCTTGACTGCACCAATTGCCTAGATGATCACTCTTTGGTTCTAGGTTGGAGAGCAAGAGAACAAGATTTGGAAATACTTAGGGCTTTGGATTTGAGAGCTTTGATCTTTGGAAATGAAAGCTTGAGAGATTTTGCAATGAATGAGTAACCTTCCAATGGAATAGTAGAAGCTCTACTTATAGCTTTCTCAAATCCACAAAACAGTTTTGGCAAAAACCCAATTGAAATCTGTGAGAAAAATCTCAACGGATAGAATCTGAACTCACGACAGTCGACTGTTGAACAATCCACAGTCGACTGTTGCACAGTCAGCAAGGGTAGGTGAGAATTTATAATGGTAACTTACCATGTGGATAGTCTACTGATGAAGCAAAGACAGTCGACTGTTAAACCAACAGGCGACTGTACTTTCTTCTACAGGCAACTGGCCGAGAGATGGGTAAGTTAGAATAATACTAGAAATCTCACAAGTACAGGACATACAACTGAAGTAAGGAACACAGTCGACTGTTAATCAGAACAGGCGACTGTAAATCCTTATACAGACGACTGTCAAAAGCCTGAGAAATTTCCAGAGAGCTGAGTCAAAGAAATGACTCACAGACAGATGACTATTGCAGCATAGACAGTCGACTGTATATACAGCATTAGTCGACTGGCCGTAAAAGTCAGATCAAACAGTGTTTGTGCAAAGGATATACAGGCGACTGATTTACAAAGCACAGTCGATTGTCACTAGGACATGCGCCTGTGAATCATTCATCAGTGGCCTGTGCGAAATAAACAGAGAAGGCCCAAAACTATATTGTAAAAGTCTGTGCATAACAGGCGACTGTCGAACAATACACAGTCGACTGTTTTTGAGACATGCACTGTAAACTGTTAAGCAGTCGACTGTTATAAACAATCCTTGCACAACCAATTGAGAAATGAATTGGAGTCAAAGGACAATTGATCTAATGAACTACTATGACTGAATGTAGATGTGTGTGAGTGCTCCATCAAAGTTCTACTTCTAAGCTACATACTAAAAGAGATAAAAGAAAATTACATTTGACGAATAATCTCTTCTTTCCATCGTATGAGTTTGAAGTCTTCACGGAGCTTCAATCATCATCTACGATCATCCAATCCATGTAATTTGCCTTCAATAAAGTTTGTGAGTCATCCATTGCTGGTATATCTTCATAATTAGCTTAGGCAATGGATTAACTACAAAATAGGGGATTAGTCACAAGTATTTATGTTTGCTCATCATTAACACCAAGTAGGGAGAAGTCCAATACTCAACATTCTCCCCCTTTTTGATGATGACAAACAAACATAAACAAAGAGATAAATAATTGTATGTAATGAAAACTTACTCCCCCTACATAGATGCCAATCAAGTTAGTCAACAAATATTAGGGCATCTACATATCAATTGAAGAAAATGAGTGAGATATGGATGAATATAATTCAAGAAATCTAGGAATTAAAATCCCTATTCATTGTAATCTTACTCCCCCTGAATCTAAGGCAACGTAAATCTTAGATTCAAGTGTTAGAACATACTTATTTCTCTCCCCCTATGGCATTATCCAAAAAGGTGGGAGCAAATAACAACAACAATAATAGTGCTAAATACGAACTAACAACAATCAAGGAGTATAAAGATATATCGAAGCAAAAGTCATAAAATCACATCATATACACTTGTGAGTAATGGAATTGAAGTCCAATATCAACATTTTAGATATACACACAAAAAGAGTTTCAAAAGAGATTTCACAAATGCAGCATACCAGAGATAGCATGGAAAATCGAATATCAAATTCATATATTTTCTCAAAAACACATCAGATAGAGTATAGCATACATGGAGACAACATAACATACATCACATAGTTAAGATAAGCAGTATATCATAGAGTGACGCAAGATAAACAACAACATCATATATAGATATATAAAAGATGAGTACATCAACGGATGGACATCTACATGTCCATCACAAAAATACATCATGATCAAGGACAAAAAATACATCGTCATGACAACATCGAAGTACATCACCATACACATATAGAGTCAATATCAACATCATCCAGACTCAAAACATTAAAATACAACCATCATCAAGCTAACACCACTCAAACACCTATCTAAGAGTGAGCGTCTCCAGGGGCTGCAGAAGAAGCAGCCGGCTCTGTGACAGCAGGTGTATCCTCTGGAGGAGGGTCAGAAGGAGCAACAGTAGCAGCAACAGCATCAGCAGCAACATCCTGAGTAGAAGCTACACCAGGAGGCTCAACGACATCAGAGGGCTGAGGAGGCACACAAAGCTGGGGAACAAACTGTCTCAGATCCTCAGGGAAGGGTATTCCCTGATGGAGGAAAGAAAGAGACATCAATCTGTAAAGTCCAGAGGCCATCTCCAAATGAATATCACGAGATGGTGGAGCAGAGATGGAAGGCAGGTCAGCTGGAGGAACAGTGGATGAGGACGGAGCTGAAGTAGATTTCCTCTTCTTCGAGGCAGTCTGCAGAGCCGAAGAAGATTTCGACTTTGCAGAAGCGTCGAGGAGAGGACCAAATGGCATGGGCTCGTAACGAGTCAAATCAACACCAAAATGACGGAAGACACGAGTCAGAAGACCACCATAAGGAATGTGAGATGAGGAGGTCGTGAACTCAACCTTGTCCATCCTATCAAGGAGGACACCGGCCCAGTTCACGGGCATGCCAGAGAAAATAGCATACACACACTTCAGGATATCCTAAGACGGATGGTTAGATGATCCATACCTCGGCATGATGTTGGACTTCACCACTAGGTGAATAGCCCAACCTCTCGCAGAGAACATAGATGACCTTACACCCGAATCAAGGGCTAAAGGTACCGCTCAAAACATATCCCGGAGGACAGACTTGTCAAGGTCATCAATCTCGGAGAAGCAGATATCAGTGGGAAGGGAACCAACAGAGGGAATCCTAAGAATAGTCCCTAAGAGTGAGGGAGAGATCTGAATGAAAAGTTGACAGAGAAAACAGTCGCCTGATGACTAAAATGCAGTCGCCTGTTAAAATAACAGTCGACTGTAAAACATTCATCAGTCGGCTGTGCGAAAGATACCAATTCTCAGACTGAGGAGATAGAGTAGGGCAGTCGACTGTCGAAGGAAAGACAGTCGTCTGTCCTGGTCCAATAATGTACAGTGAGATAGAATTCCAGAGAATAAGAACACTCACCCTAGGACCTATACTCTAATCACAAATACATCGTAAAAACAATGTAAAAACAATAACTCCATTGAAACACAAATCACTACAATCATTCTCAAAAACTCATGAAATCAATTAAATTACAATTGCCTTTCTTAAACATATATATATATATATATATATATATATATATATATATATATATATAAAATAAAGCACATGAAGATAGGCAACAAAATAATAAATATGTTTACGCCTAATACCGGAAAATAAAACAGTTGAATCACAATCAACATACACAATCCTTCTCCAAAGTTAACCTTGTAACCTTTGTCACAAAGTTGACTAATGGAAATGAGATTGTGACACAAACCATTAACTAGAAAAACATTAGTAATTAAGGGTTTTGAAGGATTACCAACGATACCTACTCCAATGATGGTTCTCTTTTGATTACCTCCAAAAGTGACCGTTGCACCATCCTTGATCCTAATCACTTCGGAGAGCAACGAGGGATCTCCCGTCATGTGTTTGGAGCAACCGCTATCAAGAATCCATCCTTTCCCTTTAAAGCTAATAAGACATTTATTGCTCTTCTTTCTCTTGGGTATCTATATAATATACCATAAGCTTATGGTACCCAATGTTTGTTGGGTCCAAGGGGATTAGCCCTTTGGAAGCCAAGTCCAAGTGGACTTCCGCTTCCCAACATAATTACTATTTCTAATCACATCATGAAAATAGGAATCAACATAAGCATTCCTATCATTTAGACTAGTGTTCTTAGGACCCCAAATAGTGTAAGATATCCATTTTGTATGTTATAGTACCATGTCAAATTATACATATTATATATAGATATATGATAGTATTAGGACTAAGTAATAGGGTATGTGTTGGATTTCTATGTGGTGCATGCTTTTTAGGAACACGATTTCTAGCATAGAGATGTGGTGGAGGATATGCATTGTACATTCTAGGATGATATGTATGCTTGGGAATATGAATATTATATGAAGCATATGGATCATGCATGACATGTGGAGGATGAGCATACATGAAAGAATGATGCGTATGAGCATATGGGTGTATAGGAGCACGTACATGAGTATTTCTCATATGTGGTTGTGTACGTGTCCGTGGGTGCAGAGCATAGAATGTGTCATAATTATCCACTTGTGAAGTAGGAGGTTTTCTACGTGGATGAGTGTTAGTATACATATAAGCATGGCCTTGCTTTTGGTTTCCACCCTTAGTGGGTTTCTTGCCAAAAGGAAGAGAAGGTGAAGTGGTGACTTTTTGGTAGGTTTGCTACCTATAGTGTCTTTGACACCACTTGTGGATGCACCGGAGGAAGGCCTCACAAAATCTATAGTGACACCACTATAGGAGGTGCGATCATTTGATGCATTCTCTTTTACAAATCCAAGACCAACACGATGTGTGGCTGGAAATTGGTTTGCAAGCAAATCATCCAATTGTCCTTTTCCCTTATTGAATCTCACAATACGGGAGGACATGAGCTCATATATCTCCTTTAAAGAAGAAATGTTTGTATCCAAGGTGGACACCCGTGCTTTGAGCTCGTGCACTTGGGTTTTAAGAGAATCATTTTCTAAACCCAATTGTGTGTGTCGTGTAACTAGATCATTATTATCCTTAGGATGTGTTTGATCTAGTTGAGATTTGAGGGAATTCACCTCATCTCTCAATGTGACATTTTGAGAAGCTAAGTTTGCTTTCTCAAGAGTTAAAGTATCAACAATGGTGTCATTGTTGATAATGCATGGAATGGATGACTTGCTAACATTTGATTTCTTTAAGCTAGTGTATCTAAGCATTAAAGATTGGTATTTAGCAAATAGCTCTTTATTAGCAATACGAAGTTCATACATTGTTACCTCGGTGTCGTCCGTGTCGGAATCACTCTCATCGGAGAGTGGGTCTTCTAGTGCCATGAAACACATGTGGGCGCTCTCACCCTTTTCATCGTCGGAATCACTCGATGATTCATCACTTAAGTCGTCGAATGTACCTACGAGCCCTTTCTTCTTGTCTCTCTTGTTCTTATCGGACTTGTGGTACTTCGGTGCCTTCCACTTCTCTTTGTTCTTTAGCATTGGGCAATCCCTCTTAAAGTGCCCTGGCTTATTACATTTATAGCAAAGAAAGGAAGTAGCTGATCACTTCGTATTTTACACCCTTTTTCTGCATGTTTGCATGCCACTTTGATCGCTCATATCGCGTTTTTCACGATTATTCGACAATATTGCGATGATTTTCACGATTTCTTGTTTTTGTCGTATTTCAGGATATATGGAGCGATTCGGAGTGATTTTGAGATCGAGAGGATTTGCACCCACTTCGGAGTGTCACCCAAAGCGCTTTTGAGGTATATTCGGCGATGGAAGACAAGCGGGAGAAGAATGAACGTCGTAGAAGCGACGAGGAAGCGAAAAGATGAAGATTGGGCATTTGCAGCATCTCACTGGGCCGAGTGAAGCACTCACTCGGCCTAGCCAGAAAACCACTCGGCCAACCAGACCGGACACACATCAACAGAAGGAAATCGGCGTGCACTCGGCCGAGTGACGATAGTCCACTAGACCGAGCATGGAAATCCCCTCACCCGAGTGGCTTGGGAAAATCCACTTCAAAAGAGGCCGACTTACTGTAAATTTACAGGCTTTTGACGGTTCCGACTCAGCCGAGCAAGAAATGCCCCTCGGCCGAGTGAGTAAAGTCACTCGGTCAAGTCACTTCCGAAGACAGGCCCCCAAGATCCCCCGAATTACTGGAATTTTACAGGGTTTGTCACTCGGCCGAGTGACATTTGTCACTCGGCCGAGTGAGCTGCCCCGCCTGCTGCGTAAACTGCTATTTCTGGGCTGCGCAAGGGCATTTTTGTCACGATTTTTTGGGCGATTTTGAGGGGTATTTAAACCCAGTTTTTGCCCTAGTTTAGAAGAACTTTTTGATACTTTTTGCAGCCTTTTTTAGAGAGCTTTTTAGGTAATTAGATTTAGGCTTTTTGAGAGATTAGAAAGGGGACTTTTGTTGGATGCTATTGGATTCTCATTGGTTTGTCTCTTTTCTTGTCAAAAACTCTATTTTTATTGATAATTTCTCTATTGCAATGATTTGTGCTGAATTTGTTATTGATTTTCTCATGAATTGCATGATGATTAGTGAGTAGTTTTATTGTCCTAGGGCATAGGGATGAACCATATGAACCATATTTCTGAATTGTGATTAATTGGTGAAATTCTTACTGGAATTGATTAGGGTTAGGTTGGGATTGATAAATTACGGATAGCTAGGGATTCATATCGATTGGGATTTGCAAGAGATTGGGTCCCAATTGATAGGAAGCCCTAGAAATTCGATTTAGATTTACGATTGGACTTTTCTAGAATTGGTTTGCAAGAGATTGGACCAAGGCTAGGGTTTTCAATCGTAATTCTATACCCATACCCGTTTGCAAGAGATTGGACGGGTAGGAACTATCTCAACCTAGGTCGTAGCTCGAGTTTGCACGAGAGTGGGCTCGAGATACGATTGAACGATGATGTCGATCCTAATGCTAGCGGCTTAGGCTAGGGTTTGCAAGAGATTGGGCCCTATCCTAGGTCGGCTATAGACCGGCAATATCGCGAGAGCGTGAGCTTGGTTCTACATTTAGTTGCGACTAGTTCACCTAAAATTCAAGTCTAGCAATAATCTAACCTACGAATCACAACGATGAGATACGGTCCGTTTGTGACAATATTTCCATCGACGCTTTATTTCATTAATATTTCCATCGACATTCGAACGTTTGTGAAAATTTTACCCCAAATTATTCTCGACCATTTTGATAGCTAGGTGATTGGAAAGAGACACTGTCATTGTTCCTCCCTGAGTTCGATACCCGCTCGCCACTACGCCGTGCGCTTGCGGTAAGACTACGAGTCGCTTGTCCCGGGTGCATGTGCATACCGGGGCAGTCGATCAGTAGCATTAGTAGACTCAAAACGTTTATTAGAGGAAAATTTACCTTTGCAAAAGAAGCGTTGGAACTTCTTCGCCATTTGGGCCATTTCACCCAAATCCATCTCGTTCTCGGATTCATCACTTTTGGAGAATGATGAATTGTCGTTGAATGCAAAAGCTTTCTTCTTGGCTTCCGAAGGATTCATCATTGCTCCAATATTTAATCGGTTCTCTCATCTTACCTCATAAGACATGAGAGTCCCGATAAGATTCACCACGGTGTAGTTATTCAAGTAATTGACCTCCTCGATGGCGATCGCTCTTCTTTCCCATTTGGAGGTCATTCCCATGATGATCTTCCTTACCTTATCAGGTTCGTAATATATTTGGCCAAGTGCTTCCAATTCATTGATGATGTCGGTAAAACATCCGTACATCGATGTGATGCTTTCATTATCCTACATATGAAACAAATCGAAGTTTTGCACTGCAACATATAACTTTGAAAGTTATACCTTATTCGTTCCCTCGTGGGTAACGATGAGTTGGTTCCAAATTTGATATGCACTCTTACATGTGCATATCGTGTTGAACTCATTCGGGTCCAACGCATAATGAAGAGAGTTCATTGCCTTAGCGTTGTTGACCTCGGCGGTTTTCTCGAAAGACGTCCATTTGTCGAAATCTACTTCGGTGGGCTCGATGTATTCCTTGTGGAGGGTTCTCCAAAGAGAAGCACTCCTAAGGAACGTCTCCACCCTGCATTTCCAATAGCTAAAATTTGTACCATTGAAACGCGGAGGGCGCACCGTAGATTGACCTTCAAAAAGTGTGGACGCTCCATCTCGATCGTGATTGTTGTATGAAGGTGGCTGTGGAACGTTGTTGTTGTTGGATGCCATAGATGTAACCTTGCGCTCTGATACCAATTGTAGGGGACCGTGTCTATGGGGAAAACACTAGAATGGGGGTTGAATAGTGTTTATAAATTTAAAAGGAATTTATGCCAAATAAAATGCAATCCAACAAATAATGCGGAAATCGAATTAAACCCAAAAAAAGAAACAATTGCAAACAAAATTATGTTTCTAGGGTTCGAATTACCCAAGTCAACTCCCGACTTGTTCCCGGTAATCCTACATCCCTTCCACCCAGATACCACCGGATACTCAAGTTAGAACCCTAACTGGAGGTTTCCTTAAAACCCACTTGTAGCAACCCGACAAGTGCAATCGAATACAATCGATGTCCTTGACTCCCACAACTTGGGAGCAAGCAAACCACTCTCACAACCGAGAGCAAATCTCAAATAACAAAGTAATGAAATAAAGAAAACAACACTTACAATCACACATGCCTTGAAGTAGAACTTGAAGGAGGAGTGTGATGTGTGTTGAAGAACTCTCATGGAAGAGAGGAGAAGCCCTTTCTCTTGACTGCACCAATTGCCTAGATGATCACTCTTTGGTTCTAGGTTGGAGAGAAAGAGAACAAGATTTGGAAATACTTAGGGCTTTGGATTTAAGAGCTTTGATCTTTGGAAATGAAAGCTTGAGAGATTTTGCAATGAATGATGTAACGACTGGTTTTCATGTATCTAGATTATTTATATTATATATATGTTTTGGTGGATTTTCTCCTTATGCGTGGTTTTCGTCTCCGTAGCTTTCACTTTCGATCGTTTCGTCGTGATTTTCTAGCTTCTTCCTTAGAATCGTTGGTCTTGGAGTAAGTCATTCGTAACGGGCTTCATATCGGTCATATCTTATTGTTAGATCAAGCCTAGGAGTCTTAGGAATAGATCCTGGAGCTTCGCGCTCCATTTCAGAACTTTCTGTGCACATTAGCCGGTACAAGAAGGGGAACCGACCGACTAGATGACGATTTAGTCGGTCGGCAAACCTTCATGGACCGACTAGTGGGCTTTGTTAATTATTCAGGAGTTACTGTTTATCGTTAGTCGGTCTAAGAACATTTGTCGACCGACTAGGTTGCAAACTAGTCGGTCAGTAGTTGTTCTTTGACCGACTAAATCTAAATCCTATTTTTGTACAGGAGTTACTGTTTACACTTAGTCGGTCTGCGTTGGTCAACCGACCGACTAGTTCCTAAACTAGTCGGTCAGTGGTTGCTCTTTGACCGACTAATCAGTGTCGAAACCCTAATTTCTGGGCAGCCGCCGGATTTTTCCTATAAATAGACCCGATCACTTTCACTTTCTTTCTTTTCTCCTGAGCCATTGTCTTCCCCAAATCCTTCTCCATCTTCCCCAAAACCTTCCTCCTTCATCTCAAGCCTATCTCCACCATCCCAAGCTCCATCTCACCTACATTGGCCAAGCTTCAATCCCCTCTTCAAAACCCCCTTTAATCCATTTTTCTCCAGATTTTCCCCGTCATTTCAGATCTGAGCCGTGGTTCCCGGATCGTTCATCCGTTGCCGTGGTTGCTCGGCGTCGATCTTCCGCTTCTATACGGTAGTGTTCGATCCTTTAATGTTTTCACAACCCCCATTGATATTGTGAAACCCTAATAAAAATGGTTATTAGACATCATAGGATTCAATTAAGAAACCGGTTCTAGATATCTTTTCTAATGATGTTTCTCTATAGCAGTGGTCCATTCATCGTAGATAACATTTGTGTGACGTGCTTGTCGGCCGTCCTCGTCGGTATCAGGCAAGTGAAACTTGCATCTCTTGATTTGGGCCATGTCCGTGGGCCATTACCTTGCCTTAGCGTAAAAGAGACTAGACAGTGAAAGGATAGCTGTCTAGACGCCATTGATCTAGTTTGACAACGAATCTAGATCCGTCACCTTCATCATGCTTGTATGTCACGTTTAATTTCTCTTGACGGTACGTGCATTAACTGTTCATGTCATCCATGCATCTTCAACTGCCATGTTTAATTTAAATTAACGGTACGCGAATATCTGTCCATGTCATCGTATTTTACCTGTCATGTTTAAATTCAATTAATGGTACGCGAATATCTGCTCATGTCATTGCATGCTTGAACACTCATCGTGATTGCGTAGCATCGCTACATACTAGTGCTACTTGTTCCGACTAGGCACCCGTTTTGCGGGCATAACCCAAGGCCAATTACAAATCTGGCTCGTGGTCCAGAAAACAAGCTCAATACAGCCTGCGGGCAATAGGGCACTCGCCTGCGTGTGAGTGATCCCTTGTACTTGAATACAGCCTGCGGGCAATAGGGCACTCACATATGTGTGGGTGATCCCTTGTACTTGTTACTTGACAATACATGTCACACCTACCACTTGTTACTTGCTACTTGTACTTCACTTGCTACTTCCATACGATACTTGCCATGCACCATACTTTAACTGCTAGGTTGTTAGTTTACCTTTCTTTCAGTTTCCTTGCACAAGTCTTTCGACTTGCTGACATGTGCCCCTTTTCTCTTTTGGGTGACACATGTTAGATCCCGAGCCTGAGTTTGTCGCTGAGGACGTGGTGTTTGCTGACGCTGAGTCAGAACCCGTGTTGATCGAGGACTTTGTGGACACTGGAGATCAGTCTTAGTGTCCTCGTAGAGCTTTCCCTTTTGTTTTAGACTGCTTTTAATTATTGGTGCGTAGCACCCATACTATGTTGGTGTTTGTTTTGTTGGCCGTGTGTTAGGCCTTTAGACTCTTTCTTTTAGCCTGGTGGCTTTTCTGGATGTTGAACTTATTTTTAATGTTGGACAAATTCTGAGATTTGAGATTTTATTTCTGTCTCTCCTTGTATTATTATTGTTGTTCCGTTTGTGGTTACAGGGACCTGCTTATGTTTTATTGATGCTTATCAGGTTTGGGGCTTCACAGCTCCACTCTCGTGCAGACCTTTTCACGTCTCGCCTCCATTTTAGGGAGGCGGGGCGTGACAGGTTTTGTTGGTGGCCCATGCAGGTCCCTTTTGTAACTGCGATTATCAGAATAATGATAATAATATTAGAATGTCCAATAAACTAAGTTCGACATCTGAGTCATAAGCTATGAGTCTAATTTGTTTCGTTTTCTGTATCATTAGATGGCAGGAAGGCGATTCACCCGTGGTGGTGGTAGTGGGTGCCCCCTCATGACGAGGAGCCTGAGCGGGAACCCACTAATGGAGAGATGATGCGGATGATGCTTTAGATGATGCTGGTGCAGCAGGGCATGCTCCTGCAAGTCCAGAATGCTCCAGTTGTTCGAGCTGGTCGGGAAATCCAGGATGCCCCTCACTCCGAGCCGGGAGCGAAGCAATTTCGGGAGCTGGGTCCTGCTTATTTTGATGGTTCTGAAGGTCCCTTGGCTGCGGATGAGTGGATCAGGAACATTGAGGATAAACTGGCGATGGCGAAGATTAACCCGGCTGGAAGGGTTGATTTGGCTAAGAGGCAGCTGAAGGATAATGCCAAAAACTGGTGGGACGCTGAGGAGAAGATGTTGGAGGTGCCTATAGTTTGGGCTACCTTCAAGACCAGATTTGATGGAGAGTTCTTCCCGAAGGCTGCTAGGCAGGTGATGCTGCAGCACTTCATAGATCTGAAGCAGGGGAGCTTGTCGGTGGATCAGTACCACCAAGAGTTCACGAGGCTCAGTCGGTTTGCACCAAAGATGGTGCAAGATGCCGATGAGAAAGCTCAGCAGTTCCTGCAGGGACTTTCTTTGGAGCTTCAGAGTTTTGTGTCTTCCTCTGATCTGGAATCTTACCAGAAGGTTCTGGTCGCTGCGAGGAGGCAGGAGTTGAACCTGAGCCAGAGGAGAGGACATGTTTCTGGTGCTGGGAAGAGGCCTGTGGAGCAGGTCAGAGCGGCGGTTAGACCTGGATTCAGGCCTATCCAGCCTGTTCAGTTCAAGAGGCCAGGAGGGCCTATTCTGAAGACTTGCCATTTCTGCGGTAAGACCGGGCACCTCAGGGATCAGTGTAGGAGGTTCCTGGGGCAGTGTATTGTCTACGGAGATCCTGCCCATACCATCAGGGAGTGCCCCAAGTCGAAGCAGCCTTGGCGGGCACCTATTGCAGCATAGCCGTTGCAGCAGCGAGCTCCTGTGCCCGCTGGACATGGAGCACCCCTTGTTCCACAGAGACATGCCTTTCAGCAGGCTGTTCCACCGAGAGGGCAGGCTTTCTTGATGACTGAGGAGGAGAGCATGGCCGTGGATGAGGTTATCACATGTAACTTCCCTCCTAGCTGTTTCTTTCTTAGTTATGTTTGATTGTTAGATTATGTTTGGTTGCTTGCTCATGTTTGTTGCTAGAATAGGATTTGATTGTTAGACTGTTTGTTAGGTGTGGTTTTGGTTTGCATATTTCCTGCACGAGTTCTCTTTGACTCTGTTGCGTCGATGTGCATTTTGGCCCGGAACTTCGTGGAGAAGCATTCCTTGTCGACGTCCTCTCTTCCCAAGGGTTGGAACATCGTTACAGGGAATGGTGTGATCTTGGTGCATCGTGGGTACAATTCTTACCCATTGGTGGTTTGTGGACATGAGCTTTATGCTGATTTCATTATCCACGACATCATCAACTACGATGCAGTTCTTGGGATGGACTGTCTTGCGAGCTTCTATGCTACGATCAACTGTCGGAGGAAGAAGGTCGTGTTTGAGATTCCCGGACACCCAGTGTTTGAATTCAGCCATGGTAGTAGTTCGCTTGGCCCTGTCAAATTTCGGGCCAGACCAGTGGAGGTTGTGGCTATGCAGATGGAGTTGGAGAGGCCAGCTGTGGTGCGAGATTTTGATGACGTCTTCCCCGAGGAGATGTCTGGGCTGCCGCCTGATCGGGCTTTGGAATTTTCTATTGATCTTATCCCGGGAGCGCAGCCCATTTCGAAGGCACCATATCGTATGGCACCAGCTGAGTTGGAAGAGTTGCGTAGACAGTTGGATGAGCTTATGCAGAAGGGTTACATCAACCCTAGTGTGTCTCCGTGGGGAGCACCGGTCTTGCTGGTGAAGAAGAAGGATGGTTCGTGTCGCATGTGCGTGGACTATCGGGAGTTGAATGCGGTGACCATTAAGAATAAATACATGTTGCCTCGCATCGATGATATCTTTGATTAGCTTGGAGGATCGAGGGTGTTTTCTAAATTGGATTTGAGAAGTGGTTACCATCAGTTGAAGGTGAAGAAGGATGATGTTCCGAAGACAGCTTTCAGGACGAAGTATGGACACTATGAGTTTGTGGTTATGCCCTTCGGTGTAACTAACACACCCGCAGTTTTCATGAATCTGATGAACCTTATTTTCTACGACTTTTTAGACAAGTTTGTCGTTATCTTTATTGACGACATTCTGATCTATTCGAAGTCGGAGGAGGAGCATGCCTCGCACTTGAGGACAGTGTTGGAGATTTTGAGAAAGCATCGGTTGTATGCTAAGTTTTCCAAGTGCGAGTTTTGGTTGGACAAAGTTGCCTTTCTCGGGCATGTGGTTTCTGGAGATGGTATTTCAGTGGATCCCGAGAAGGTTAGGGCCATCAGGGAGTAGCCTGTTCCGCTGTCAGCATCTGAGGTTCGGAGTTTCCTTGGTTTGGCGGGATATTATCGACGCTTCATTAAGGACTTTTCCCGTATTACAGAGCCGATGACCAGATTGACGCGGAAGGATGTACCTTTTGTTTGGTCGGGTGATTATGAGGATGCCTTTGGTGTTCTGAGGGAGAGACTGACGACTGCCCCTGTTCTTGCTGTGCCTGATCGCAGTGGAGGATTCGAGATCTTTTGTGATGCTTCTGGCAAGGGTCTCGATTGTGTTTTACATCAGCATGGACATGTGGTGGCTTATGCTTCACGTCAGCTCAAGGTTCATGAGAAGAATTACCCGACGCATGATTTAGAGTTGGCTGCTGTTGTGTTTGCTCTTAAGATTTGGAGGCACTTCCTGCTGAGTGAGAAAGTGAAAATCTTCACCGATCACAAAAGCTTGAAGTATATTTTTACTCAGAAGGAGCTAAACATGCGGCAGCGTCGATGGTTGGAGCTCATGGCGGATTATGAGATTGATTTGCAGTTTCACCCTGGCAAGGTGAATGTGGTTCCGGATGCGCTGAGTAGGCTTCTGGCGGTGATGGTGTTGACTTCGTTGTGGAGATTGCAGCAGGATTTTTGCGAGTCTGGAGTGGAGATTGTTCTACCTGGGAAGGATTCTTCGTTGATGTGTATGCATGTACAGTCGACGATCGTGGATCGGATCAAGGCTGGCCAGGCCGGAGATTCGAAGCTGGTGAGGATTCGAGAACAGGTTGGAGCCGGGCTGCGGACAGATTTCTTGATTCATGATGATGGCTCGTTGAGGTATGGAGCCAGATTGTGTGTGCCAGCTGGGGATATCAGAGAGAAGTTGTTGGTGGAGGCACACAGTTCGCCGTATTCTGTGCATCCTGGTGGGACCAAGATGTACAAGGATATTCGTCTGAACTTTTGGTGGCATGGCATGAAGAGGAGTGTGGCTCGGAGTGTAGCCAAGTGTTTGGTTTGCCAGCAAGTGAAGGCGGAGCATCAGCGTACGGCAGGGTTGCTGCAACCGCTTCCGATTCCGGAGTGGAAGTGGCAACACATCACTATGGATTTCGTGACTGGACTACCTCGGAGTCCGAAGCAGAATGATGCGATTTGGGTGATCGTAGATAGATTGACCAAATCCTCGCACTTTATTCCATTCCGAGTGGGACAGTCCACTGAGGCGCTAGCGAGGAGATATATGGAGGTAAATTCTTTTGCTATCCGTTTTATTTCCTTTTCCTAGTTTAGATAGTGATGTAACGTGAATCGTGCAGGAGATCGTACGACTTCACGGAGTCCCCGTGAGTATCGTGTCGGACAGAGACACGAGGTTCACATCTCAGTTCTGGCAGAGTTTGCAGAAGAGTTTGGGTACGCGTCTGAGTTTCAGCACGGTGTACCATCCGCAGACGGATGGCCAGTCCGAGAGGACGATTCAGATCTTGGAGGACATGCTGACGACATGCATGTTAGATTTCAAGGGTTCGTGGGAGGACCATCTACACTTGGTAGAGTTCTCTTACAACAACAGGTACCAGGCGTCCATTGGCATGGCGCCTTTCGCCGCATTATATGGGAGGAAATGTCGATCGCCATTGAGTTGGGATGACGTTGGTGATAGGGAGCTGTTAGGACCTGAGATGATTGTGGAGGCTATGGATGTTGTCAGGAACATTCGGGAGAGGTTGAGGATTGCTCAGGACCGTTTTAAGCATTGGGCGGATGCTAAACGTCGTCCTTTGGAGTTTCAGCCTGGGGATCATGTGTTTCTGAGGATTTCCCGAATCGTGGAGTGATTCGCTTTGGGAAGCGAGGGAAGTTGAGCCCGCGATACATTGGACCGTTTGATGTTCTGGAGAGAGTTGGCGAGGTAGCCTACCGCTTAGCCTTGCCACCATCTTTGGAGGGAGTTCACAATGTTTTCCATGTGTTGCAGCTTCGTCGATACATCAGCGATCCATCTCATGCTGTGGATTTCTCGGAGATCGCCGTTCGCCTTGATTTGACGTATGACCAGCATCCAGTGCTGATTCTGGACAGGCGTCAGAAGTCACTTCGGAACAAGGTTGTCAATCTTGTGAGGGTGATGCGGCGACACGGCTCGCCAGGAGAGTCTACTTGGGAGAACGAGGATGAGATGCGAGGGCGTTTCCCACTTTTGTTCCCGGACACGTGAGTGTTGGGAAATTCCGAGGACGGAATTTTTCTTAAGTTGGGGAGGATGTAACGACTGGTTTTTATGTCTCTGGATTATTTATATTATATATATGTTTTGGTGGATTTTCTCCTTATGCGTGGTTTTCGTCTCCGTAGCTTTCACTTTCGATCGTTTCGTCGTGATTTTCTAGCTTCTTCCTTAGAATCGTTGGTCTTGGAGTAAGTCATTCGTGACGGGCTTCATATCGGTCATATCTTATTGTTAGATCAAGCCTAGGAGTCTTAGGAATCGACCCCGAAGCTTCGCGCTCCATTTCGGAACTTTCTGTGCACGTTAGCCAGTACGAGAAGGGGAACCGACTGACTAGATGACGATTTAGTCGGTCGGCAAACCTTCATGGACCGACTAGTGGGCTTTGTTAATTATTCAGGAGTCACTGTTTATCGTTAGTCGGTCTAAGAACATTTGTCGACCGACTAGGTTGCAAACTAGTCGGTCAGTAGTTGTTCTTTGACCGACTAAATCTAAATCCTATTTTTGTACAGGAGTTACTGTTTACACTTAGTCGGTCTGCGTTGGTCAACCGACCGACTAGTTCCCAAACTATTTGGTCAGTGGTTGCTCTTTGACCGACTAATCAGTGTCGAAACCCTAATTTCTGGGCAGCCGCCGGATTCTTCCTATAAATAGACCCGATCACTTTCACTTTCTTTCTTTTCTCCTGAGCCATTGTCTTCCCCAAATCCTTCTCCATCTTCCCCAAACCCTTCCTCCTTCATCTCAAGCCTATCTCCACCATCCCAAGCTCCATCTCACCTCCATTGGCCAAGCTTCAATCCCCTCTTCAAAACCCCCTTTAATCCATTTTTCTCCAGATTTTCCCCGTCATTTCAGATCTGAGCCGTGGTTCTCGGATCGTTCATCCGTGCCGTGGTTGCTCGGCGTCGATCTTCCGCTTCTATACGGTAGTGTTCGATCCTTTAATGTTTTTACAACCCCCATTGATATTGTGAAACCCTAATAAAAATGGTTATTAGACATCATAGGATTCAATTAAGAAACCGGTTCTAGATATCTTTTCTAATGGTGTTTCTCTATAGCAGTGGTCCATTCATCGTAGATAACATTTGTGTGACGTGCTTGTCGGCCGTCCTCGTCGGTATCAGGCAAGTGAAACTTGCATCTCTTGATTTGGGCCATGTCCATAGGGTATTACCTTGCCTTAGCGTAAAAGAGACTAGACAGTGAAAGGATAGCTGTCTAGACGCCATTGATCTAGTTTGACAACGAATCTAGATCCGTCACCTTCATCATGCTTGTATGTCACGTTTAATTTCTCTTGATGGTACGCGCATTAACTGTTCATGTCATCCATGCATCTTTAACTGCCATGTTTAATTTAAATTAACGGTACGCGAATATCTGTCCATGTCATCGCATTTTGCCTGTCATGTTTAAATTCAATTAATGGTACGCGAATATCTGCTCATGTCATTACATGCTTGAACACTCATCATGATTGCGTAGCATCGCT
The DNA here is from genome assembly GCA_030789695.1 of Scilla litardierei. Taxonomy (NCBI): domain Eukaryota; kingdom Viridiplantae; phylum Streptophyta; class Magnoliopsida; order Asparagales; family Asparagaceae; genus Scilla; species Scilla litardierei. The sequence goes on along the minus strand of CM061142.1, from coordinate 255,984,996 downwards.
ACATACTAGTGCTACTTGTTCCGACTAGGCACCCGTTTTGCGGGCACAACCCAAGGCCAATTACAAATCTGGCTCGTGGTCCAGAAAACGAGCTCAATACAGCCTACGGGCAATAGGGCACTCGCCTGCGTGTGAGTGATCCATTGTACTTGAATACAGCCTGCGGGCAATAGGGCACTCACATATGTGTGGGTGATCCCTTGTACTTGTTACTTGACAATACATGTCACACCTACCACTTGTTACTTGCTACTTGTACTTCACTTGCTACTTCCATACGATACTTGCCATGCACCATACTTTAACTGCTAGGTTGTTAGTTTACCTTTCTTTCAGTTTCCTTGCACAAGTCTTTCGACTTGCTGAAATGTGCCCCTTTTCTCTTTTGGGTGACACATGTTAGATCCCGAGCCTGAGTTTGTCGCTGAGGACGTGGTGTTTGCTGACGCTGAGTCAGAACCCGCGTTGATCGAGGACTTCGTGGACACTGGAGATCAGTCTTAGTGTCCTCGTAGAGCTTTCCCTTTTGTTTTAGACTGCTTTTAATTATCAGTGCGTAGCACCCATACTATGTTGGTGTTTGTTTTGTTGGCTGTGTGTTAGGCCTTTAGACTCTTTCTTTTAGCCTGGTGGCTTTTCTGGATGTTGAACTTATTTTTAATGTTGGACAAATTCTGAGATTTGAGATTTTATTTCTGTCTCTCCTTGTATTATTATTTTTGTTCCGTTTGTGGTTACAGGGACCTGCTTATGTTTTATTGACGCTTATCGGGTTTGGGGCTTCACAGCTCCACTCTCGTGCGGACCTTTTCACGTCTCGCCTCCATTTTAGGGAAGCAGGGCGTGACAAATGAGTAACCTTCCAATGGAACAGTAGAAGCTCTACTTATAGCTTTCTCAAATCTACAAAACAGTTTTGGCAAAAACCCAATTGAAATCCGTGAGAAAAATCTCCATGGATAGAATCTGAACTCGCGACAGTCGACTGTTGAACAATCCACAGTCGACTGTTGCACAGTCAGCAAGGGTAGGTGAGAATTCATAACGGTAACTTACCACGTGGAGAGTCTACTGATGAAGCAAAGACAGTCGACTGTTAAACCAACAGGCGACTGTACTTTCTTCTACAGGCGACTGGCCGAGAGATGTGTAAGTTAGAATAATACTGGAAATCTCACAAGTAACAGGACAGACGACTGAAGTAAGTAACACAATCGACTGTTAATCAGAACAAGCGACTGTAAATCCTTATACAGATGACTGTAAAAAGCCTGAGAAATTTCCAGAGAGCTGAGTCAAAGAAATGACTCAAAGACAGACGGCTATTGCAGCATAGACAGTCGACTGATCCAAGAGACAGTCGACTGTATATAAAGCATTAGTCGACTGGCCGTAAAAGTCAGATCAAATAGTGTTTGGGCAAAGGATATACAGGCGACTGATTTACAAAGCACAGTCGACTGTCACTAGGACAGGCGCATGTGAATCATTCATCAGTGGCATGTGCGAAATAAACAGAGAAGGCCCAAAATTATATTGTAAAAGTTTGTGCATAACAGGCGACTGTCGAACAATACACAGTCGACTGTTTTTGAGACAGGCGACTGTAAACTATTAAGCAGTCGACTGTTATAAACAATCCTTGCATAACCAATAGAGAAATGAATTGGAGTCAAAGGACAATTGATCTAATGAACTTCTATGACTGAATGTAGATGTGTGTGAGTGCTCCATCAAAGTTCTACTTCTAAGCTACATATTAGAAGAGATAAAAGAAAATTACATTTGACGAATAATCTCTTCTTTCCATCGTATGAGCTTGAAGTCTTCACAGAGCTTCAATCATCATCTACGATCATCCAATCCATGTAATTTGCCTTCAATGAAGTTTGTGAGTCATCCATTGCTGGTAGATCTTCATAATTAGCTTAGGCAATGGATTAACTGCAAAATAGGGGATTAGTCACAAGTATTTATGTTTGCTCGTCATTAACACCAAGTAGGGAGAAGTCCAATACTCAACACCATGCGCCCCCTAGATCATAGAAATGGTCTAATTTTTGACTTCTAGGATCTAATACCAATTGTAAAGAAAGAGGTAAAAGATCTTTAACAATTGATGTAATACCAATTGTAGAAAAGAAATCTTGAAGATAATCCTCCTTAATAATTGTAAATAATACGTGGAGCCATGGGCCTAAAGTGTATCAAAGCATAGATAAGAAAAAAAATTAAGCACATTGATACACATGACATTGCCAATACAAAATAGAAAATGAAACATGTTGGCAATATCAATGATTGAGTTCAAGATCATAATAACCAATTGTAAATACTGACCTCAAAAACAACCCGAAAAGAGATTTAAAATATGTTTAAATATTTTCAACATATTAACCATATTAACTCCCCCATTGTCATACTTAACAATCAAAAAGTGCTTGTATAACAATGTTTTTCCCAAAGGTCCCCAATTTCATTAAAAATAAGTTTGAAAACATTTTCAAAATTATGAAACACACACAAACAATGGGTATGCTAAAAATAAACATTTAAGCACAATACCCATGCAATATGCATATGTGTGAGGAGCCTAAACATTAGGAAACCGAACCCAGAGGTGATCACATCCCTAACTAGAGAGTTGATGTAACTATCCCTCTCTTGCACTACACCTAATGGGAATCCATAAACTCAAGGATTTCCTAGGCAAGGGTTTTGCCTTTGCAAGAGGGATAGATGTGGCATGCTTAGGTGTAGAGAATAGTTTCTTGGCATGCATAGAATGAGGATTTTGCTTCTTGCAAAAAACGAAGTATTTTCTTTCTTCCCCATCACCTTGTGATTTACATGCTTCTTGTTGGTGTTATTTTTATACAAGAAGGCATGGTGATTCTTCTTAGGTGCTTTTGCAATATGTATTGTATTTGCACCAAGAGAAGAATTAGAGGTGGGTTTGGTAACACCTTTGGAGTGTATCCCAAACCTCCTCTATGGTTTGCCGAATGTTGTTTTTCAAGAAAACCGTGGAGTGAATCCCTAGAATGAACACAGCTAATAAGCTTTTGGGATTCCTCTTCGCATTTCAACGTAAGTTGTTGAATGCGAGTTTCTAAGCTAAGGTTTTGAGCTACTAGCTTATCATTGGAAATGCTCAATTCCTTAACTTGAGAGAGAAGTGTGTCTCTCTCACTAGTGTCACAAATATGAAAAGAATCATTATTATTTACACTAGTAGATTCTAAGGCATGCAAACTACTCATAACATTTTCAAATTTTACTTTCAATTTAGCATATGAGTCGATGCACTTACTTGTCCCATTGGAGACCACGTTGAAGCGATATTCGTTCTCACCATAGGATAGCTTCTCCTCCTCAACTTCCTCATCTCTTTCCTCCTCTCTAGAGCTTGACGAATACTCTTCCCCATTTGCCATGAAGCACATTTCCTCGTTGGGGTTGAGCCACGCCTCTACCTCTGCATCGCTTAAGCTAGAGGAGATTGATGAAGAATCATCAAAAGCGTGAAGCACATGTGAGCTCGCTCTTTGTCATCCTCTTCTTCATCACTTTATGTGTCCTCATCGAAGTCATCAAATGTGCCGACAAGTCCCTTCTTTTGGTTCTTGAACTTGGACGTGCCTTTCCAATGCTTCTTCCCTTTACCCTTGTAAGTCTCTTTGGTAGGTTTGGAAGGGCATTCAGTGGATAGATGACAGTTTCCTTTGCAATTGAAACAAATCGAATTGTTAGAATTAGAGATAAACTTTGAAGAAGATTTACCTTACTTGCTTTTGAGGAATGCTCTTAGTTGCTTGGCAAGCTCCACAATTTTGTCTCCACTAGTCGCATCTGCTTCACTAGGAGCTTCTCGATGGAATTTCTTCCTCTGCTTGATTGGCTCCTCCTTGACATGGAATGCAACCCCCTTTTGCTTCTCCGGCTTCTCGGGCTTGGTTGGTTGAATCTCATTCTTGTGTTGAAGCTTCACTTCGTATGCCATGAGATTTCCAATGCACTCCTCAACGGTATATTTGGACATGTCGTTAGACTCCAATATCACGTTGGCCTTTGACTTCCATTTGGGTGTAACAGAGTCAAGGATCTTCTCCACTCGATCCTCTTGGAAAATAACCTTCCCAAGTCCTTCCAAAGCATTCACAATGTCTGTGAACCTTGTGAATATTTCTGATATGCTTTCTCCTTTCTGCATCTTAAACATTTCATATTTAGATCTAAACACACTTTGTTTAGATTTCTTTACATTGGATGTCCCTTCAAAAGTAATCTCCAAGATATGCCAAATTTCGTTGGTCGATTTGCATATGGATATGCGGTTGAACTCATTTGAAGTGAGGGCTCAATGGAATGAATTCATTGCCCTCGCATTGAATTTGATAGAGTCCTTCTCCACCTTTGTCCTTGTGGCCGCAGGTGTAGTAGGCTTCTCAAAGGGCGACTCCGTGATGTTTCAAAGGTCTTGACTCTCCAAGTAGATCATCATTCTGATCTTCCAACTTGGGTAGTTGGTTCCGTTGAAGAGCGGGGGTCGAATGGTTGATAGACCTTCTTCATGAGAAGTGGATATAGCGTTGAATGCCATTGTTGTTGTATGCTATAACCTCGCTTTAATACCAAGTGTTAGGATCATCTACCTTGCAATACTAACAGCAACACACTAGAGGGAGGTGAATAGTGTAAAGGCACAAATTACGTATTTAAAAATTAAACTTGGAAATGCGAAATTATAAATGCAAGAGAAATTTAAACACCACAAAATTCAAACGCAAACACAAAATGTTAACCTGGTTCCTCGAAACTAGGGTACATCCAGCCACACTAATATCCACTATAATTCTCACACAGAGAAGTGAATACAATCTCACACAGAGTATTTTGGATTCCCACAAAGAGATATCTTTGCTCTCACAGAGAGACTAGTGCTCTCACACAGAGAGACTCAAACTCTAACACAGAGAGTCTCAACTAACCCTCACATAGAAGGTTATACTTTCACACAGAGAGTAACTAGCTCTCATACAGAAAGCTAGGGTTTCAGTGAAATAACAAAGTAAAACAAATACTATTACCTATGCCTTGAGATGAAATTACACATTAATGAATGGAAGGCATGGAAGAGGATCTCTAAGTGATGAGAATTGCTTGAAACTACTTGGATGATTTCCCTTGAGCTTGACTTCAATGCATAAAGGAAAGAATGAGCTCTAAGAGGGAAATGAGAGAGTTTGCGAGTGGCTTAATGATTCTTAAATGATCTTCAATAGTTCCAAAAAGTTCTAATGAACTGAACCCTCTCGTATATAAAGGAAGCCAAAAGAAACCCTCAAACCCAAGTAAAAAGCCAAAATGAAAAAATCTGCAACAGCTAGATTTTGGCAGTTTACGGCACAGACAGTCAATTGATGAACAACTGACAGTCGACTGGTCAACGGTTATAAAATTCCCAACGGCTATAAACTGAGCCAGACAGGCGACTGTAGAAGACTACACAGTCGACTGTAAAATGAGCAGGCGCCTGAATATCCTTCAGCAGACGACTATCACTTGGGATGGAAACGGAGCAGAGAAAATGCAACTTGTGCACAGACAACTGTAGAACAATTCACAGGCGACTATAAATAGACAGGCGACTGTAAATACTTCATCAGTCGACTGACTTGCAAATTGGGATGAAGCCCAGAAAATGCAAGTTGCACACAGACGACTGTAGAACAATTAACAGGCACCTGTTGGAAGACATGCAACTGTAAATTGCACTTCAGTCGACTGGTCCAAAAGCTCAAGTAAGAGTCAAGTAATGGTTGACTTGAGCTGGGGCACAACAGTCGACTGTAGAAGACTCAACAAGCGCCTAGATTAACCTGGCCAGTCGCCCGTAAGACCTTTATCAGTCGCCTGTTAAAGAGCCAGAGACTCCAATTGAGTCATTTGGCATGATGAACCTACTGGGTTGGATTCTATGATTATCCTGAGGCTCACTAAGATGGTTATATGCAAATGCATGAATGAGTAGACCATTTATAAATCTAGACTCAAAAAGAGAAAAGCAATAAATGAAATAATACACATTGCTTTCCTTAGAATCTATGGCTTCAATTCTTGATGCCTTGATGCTCCCCATCATCTCCAAGTTTTGGCACTCCTTGAGTCCAAGCTTTGGCATTGCTTCTCTTGATGTCCATCCTTGTACTAAGCTATTAATCTCCAAATCATGCTATTCTCCATTTGATAAACATGAGACTAAAACAAGAGAGACATTAGCAACAACATAATGTTGTGATCATCATCAAAATAACATTGGTATAAATGAAACACCAATACTCAACAGGTCCCTACCGGACTATCATTTACAAAACCAAAATGCAATAAAATGTGACTGTAAATTCTACACTTTAACAAATAACATGTTTGTTAGAAAAGAGCATTAGCACAAGTACATAACATTGCAACAACGTATACATTAGATCACATCATATTGCACTAGTGCAGCATGAATGCACAACAAGTCGGGATAAAATCAACCGACACGCGATTGTCAACACCAATGTGTGCATAGCAGAAAATCAATATTAACGAATAGTCAACTTTAATCAAACAGAGTTATGATCTTGGGATGAATCATAAAAAGCACAAGAATCAACCACCACAGCTCAAGAACAAATCAATCACACAGAAATGCAATCTTAATACTAGTTCAGCCCGATCTATGGCCTATGTCTAGTCTTCCGTTGTCAGTGGTTCCACTAAATCAAATATGTTTACAGAAAGAGTTTACACCGGCTCCCAAATCTCCTCCAAGCAATAGGTATCCCTCTTGACAAAGTAATCCTAATACTCCAGCGATTACAAGATCTCAAGAATACATGCAATGGTATGAACCCAATTAGAAACTCAAGAAGAAGACTATCTCACATCCTCAAGCTCAAGCCATTGCTTCTTCCTCTTCAATTCACAAAACCCTTGTCTATTTGCTCTGCACACCTACGCATAAGGCTTATGAGAGCTTTAAATAGGGTTTAGGGATCATCTACAATGATGGCCGTTCGATCTGACTTAAAATCAATCGAACGGCCACAATTAGAATCAGCCCAGGTTATAATCACAGATGTTAGACGTCTATCACCAATTGGCCAGATGTCTGGTGACATAGGAGACGAGCCACATCTTCAAGCAATCAGACGTCTAACCAAAGGTTGTCAAACGTCTGGAAAAATATTGCTACAATTTCTCGAGAGCTGTACAATCTTCAATCCAATGCCTTCAGATGCCTGAAGGCAAATCGCTAGGTGTCTGGTCCATCAGCCAGACTTCTGATGGTCCAACATCAAATGTCTGGCGTATCTGTTGGATACGCTTCCTTTGGAGAGGTAAAACCAGACGCTTGGTCCTATACTACTAGACGTCTAGTGGCTATGTAAAGTTTAGATTAGAGTTGCAGTATAAACTTCAACACTATACCCAGATTTAAACTTTCTCCAACACACCGACAGCACTACATGCATCACCAAGACACATCCAAGCTCTCCATAATGGCTCTATCCTAATTCACATCATCTCTACCCAGATGTTGTATTTCTGAAACACTAATGACAACAGGAAAAAGATTAACCGCTCACCAAGTAAAGATCAAGCTCAAGCAATACCTGAGTTTGACTACAAGAACTGTCTTCGTGAGCATATTTGCAGGATTATAATCTGTCAAGACCTTCTCCAATGCTATCACTTTCTTCTCATCCTATAGAAAGAAGAACCGCACTTCAATATGCTTGGTACTCGAATTATATGCATGATGGTTCGCCAAGTGAATATCACTCTAGCTGTCACAATAGACATTCGTCATTTCTTGCTGAATATCTAAATCTCTCAGCAAACTTTGTAGGTACTTTCCTTCCTTGATCACCTTAATTGCAGCTATCAGTTCTGTCTCCGTGGTTGATAAGTCTACAATGGACTGAAGGACCAATTTCCAGGATACTACAGTAGTGCCCAGCGTGAACACATATCCAGTCGTAGATCTCCTCCTATCTCTGTCGCCTGCATAATCTGAATCGCAAATTTAGATATCACCAACCCATCACCCATGTCATAATATAAACTAATGCTAGATGTTTCCTTCAGATATCTCAATATCCACGTTACAGCCAGCCAGTGTTCCTTTATTAGATTCGTCATGTACCTTCTGACTACTCCAACTGTCTGGGCCAAGTCTAGGCATGTACAAAACATAGCATGCATCAGATTTCAGACGATACTAGCATATGGGAATGTAGACATGTAGCGTGTCACCTCATTGGTTCTCGGTGATTGTCTAGCAGAAAGCTAGAAGTGAGCTCCTAGCAGTCTGGTGACAGGCTTCGCATTCTACATTCCATAGCTTGCTAGGATTTTCTTGATATAGCCCTACTGGCTCAATCTCAACTCCTCTTTCTTCATGTCCCTGATAATATCTTCTTTGTAGGCCACAGATCATTCATGTCAAACTCTTCTGCAAGTTTATCCTTCAGCCTATTAATTTCTTTCTTATCCCATGATGCAATCAATATATCGTCAACGTACAAGAGCAAGTATATTATCGATCCATCATCATGTGTACTAACATAAACACACTGGTCTTTTATACTATGCTCAAAACTAATACTCAGCATGAAGGAATCGAATCTCTTATACCACTATCTTCAGGGGGTGGAACCAGGATTATATGTCCAGGGGGCGGCAATTTTGGAAGAAGGCATACAAACTACATTCGTAAAGTACATAGATGCGGTGATGTTTAAGTCGACGAGTCCAAAGAGATGAAGAAGGTATTTTCCATTACGTTTAACTATATTTACGGTGACGAAGTAAACAACAAAGTAGATATGAAATTCATTGCTCAGACCCCATGCAACATATGTACTAAGGATCGAGTAAGAAAGTCGAAAACAAAAACAATTTTTAATTGCATGAGAACGAAAATAAAGTACGAAGATTAAAACTGAATTACTTTAAACAAGTAGCAAATTGTCACATGCATTTAGTAAACACAAAATCGTTCACATATTAACGAAAATATGAACAAGAAACTAAAGTTGATTACAACGTTAATTTGCAAAAAAAATAAATTTTTAAAAATATAATCATTGGAACTAGCCAAGAATTCAATTCATATTTTAAATTTAAGGGAATGCGAGAAGTCGTGTTTAGTCACTAAACATTTTAAAAATGCTAATTAGAAATCACAGCATTGTGTGATCAGACAATTGTCTGTTTTACAATTACTTGTGAAATTTAAGCTTAAACAAATATATATATTTTTGTTTAGACGTTTTTCTTTTCTCAATTAGATGTGGACACTGCTATGTGTAGGGAAATTGGGCGTTCCCTTAGGGCACAATAATTCTAGTCCCGTCCTAAGTCGGACGGAACATAGACAGGAAAATCAAAAGCAGCGGAAGAAAAACAGTTAATCTAAATTAACATGCAAGTTAAAACAATTTTAACTTGGCCCTAAGGTCCAAGACCCTATGCCAAGATCTATGCCGACTTGGGATGGGTCTGACCATCCCAAGAAGGATCTAGCCTACTGCGATTAAACTAAACTAATGCTAAAAATACTTTAACCACATACCCGGAATCTCAGCCCTGGGGCAGGCGAGATGTTCCGCGCCGTCTTCCGAGCTGCTCCCGTCCCACGCCGAGCCGCTCCTTGAACCGCTCCCCGAACCGCTCCTCGAACCGCTCCGCATCCCGAGGCGATCAATCCCCGTGCCGCCGAGCCAACCAACCGCCGAAGAAAGTTTCACGCGAGTGAAACCTCCGCCAAGATTTCGGATCCAGAATCCGAACTCCTTTGAGGCTTTGCTAGAGCCCGCAGGAGTAAGGCAGAAATTTTAGGGAGATAGAGAAATATTTAATTTAAACTAAGATCCGAGCGTGCTCCAACATTTACGAGAGCCGCTCAGATCTAGAGCTTGGGACGAGTTTTGAGAAAGGGGGGAGACCCCTATTTATATAGGCGGCGGACTCTCCCCTTTTCTCAAAATCCGTTGTGGGACTAAAAAATAGAGTTAATAAAATCAAGTTAGTTTGCACTTCACAAAGTGCAAACTTCCGTGAATTTTAACTCACTCACCGTTGAGCTTCAGGATTGATACGACCTATCAATACGACAAGCGTTCAACGGTGAACGCATAGGAAAAAACGGTTCGTCAATCGGAGGTCGTTTGACCCTCCAATTGAGTGTCCAAAGATCAGCCCTAGGCTAGTTTTTCACAAAACTGAGCCGTCAAATCTGTTCTGCCCTAGGGCAGAATTTTCTGCACAAGCGGGACCCACCAATCTGACTGGGCGCCCAAACCCAGACTTGGGCACGGGCGCCCAAGTCTGGGCGCGGGCGCCCAGGCGCCAGGCGCCTGGCGCGGGCGCCCAGGCGCCAGCCTGGCGCCTGGCGCCCAGGCGGGCGCCTGGGCCGAGCCAGTCGCCCGGCCCAGAACGCCTGGGCGCCCAGCGCCCAGGCGTCCTGGGCCGCCTGGGCCCAGGCCCAGGCGCACAGCGCCTGGGCCTGCGCCCAGGCGCCCAGGGCCATGGCCTGGGCCGGGTGCCCAGGCCCAGGCGGGTCTGGGCGCCCAGGCCCAGGCCGGCTTGGGCTTGACAGGGTCTGGCCAGCAGGCCAGACCAGGTTCAGACTAGTCTGCCTGGTCTGGCCTGATCTGACCCTTTGGGCTGTTTTGGGCATAACTTGATCATTTGGTGTCCGATTTGGACGCCGTTCGAACCTGGGTCTAGACCGGGACATTCCCGTCTTACCCGTGAACTTTTCCTTGCATTTATTTTATTAAATATTGTATTAAACAATTTAATACACATTTAATCGCTTTTGCATCAAATGCAAAATAGTCCCTATCTAAACTTAAATTATCACATTGCATCAAATGCAATTATCTCATCCCTTGCATCAAAAATGCAATTATTCTCCCTAACTAATTTCTACCTATTACTAGACGAAGCGTTACACTCTGTGTGAGACCCTACAGCCTGACCCTTACAACAGGTTGGGCTCGAAGCCCTATACGGCAGTGACCACGAGCAGTGGTTGCCGTCCCTGCTTCAGGAATCATCATTATGTGGTTGACTCATTGACATGAGTATTGTCGGGACCACCTGACTGTTTCCGTGATGAATTCCGTAGTTATAGTCTTTTCGTCTAAACTGTGTCGTGTAGATCAAGTCTGGGGTACGGTCAAAACTGTCAACCCCAATAACTTGACTCCGGTTAGTTTCTATCGATCTTTAGTCAATAAATGTTGGACTTCTTCCAACATACTCTGCGCAGAGTTTTTACTAAAGACCGAACTAACTCTACGACACTAACTCCCATTGACCGGGAGAGACGAATCCTATCTTGGTCATTACTCGCCTCGTACGTTTCAAGTGACACCCAATCAAAAGACCTTTCGACAGGCCTTGCCTCGAAGCTAGGTCAGTTGATCTAAGTGGCACCGTTCACGCACAGGTCTGTCAAAATGACCTCAAGTCAAAAGACCAACTATCCTATCATCACTCAGAGTTATCACTGACAGATTGGTCAATATAACCATATGATAACTCTAGTGGATCGTTCAGTGAACTCATTCTAATGAGCACCTGTGTCTCGTCTTCGACTTCGCCAAGTCAAGCGATCATGAGATCATCGCCACCGCTAAACGGTCAAGACTAAGACACAATGGTCTATCCGATGTTTCGATATCCTTGTCTCGGATCATCTACGACCACGAACCATTTTAGACTTATGCTACAGACGGTTAAACGTTTCTCCATGATCGAGATACTCATCTCGATACCCGTTTGACCTTGCATAAAGTCTCAGGACTTTACCTAAGTTTATATCTAATGTTGACTACATTACAATATAGCTTAGATAAATCATTACCAAACAGCTTACTGTTATTTAGAACAAGATGTTTGTGCTATTCACACAGGAATAAATGGCCTTGAGGGCATCATATTCCTACATCTCCCACTTGCACTCAGGCCCATTTATCTCGATATCTAATATCGTTTTTACACATAAGTTTTCCGATTTCATGTGGTAGAGCTTTCGTGAGTGGATCTGCTAAAACCGTCTACACTATGGACTTAAGGGGTTTCTATGTTTATGTTAGACCAACCATTTGAATCTCATTCAAATAATTCACTTGGTCTATCGGAATCTATAATACTTTATTTCACTGGATCTTATCCAGTTCATCGTATCTTACGATAATAATTTTAAATTAGTTACTGGTCATTTCAAATGGTTCATATCCATTTCTGATAAATAAGCAAACTCTTTGATTACTTAATCAAAATATATGTTCCATCTCTTTGATGTCTCGCATGTAATTTACACGCTCCCACTGACCTTGAAAATTCTCTGGCCAATTCATATAAGTTGGTCCGTCTAAATCATATTTAGAAAAACGAACTTATAAGTGAATGCTCGAATTTTCATGGTCAACATGAACGTTTTACATCGAGCTTGGTCCGAGTAGATCTGTACATATCTGCTGGCGAGATGGTTTCAACTAATCCGTTTTAAAGAAATTAGGATGAAAACCGTTCTCGTCCAACAAGATTGTACTTCACTATTTTCTTTCTGCACCAATCTTTCAACTTAAAGATTTACTTGCAGAAAGTGAGGAAACATTTTCTTTGGGCACGTAAACTAAATTCTCAATTAATTTACGCACACGGACCTGCATCAAGTTTTAAATCGGAGTTACTACTCCAAATTTCATCCTAGAAGTTGACTAAGTCATCATCAGTTATGATGTTTAACTCGACATTTCGTCTAACGAGATTCGAGTAATAATACAACTTCCTTACGATTGATTTATTGAATATATTATTGATAATGTCCTTATAGAACATTATCAAAACCTAGGCATTACTATCTGGGACTTAACCCAGAGGGAGGACTTAACTCAGAGTCACTTACAATGGATCACACTAAATCTAATTAAGTGTGATTCATACCTTTTAACACACCGATGTGTTAACAGACTTGATCTGAGAGAAAATCACATTTTCTTTTAATTACACAAGATTTTATTTAGCTAAGTATTTGACCATTCGATCTAATCGAATCAGTTTAAATACTTTAGTCATTTCGTTCTTTATTTTATCAGACTTGTGTTTCATCAAGAACACGTGTCTTAATAAAATATACGAATAACTTATTTTGGTTAATCTAGACTCAGGTACATCAGTATGTACTAGACTGAGTTCGACAACTCATTCTCCCACTGTCTCACAGATGGGTTTCGGCCATTGTATCTAAGAGGCTAAGACTCACAAGTGTCCGTAGACTTCATAATACGAGAGGTCAGACCCCTCTTTATGTGACTTGTGAAGCTTAATCTCTAGATACGGCCTAGTCTAATTTTACCATATAAGTTTGCTACTATCTTGTGTATTTATATATTAACATTTAATATATATTTAGTTATTTACAAATTACTTAACGCAAAACATTACTTCAGAAGCAATGTGACGACATTCGTCAAAATGTGTTAAACGTCTTTTGTATAACAACTTATTCCGAAATGTGACATGAAAATATGTCACGTTTTCATTTCCTCCTACTTATGCCTCTACTAATGATAAATTAAACTAACTTTCTCAATTGACTTTCCGAAGTGCCTTCTTCCTTTTCTAAATCACATTTAGATATCAACATAAATAAATAGCTATGCAAGCAACTTATGTATCCAAACCCTTGAGCTTTGCAATCTTGAGTGTAGCTCAAGAAGTTGCTTGTCTCAAGATCCGGTTGGGATACATAGTTTTGCATCGCTCATGCACTCGTATTCGACTCAAACGGTTTGATCGAATTTTTGAACTTTGCGGATCAAAATTGTTTGTCCATACAACCTTGAGGGTAACTCGACAAGTTGTAGGGAGAAACATACTTTGAATGTCCTATATGTTCAAGCTGCCTCATATAGAGACGAGTGACATGTAGCTTTAATTTATTTGTTGGACCCAGAACTTAATTAAATCATATTTCTTAAGTCTGTTCTTTAGAAGGTCATTTAATGTCAATGAGGATATAGTTTGATTACATCAATTAGAATTTAACTTGATATTCAATTAATCAACTTTATGACCAATTAACTAATTTCAATATTATCAATTGATTCTTTCGGTAAACATAATCTTGCCCTAGTTTTAGCATATGTTCAATATTAAATATAGGTAGATTGGCTTTTATCTATCTATATCCTCCCACTAATTTTACGAACGTTTTAAAGCTTAATAACGTACGATTTAATCGAATTAAAATTAATGGATAAGAGTTCCAATCACCTTGAGTCTAAACAACCTTGAGTGTAGCTCAACAAGTTGATTGACTCTGCGATCGGAAGATGACTCTTCATCGATCATATCGGATATGACTCTCTTAATCGGTTTTTGCCCCTAGCCATTCGTGATCATGAGTGTGCTCATCCAAATCACCATGTCTAGTCTAGTCAGACCCTTGTTTTCATGTCTAGCCTGACTTGCCCCTCAGCTCGGTGTATGCACGACACGTCGGTTTGAGTCAGGTCTTAGACTACATCTAGGCAGACTACATCGTTGACTTAACTTACGCCGGCGCTCGGGGTACGAGACGACGGTTAGGGTTAGTCAAGATTTCATCTTATGTATTTAAGGAGTTGGTTTCTACAAGGTTGCCATGTCACAGCTTGAGTGTATCTCAACAACTATAACACAGGCCCTATAGTTGCTAACCCCTAAAACAAGGAGGGCTACGGCTAATCTTGAAAAAGATCATTAACGTATTTGACTTAGATATAGTCCAGGGTGTCATACAATCATGATTCGCGACATTGCGGTCCAGCGGAACTCAGCCAGGGAATTGACTAAGCCAGGATCACTACCCCTTGGACTAGCAAGGGTTGACCCAGAACTCTTAGCCAAGCACATTGACTGGATCATGGTCCATTGAATGAAGCTTGTCATTTTTGTATGTATGCCATAGACTAAACAGCTTTTATTAACAACTAATAAATCCTATCAACTAGTTGAATCCTTAAATTCAAAATTTTTAGGATTTGTTTAATAACTTTTATTAAGTCCTTATCAACTATAAGGTTCACGTGCTACCCTAATCGTTATTAGGATTTTAATAAATTATTAACAACGCTAGAAGCGAAGTCCTTTAATGAAAATTAATTATAACAATTAGAATTTGAAAATTCATTTAAAGGACTACCCTAATCAGGAATTAGGTCTTTAATATTGTTGTTAATGATTTATTAAAGCATAGCATGTCATTAAAATTCAAGTAATAAATTTTAATCATTTTTAATGGCTAACCTAAGAGGTTGTCTTGTGTTATCAAATAAGGGACAAGATTAACAAGCCATAAAAAATAAAGCTACACTAATTTATCGCATAAAGATAGTGCACAACTATTTAACATTTAAATATACTAAGTTTATCGCATAAACTATTTCTGCATGCAAACATAAATTTAACAATTAAATTTAAAATATGATTTTGAAATTATTTTATTTTTATCTCATAAAAAAAACTTAATTTTAAAACCACTAATTTACATGCTCCGTTTAAAAAATTTATCGCATAAACATTTAAAGCCTTAAAATCATATTTTAAAATTTCCATGCTTAAAAAGTTATCATATAAAAAAAAATTTTTTTTTTGGGCATCCAAAATAAATTTTATACTTTTTTAAAAAAAATTAGTTTTAAAAGTTATCTCATAAATTTTAAAACGTCATTTTAAAAATTTCCATGTTCAAAAAAATTTCAAAGGAAAATTTTAGAACATCTAAAACATTTTTAAAATTTATCTCATAATTTTAAAAACATTTTAAATAAAAAAAAGTATTTAAAAGCATTAAACACGTTTAATAAAATCGCAGTACCTAGATCGCTACGCAAACCTAGGCTCCGATACCACTGTAGGGAAATTGGGCGTTCCCTTAGGGCACAATAATTCTAGTCCCGTCCTAAGTCGGACGGAACATAGACAGGAAAATCAAAAGCAGCGGAAGAAAAACAGTTAATCTAAATTAACATGCAAGTTAAAACAATTTTAACTTGGCCCTAAGGTCCAAGACCCTATGCCAAGATCTATGCCGACTTGGGATGGGTCTGACCATCCCAAGAAGGATCTAGCCTACTGCGATTAAACTAAACTAATGCTAAAAATACTTTAACCACATACCCGGAATCTCAGCCCTGGGGCAGGCGAGATGTTCCGCGCCGTCTTCCGAGCTGCTCCCGTCCCACGCCGAGCCGCTCCTTGAACCGCTCCCCGAACCGCTCCTCGAACCGCTCCGCATCCCGAGGCGATCAATCCCCGTGCCGCCGAGCCAACCAACCGCCGAAGAAAGTTTCACGCGAGTGAAACCTCCGCCAAGATTTCGGATCCAGAATCCGAACTCCTTTGAGGCTTTGCTAGAGCCCGCAGGAGTAAGGCAGAAATTTTAGGGAGATAGAGAAATATTTAATTTAAACTAAGATCCGAGCGTGCTCCAACATTTACGAGAGCCGCTCAGATCTAGAGCTTGGGACGAGTTTTGAGAAAGGGGGAGACCCCTATTTATATAGGCGGCGGACTCTCCCCTTTTCTCAAAATCCGATGTGGGACTAAAAAATAGAGTTAATAAAATCAAGTTAGTTTGCACTTCACAAAGTGCAAACTTCCGTGAATTTTAACTCACTCACCGTTGAGCTTCAGGATTGATACGACCTATCAATACGACAAGCGTTCAACGGTGAACGCATAGGAAAAAACGGTTCGTCAATCGGAGGTCGTTTGACCCTCCAATTGAGTGTCCAAAGATCAGCCCTAGGCTAGTTTTTCACAAAACTGAGCCGTCAAATCTGTTCTGCCCTAGGGCAGAATTTTCTGCACAAGCGGGACCCACCAATCTGACTGGGCGCCCAAACCCAGACTTGGGCACGGGCGCCCAAGTCTGGGCGCGGGCGCCCAGGCGCCAGCCTGGCGCCTGGCGCCTGGCGCCTGGCGCCCAGGCGGGCGCCTGGGCCGGGCCAGTCGCCCGGCCCAGAACGCCTGGGCGCCCAGCGCCCAGGCGTCCTGGGCCGCCTGGGCCCAGGCCCAGGCGCACAGCGCCTGGGCCTGCGCCCAGGCGCCCAGGGCCATGGCCTGGGCCGGGTGCCCAGGCCCAGGCGGGTCTGGGCGCCCAGGCCCAGGCCGGCTTGGGCTTGACAGGGTCTGGCCAGCAGGCCAGACCAGGTTCAGACTAGTCTGCCTGGTCTGGCCTGATCTGACCCTTTGGGCTGTTTTGGGCATAACTTGATCATTTGGTGTCCGATTTGGACGCCGTTCGAACCTGGGTCTAGACCGGGACATTCCCGTCTTACCCGTGAACTTTTCCTTGCATTTATTTTATTAAATATTGTATTAAACAATTTAATACACATTTAATCGCTTTTGCATCAAATGCAAAATAGTCCCTATCTAAACTTAAATTATCACATTGCATCAAATGCAATTATCTCATCCCTTGCATCAAAAATGCAATTATTCTCCCTAACTAATTTCTACCTATTACTAGACGAAGCGTTACACTCTGTGTGAGACCCTACAGCCTGACCCTTACAACAGGTTGGGCTCGAAGCCCTATACGGCAGTGACCACGAGCAGTGGTTGCCGTCCCTGCTTCAGGAATCATCATTATGTGGTTGACTCATTGACATGAGTATTGTCGGGACCACCTGACTGTTTCCGTGATGAATTCCGTAGTTATAGTCTTTTCGTCTAAACTGTGTCGTGTAGATCAAGTCTGGGGTACGGTCAAAACTGTCAACCCCAATAACTTGACTCCGGTTAGTTTCTATCGATCTTTAGTCAATAAATGTTGGACTTCTTCCAACATACTCTGCGCAGAGTTTTTACTAAAGACCGAACTAACTCTACGACACTAACTCCCATTGACCGGGAGAGACGAATCCTATCTTGGTCATTACTCGCCTCGTACGTTTCAAGTGACACCCAATCAAAAGACCTTTCGACAGGCCTTGCCTCGAAGCTAGGTCAGTTGATCTAAGTGGCACCGTTCACGCACAGGTCTGTCAAAATGACCTCAAGTCAAAAGACCAACTATCCTATCATCACTCAGAGTTATCACTGACAGATTGGTCAATATAACCATATGATAACTCTAGTGGATCGTTCAGTGAACTCATTCTAATGAGCACCTGTGTCTCGTCTTCGACTTCGCCAAGTCAAGCGATCATGAGATCATCGCCACCGCTAAACGGTCAAGACTAAGACACAATGGTCTATCCGATGTTTCGATATCCTTGTCTCGGATCATCTACGACCACGAACCATTTTAGACTTATGCTACAGACGGTTAAACGTTTCTCCATGATCGAGATACTCATCTCGATACCCGTTTGACCTTGCATAAAGTCTCAGGACTTTACCTAAGTTTATATCTAATGTTGACTACATTACAATATAGCTTAGATAAATCATTACCAAACAGCTTACTGTTATTTAGAACAAGATGTTTGTGCTATTCACACAGGAATAAATGGCCTTGAGGGCATCATATTCCTACACTATGTTATAATTAAAACTGCTAATACAAGTAAGTAAATATATCAAGTCTCTGCTGCTTCTTCTACCTCTTCTTCTTCAGAGTCTTCAGACAGGTCGGTCTGATATTGGGTTCTCGATTCAGCCCTGAACCAATCCTTCGCACAAACCGACGCTTCTACTATATCTGGTTCCAGTCGTGACCTCTTGTTGCTAAGAACACGACTACCTGCACTAAAAGCAGACTCCGAAGCAACAGTGGATATGGGTACGGCTAACAAATCACGAGCCATCATGGAAAGAATTGGATAACTATTCTTAGACTGTTTCCACCATGACAGAACATCAAAACCCTCATTATTCAAATCTTCTTCAGAAAATACAAAATAACTTGACAAATACCTAGACAGTTCATTAGCTGTGACTGATGTTTTTTGCTTCTTCTTGCACATAAGAAGGCGGACTCTGCTTGGAGCACTTGAAGATGCTTGAACATTAGATGTTTGTGTAGAACTACCATATCGTGTCTCATATACAGTAAAAAGTGATCTTAAGCTATTCTTAAAACTAGCTTTGTGTTGTTCTGCTACATCTTGAAGGTTCATGTTTTCGTAATAGGTATCTAAGAAGTCAAGTACTACATCCTCTTTAAACCGGGGATCTAAAACCTTCGCTATAGAGTATAGCAAAGGAACGGGATTCCAATACTTACGTAGTTTAATCTCCATCTGTTCTATCATTGCCCTAAGGTCTGGAGTCCTAATGTTGTCATTATCTCTATGTTTTTGTATGACTTCAGAGATCACCGCTAATTGGTCTAAGCCTAGAACTGAAGTAGAGTAATACATACCAGAAAACTTGTTTGTTGTCAAGTAGAAAATTTCAAAAAATTCATAAAGTTCATCAATAATAAGCCACTCATAATCACTAATTTCATAGTCACTATCATTTGCAAGGTATGCACTTGCAAACTCAGTAAGTTGGGTTCTATTTTTTCTAATACAACGTATCATTAAATACGTTGAATTCCACCTATGGGGGACACTAAATTTAAATGCCCTATACGGCAGTTGGTTACTACGACAAAACTGCTTATATTCTCTCTTTTTTTGTGAACTAGTTGTAATTAAAAGCATAAGGGCTCTAGGTTTTTCCAGATAAACAGAAGTAAGTTTTAGCCCATCCTGAACTACTAAGTTTAAAACATGGCATGCACAACGTTGATGAAAAATTAAACCATCTAGATCTGGGTTCCATTGACGTTGCAAATAAGAAATGGCTAAAGTATTATTCGAAGCATTATCAAAAGTAATTGATACAATTTGTTTCTCAATATCATAATCATGACAAATATTTTGCAAAGTTCTACCAATGTGTGCACCCTTGTGTGCATACTCTAACACCTTAAAACCTATAATTCTTTTCTGAATGATATAATCATCGTCTGTAAAATGGGCCGTAAGACACAAGTATGATGAACCCCATTTTGTAGTCCATATGTCAGAAGTCAAAGAAATTCTAGATTCTAAATTAAGAAAAATCTGATACAATTTTGCATGTCCTTCATGAAACATGCTCATACAATCTTTTCTAAGGGTGTGCCTAGATAATTTTCTAAATGCAGGGTTAAATGCATTTTGCTGTAATCGCTCAAAGTCTGGGTTTTCAGCATAATTTAGAGGTTGCTCTCTGCATAACACAAATCTCGCCATCTCTTTCTCATATTTTCAACAGAATATGAGAAAGGAGTAAGAGAGGAAGATGATGAAGATAAATTTAATGTTTGTTGTCTAGCATCTTTTTTAACATGCGATTTCATGTGTCTTAGCAGATGCGAAGTGCCGGCAGTATGTGCGGCAGCAAAACTAGTTCTACATATCTTACAGAATGCACGAATTTGGTCGTTGCCATTACTGTCTTTTACAATTTCACGTGTAAAGTGCTCCCAAACACCGGACTTTGGTCCTTTCTTTTGGGTTTGTGTAGAAGGTGCAGCATGTGAAGTAGGGGTAGATGTTTGTGCCGGTGAACTTGTGTACGTGTGAGCAGCATGCGAGAAAGGTGAATGTGAAGGTGGTGGCATGACGGGGCTAGGATTATTACTAGCCCCAAAGTTATCTGGTTCTTGTGTTTCAATATTTGCTATATCAGGATTAAAATCAGCCCCTACGTTACCACGTAGTAAATCAGCATAATATTCAAAATCGGCAGTATTAGTCTCATCATCTATATTAAAATTCATATTTATCTTCCTAGGCGGCGGTCTTGACATTGTGCTAATCTAAACTTTATACTACAGAAACCTGTTTGAGCCTTTGAAGATGACCCGAGTTGTAGAGACCGGAAGCAGCGAATTTGAGTAGCGAATTGGAGTAGCGAGACGGTTGACGATAGCCGCGAGATTGACGACCGTAGAGACGGTAGTAGCGAGAGTTGTAGAACACCGAGTAGAACCGTAGAGAGGTATTTAGAGAATTAGAGTTTAGAGAATTTTGTGAGGGAAGAGATGAATGTAGAGATTTTGTGAGAGAAGAAGAGATGTGGAGGAGGGTATTTATAGAAGAAATTTAGGTTTAAAAAAAAATTTAAAAAAAATTGTTGGCCGTTGCCAAACGGGCAGAAATCTGCCCGTTTGGCAACGGCTACAAAGTAGCCGTTGCCGGCCCGGCCCCGGGCCGGGCCGGGCCGGGCCCGGGCCTAGGGGGGCCCAGCCCGGCCCCGGGGCCGGGCCCGGGCCGCAGCCAGGCCCGGGTTTAGGAACCCGGGCCCGGGCCGGGCCCGGGCCGGGCCGGCCCGGACCCCGGGCCGGGCCGCCGGGCCTGGCGGGCCCCGGGCCACAATTACACCCTGAGCTAGGATTGAAGCCGTGAGCTTTTGCTTGGGGAGGGAACGCTTTTCCAACGAAACAACCATGTGATGGGAGACTTGATTAATTTACTTAAAAGTAAAAACTAAAATTTTTTGCACCACTCAAGAATTTAACGCGCAACCTGCCATTAGGGGACAGAACATAGCACCAACTTGCCAAGGAAAAGACCATGTAACATGAGATTTAATTAATTTACTTAACACAACGGTCGCAGCTGCCAGATATATATACACGTAAAAATTTTGAAAAATGGGAGGGGGCCCCCTCCCCCTCCCCATCCAACTCCAACGTGGGTCCGCCCATGTCTGTCTTGAACTCTGTTTTAAACCATAAAAGGATTTCTTCAACTTGCATACCTTATGCTCGTGTCTCTCTATCACGAAGTGGTCAGATTGATGCATGTAGATCTCTTCATCATAAAAAGCACAACATACTGCAATACATAGACATCACATTGATCTGTTTCTCAAAGATGAGAAGCGTGACGTCAGACCATATCCTAATTGGCAAAACACCACCTTCGGTCGATATATTGTGGCCTGCAGGAACCTACTAATATCATAGATAGAACCCTTTGAGGAGTCAAAGGATCAAACATTCAATACAAGCCTTCCATTTTTTGCCTGGTCATAACTAGAACATCTCCATATGGACAAGATGCTGGGCTCATTTGCCCTGCAAAGTCTAACTCCCAATTTCTTGAATTATTGTCCCCACGGAATCGCAAGACGACCCCGCCAATTAACTCTCTGCTGTCCCCACGGCTTGGAGCGTCCCGGGGCGAGAACGCTTCATCCTCTTTCTTGGATCTCGGCAGCCCGGCATTGATTGAGAGTCACAGAAATCATTAATTGTCCCTGCGATTCCGTGTCAGAAGACGACAAGTTGACGGATACAAACAAGCGGACACGAGTTTCACGTGCAACGGTGAGGGGGGCACGGTAAGGGTACCAGGGTCAAGAGCAAATGACGGAGATTGTCAAATTATTATATAGTGAGTATAAATCGAGAAAACCGTGAAGCATAAGTATCGTTTTTTTTTTTTGAATATTACTAGGGAAAGATACTGAGATTGATTGTTGATTCGTCTATTCTGCGGAGGCCCAACAACACAGGCCCAAAGGCGCAGCCCACCAAACGAAGCCCGAAAGATACGAGCCCGGATACCCGACCGCCGATCGGAAGCCCATCTGCGCAATCAGGCTCGCCCGACGAGGCCCCATAGAGGACCCCCGAATATCGATCCAACCCGACCCCGATAACGCACAAGTCACTCGCCCACTCCAGCGATAACCGTTCCCCCAATCCCGTCACCACTTAATGGCCGTTATGGGGAGGTGCGGGCATGGCGCAGGGAGCGGCGACGGGGAGGCGGATTGAGGGGGCACGACTGGGGGCGGATTAGGGACGTGAGTCATGGGCAGTCATGACGGGAGGTCCATAAAAGGGCTAGGAGGACGACTGGAAAAAGGACGGTGGTCGGTCCTGAGTATACACCCAAAGAACGGTTGTAGTTTTACCGCAAGCGCACGGTATAGCGGCGAGCGGGTATCGAACACAGGGAGGACGAATGACCGTGCTTGCTCCTAATCAACCTGGCTACTTAAGAATGAAACTTGCCTTGGGCGATCCTGTCACAATCGTCAGACAAATGTGCGAAATATCAAATCAAATAAAGAACGTTTAGGGAATGGGGAATTCCCGCTACTCACCGTATTTCATAAATGTGGTTCGTCGGTATCAAAATTGCTAGAATGAGAATTTAGATGAACTAGTTGCAACTGAATGTAGAACCAAGCTCACGCTCTCGCGCTGTTGCCGGTCTATAGCTATCCTAGGGTCGGGTCCAATCTCTTGCAAACCCTAGCCTAGGAAAACTAGCATTAGGATTAACATCATCGTTCAATCGTGCACCGAGCCCAATCTCTTGCAAACTCGGTTCACAATCTAAATTAGGATAGTTCCTACCCGTCCAATCTCTTGCAAACGGGGATCGGCACGGAATTGCAACCGGAGATCCTAGTATCGGTCCAATCTCTTGCAAACCGATACTTCGAAAATCCGACTCCAACCCAATTCGGATTTCTAGGGCTTCCTATCAAATTGGGATCAAATCTCTTGAAAATCCCAATTGATATGAATACCTAGCTATCCGTAGTAATTCGATCCCAATCTAATCTCTAATTATTGATTCTAGCACAATTTCTACCAATTTATCACAAATAGGAAATAGGGCTCGTAGGGTTCATCCCCACGCCCCAGGACGTGGAGACTACTCACAAATCATAGCAATAGCACAAAAATAATCAATGAAATAGGCAATGGAATTCATCACAACAATGATATAAACAATAAAAATAGAGTTTTTTGGGGAA
The DNA here is from genome assembly GCA_030789695.1 of Scilla litardierei. NCBI lineage: Eukaryota > Viridiplantae > Streptophyta > Magnoliopsida > Asparagales > Asparagaceae > Scilla > Scilla litardierei. The sequence continues at coordinate 255,961,173 of CM061142.1, read as the reverse complement.
GAGAGATGCAAACCAATGTAGTTCTTCAATTAATCCAACAAAAATCCAAGTTTTCCCTCTTCTCTAATCAAAAATAATAAAGCAAAAAGTAGTCTCAAAAAGCTGCAAAAAATCTAAGAGATGGCTCTCTAAACTAGGGTAAAAACAGGGCTTAAATAGCCCTCAAAATCGTCCAAAAATCCTGACCAAAACGCCCCTGCACAGCCTGTTTTCCGCAAATTTCGCTACAGGCAGCGCATCGCACTCGGCCGAGTGACAAGAGTCGCTCGGCCGAGTGAAAACCCTGTCAATATTCCAGTAAGTCGGGGGCTTCAGGGGTCTTCAGTTCGGGGGCGGCTCGGCCGAGTGAGTTGTCGTCACTCGGCCGATGGCTTCACTGCACTCGGGCGGACGTGGCTTACCACTCGGCCGAGTGGGTCTTCTGAAGCTCAGATGGCCGAAAAACAGTAACTTCGATATTTTGGAGGGGCTTCGTCTGGGCGCCACTCGGGCGGACGTGGTATCGTCACTCGGCCGATGTGGTCTCCGTCGCTCGGCCGAGTACACATGGAAATCGTGTCTGAACGGGTCGGCCGAGCAGTGTCTCGCTGGTCGGCCGAGTGGCTCCTCCACTCGGCCGAGTGGGACACAAAAAATGCCCATTCTGCTTATTTTGGCCTCCTCGTCGCTCCTGCGACGTCCATTCTTCTTCCGCTCCTCTCCAACAGCAAAATACCCCTCGGGGAGGTCGTCGGTGGCCGTCTAGAGTAAGCGCATCTCGAGATCACTCCAAATCGCGCCAAATCACCTGAAATGCGACAAAAACAACAAATCATGAAAAGCATCGCAATATCGTCGATATATCGTGAAAAAAACATGATTTGGGCGATCTAAATGGCATGCAAACATGCGGAAAAAAGGTGTAAAATAAGGAGTGATCAAAATCCCCCAAGCTTGCCTCTTACTCGTCCTCGAGGAAGATAAGTAAAAGGCGAACCCGGTGGATTCGGAAAACGAAAACGGCGAAAAACGAAAAAAAATGAAAAACGAAGAAGAATGAAAACCAAATGAAAATAAAGAAAGAAAGAAAGAAAGAAGGAAAGAGGTAGGATGCTAGATCATTTTCTCAGGACGTGGGTTTCACTTACTCTTATAGCATGCATCGAGCGAGAAATACATGTCAAAGAACCTCATTTTGATATCATAGTATAATAGTGCAAGTAGAAAATAGAAAACCCACGAACAACGGTATAATCAGGAAAAACGGAATAATTTTAAAATTAACATCTCCTGAATCATCTAAAGCGGTATACAAATCTCAGATCACACACTTTTCAATTGAACGCTTTCTATCTGGAGTATAAGAGTATCACATCATAGAATAGATAGAATAGAAAAGTACGGATTTCATGAAATGAACGCTAGGCTTAGATTTCTGGATTTCGTAAAGCTAGAAACAATCTCACCGAGTATAGAATATTACTTAGCCTATGTTGTTGTGCAATGTCAAGTAGTCACTCTCTCACACATCAATGGATCCCCTCCCCCAAGCTTATCTATAAGCGTGGTGGCACAAAAATATTTACATCCCCATTTTTATATAGCTCCAAAGGCAAAGAAGAGAAGGAAGAAAGAAAGAAAGTGAGATGTGATCTTTTATTGAGGATTTTTCCTCTCACTTTTTTTTTCTTTTCTTTTTTTTAATCATATATACAATGATCCCAACTCAAAGAGAGATAATGATATACAAGAATGTTCTTCTCTCTTTTATATTTTTTTTTTGAAATAAGAGATTTGGAGCTAGGAATTAATAGCGGGGGAAATGCCATAAAATAGAATCACTAAGGGGAGATTCACCAATGATTTTTAAAAGTAGAGAAATGATGTTCAAGATTTGTGGAGAAAGAAATATATATAACTCTCGGCTCACTCTATAAGACATGCACGACAACTTCAGCAGGGTAATCTAATCTACTCAGTTTCGATCACAAAAAAGCTAACTAATCCAGATATATCATAGCTATCATCATTCAATCATCCTGAAGTGAAGTGTACAATTCATGCATATAGAAGTGACAAAGGAATAGAAATCAGTACTCCAGATATAGGCATCCAATGCGTGAATCTTGGTGTGTTTTCTGTGATAGCATACATATGAATATTCAGGCTCAGCTAATAATAAAATTTCATCCATTTTCATGTGGAAAAAGTGTGGGTTACTACTCCTAAATGCAAAGCAAGTCATAGCATATGATATCAGAAATGAAATCTAAGACATGACAAATTTAGCATGCATATAGAATAAGCTAACTCCACGTAGACATCATCACAGAAAATTCATCTCTAGCATGAGATGAAAAAGAAAGAAGTAAGGATAAAAGGAAAATAGAACTATGCGATGCGGCACACAAGAAAATAAGAAAAACGTGATGCATGGCAAAATAAAAGAAAAATAAAAGAAAAATGAGTGCAAAAGTGAAAAACGGGGTGAGAAACTGAAAATAAAGGTGGCAAATCGAAAAAGAACGTGAGAACTCACTCCCCCAAGCTAAACGACACAGTGTCCTCAATGTGCAAAGTGTGGCACACAGAGAGATAAGTAATGTGAGGGGCAAGTGAGGATGCATGCATGATGGGAAGAAAAAAGATAATGAAAGGAAAAGTAAAGAAATGAAAATATGATGCGGAAATGATGCATGCGCAGCTAGGAGTGATACGAAAATAAATACGGCACCTAGAACTCTCCCTCTCTCCCTCTCTCCCAAAAAAGATATATATAGATGTGATCAAAAATGAGAATCCCAAGTAGATATGATATGATATGCACAAATAGATATGATCAAGAATATAATCCCAAAATAAGTGAGGGGAGGGGAGGTGGACAAAAGTGCATCAGGACCCAGCAGAGACGGGCAGCACAACGACAGGAATGGATCAAGGCATCAAGAGTGCCTAAGAAGGCGGTGCCGCGCCGTCTCCGTCCTGAGGCGGAGGTGGTGGTGGTGTAGGCTGCTGAGCTGGGGTGGGCGTGGAAGTGGAAGCAGGTCTAGTGTGTGTGGAAGTGTGTGTGGGAACCTGCTGGGTGGGTGTGGGTACGCGCGGAAGACGCTCTAAGATCTGTGTCAGGCAGTAGTGGATCTGAGGGATCAGGTCAAAGCGTCCAGCCATCGCAGAGACGGTGGAGGACAGGGTCCTAAGGTCTCCTCTAAGACCACTCACCGCCAACTCAAGAGCACGTATGCTCTGCAGTACAGTGTCGGGCGGGGGTGGTGCAGAGGGACGCACCTGTCGGGGCTGCGCAGGGCGAGGCTGGCGTACGCGAGTGGAGTATGTAACGGGCTCAGCAGGGAAGGGGACGAAAGGTGCCGCGCCTGTAAATGTGGGCCGGGCCTCAGTGTGAGGCCGGGGCGGGCGGTGAGAAGTAGAGGCGGCGACAGTGAAAGAAGAGTACAAAAGCGGCTGCGAGGCGGCTAGAGAGGTCAACGGCACAGAAGTGTGGACAGACGCCACGACGCTCTCGGAGAATACGGCAGCTGTGGAGACAGAGGAATCTACCGCTGGGGTGGAAGTGTGTGGACCAAAAGGCGCAATCCCAGCGGAGATCATGCTAGCCATGGTCTCCACAACCGCGGCGAACGAGGGCTCTCCACTCTCAACAAAGGTCTGCAGGCGCTCGGGGAGTGCGGAGCAAAGAGGCTCCACGGACAGAGGGCCAGAGGTGGCAGCGGGAGTGGTGGGGACAGCCTCGGAAGTGGTGACAGTGGTGGAAGTGGGCTCAGCAAGAGTACTCTCGACACTGGCAGAGGTGGGGACAGAAGTGTCAAGAGCAGCGGAAACGTCAGGAACAGGCTGAGGGGCCACAGGGTCGACGGGGTCGGCAGCAGGCTCGGCAGGGTGTGCAGCAGGGTCTGCGGGAGCAGCCTGGGCAGCGTGGGCAGCGTGGGCCTGCTCGGCCTCCTCGGCCTCGAGCACGTACGCAGCGGGGATGCGGACATCCATCGCTGGGAGCCAGTCAACGTGGGCCGGTGCAATCTGGGTCCGAGCTGGGCTCGGGAGAATCATGTAGTCGGCATCGAAAGGGCCGTGCAACCAGACCCAATGACGCTCACCATGCGGACGAAGCATCTTCATCCGGGCCATAACATCTATCGACAAAGAGGTGGGGCCCGGGACGCGTTGCAAGTCGTCGGGGAAGTCCTCGCCGGTCATAAGAGCTAGCAGGGTAATCAGGCCGCCGCAGCATATCGGTGAGCGAGCGCCCACCGATACAATGATGCGGTCTAAGTACCATGCCGCGATATCGATCACGACGGCGGGGACAAGCTCATCTCCATCCCTAGATAGAGCTCTGGGACGGGTCATCGCGTAGAGCATGTAAAGCTCTGGCGTAGACATCGTGCCCGGCTCATATCTGGCCAAAAATGTCGTCGCCATAAGGCGCTGAGCAATGCGAAGGCAGGGATGTACGATGGCCGAGGCCTTGGCCCTACTAGGGTCAAAGGCGGCGTGGAGACCCGTGATACGTGCCCAGAAGGCACCGGCGTCGAAAGAGGGTGGAGGGATATGTGTGGGGCCGTAACCGCGATCGGCTCCGGGGACTGCGGGCCAAGAGAAAAACGCTCTCATCATATCGAGAGTGACCTGGCACTCTCGATCCATGAACCGGAATGAGCATCCCTCATCGGTCCGGGCGATCGAACTCAAAACCTTAAGTGTCGGGCGGGTAAAAGTATCCGCCGACACCTGCAGAAAATCTCGCCAGCCCACGTTGTCGTACAACGTGAGCATCCCCTCAAGTACCCCCAGGCGTCCTAGGTCAGCGAGGTGTGCAAACCTGGAGGGTACGATCGAGCGCTGGGAGATGCGCTCGAAGACGGCGCGGTGTGCGTCGTCTCGGAACGTAATCCCGAGCGGCCCGACCAGTGGAGCCGGTGGTGGTGGCTGTGCAGCGGCGGGGGTGGCTGTGCGGGCTGTGCGGGCTGTGGGTGCGCTGCAGGCTGTGCGGGGTGTGCGGGGCCTGCAGGCTGTGCTGGGTGGACGGCGTGTGTGGGGGAAGGAGGAGGAGACTCTTCCGCCTCGTGGGCGGGGCCGGCGTCATCCGACCTCTTCCGCTTAGCGGAAGGTCTCCTCGTCCGCGGCCGTGTCCGGGGCGGCATATCGGCCCCGAGCGCGCGCCGAAAAGTGAAAAGTGCGGCGTGTGCACAAAGAATGGAAAGAGTATACCCAAACACGCCGCGAGTGCTAAGCAGTGGAAGCGTGCGAAGTCCGCGCCTCCACGTAGTCCTGAGCAGCCGTAGAAGCTCCCCTGGCCTCCCCTAAGCTCCAATAAGCAACCTGCGCGTGAAAAAGCGATATCAGCGAGTAATAATCAAAATGTATGGAGCAATAGGGGTATAATGGATAGATATAGAAATTGATTTGGGTTAGGGGGGTGTTTAGCACATGGATCCTCAAAAAATACACGAAAAGAGGAGAAAATGGTGAAAACAAGCGAACCGGAGGTGACCGGGCGGTGCGCCGCCGGCGGCGACTCGGGCGAGGCGTCGGCGGGCTCAGCCGGCAGTGGCGGGCCGAGCGGCGGCGGGGCAGCGGCGGTCGGGCGAGTGAGGGTCGAGCGGGGGGGAATCGGGAGTGGGAGCTGAAGGGGCGCGGGCGAGAATTGGGGATTTGCGTTTTCGAATTCCGCGCCCCCCTCGCCGCTTATATATAAAAATGTTACGACTCGGCCGAGTGACGGGCTCACTCGGCCGAGCAAGGCAAATAAAAATTTTCTCCCCGATATCGCTTCGGCCGAGTGGCTTTGCCAGCCTCGGCCGAGTGGAGTAAGTCCATTCGGCCGAGTGACTCAAGCTACTCGGCATGACTCGCCCTAGGAGGGTATCCGTTTTACTCGGCCGAGTGAATATATATACTCGGTTGAGTAGCAGTTATATCGAAATCAAGAAAATAAACAGAGAGTTGGGTTCAGCAGACTTCCCTCGTTCGTGAGTGGCTCGGCTGGACGAACTTGTGTACTCGGCCGAGTGACTAGTATACTCGGCCGAGTGAGCCTTAATTTCTGCTGTTTGTCTTCGTTTTGGCTCTAAACTCCGTCTTTCTTCCTCCAGTCGATTTCATCCTCCTCCTGAGCGTCGAGCGCCTTCTTGGGGCGCTCCTCGTCGTCTCGTTCATCCTCCTCATGATGGATCTACCTATCTCCTCTCCTGTCAAGAAAAATAGGACCCGTTATCACGAAATTTTTGGTCGAATGACTCAAAATACTAAAAATCTCTAAAACGAAAATAAAGAAAAAGTAAAAATAAAGCAAAAACCGTCGGGTTGCCTCCCGACAAGCGCTCGTTTAAGGTCGTGAGCTCGACCCCCTATAATTTTCAATCAATGCGGGATGTTTGGTGCATATGAGATGCACCCGTCAAACTTCCCGGGGAGCGCGCTTGGATTTGGACGTGGCGGCGTAGCGTTCTCCCTCGGAGGTCTCTTGTCTCGAATGGTGTTGGGGGGAGGCTCCCCCAAGCTAGCATTTGCCCCGGTCAACGGCTTAACCGGCGATGCCGATTTCCGTACCGGCGGAGCTTTCCTTGGAGACTTTAATTTCGAGATCTTGCAGAGCTCTCGAATCCTTGCGACATCAGCGTCGCCTTCATCTTCATCAGCGGAGAAGTCGGGGGAATCATCTTTATTCTCTTCATCTTGGCCTAGACCCGGGCCTACTTCAAATTCTTCGTCAAAAAGAGCGCCGATTGAGTGAGGAATCGCCTCCTCTATCACCTCATCAAGGAGGTCCATGTAATCAAGCTCCTCGTGGTAAGGCATGTGCTTCATTGCCTTAGGAATGTGGAGCTCCACCTCGATGTTGCCGACGTTTAAAGTAAGTGTACCTTCGCGCACGTCGACGATGACTCCGGCGGTGGCGAGGAAGGGGCGTCCAAGTATCAATGAGGTGTCTCCCTCCTCCTTAACGTCCATGATGACAAAGTCACATGGCAAGCATATTCCACCCGGGACTTGAAGTGGGATGTCTTCGGCAATCCCCACCGGCCTTGTTATCCGTCCATCGGCTAATTGAATGCGCATGTCGGTGGGTTTCAACTTTGTCCCGGTGTTAAGCTTTAAGAACATGGAGAGGGGCATGAGACTCACACTAGCCCCAAGATCGACCAACGCCTTTTGAAGAGGCACGCCACCCAAAGTGCAAGGAATCCGAAAACTCCCCGGATCTTTAAATTTTGCCGGCTCCTTTTCTCTCTTGGTGAACCAAGAGCCCTCCTCGGCTAGCATGATCTTCTCCTTCTTTTTCCTCCCCGAAATCAAGTCCTTAAAGAATTTAGCATACGTGGGGATCTCGACGATGGCGTCGAGGAAGGGAATATTGAGGCTAACTCCTCTTAGATACTCGAGGAATTTCGCTAGCCTTTTCTCCATTTTCGCTTTCGCTAGTCTTTGGGGGAATGGGACCGGTGGCATGAAGCGCCTTTCCTCAATCAATTTTTCCGCTCTAGATTTCTCCTTGTCATGTGGCTCCTTCTCCTTATCAACCTCAACTACCGGCTCAACCGGCTCCAAGCTTTCCTCCACAGCCTCCTCGGTAGGAATCATAGCGGGGGTGGTGTCCTTCCCGCCTCTAGTAGTGACGGCAACTACGGCGTTGATGTGGCCCGTGTTGCCCCGTGGGTTTTGCTCCGGTTGCGCCGGCAATCTTTGAGTGTTCCGATTGAGCAATGCCAATTGCTCCGATATTTGAGCCACTACGGTATTAAGAGATTCTTGCCCCGCCTTCAAAGTAGCATTCACCTTATTTTGCTCGACCATGAACGCCTCCACTCTAGATTCGAAGTCGGATCGTTGTGGAGCTTGTGGAGGGTTTTGATTTTGATTCCTCCACTCTTGGTTGTATCCGGGAGGCCTATATGGTGGAACTTGTTGCTTCGGTTGAAAGTTTTGTTGTGGAGGCCCCCTCGGTGGATAGTTTTGTTGTTGGGGTGGTGGTGGTCGAGCTTGTTGAGGCGGTGGTTGTGGCGGGTTCAAGGCTCCTTCATTGTTGGCGTAGGAGAATCCCGGATGATTTCTTGCGGCCGGATTGGACCAATACCCTTGGTTCCCCGCAACATATTGTATTTGCTCCAAGGATCCTTCTCCTTGCTCTCCTCCCGAGTACATGACTTGAGATTGGTCTTGCCAATCACACATTTGGTTGGTCGGTGCGGAGGTGGATGGGCTTCCTTGGGGCTCCGTGATAAATTTCTCCAATCTCTCCACCACCTTGTGGAGAGAATCAAATTTGCTCGTGAGCTCCGCTACGGCCTTCGCCTCGTAGATGCTAGTTGGCTTTAAGGAGGATGTGGAGTGTCCTCGCTCATCGCCCCATTGTTGGTTATTTGAGGCCATCTCCTCAATTAGGGCCGTAGCTTCCTCGGGAGTCTTTGACAAGATTGCACCATTTGCCGCGGCATCAATAATTTGCTTGGTCCCCGGTTGGAGACCGTTGTAGAAGCTATGAACTAGCTCCCAATCCTCTATACTGTGGTGCGGGCATTGATGCTGCAAATCCTTAAAACGCTCCCATGCTTCATAGAGCGTCTCCTGTGGTCCTTTCTTGAAGGACATGAGAGCGCTCCGGATCTTCACCGTCTTGGATGGCGGATAAAATTTGTCAATAAATGCACTCGCCAACTCGTCCCAAGTGGTGAAGATACCCTCAGCTTGCGTCCTCAACCAATAGAGGGCCTTGTCCTTAAGCGTGAAGGGGAAGAGACGCAGTCTGATAGCATCGTTGGAGACCCCCGGCATCTGGAAAGTAGCGCACTTTGACAAGAATAGTTGGATGTGGTAGTGGGGGTTCTCATGTGCGTTCCCATGAAATGGGTCTTGTTGCATCAAACCCACCAATCCAGTCTTTAGCTCGAAGTTCTTGTCAGCCGCCAACCCCGGCATGGCAATGGACGAGGTGGTAGAAGAAGTCTTAGGCCGAAGCCTATCTCGAATAGAGATTATCCTTGCCATCCTTGCCGCCAATTCTTCAGGAGTTTCCGGGTTGGTCATATACCCCCCTTCCGGATCTTGTCTCTTTTCCGCTCTAAGTCTCCGCGCGGTACGTTCGATCTCGGGATCAAATAATAAGTCTTCTGGGTCCGCCGCAGATCTCGTGTTCATGAACAGGGGAAACAGAGTTTCAAAGAAATGATTAATACCGTGGAAGGGTTAGGTAAGAATAGTAAAGGAAATAATAATGGTAACAATAAAAAAATAAAAATAAAAGAAAGAAGTAGCTAGGGTGAAAAAGAATCAAACGCAATCGCCTCCCCGGCAACGGCGCCAAAAACTTGATCGGTCCTGAGTATACACCCAAAGAACGGTTGTAGTTTTACCGCAAGCGCACGGTATAGCGGCGAGCGGGTATCGAACACAGGGAGGACGAATGACCGTGCTTGCTCCTAATCAACCTGGCTATTTAAGAATGAAACTTGCCTTGGGCGATCCTGTCACAATCGTCAGACAAATGTGCGAAATATCAAATCAAATAAAGAACGTCTAGGGAATGGGGAATTCCCGCTACTCACCGTATTTCATAAATGTGGTTCGTCGGTATCAAAATTGCTAGAATGAGAATTTAGATGAACTAGTTGCAACTGAATGTAGAACCAAGCTCACGCTCTCGCGCTGTTGCCGGTCTATAGCTATCCTAGGGTCGGGTCCAATCTCTTGCAAACCCTAGCCTAGGAAAACTAGCATTAGGATCAACATCATCGTTCAATCGTGCACCGAGCCCAATCTCTTGCAAACTCGGTTCACAATCTAAATTAGGATAGTTCCTACCCGTCCAATCTCTTGCAAACAGGGATCGGCACGGAATTGCAACCGGAGATCCTAGTATCGGTCCAATCTCTTGCAAACCGATACTTCGAAAATCCGACTCCAACCCAATTCGGATTTCTAGGGCTTCCTATCAAATTGGGATCCAATCTCTTGCAAATCCCAATTGATATGAATACCTAGCTATCCGTATTAATTCGATCCCAATCTAATCTCTAATTATTGATTCTAGCACAATTTCTACCAATTTATCACAAATAGGAAATAGGGCTCGTAGGGTTCATCCCCACGCCCCAGGACGTGGAGACTACTCACAAATCATAACAATAGCACAAAAATAATCAATGAAATAGGCAATGGAATTCATCACAACAATGATATAAACAATAAAAATAGAGTTTTTTTGGGGAAGAGAGATGCAAACCAATGTAGTTCTTCAATTAATCCAACAAAAATCCAAGTTTTCCCTCTTCTCTAATCAAAAATAATAAAGCAAAAAGTAGTCTCAAAAAGCTGCAAAAAATCTAAGAGATGGCTCTCTAAACTAGGGTAAAAACAAGGCTTAAATAGCCCTCAAAATCGTCCAAAAATCCTGACCAAAACGCCCCTGCACAGCCTGTTTTCCGCAAATTTCGCTACAGGCAGCGCATCGCACTCGGCCGAGTGACAAGAGTCGCTCGGCCGAGTGAAAACCCTGTCAATATTCCAGTAAGTCGGGGGCTTCAGGGGTCTTCAGTTCGGGGGCGGCTCGGCCGAGTGAGTTGTCGTCACTCGGCCGATGGCTTCACTGCACTCGGGCGGACGTGGCTTACCACTCGGCCGAGTGGGTCTTCTGAAGCTCAGATGGCCGAAAAACAGTAACTTCGATATTTTGGAGGGGCTTCGTCTGGGCGCCACTCGGGCGGACGTGGTATCGTCACTCGGCCGATGTGGTCTCCGTCGCTCGGCCGAGTACACATGGAAATCGTGTCTGAACGGGTCGGCCGAGCAGTGTCTCGCTGGTCGGCCGAGTGGCTCCTCCACTCGGTCGAGTGGGACACAAAAAATGCCCATTCTGCTTATTTTGGCCTCCTCGTCGCTCCTGCGACGTCCATTCTTCTTCCGCTCCTCTCCAACAGCAAAATACCCCTCGGGGAGGTCGTCGGTGGCCGTCTAGAGTAAGCGCATCTCGAGATCACTCCAAATCACGCCAAATCACCTGAAATGCGACAAAAACAACAAATCGTGAAAAGCATCGCAATATCGTCGATATATCGTGAAAAAAACATGATTTGGGCGATCTAAATGGCATGCAAACATGCGGAAAAAAGGTGTAAAATAAGGAGTGATCAGACGGCATCTCAGGTAACTAAAACCTAAGATACTCCATCAACGACCTAGTTCCCCCATTCCATCTCCTTCCTCCCCCGCTCGCGCCGGTAGACGTCGTTCCGATCTCCTCTCGAGTCGAACCGTCTCCGCCGGGCCTCCTCTTTCAGATCACTGTCTGACTTAGGCATCGGAGGGGATTTGGCCGGAACCAAGGTCCGGCCCCTCTGACGAGTGTTCTCGTCTACGCAGGAGGACATCAGATCCACGGGCCGAGGCTTACCCTCCGCCCCACGCCGGCCACGCATCTCACAAGACGACCGAGGCTACTCCTCGTCGTCCGACCGACCGAGGCCGAGCACATCCGTCCGAGCAGAGGCTTCCCCACTGCTCACGAGGCGCCGAGGCTATCACTCGTCATCCGACCGTCCGAGGCCGAGCGTCTCACACCGGGCTGAGGCTTCCCCTCGCCCACCTTGCGGCCGAGGATCCAGATTCGGCCCATCCGACGCGCTCCACGTCATCCGCAACTTCGATTAGCGTCGTGTCTGCACAGACTCGACGCACCCGAGGGACCCAAGTCGGCCCCTTGACCACGTTGACCGGGTAGTCCATGGTCAACGCTTTTGTAGTGAGAAAACACTCTGAAACATCTGGCGTCGTCTGTGGGAACGAACTGTCCCACGAAGAAACAAACCACACCTGCAATGGCACGAGCCTGCAACGGAAAGAGACGCATGCCCCCCATCTCGGAGGAGGGGAATGGCACACCCAACAGTAACCTTGAGGACGCACCTGACGACAATCACCCCGCCCCCTCAACCGAAGAGACTGGCGGGTCGGAACTAGCCACTCAGGGGCAGCACCGCGCCCTGGCCCAAGAGACCAACGCGAGCCTCCAGACGTTGGTCGCAACGGTACAGCAGCTCGTCGGCGCTGCGCCAGCCAACGGAGATGGGTTGGGCGACGGCCATCGTTGGGCGGGGGCCCCCCCGCTCTTACGGTCCGCTGTGGTCGATGACCACGGGAACCGAAGACCAAACACGGAGCGTCGGTCCACGTTGTCCGGCTCCCGTCAGGCGAAATCACGCGCCTCCTCCCCTTATCGTGAAAGGAGCCGAAGAGAAACCGAGGGCACGGGGGACGAGTCGGTGACCGCGTCGTCTCGTCGGCCACGATCACCCCACCGCAGAAGAAGCGATCGACACCCCTCGAGAGACCGATCACGGCGGAGCGGGAGCTCCCGTCGGAGGAGTCGGGAACGCCGGGTCAGCCCGACCCCCAGTGTGGCGAGGGCCGTGGAGCCAGCCCCGCCGGCGCCTAGGCCCCCTCCACCACCGAACGAGCTGGAGGTAAGCGGGTGTCGGACCCCCGGGGGCATCCACGGAGACCGGTGCCCTCTGTCGCGGAGAATAACCGACGCGCGGGTCCCCTCTCGATTCAAGATCCCGGCGCTGGGGAAGTACGACGGGATAGGAGACCCGGGAAACCACGTGATGGACTACGAGGGGGACATGTCCTTCCAAGGAGCCGACGATGACCTGCTCTGCAGGGGCTTCTATTCAACCCTCAGGGGAGCGGCGAGAACCTGGTACCGCAGCCTACCCAGCCGCTCCATCGACAGCTTCGAGGAGCTCACCCAGCTGTTCTGCAAACAGTTCATGGCAGGGCGACAGGTAATACCTGATGCTGAACATTTGTTTAACATAGTGCAGGGCCCGACCGAGCCACTCCGACAGTTTATGCGCCGCTTCAACGCGGAACGGCTGAACGTGAACAGCCCCCGACCTTGTTGTCCAAACGGCCCTAAAGAAAGGGCTGCGCCATAGAGGCCTGAAGAAATCTCTGCACAACGATCCCCCAAAGGACCTCCCTGGGATCATGGCGAGAGCCGAGCGCTTCATGTTGACCGAGGAGACCTTGGCCATTGAGGCAGGAAAGGCCAGACGAGGGACCAAACGCGGCGATAGCGAGCGCCACAGCCCCGAAGGGTACCGGACCGAGAAGAGGACGAGAAACAGGCATCGGGGAGAGGGTACCAGGGACGCCACCCCAGACGCCATCCTCGCTCAAGTACAGAAGGAAAAGCGCGCCGATCGCCCCCCACCAAAGACAAAAAGAGGGGGGAAGAATGAGGAAAAGTACTGCAAATACCACAAGGACAATGGCCACGACACTGAAGACTGCTGGCACCTAAAGAAGGACATTGAGAAGCTGATGAGCCGAGGGCACGCAAGGAATTTAGCTGACGAGCCGGCCCACGGAGAAGGAACCTCCATACAGCCGGACAAGGGGAAGAAGATCAATACTGTCCAAGGACCCCTCCGCATCATAGAGTGAGCAAGCGAGGCCCCTCCCCCCAGTCGCAGCCTAGTCCGGAGGAGATTATCTAGGTTTACATCCCTCCGTCTAGCTTTATTTCCTGTTTTCTTTCCTCCAAATGTACTAGTCCAATAGGACCCTTAAGAGTACAAATGCATTCCCTTTTATCTTTTCTTCGACGGAATCAACATTTCACTAAGGGTGCATAAGAGTGAAGACCGCCGCCTCACCGGATGGGGGGGACAAAACCAGTCCCAAGACGAGGAGCTTCGCCCTCGCCGACCGATTCTTTCGCTTGTAAGTCTGGGGGCATTTCCCTCAGCCAGCTCAGACGCCGACCGGTCCTAAGCCGAGGAGCTTTGCCCTCGCCGACTGACTCCTGCGCTCGTAAGTCAGGGGGCGATTCCCCCAGCCAGCGCGGACGCCGACTGGTCTTAAGCCGAGGAGCTTTGCCCTCGCCGACCGTATCCTGCGCCCGTAAGTATGGGGGCAACTCCCCCCTCCAGCGCGGACGTCGACCGGTCCTAAGCCGAGGAGCTTCGCCCTCGCCGACCGACTCCACCGCTCGTAATTCTGGGGGCAATTCCCCCAGACAGCGCAAACACCGACCGGTCCTAAGCCGAGGAGCTTGGCCCTCACCGACCGTCTCCTCCGCTCGTAAGTCTGGGGGCAATTCCCCCAGCCAGCACAAACCCCGACCGGTCCTAAGCCGAGGAGCTTTGCCCTCACCGACCATCTCCTCTGCTCGTAAATCTGGAGGCAATTCCCCCAGCCAGCTCGGGCGCCGACCGGACCTAGGCCGAGGACGAAGCAACAAAGCAAAATACACGAGAAGTTCGAGTAAGTAAATTTCATTTCCAACAATTAATCAAGGTACAAAAGTGTGTCTTATCTACAGGAAATCGAAGTGGAGAAACCTTCCTACAAATAATCCGCTCTTGGCGGACAACAAAATTCGTCACCTACAGAAACTAGGGTAACACCGTCAGAGCAAAACTTGTCGACCAAGAACCCAAAGTTGCTGGCCTAAGAAAACATCCATGCAACCAGCAATTATTGGCTCCGAAGCAGGGAACCGGTAGCAAAGCCGAAGGAGATTGCGAGGTCAGGGATCCATTTCAAGTAGGCCGGGCCAAAGCGAAGCGGATGCTAAAAAATTTGAGGATAAAAACAAGGGTGGCAGGTCGGGAAGGACGGCCTAGGGGGCCCGGGATCGGGAGGACGCGTCCTCATGCACCTCGCCCTGCTCGGAACGAGGGGGATCGACAGGCGGAGGGGCTTGCCGGACGCGCTCCGCACAATCCCGGAAGGAAGACTGGACGACTTCGACGATCCGAGGGCCGATGAGATCTTCATACGTACCGAAGGCCCCCCTAAGAACCTCGAAGATCCTCTCCCCCAGGGTCCCGACGATGCCCCTCTCCACCTCCTCCGCAAACCGCGCCACCTGACGCCGATCCGACAGTTCCCTCTGAAGCTCCTCCCTCTCCAGGCGGAACGACTCCGCCGCTTCCTCAGCCGACTGCCGAGCGTCCTCCAACTTTCCCTGGAGGTCACCCACTCGTCCCTCCAGCTCGGCCACCCGGAGCTTGAGATGCTGAGACTCCATCTGGACCTCCGTCATAGCTACCTCCGCCGCCCCGGCCCGCTCGTGGGCCCTCACAGAGGACTCCTCCAACTCCCTCAAACGGACGTCTCGACGCTGCAACTCAACAGCGAGCGTTGAACCCTGAAAGACGAGACATGAGCCAAGAAGAGAGTGAAAGGAAGGAAAGGACTGCAGGATAGCCGAACCTGTTGAAGGGTCCAGACCAAGGAGTCCGACACCTTGTCGGCGGGGATCCTCTCGAGGAGACTGCGGTCCCGGGAAGGACGGAGCCCTCGGCAACCTGCTGGGCCAAGGCTCGGTCGACAAACACCGAACCCCTGGGGGTGACCTCGAGGGAAGCCGAGCTGCTCGCCAACAGGGTTCCGATTCCCGGTAATATAGGCGGGGACGCTGCGACGGGGGTGGTTGTCAGGGCCACCGGGAGATCCCCGGCGGTCGCCGCCGGAGGCACGGAGCACACCGGACTGGAGGGATCCACATCTTCCTTCCTCCTTTTCCCTCCGCGAGGCTCGGCAGGAGCCGAAGGGGAACGCTTCCGCCTCGCACCATCTCCACCCTCGGGGACGAGAGGGGGGACACCAAGTGCAGGAGGGACTGCACCGGACCCGTCGTTACCCCCCGCCACTTGGACTGGAGGGACGGATCCGGCCCTTGCGACCCCCCCCCCGGGGAGGAGATCGCCAGAAGAAGAGGTGGGAGGCGCGGCCACCACCTTACCCACGGAGGGCTCGACTCGGCGCACCTCCTCCTCAACGGTTCACCGAGGCGCCCTTCTGGAGGTACTACCTCGGCTTCGAGCGGCTCCACGACGGATCAGCTCATCGACATCACGGATGAACTCGCGACCAGCCATTCCTGCAAGGGAAACCGAAATCAGGGTAAGCTACAGGGCAATCCAGGACTGAAAAAGCGGCCTACCCGGAGACCACAAGACGGCCTGCAGGAGTAGGTCGTCCAACAAAGACCGGATGGACTTCGCCTCCAAGGGGAGGGTCGACAGCAGCGCGACGGCCGCTTGATCAGCCTCAGAGAGGGCCAGCGTTGGACAAGGCCGGACCGACCCGCCCCAACCTGTCAAAATCTGGGCATCTTCCAGGAAGACCACGAAGACATAATCCGAGCTCCACTCCCCCGACCAGCGGGGTAGCCCGATCAGGCATTCCCTCCTCGAGCGGGCTCAGAGGTGCAACCACGACCCTGGACCGACCGTCTGGATCTGATAAAAGTAGAAGAGAAGGGGGAGAGATGGATCCAGACCACGAGAATAGCAAAGCATCACGAAGCCCGTCAGTACCGCAATCGAACATGGGGTGAACTGGCAAAGGGGCACCGTGAGATACTCCATGACCTGGATGAAGAAGGGATTGAGCGAGAAACGAAGACCCAGGCGGAACATCTCGACATAGACGCCGACTTCATTGCTCCTCGGAAGGCAGATCCGCTCGTCGATGAAGGGGACTCGAACATCGTACGGGTAGCAGAGATACCTTTCCCGGATCTCCGCGGCCGCTAGAAGAGAAGTCCTTGACGGCGTTTGGAGGATAACCGGAGGTACATTAAGCCACACGGCAGCCGACGCCACATCATCGCCGGCATAGTCCGGGAAGAGCTTCCCTTTCCCTTTATCTCGGAGGAGACGGCTCCCAGAGGAGGAACCAGGTCCCACAGATCGGGGCCCGCCCCGCCTGGACTCAGGAGGATCCCTCGCCCCTTGGCCAGAACCGCATATCCTAAGCGCAGCCATAATAAAAAGATGGGAGAGGAGTTACCTTTTTTGTTAATGGGGAGAAAGCAAGGAAACGAAGACGGCGGGAGACTCCGAGTTTGTGGAAAGCCTGGAACAGAGGGAAAGACGAGGAAGAAGTTAGGATCAACGCAGCTGGGACACTTATATACAAGGCCCAGGGGCGAATTCGAAACGCCTGACAAGAACGCGTGGCAGGCCTCAAAGAGCCGGCGGCGTTTCGAAATCGGCGCCCAGGGAAGTCCAATCGATCCGCCTCATCATGACCTTCATTTATGACCGCGTCTCGACTGACGCACCACTCGGAACCCCAAGAGTCACATCGGTCGAACCGAGCTGGCCAAGGCCGATCGGCCCCACCGATGGGGGCAATTGATACGTCTATTCTGCAGAGGCCCAACAACACAGGCCCAAAGGCGCAGCCCACCAAACGAAGCCCGAAAGATACGAGCCCGGATACCCGACCGCCGATCGGAAGCCCATCTGTGTAATCAGGCCCGCCCGACGAGGCCCCATAGAGGACCCCCGAATATCGATCCAACCCGACCCCGATAACGCACAAGTCACTCGCCCACTCCAGCGATAACCGTTCCCCCAATCCCGTCACCACTTAATGGCCGTTATGGGGAGGTGCGGGCATGGCGCAGGGAGCGGCGACGGGGAGGCGGATTGAGGGGGCACGACTGGAGGCGGACGAGGGACGTGAGTCATGGGCAGTCATGACGGGAGGTCCATAAAAGGGCTAGGAGGACGACTGGAAAAAGGACGGCATCTCAGGTAACTAAAACCTAAGGTACTCCATCAACGACCTAGTTCCCCCATTCCATCTCCTTCCTCCCCCGCTCGCGCCGGTAGACGTCGTTCCGATCTCCTCTCGAGTCGAACCGTCTCCGCCGGGCCTCCTCTTTCAGATCACTGTCTGACTTAGGCATCGGAGGGGATTTGGCCAGAACCAAGGTCCGGCCACCCTGACGAGTGTTCTCGTCTACGCAGGAAGACATCAGATCCACGGGCCTAGGCTTACCCTCCGCTCCACGCCGGCCACGCATCTCACAAGACGACCGCGGCTACTCCTCGTCGTCCGTCCGACCGAGGCCGAGCACATCCGTCCGAGCAGAGGCTTCCCCTCTGCTCACGAGGCGCCGAGGCTATCACTCGTCATCCGACCGTCCGAGGCCGAGCGTCTCACACCGGGCCGAGGCTTCCCCTCGCCCACCTTGTGGCCGAGGATCCAGATTCGGCTCATCCGACGCGCTCCACGTCATCCGCAACTTCGATTAGCGTTGTGTCTGCACAGACTCGACGCACCCGAGGGACCCAAGTCGGCCCCTTGACCACGTTGACCGGGTAGTCCACGGTCAACGCTTTTGTAGTGAGAAAACATTCTGAAACAATTGTCAATGTCAATTATAGCAGGGCAGCTAACGCCTATTTTACATGATTTCCAAGGGTAAGAGTAAAGTAAAGGAAGTGGTTTGAGCATTGGGATCTTTGCCATTGAAATGCCGTTTCCTTTTTTAGGTAAAAAGGATTCTAAATTTTCATAATGTTAAACCTTTTATGAGATGTTTCCGTCCTCCTAAATAACTAGATACTACTGAATTCATCTAAAAAAGCTATTCATTAAATAATTGGTACGCTCAGCTGTTTCAATGGAGGCCCAGGTTCGATTCCCACTACCGGCTATTCCCTTTTAATTTCTTTATTTTCCTGTTTTAGAGCTTCAGCGGATACATGGCTTCTATATATTCGGGGTTATACATGTACCCGTGTTCCACGAAGGATATTCCCTGCTTTCGGACAAAAGAAAACGTCTTGCAAAGGGATAATAAAACAAACATTTGTCACAACGGGAACATGGCAGCACATGAGACAAATGAAGCTAGACCGACCGGTGGACGTCGTTGTCACTTGGGCCCACCATAGGCAGCGGCAGGCAGCCATGTATTTCACGTGGACACGAACAAATCAGGCATGTGTTTCACGTGTTTATAAGGGCGCGAAAGTGGCAGCTTTAAATGCATAAATTATTATTATTACTATTATTTAAACAAAAATAGCATGCTGACTAAAACAACTATTTTTAACCTTAACCCGGTTTCATATAATATTCCGAACTTTGAAGGAAAGACAATAAATTAAAGTAAACTTTTGAATTTTAAAAAATTACCATGAACTCAGGCCGTAGTTTAATCTTTTTTTCAAAATTAAGGTTAGTTTATGAAATCAGGCCGTAGTTGATGATAGTCTTATGAAAGCAAGCCAACCTTTATGATATTTTAGAAAATCTGTTATAATGCATTTTTTTAAAACTTCAAAAGTTTTTGATAGTTTTTGTGTTTTTGTCAAAGTTCAGAATATTTCAATGAAATTCTGTCAAATTTCAAGGTAGTTTTACGAAATTCGACGGAATAAGTTGCACGCATACCGTCCAAGCTGCATGTTTTAGACTACAACTTGAATACATTTTGTTGTTGCAAAGCAATACATATTTAAAAAAGAACATATGATATCCACCATCTATTTTAAATGAGCACAAGGCAAGTAGAATTGTGAATGAGATTAAGAAAGGGCATACAAATAGAAATTGAAATGAATTAGATCTTGATGACCTTTTTAAGGGAATAATTGTTAAGGTCATAACTCAAAATTCGTATTCCTTGTCTTTTACAAATACGGTGAAAAGATTTTTATGCCATCACAGACGTAGATTGTGGTTTCCTTCATGTTCTTCGTTAGTCTCAATCTTATCATGATGATCTAGTGGGCGTGTGAATTTGTTTAGCTAAACTCGGCATATCTTAAAGGGTCATGTGATCTGCATAGCACAACTAACAAGAGCCTAGTAAGCCGAAGCAAATGCAAAGATTCTAGCCTCAGTTCCTCTTACGATCAAAATAGAAGATGATACAAAATTAGATGTATAATTTAAGAGTTTAACGGGAATCCGGTGGTCAAGGATGATTTTTCCTCCTTGGTCCACCACCGACCAAGCCCACCCTTCCATAATTTTTTGAAATTTTTTTTCCCACCATGCTCTAAACCTTATTGATGATCACCATACCAAAATCAAGTGGTTCCAACACTTTTTTTCATATTGATCCACCACTTGCACAATCAACGGTCGAATAATATTGAAATTTTTTGCAACAGGTGGACCGATGGGCAAAAAGGGTTGGAATCACTTGATTTTTGGTGTCATGATCATCTATTAGGTATAGAGCATGTTTGAAAAAAAATTCAAAAAATTATGGGACGGCTTGGCCGTGGGTGGACCAAGGGAAAAAAATCATCTTCGACCACTTGATTTCTATTAAACTCATAATTTAAACGGAGAAAAAGATAATGCCCATTTTCTATGTGCAGCTGCTGGGACCATTTATTATGTTTAATCGACTATTTATTCATTTTTTTAACTTGCAACGTTGCAGTATACTATATCTCTGCATTGGGATTTTGGGCCGGCATGCTTTTTCACTTTTTATGTTAGCAACCGCATTCTTTCAAGAGAATAGCTATATACACCTCAGATGGAGCTGTATAGAGGTGATGATTGCTCAAAATACAAAAAATTAGAAGATAGATGAGGAGATGTGACCCTTCATGTGTTTGTTGTTGCCATTTTTGGCAACAAGTCACCTCCTTATGTAACATGTGAATTGTTTAGCTACTTGACTCTTCCAATCCCTTTTGGCACTTTGCTCACGCACCCCACTTTTAGAATGGCTAAGTCAGCCTAATTATCACTCTCACTCTCAAGGAAGAACTTAAGAGCAGAAGAGAACTTGGAGAATGCCTTACTTGTATTGCTTGAACTCTTGGATGGTTCCAAATGGCCTCCCCTTACCCCTATTTATAGGTGAGGCTCTCATACAACCAATGATGGATATTAATCTTCTAGAGTCTTTCAAGACCCAATGGCTAGGAAACATCTCTAAAACCTTCTCTGCTACTCCCCATTTTAAAGAAGACAAAAGAATACCCATGAATATACAACATTCTAGATACACTTATTTACAAGTATACACTAAAATACTCTAGAAGGATGCCACCTCATGTGCCAAATAAGAGCCACGTAGACGATGACGTGCTGATGACGTGGCGTCCGTACACATACACCTCCATCAAAGATGTATGTAGTCCCTCTCTTCTTTCAAAACCCATGGGATTTTCCCAAAAAAAATGTATAATAATAATAAACATATGTACATTCTTTGATGCTTCATGAAAAAGGCGAAAAAAAAGATAAATGAAGAAAAGGAGGAAATAAGTATAAATAAAAGAACACACACTTTCCAACAAAAGAACACACTACACACAAATTTCTCTCTCATCAGATTCCATACTTCTCAACTTTCCCAATTATACTTTCCTACAAAAGAACAGGCCCCAAACGAAGGTTTTTTTTATTGGAATTGTGCCAACCTTTTCGGCTTACTTCGAAATGGGCCAAGTTTGTACTATGTACTAGGCCTTACCGCTCACATAAGTTATTTATTTTTATCTATTTAATCATAATGTTTGTAGACCAACTCCGCTATTGGGACAGAGATCCAATTATTAAGTTCACATGCCTCCTATACGCAAACCCAATATGGGAGGTCTGTGACCTCAGCAATTGGGTCTGTCCCAATAGCAATTCCCCCTCATAAATTGTGCCATAAAGAGAAGGTAAGTTAAACTGTGGTTACCATGGATCAAACACGCGATCTTCAGAACTTTCGCTCTCCCAAAGATGTTATCCCCTCGAACTTATATAAATTACGTTGAGCATGGTTACATATATATTTGGATTATTTTTTTTGTCATTTATATCTATGCTATTATATAAAACAAAAGTTAAGTTGCCAAAAAAATTCAAAGAGATTTTGTCTGTCAGTTTTGCCCAAAGTGGAATGTGACTTTCTCTCCAATGTTTGGAAATTTTAAAACTACGATTTGGATAATATTGTAATTTAAAATACCCTGAACATTTTTAAATTTATTATTATTATATCCCCTCTTCATGTAACAAATATTCAAAGAAGTTTTGTCTATTAATTTTTGCCCAAGGTGGAATGTGACTTACTTTCGATCAAATGTTTAGAGATTATCAAACCATAATTTGGATTATATTGTAATTTAAAATACCCTGAGCATTTTTCAAATTTTTTATTATTATCTCGCCACTTCCTCTAACAAATCCGATTTTCTTTACCTAAACGAAAATCTTTTCTTATATGTATATTGTCGACGGAAGAATTTGTCAACCAGTGTGCTGGAGCTGACGCGGACATCGATGTCGACGTGGCAAGCGCTTCGTCGGATGAGGAGTGGTACCTAAGGATGATTGAATCCGGGTCACTGAGAGCCAAGTCCGAGCTATCTGGGTGAAGCCCGACCTAACTCCGAGTGGCTCCGAGTGATCTGCCGAGCTATCAGGGCCGGCTCAAGTGTCAATGGGGCTAAAGGCGTAACCAAATATGAATGCCTAAGTATTAAATCAAATTTTTTTGAAACATTTGCATCACTGAAATAAAAGACAGAACCCCTCCCAAAATAAGTGTTACAAGCTTTAATTATTTAAAAACCACTACAATTTCAAAGATGAACCCACCAAAAATTAGAAAACTAACGGACTTAGAGAAAAAACAAAGTAATATTCACTTGCCCAAATATCAAAAACTAAACAATTATTTTCAGCAGTAAAAGAGAAAAATATATTGTAGAACTCAAAGTAAGACATTTACTTGTCATCCTCCTCCTTTACAAACTTTAAAAAAAGCTAGTGAGAACAGAAAATAGCATAAGAGGAAGTTCAAGCTTGTTATTCAAATCACAAAGCTTAGCATCACATCCTTCACAAAATACTAAAAACATTAAAAAATAACATGAAGCTAAGGACAAAGAATCATAAACAACGAACTGATTCACTCACCTCATAAATCGAACCCAAAAATTCTCAAAATCCTGAAATGGGTTGTAAATTTTTTTCCAAAGGCGCCACCTTTTTCCCTTATTTTCTCCTGATCTCAAGATCTGTGAGCAAAAAACTGCTAAGATTTGGAAACAAAAAGCAGATGGGCAGATGGGCAAAAGGACCATGAAGGAAGAAGACAGTCAAAGGTGAAGGCAGAACGGTTGCAGATGGCTAGGGATGTGGGCTAAGGATTTTCTGCTCGGGATTTTCATAGGGCTAAGGAGTTTCCGCTGGGGGCAAATCCATTGCAACGGACTAGAGTCATGTGGATTTTAGTTGGGGCCTTGTGGGCTGCACGTGGACCTAAGGGAGAAATAAAAAGAGGGGAGAGAGAATTAGGCTAGGATTAATTAATAAAAATAAGCAGACTTGGCTGCTGTTGGGCTGAGGAAGAAAAGTAAAAATGAGGCCTCCCAAAATAAGAGGCCTAAAGCGGCCACCTTACCCGCCTTACTGTAGAACCGGGCCTGCGAGCTATCTGCAACTTAGACAAATCGTCAAGGGGTTGGATCTGGGTTCCGACCCAAATCTCATCCGATACTTATGTCAATATGAGACTTAAGAAGGCTTGGATCAGCCAAGACTGACCTATTGGGAGGTCGACTTGGTCCTGTCATGCCGAGCTATAGAGGAATAAATATAAAGTAGAAGTAAAGAGAGCAAGGAGCACCGTAGTGTTGAGTATCTCTGGAGATTCCCCCAGACACGTTGTTGTTAGGACTACTTATAAGCGAGGGTGTCTCCTCGGTGACATTGGTGGATAATGATACTGCTGTCATGACGTCATGATTGTCCATGAAAGGCAGGCATAACTGTTATCCATTTATCCCGCTATTAATAAGCCCATTATTAACCATCCACTTAAGGCTCTGAAGCTCAACTGGGAGAGTGTGGTTTGGCTTTGATCGGTTAAAATTTTGGCCTCTCACAATGGCTTCATGGGCTTATGGGCCTTAATGCCGTGTCCACATTGGCTTTTCTTTATTCTGATGAAAATATCTCTTTTTTTCTCAATGGCTGGTCTAATGTTGTAACAATTTCCCCCATCACTTAAGCTCGGACGAGGCATCGATTAAGGTTGAGTTATGTGAAGCCTCATTGAATGGGCACATCAATCTAAGCGAATTTTTTTTGATTTTGACCGTCAAAATTCCTTTGTCTCTGATTTGGTTACTACATTGGTGTGAGGCTCAGGATATGGATGCACCTGGATCACTGACATGTGCCCCTGACCAAAGGGTTAGGGACCGATCGTAAGAAGATAATCTTTGATCGTGTGAACTTGCTCACTTGAACGTGCAGAAAGAAATTCTTTGTCCTCTCCATTGTCCTCGTTCCCCTCTAAAGATCTTTTTCATGGCGTCTTCATCAGCAGCCCGCTAAGCAATGGGATGAGATGGACAGAGCCAAGTTGGCTTTGACCCATACCTCTCATCTCGAGGGTTCTTCAAACATGTATGAGGCTCAAGTCAAAATTGATCCTTAATAGGCTTATATTTTACACTTTATTTTTGCATTTTTCCATCCCATAACGATTGCTCATATTGCCATTTTAATGATTTTACGACGTTTTCACGATATATTTCACTATTCCTTTTGTTACGCCCTAAAGATAGTGCTACCATATACTTCAGTCCGAGCGCATGTCACACGCAGCTGGCTCGGCCCCTCCATCGACCGAGTCCCCAATTGAAAAAAATGAGAACTTCGGCCTACCTCCACCGAATAATCGCTTCGTCCCCCTTAGCCCGCTGGCGCATTACACCCCTGAAGTTCATTCCGACTGAGTGGAAAGGGCGCACTATGCCCCACGCCCAGCCGGGCGGGCGCCCGCTTCCCTCCAAGCTCGCCAGGAGTACCGGTAGGTCGCTCTTCGTTCATCGAGGGCGACCAAGAGGATCAAGAGCGCCCCCGCTCCATCAACGCCCCCTGACGACCCCTTGGCTCATCCAACACGACAAACAACATAGTACAAGGACACCACTGACGCTTCCACCGCTCGACAGCCTGACAAAGCACCCCTGGCCGCTGCGCCCCCTGACCGATTGGTGCTTTCGGCTCTGACACCATGTTAAAGTACCGTATGCCGTTACACCGTCTGACAAAAGCATGGCTGACATGCATATGTCTGGCATCCTCGTCCGAAGCTTCCACTGACAGACGCGCCAGCTCAGCACGCCAGATCAGCCTCACCTAACCGCCACTATCAGGTATAAATATTCCTTCACCTCCATCGAGAAAGGGGTTGGCCATTTAACTCTCATTCTATCTACTCACACACAAGAGCAAAGGTCTCCCATATCTTTGTTCTTCCTGTTGGATATGGACGACATGTATACACCCATGAGGGGATGTATGAGGGTATACGGACCTCAGATGTCACGTGCATGAAAGCATGTGCGAAGGGAACCTTTTCATGTGTGAAAAGGACCACTCGATAAGTGGAAAAAGGCACATTATAAGTGCATAAAGGCACTTGATAAGTGCATGAAGAAGAGGATAAGCAAGGGTATTAATATAAGCTAATAAGCTTATATATGGTTATTTCCTACAATAACTACCCCTAAAGCCTATAAATAGGACCCAATGGTAAGGCTTTTAAGGCTAATCCTTCATCCCATAAGTTTGCATAAGGCAAAACTTTTCCTCTTCTCCCTTCCATTTTGTTCTTCTTCTAAATAGAGATTTAGACGGTGGAAACTCTGCTTCGATCCTCTGTGACGAAGTATCGACCGTTGTGGCGAATCTGAGGGCAAAGTTCAGAGACTACGGCGAAGCATACGCTAACGTAAGTTCTCTTTCAATCTTCCATCCTCGTGCGACGAGTTCCTACATTGGTATCAGAGCCATACGGGTTCGCTCCGGTCTCACCGATGAACGAGGCGTTGTCTTTTTCACGAATGAGTTTCCTACCATTATGGATATGGTAGGAACGCATCGTGACAGAGAGAATCGCAGCAGTTGTTCTTTTCACGTTAGGGTCTTCTGTCATTACGGATATGGCAGGAACTCTCCGTGACGGGAAGAACTGACCGTTCATCTCGCCAAACTCGCACTCTTCATGGATGCTGAGTCTCCATTCAATAGAGAATGTGAACTCTCTTCATGTGGAGCGTGAAGTTTGCAATCGTAAAGGTATGTTATTTTTTTGGCACACGACCATTGAAGTATAACTACTTTCTCGATGAACGGGTGTCTCATCGGAGAAGATAGTAGTTATTCTCAACAGAGAAGATGACCTTTTTGGTGCATGATCGCCATGGCCATATGGGCCATGGAGGCTATGCACCCCCCTCCCCATGCGGAGGGGGTTGGCTACGACCAATGACAACCAAGACCCCCCCTACGGGAGGGGGGGTGTGCAAACCGGACCCCAAAGGAAGGGGAGGTTGGCCATGGCCAAGAGGCCCTGGCCGGCATGCACAAGGGCCCTGGCCGGCCCTGGCCTCGGCCAGCGCCTGGCCGACCCTGGCCGAGGCCAGGGCCTGGCCACTGCCGGCCCTGGCATCGGCCAGGGCCAGGCCACTGCCGGCCCTGGCCGAGGCCAGGGCCAAGCCCCGGTTAGCCCAGTAAATGGGGGGGGGGGGACTTGCATGGGCAGTGGCTTGCATGGCCGGTCTCTACGGAGCCGGCGGCAGTTGTCTGCGGTAAAATTCCCCTGTAGGGGGGAGCGCCTGGATCCATACGGGAGCCGGCGGCGGTGGCTTGCAGAAAACTCCCCTCAAGGGGTGTTCGGCCTTGGCCAAGTTGCGATGGCAACTCTCTCTTCGGAAGGGAGAAGAATCCGGCCTTGGTACAGCCACGACACGACCTCGGCAATGGCCAGGGAATTGTCGAAATATTTCGGCTATGTCACCCTGTAAGGGGGTGTAGGCCTTGCCGAATATTTTGCAAATACAACAAGGGTATTTTTAGTACCATAAGGGTACCAAGTTGAAATTCCCTAATTTTTTTTGAAAACTATGTTTTCAAAATCACTTTTCCGCTGCAAAGTACTATAAGAGTACTGTTATTTGATAAAGTGATGGGGAAATATTGAAAGTTGTTCTAGATGGTGATTGGGATAGTAATGAATTTTCCGATTCTAGAACAACATCTTCAATATTTTTCGAAAGTAACTTATCAAAAATAATAATATCATTCCAAGTGGGATTTTCCAAATGGGAGTGATATTAAATTAGTCTGAAATTTCCACATTCGATTGATTCAGCGTCTCAATGGATCATGATTCGGCCAGTGGTCTTTTGGACTAGTTTGTGGGACACCTCGACTCTGTCTGGGGGTAGTGAACCATCGACTAGCCATTCCCCTGGTCGGTCCGCTGGCCGAGACTGCTGAATTATGAAAATGTCTAAAATGATGACTATAAATATGAAATTTATGCAATGTTTTTTGATCGAACATTCTTTTTATATCTATTGCAGCATTTTTAAGCTAAAATGTCTTCCGCTTCCAAGAACATCGTCGCTGAGTTAAACAAAGGTGAAAAACTCAACGGCGATAATTACAAACTATGGTCCATGAAAATACAATATGTTCTAGAGGAGCAAGATGTGCTCGAAACTCTAAAGAACAAAATGATTGAACCATAGTTGGGCACTATGGCTCAACACAGAAGAGACAAGGAAGCTTTCGATGCTTGGTCTCGTAAGAACAAGATTGCTCGCATTACGTTGTTGTCTAGTATGGCCGATGACATAATGCGCATCTTCCGAGAGCATGACCTAGCCATGGACATATGGTCCAAGCTAGAGGAGAAGTTTGGTGGCACATCGGTGTCCAAACTTCGTTCTTTAACTATAAGATTCGATTCGTACAAGAAACGTCCAGATCATTCCATGGGGAAGTATCTACGACATATGGCAAATCTCATCTCAGAGTTAAAGGATGCAGGTCATGTGCTCACTGATGAGCAACAAATCCAAGCAGTCATACGTTCCCTACCAAATGGGTGGGACCAAATGAAGATGCATCTCACTCATAATGAGAGCATCAAGAACTTCAGCGATGTTTCTAAGTACCTCGAGTTAGAGGAAGAGCGGCTTGCGGCCGCCAAGCCAAGTGCAGAAGTGCACATGGTTGCTAGTTCCTCACACGGGGGAAAGAAACGGAAAAATCGTTCGAAGTTTACTAATGAACCTAATAAGCAACCTGAGTCTACCAAGAAACCCAAACATAAGGGTGGGCACAAGAAATGGCACAAGAAGAAGGACTTGAAGAAGATCAAGTGTTTCAAGTGCAACACGTTAGGTCACTATGCTCGTCCATGTACGAGTGGAGGTGACGATGTAACTTGTAATAATACTAGTTACATATGTGTTTTTAGTTCAATATTTCTTGTAGAATCTAATCTTTTTTGGATAATTGATTCAGGTGCCACCGACCACATAGCAAGGGACAGATAGTCCTTCGTGGAGTATCACCGGATACCCCAAGGAACGAAGTGGATCTATGTAGGAAACAACACACGTGTTGAAGTGAAAGGCGTTGGGACGTGCAAGCTCGTCTTGGACAACGGCCGCACTATCCTACTTCATGATGTTCTCTTCGCTCCGTATATTCGAAGGAATATTATATCTGTGGTCGTTTTAATGAGTCTTGGTTATAGTTGGTTCTTTCATAATTGTAAAGTGGACTTGTCTTGCAATAATTCTTTAATTGGTTCTGGATATGTTTTCAAAGGATTTGTTGTATTAAATACAATGTATGATTCCTCAATTTATAATGAAAATTTCCTTGTTGCAAATTCATCAAATTATGAGTCAGATGTAATTTGTTGGCATGCAAGGCTTGGTCACATTGGACCAACACGAATGGATAGACTTGCCAAACGTGGCCTTCTATCCAATGTTTCAAAGGTCGAAATGTCGACTTGCGAACATTGCCTTGTAGGAAAATCTTGTCGCAAGCCGTTTGGAACCGACACAAGGGCCGAGGTTCCATTACAGCTCATCCATTCGGACATATGTGGTCCGATGAATGTCAAGACAAGACGCGGAAAGTCCTATTTCATCATTTTTATTGATGACTTCACCCGATTCGGTCATATCTATTTGATATCCCACAAAAGTAAAGCATTAACCTGCTTTAAAAACTATATGAGTTTGGTGGAAAATCAATTAGATCGCAAGATTAAGGTCTTGCGAACCGATAGAGGCGATGAATACCAATCAACAAGTTTTAAGGAACTTTGTGATGAAAAAGGCATAGTTCATCAGGTAACTATGCCTTATACTCCGCAACAAAATGGTGTTGCAGAAAGGAGGAATACGACTTTAATGGAAATGGTCCGTTCAATGATGGCGCAAGCCAACTTGCCAATCACCTTTTGGGGTGATGCATTATTGACGGCTACTTTCATTTTAAACTGCGTACCCTCGAAATCAGTTAGCTCCACTCCTTATGAGTTGTGGAACCAAAAGTCTCCTGACTTAAGCGTTTTAAAACCTTGGGGATGTGCATCCTATGCACATATTTCCTCCCATAAGTATGGCAAACTTGGGCCAAGGGGGAGGAAATGTATCTTTATACGATACGCAGAAAACTCCAAAGGTTATGTT
This sequence comes from Scilla litardierei, assembly GCA_030789695.1. Taxonomy (NCBI): domain Eukaryota; kingdom Viridiplantae; phylum Streptophyta; class Magnoliopsida; order Asparagales; family Asparagaceae; genus Scilla; species Scilla litardierei. The sequence goes on along the minus strand of CM061142.1, from coordinate 255,931,882 downwards.
TTCATTGGTCAGGAAGACAATGGAGGACTAATTGAATTTGAGTCGAGGGATGTCACTTTCTTGGAAAATGAGTTTCCAAGACAGGGCGAGATAAGTCAGGACTTATCTTTATTTGAGATTTATGATCAAGAAGGATTACCTCATTCGAGTGGGAGAATTCTTGGTGAAGACGAAAATACGTTTCAACCTTCACCAATGGATGATACAAATGATGAGAATCCTATTTCATACAGGAATAATGATCCAAGTGTGAGCATTTTTAACGACATTCCAAGTGGGAGTGATATTAGAATTGATCTAAATTCGAGTCAACAAGGACTTGAAGAATCTCAAATACGACGTAGTAGTCGTACAAGGTTAGCTCCTCTAAGATTTGAGGATGAATTCCCACAAACCTTTATGACTTTACTACAAGAAGATGATGAGCCTGCTACTTTCAAACAGGCCGTATCATGCCCTGCAAAAGACAAATGGATCGAAGCGATGAAGGAGGAATTAGAATCCATGAAAGTTAACCAAGTCTGGGACTTGGTTGACTTACCCAGAGGACGTAGAGCTATTGGGAACAAATGGGTTCTCAAGATCAAGCATAAGGCTGATGGCTCTATAGACAGAAATAAAGCTCGCCTTGTCGCAAAAGGTTTTACGCAACAGGGAGGGATATAGACTACGAAGAGACATTCTCACCTGTTGTGCATTTTACCTCGATTCGCTTGATTCTGGCTATGGTAGCTTGCTTAGACCTCGAATTACAACAAATGGATGTAAAGACTACCTTTCTCAATGGAGAATTGGACGAGGAGATCTATATGGAACAACCAACAGGGTTTGTAAAAGAAGGAAACGAACATAAGGTTTGTAAACTTCGTAAGTCCATATATGGTCTTAAACAATCCTCGAGGCAATGGTATATACGATTTTAAGAAGTTGTCTTATCAAATGGTTTTTCCATGCTTGATGAAGATAACTGTGTATATATCAAGAGGATTAAGAGCAAGTATGTTATTATGTCTCTATATGTAGATGACATTTTAATAGCCGGAAATGACAAGGGCTTTGTGATAGATATCAAGGCTTGGCTTTCATCAGTTTTTGAGATGAAAGATATGGGAGAAGCCGCATATATCCTTGGAGTTAAGATTTCAAGGAATCGTTCGAAGAAACTTCTCTCTCTTTCACAAGAGACTTATATAAAGAAGATTCTAGAACGTTTTAATATGCAGGACTGCAAGTCCATTGATACTCCTATAAGCAAATGCGATAATTTATGTCTGAAATCGTGTCCAAAGAACCAAAAGGAAAAGGAAATTATGGAAAAAGTTCCATATTCCAGTGCAGTTGGTAGTCTTATGTACGCTATGATGTGTACAAGACCGGACATCTGTTTTGCCGTTGGAATGGTAAGCCGTTACCAATCCAATCCAGGGCAAGTACACTGGAAAGCGGTTAAGAGGATAATGCGGTATCTTAAAGGAACTGCAAACTATGCTTTATGCTATCAAGGAGATGCCTTGAGGCTCGAAGGCTACACTGATGCTGATTGGGCAGGTGATCTCGATGAGCGACGATCGACCTCAGGATATGTTTTTCTACGCGGATCTGGTGCAATATCCTGGAGTAGCAAGAAACAATCCTGCATCACACTTTCAACTATGGAAGCCAAGTTTGTAGCATTTAGCATGGCAGTCCAAGAAGCTGTTTGGCTTAGGAAGATCTTAGACAGGCTAATTGATGCAAGTGACTCAGGTGCTGTACCAATACACAGTGACAGTCAAGCATCTATAGCCTATGTCAAAGATCCAAAATTACATTGTAAGACCAAACACATTGATATCTGCTACAAATTTGCAAAAGACTATGATAAGACCAAGAAGGTAGACATTAGGTACATATCTACGCATGAGATGACAGCGGATCCGCTTACAAAGGCGATCCCCAGAGATGTGTTTTACAAACACTTATCATCTCAAGGTTTGCGTAAGAGCTGAGTTGTACCAATGTAAATTCCCATGTCTATGCAAGATCAAATTTAATAAAAGAATAAGTTCTTTTCAACGTTTCATATGAGTTTCTTGAAAATGTTTGTGTACATTTCTTTTAATCTCAGCTATGTTTTCTAGTATGTCGGACAGATTGAGGTTGGCTCTCTCACATGAGCAACCGCCTTTATTCTATCAGACGGATAAGATAAAGATAAGACCTGTTTAAAGTCAAAATCATCAGACGGATGATTTAGAGTCATGACTTAAACAAAAAATGGTCGTATGAGAGATCTGCATCATATGGATGCTTACAAAAGATCTAAGAAGATTTTTTTAATCTTATCTGTCTTATGCGGGATGTGGGTCCAGGAAATTACTGAGTAGTAAAAGGGACTCAAAGTCAGACATTGTGGTGTCTGATCATCATCCTTACAACATCATTAAGACATACGCTCCCTGGGAAAGGAGTGATGTTGTAATACGTATTCATACTACGTATGCATTTGACCATTGGGGTAGAATAGTAATTGTGTTTACTATTATGTGAGACCCAAAGACCACATGGGTCTTAACTACTTACCCTTATGGACTCTAATTGGTTCCTTTAGATTTGACTAGGTGATCGCTGTCTTAGCATGTTGCTTATGGACCATGGTAAATTCGGTCCGGCGGGGCATGTTAGAAAAGCGAGTCAAGTCAAGATCGAAAGGATTGCAAGAAGAGGAAGATTAATTTCATATTCACATTCGGACTTTAGAGATTCAAAGCTGGCCAGCCTATTGTAATCCAGAAGGGATTCAATTGTTGAATAGAAAGTATAAGAAATGTGAAGAAATAATCTAGGGTAAAGCATGCGTTGATCTATTCAACTTTGCACCCCGAGGAGTGTTGTGTATCTCTAACAAGTGCACAACAGCGGACTCTATGCGCATGACGGTCACACGGTCTATTTCTCAGTATGATAAATAGAAGAACTAAAGGAAAAGATGTTTCCTTACAATCCCCTCAAGTGTGAGTGGGAGATGTTGGATATGTACGACATGTATACACCCATGAGGGGATGTATGAGTGTATACAGACCTCAGATGTCGCGTGCATGAAAGCATGTGCGAAGGGAACCTTTTCATGTGTGAAAAGGACCACTCGTTAAGTGGAAAAAGGCACATTATAAGTGCATAAAGGGACTTGATAAGTGCATGAAGAAGAGGATAAGCAAGGGCATTAATATAAGCTAATAAGCTTATATATGGTTATTTCCTACAATAACTGAAGGATCCTGTCCAAAACAAAGTTAGGATCGATAATTAAAGTGGAGACTTACGCTTGCGTATGCGGAACGATAGTCTCGGAACTTTGCCTTCGGATTCGCCACGACAGATCGAGTCTTCTCACGAACGGAGTAAGGCTACTAATCCACAATCTAAATCTCTATTTTAGATTAAGAACTTGGAAGGAGGGAGAGGAAATATTTCTGCAGAGCTTCGCTATGAAGAAGATGCATGCATGAATTTCATGCAAATGTGTAAGGAAAATGGCTACCCTTGGGTCTTATTTATAGCCCCCAAGGTAGTTATTTTAGGGTAAGTTGTTCCTTTGGAACAACTTAATTAAGGTGTACCATGATGCATGGCACATTATAAGCTTAAGTTGTACCATATGCATGGTACAACATAAGCTTAAGATATTCCCCCTTTATTAGCCATATGTCGCATGCACTTATGCATATATAATGCGACTTTCCCGCTCATACAGAGATCCTCTCCGCAAGGGAACAGATTCCCTTTGCACATGACTTCGTGTGCGCGACGTTCGAGGTCCGTATTCCCTCGTACATCCCCCACAAGGGTGTACAAACGTCTTCCATATCCAACATCTCCCACTCACACTTGAGGGGATTGTAAGAGAACGTCTTTCCCTTAGTTCTTTCATCTATCATACCGAGAAATAGACCGTGCGACCGTCATGCGCGTAGAGTCTGTTGTTGTGCACTTGTTAGAGATACACAACGACCTCGAAGGTGCAAAGTTGAGTAGTTCAACGCATGCTTTACCCTAGATTATTTCTTCACATTTCTTATACTTTATATTCAACAATTGAATCCCATCTGGATTACAATTGGCTGGCCAGCTTTGAATCATTAAAGTCCAAATGTGAATATGAAATCAATCTTCCTCTTCTTGTGAACCTTCTGATCTTGACTTGATTCGCTTTTCTAACGTGCCCCGCCGAGCCGAATTACCATAGCCCATTAGTAACACGCTAAGATAGCAATCATCTCGTCAAATCTAAAGGAACCAATTGGAGTCCTTGAGGGTAAGTGTTAAGACCCGTATGGCCTTTGAGTCTCACATAATAGCAAACACTATTGCTACTAACTCAGTGGTCGAAATGCATACGTGGTATGAACACGTATTACAACATCACTCCTTTCCCAGGGAAAGTATGTCTTAATGATGTTGTACGGATGAAAAGATCAGACACCACAGTGCCTATCTTTTTGAGTCCCCATACTACTCGTGAAATACTCACGGACTCTCATCCTGCATAAGACAGATAGGATTCAAAAAATCCAATGAGATCTTTATATCCTTGTGATACAGATCTCAGATCTTTTGTAAGCATCCGTATGATGCAGATCTTTTATTCGACTATCTTGTTTAAGTCATGACTCTAAATCATTTGTCTAATGATTTTGACTTTAAACTAGTCTCATCTCTATCTTATCCATCTGATAAGATAAGGCGGTTGCTCATGTGAGAGAGCCAACCTTAATCTGTCCGACATACACACAAAAATAGCTGAGACTTAAACATAAATGTATATAAAATCATTTGTAAGAAACTTGTATGCAAATTAAATTTTGATCTTCTATAGACATGGGAAATATTACATGATACAGATCAGCACCTACGCATTCCCATAGATGATAAGTGTTTGAAAAACACATCTCTGGGGATCGCCTTAGTAAGGGGATCCACTATCATCTCATGCGTGGATATGTATCCTATGTCTACTTCCTTCCGTTTATCATAATCCTTCGCAAACTTGAATCGAATGTCAATGTGTTTGGTCTTACAATGAAATTTAGGATCTTTGACATAGGCAATCGAAGCTTGACTATCACTGTATATAGGAACAGTGCTCGAGTCAGAGGCATTCGTCAGCCTGTCTAAGAATTTCCTAAGCCAAACAGCTTCTTGGACCGCCATGCTGAATGCTACGAACTCGGCTTCCATGGTTGATAGAGCGATGCAGGTTTGTTTCTTGCTGCTCCAGGATATTGCACCATTCCCGAGTAAGAAAACAAAGCCTGAGGTAGATCTTCGCTCGTCGAGATCACCCGCCCAATCAGCATCGGTATAGCCTTCGAGTCTCAAGGTATTGCCTTGATAGCATAACGCATAGTCCGCAGTCCCTTTGAGGTATCTTAATATCCTCTTCACCGCTTTCCAGTGTGCCTGCCCTGGGTTGGATTGGTAATGGCTTACCATACCAACAGCATAGCAAATGTCGGGTCTAGTACACATCATGGCGTACATCAGACTCCCGACAGCACTGGAGTATGGAACTTTTTCCATAGCTTTCTTATCTTTTGGATCTTTGGGACACATCTCCAAACATAGACCCTCGCCTTTGCTTATTGGAGTATCAATTGGCTTGCAGTCCTGCATATTAAACCGTTCTAAAACTTTCTTTATATACGTCTCTTGAGAGAGAGAAAGAAGTTTCTTGGAACGATTCCTTGAGATCTTAACCCCAAGGATATATGCAGCTTCACCCATGTCTTTCATCTCAAAGACGGATGAAAGCCAAGCTTTGATATCCAATATAAGACGCTTATCATTTCCGGCTATAAGTATGTCATCTACATAAAGAGACATAATTATATACTTGTTTTTAATCCTCTTAATATATACGCAATTGTCTTCGTCGAGCATGGAGAATCCATACGACAAAACAACTTCTTGAAAGCGCATATACCACTGCCTTGAGGATTGTTTAAGACCATATATGGATTTACGAAGTTTACAAACCTTATGTTTGTTTTCTTCTTGTACGAACCCGTTTGGTTGTTCCATGTAGATCTCCTCATCTAGTTCTCCGTTAAGAAAGGCAGTCTTTACATCCATCTGATGTAATTCGAGGTCCAAACAAGCCACCATTGCCAGAATTAAGCGAATCGAGGTAAAACGCACGACAGGAGAGAAAGTCTCTTCGTAGTCTATTCCTTCCTGTTGCGTGAAACCTTTCGCAACAAGGCGAGCTTTATATTTCTCGATGGAGCCATCAGCCTTATGCTTGATTTTGAGAACCCACTTGTTCCCAATGGCTCTACGTCCCTTAGGTAAATCAACCAAGTCCCAGACTTGGTTTGTTTTCATGGATTGAAGTTCTTCTTCCATTGCCGCTATCCATTTATCTTTAGCAGGGCATGTGACGGCCTGTTTGAAGTTTGCAGGTTCGTCATCATCTTGTAGTAATGTCATGAATGTTTGAGGAAATTCATCCTCAAATCTCAGAGGTGTTAGCCTCGTTCGATTACTACGTCTTGTTTGAGTTTGATCACTCCCACTTGGAATGACATCACTCCCACTTGGAATAACATCACTCCCACTCGGATTAGGATTGGTATCGTTCGTATCATCCATTGGTGAAGTTTGAAACGTATTTTCTTCTTCACCAAGGATTCTCCCACTCGAACGTTCCGATCCTTCTTGATCCCAAGTCTCAAACAAGGATAAGTCTTGACTTATCTCACCCTGTCTTGGAAACTCTTTTTCCAAGAAGACAACATCCCTCGATTCGAATTCTATTAGACCCCCATTGTCCTCTTGACCGACGAAAACATATCCTTTGGAGTTTTCAGCGTATCGGATGAAGATACACTTCCTCTCACGTGGCCCAAGTTTGCCATATTTGTGAGAGGATAAATGTGCGTAAGAGGCACAACCCCAAGGTTTTAGAATGTTTAAGTCTGGAGTTCTATTGTTCCACAACTCATAAGGAGTAGAACTTACCGACTTCGAGGGTACACGGTTTAAGATGAATGCTGCCGTCAATAATGCGTCACCCCAAAAGGTGATAGGCAAATTTGCCTGAGACATCATTGATCGGACCATTTCCATCAATGTCCTATTCCTTCTTTCCGCAACACCGTTTTGTTGCGGAGTGTAAGGCATAGTTACCTGATGTACTATGCCTTTTTCATCACAAAGTTCCTTAAAACTTATTGATTGATATTCACCGCCCCTATCGGTTCGCAAAACCTTAATCTTGCGATCTAATTGATTCTCCACCAAACTCATATAGTTTTTAAAGCAAGCCAAAGCTTCACTTTTGTGGGATATCAAATAGATATGTCCGAAACGGGTGAAGTCATCAATGAATGTGATGAAATAGGACTTCCCGTGTCTTGTCTTAACATTCATTGGACCGCAAATGTCCGAATGGATAAGCTGTAATGGAACTTCGGCCCTTGTGCCAGTTCCAAACGGCTTGCGACAAGTTTTCCCTACAAGACAATGTTCGCAAGTTGACATTTCAACTTTTGAAATATTAGATAGCAAGCCACTTTTGGCAAGTCTATCCATTCTAGTTGGTCCAATATGACCAAGTCTTGCATGCCAACAAATGATTTCAGACTCAGAGTTAGAAGCATTTGTCAAATGAAAACTTTCATTAATGGAAGAAGCAACATCATACATTGTATTTAAAACAATTAATCCATTACAAACATTACCAGAACCAATCAAAGAATTATTACAAACAAGGTCAACACATTGTTTATAGAACCTCCACTCATAATCTAAAAACATTAGCATGACCACGGAAACGATATTCCTTCTAATATCTGGAGCAAAGAGGACGTCGTGCAATAATAAAGTCCGGCCGTTGTCGAGAACTAGCTTGCATGTTCCGACGCCTTTGACTTCAACACGTGTGTTGTTGCCGACGTATATCCACTTTGTTCCTTGAGTTATCTTTCGATACTCTACGAAGAACCTTCTGTCCTTCGCAACGTGGTCTGTGGCCCCTGAATCAATCAACCAAAAATAGTTAGATTCAGCAAGAAACACGGAACTAAAAACACATATGTAACTAGCCCTACAAGTTACCTTGTCACTTCCATCCGTACACTTACGGGCGAAGTGACCGTACTTGTTGCACTTAAAGCACTTGATCTTCTTCAAGTTTTTCTTCTTTGAGTGCACATTCTTTTGCCACTTTTTGTTCTTTGTCTTCTTTGAGGTCTCCGGTTCTTGCTTACGTTCGTTCACAAACCTTAAGCGTTTCCGCTTATTTCCTCCATGTGTGGAACTAGCGGCCACGTGCACTTCTGCACTTGGTTTTGCGGCTTGAATCCGCTCTTCCTCGAGTTCGAGGTGTTTCGAAACATCGCTTAAAGTTTTAATGCATTCATTATGAGTGAGATGCATTTTCATGTTATCCCAGCTATCTGGGAGTGAACGAATGACCGCTTGGATCTGCTGTTCGTCAGACAGTGTAACACCCGCATCCTTTAATTCAGATATAAGATTCGCCATGTGGCGGAGATGCTTTTTCATAGAATGATCTCGCCGCATCTTGTACGAATCAAATTGAATATTCAAGGAGCGGAGTTTGGTAACCGAAGTTCCACCAAACTTTATCTCTAGCTCAGACCATATGTCTTTAGCTAGGTCGAATTCCCGAAATAGGCGCATTATGTCATTGTCCATCGCGGACAGTAACGTAATACGTGCTATTTTGTTCTTTCGAGTCCAAGTGTCATAAGCTTCCCGGTCCCTTTTGTGTTGGGCCGTATTGCCCAACTCAGGTTCTACCATTATGTTTTGGAGTGTTTCGAGCACATCTTGCTCCTCCAAAACATATTGGATCTTTATTGACCAAAGTTTATAATTGTCGCCGTTGAGCTTTTCACCTTTGTTAAGCTCTGCGACAATATTCTTAGAAGCGGTAGACATTTTCGATTCAAAAAACTGCAAAGAGAATGAAAAACACGATCAAAATTCTATGCATAAAGTTTCGATTCTTTAAACACTTGATAAGTTCCTTGGATGCGTTGAAATGTTACTCTAGAATCGAGAAGTTCACTACGTTCCTAACTACCATCTAGTAGTAACTTTCAAAGTATCCCTCTTACTTATCTCAAGTAAAAAGAAATCAGAAATAATACCCGTATGGTATTAGCAGCGGAAAATCACTTTGAAAAACTTATCTTTCAAAATAGAATAGGTGAGAATTAGCGCAAAGAATTTTAACGCAACAATTGCCAAGCCATGAGACCTGTTCTACACACCCATGGGTTAGATAACCATGGCCGGATCGTGGTAGGACTTGGAATTCTAAATTGCGCTATCCCGATTTAAGGACGGGACATAACCTATTTGAAAAACATCTTTTTCCAAAAATTTTGAAAGCACGTTGGCTAATCTCCGTAGAGTAGAGCACAACGTCACAAGTACATTGGCTAATCTCCGTAGAGTAGAGCACAATGACATGGCTAATCTCGCATGAAGTAGAGCACTATGGCTAATCTTCAAGGAGTAGAGCTCAAATGAAAAACTTCATTAAAACGTTAGTCCCGTATGAACTATTCGGCACTGTGGTTAGCCCCGTATGGACTAATCTACACATTCGAGTTTGACCAAGACCATTTGTTACCCCGTATGGGTCATCTGGCAAGTTTACAATCGACCCAGACCATTTGTCGGATTGGTCGACCAAAAACACAAAATTGGTCGACCAATTTTCGAATTCAACTTCTTCCCGGTCAGGGCCTCTGCCCTGACCCGGGCTTGGCCAAAGGCCGGCCAGGGCCTCTGCCCTGGCCGGCCAGGGGGCCTGGCCCCCTCGGCCAGGGCCGGCCAGGCCCTGGCCTCTGCCAGGGCCTGCCGGCCAGGCCACTGGCCGGGGCCAGGGCTCCTGCCCTGGCCTCGGCTAGGCCCTGGCCTGAGGCCAGGGCGCCGGCCCTGGCCTCTGCCAGGGCCGGCAGGCCACTGGCCGGGGCCAGGGCTCCTGCCCTGGCCTCGGCCAGGCCCTGGCCTGAGGCCAGGGCACCGGCCCTGGCCTCTGCCAGGGCCGGCAGGCCGGCCAGGCGCCGGCCCTGGCCTCTGCCAGGGCCGGCAGGCCGGCCTGGCCGGCAAGGCTCTGCCAAGGACGGCCACTGCCGGCCTGGCCCTTGGCCGGCCACTGCCGGCCTGGCCATGGCCGGCCATGGCTTGGCCATGGCCGGTCATGGCCAAGGCCATTCGGCGTTGGCCGGCCATGGCCCCTTTGGCCATGGTCGGCCACCCCCTTTAAACGGGGTTGCCGCACTCATTCCTCCCCCTTGATGGGGTGGTCGCCGGTGGTTATTGGCCGTAGCCAACCCCCTCCGCATGGGGAGAGGGGATGCATGGCCTTCATAGCCCATTTGGCCATGGTGCACATGCACCAAATTTTCCTCTTACCCGATGGAAATAACTTCCATCATCTTCCTCGATGAAGCACCCGTTCGTCGATGAAGTTAGTTATTGCCTAATGGCCGTGTGCCAAAAATGACTAACGTACTACGTGAACGGTCGGTTCTTCCCGTCACGGAGAGTTCCTACCATATCCGTAATGATAGGAGACCCTAACGTGAAAAGAACAACCGCTGCGTTCTCTCCGTCACGAAGCGTTCCTACTATATCCGTAATAGTAGGAGACCCATTCGTGAAAAAGACAACGACTCGTTCGTAGTTTCGACGGGGCGGTGGATTGACCGGGGCGAACCCATATGGCTCTGATACCAATGAAGGATCCTGTCCAAAACAAAGTTAGGATCGATAATTAAAGTGGAGACTTACGCTTGCGTATGCGGAACGATAGTCTCGGAACTTTGCCTTCGGATTCGCCGCGACGGATCGAGTCTTCTCACGAACGGAGTAAGGCTACTAATCCACAATCTAAATCTCTATTTTAGATTAAGAACTTGGAAGGAGGGAGAGGAAATATTTCTGCAGAGCTTCGCTATGAAGAAGATGCATGCATGAATTTCATGCAAATGTGTAAGGAAAATGGCTACCCTTGGGTCTTATTTATAGCCCCCAAGGTAGTTATTTTAGGGTAAGTTGTTCCTTTGGAACAACTTAATTAAGGTGTACCATGATGCATGGCACATTATAAGCTTAAGTTGTACCATATGCATGGTACAACATAAGCTCAAGATATTCCCCCTTTATTAGCCATATGTCGCATGCACTTATGCATATATAATGCGACTTTCCCGCTCATACAGAGATCCTCTCCGCAAGGGAACAGATTCCCTTTGCACATGACTTCGTGTGCGCGACGTTCGAGGTCCGTATTCCCTCGTACATCCCCCACAAGGGTGTACAAACGTCTTCCATATCCAACAATAACTACCCCTAAAGCCTATAAATAGGACCCAAGGGTAAGGCTTTTAAGGCTAATCCTTCATGCCATAAGTTTGCATAAGGCAAAACTTTTCCTCTTCTCCCTTCCATTTTGTTCTTCTTCTAAATAGAGATTTAGACGGTGGAAACTCTGCTTCGATCCTCTGTGACGAAGTATCGACCATTGTGGCGAATCCGAGGGCAAAGTTCAGAGACTACAGTGAAGCATACGCTAACGCAAGTTCTCTTTCGATCCTCCATTCTCGCGCGACGAGTTCATACACTTCCACTATAGCTCGCCACATAGGGTCGACTCACTTTCAGTCTGACTTGCGTGCTTAGCCCCCGTTTCTAAGTCCCAACTCTAACTTAGGCATCGAAGAGGCTAAGGGTTGGACACCAACCCTGCCTTTCTGACGAGTTGCTTTATGTGAAGGTGAGCTCGTCTTCACGGTAGTAGTCAGCATCCGTCGACGACTGTGTGACGGACGAACGGAGTACTCACGAAGTTCATCCAGCGGTCGGCCTTTGTTGTGCGCTTGGCCTCGTCACCCCACTCTCCACCTGTCCAATAGCCTACCTAGACTTCACCTCCCTTACAACCATCGTGCCCTTGGTTCCCCCAATAAACAAATTCATTGTACACGGATAATAGCCCGCAACAATTGGCTCCGTCTATGGGAACGAAGGGTCACACCCATGTCTAACTCCATACCAGCCTTTCGAGATCCCGACCGCAGCAAATCCCCAATGGATCAAGAATCACAATCTCACCCGAGGACCCCCTCAACTAATCTCACCCCTGAGGGGATGGCTGAGACCGTCCAGGCCTCAGCCCGTGCTGTGCAACAAAGCTTCGAGGCCTTCACTAAGATGATGGAAGGCTTTGCGATGGCCAGGACTGAAGCAACCCCGGTCCCTTCGAGCCCCCGAACCTGAGATGAAACCTTCATCCTCAGTTTGAAGAAGAGGCGGGGCAGAGAGGGCTCGTCGAAGAAATAGTGGCCCAGCAAAAACTCCTTGACGAAGAAATGGAGGCCGTGCAGAAGCGGAAGCGCGACGAAGAAGCAACTGTCGACAAAAAGCGCCAAGACGACGAAGCCGAGGCCGCCTATTAAGCCCATCTCGACGAAGAAGCAACTCGTCGGCAACATCGCTTCATCATCACCGAGCGCGAGAGGCTTCGGTGGGAGAACCAGGAGATCCTGACGGTGTCGGCCTTGGACCAGCGGCACGGGAACGCTCGTAGCCCACCCTCGACTGGATCCTCGGTGCACGGGAGGAGCCCGCCCAGGCGGCCTCCCCACCCCTCGGAGCATGACGATTGTCGTCAACAAGGTCGGGACCGGAGCAGAACCTAGAGAGATGGAGGGAGCATACCTCCGGACGCCCTGCCTATCCCGAGGAAGCCACTCCCTTGGCGAGATGGATGACGGCCCTAAGACCCTCGAGGTTCAAGCTCCCCCAGTTGACGACCTATAACAGAGCGGGAGATCCTCTCGCACATATGCAGTAGTACTGGGGGCGATGGAGATGCAGGGGACTGATGACGTACTCCTCTGTCAGGGATTCCAGCAGAGCTTGAAGGGCCCCGTCCTGGAGTGGTACTACAGCCTCCCCTACCAGTCCATTGAGTGCTTCAGCAAGTTATCCCATAAATTCCGCCAACAGTTTCGGGCCGAGCGAACGAGGAAGAAGCCAACGGACTACCTATTTACGATCATCCAGAAGGATGGGGAGACGATCGAGAAGTACTTGCACCACTTCCAAGATGAGAAGCTAGGTGTTGTAGCCTACGGAGACGAGTTGGTCATGGTAGCCTTCAAGGCGGGATTGACTAGCCGGAGCCTTCACAAGTCCCTCCTCCGAGACCCGCCTACCGATTTTGACACGCTGATCATTCAGACGGATAGATACACGCTGAGCGAGGAGGCCCTTGGAACAAGGAAGGAGGTCGCTAGGGCGGGGACGTCCCACAGTGAGCATCGGTCCAACCCCAGGTCGAGGCAAAAGGACAGGCCCAGGGGCCGCGATCAGCTGTCCCAGCTGAGACGCGACCCAGAGGGGCGTCTCCCGCAAGATCATCCTGGCCCGGTGTGGGAGTTTGCTACCGCCAGAGAGCCCGTGTGAGCAATCCAGAGGTTGGAGGGACCCCTGCGGGCCCAATACACACAGCTCAATGTCCCTATAATAGAGGAATTGGCCGTGGTGACGAGGACCGGGCTGCTTCTGGACCCACCTCGAGAGTTGAGGTCAACTCCGACGAAGAGAGATCTCCAGAAGTATTGTCAGTACCATTGAGATCACGGTCACGATAACGACAATTACTTCACATTGAAGAGGGAGATCGAGCGGTTGATCCAAGCAGGACACCTCCAAGGCTTTGTCGAGGGCAGAAGGACGACTCGAGAGGAGAGAGCTCCACGGGGAGCATGGAGGCCGGACCCACCCCCGAGAGACAAACAGGAAGAGCCTCACCCATAAAGAGCAGTCATACGCATAGATGTGATATGCGACGGGCCATCCTCAGGGGCACGTCATCTTCGAGCAAGAAGGCATACGCGTGGTAGGTAATGCCGGCAGGCTTTGGTGCCGAGGCGAAGCGGAGAAGGGTGGCTTGACCGCCCATTACTTTCACTGACGACGATCTGGAGGGGGTCGAGCTACTGCATGATGACGCCATCGTCATCGAAGCTCAGATCGGGACGTCCATCATTAGCCACCTCCTGATTGACACCACGAGCTTCTGCGATATTCTATTCATGTCAACGGTCGAGAGGATGTGGCTGAAGCCGACGGGCTTAAGGCCTTGCACGGGCCCCATCGTCGGCTTCACCGGCCACTCGGTTCCCATTGCTGAGTAATCACTCTGTCGGTGTCTCTGAGAGAGGAGCCAAAGGTCGTCACATGCATGACACAGTTCGTTGTCGTCGACATTGCGTCGGTGTACAACGGGATCATAGGACGGTCGTACATGACCTCCATCGAAGCACTCCTCAGCCTGCTACACCAGATGGTCAAATTTCAGTCTCCGAGAGGGGTAGGGCAGGTGTGGGGAGCCAAAAGCTGTCCCAGAGTTGCTACGTGGGATCAACCAAGCACAAGCGGCCGGAGCAGACCTTATCGATCGACCTCCTCGATGAACAGAAGGATTACTACGACCAGCGACCGACCCCGGTGGAGGAGATCGAAGAAGTACCCGTGGCCGCCGAGGAGGGCAAGACAGTCTCCATCAGCATGAAGCTTCTGGCCACCCTGAGGGCGGACCTCGTCAACCTCCTAAGAGAGAATGCAGACATCTTCGTATGGTCACCCTCAGACATGCCCGGAGTCGATCCCGATGTGATCGATCACAAGCTGAACGCGGACCCGGTATCTCAGTCGGTCAGGCAGAAGAAGAGGAGCTCCGGTGGAGAAAAGATGAGGGCATCCAGCGAGGAGGTGGAGCGGCTCCTCCAGGCCAAGTTCATCAGGCTGGTGAGCTATCCGAAGTGGATCGCCAATGTCGTCTTGGTGAAGAAGGCCATCGGGAAGTGGCATATGTGCATCGACTTCACCGACCTTAATAAGGTGTGCCCGAAGGGCAGCTTCCCTCTGCCAAGGATCGACCACCTGGTCGACCAGGCGTTGGGCTATGAACTGCTGAGCTTTATGGACGCGTTCTTGGGCTACAACCAGATCCCGATGACGAAGGAGGATGAGGAGAAGACGTCCTTCATCACCGACAAGGGCACCTTCTGCTACACGAAGATGCCGTTCGGACTGAAGAATACCGGGGCAACCTATCAACAAATGGTGCACAAGATCTTCAGCTCTCAAGTCGGGCGAAATCTGGAAGTCTACATCGATGACATGTTGGTCAAAAGCAAGAAAGCCCCGGACCACCTCGTTGACCTGTAGGAGACCTTCCAGAAGGTGTGCAGGTATGATTTAAGGCTGAACCCGGTGAAGTGCCTCTTCGGCGTGCAATCTGGGAAGTTCCTCGGCTTCATGATAACAAAGCGAGGAATTGAAGTGAACCCAGACAAGGTGTCGGCCCTTATCAACTTGACGGAACCTTGGACCATCCGAGACTTACAGCACCTGAACGGCAGTTTCGCCTCAATGGGGAGGTTTCTGTCGAAGTCTGCGAAGAGATCGCTCCCATTTTTCAGAGTCTTGCGGTGGGCCCTCGTCGCAAAGAAAATGGATAGGAAAGTGATCCAGTGGGACGAAACCTGCGCCTAAGCATTCGCAGAGCTGCAAGCTTACTTGCAAAGCCCGCCGCTGCTTGCGAAGCCCGAGGAAGGGGAACAACTGGGACTGTATCTGGCCACCAATGAAGAGGCCGTTAGCTCGGCCTTGGTCAAGAAAGAAAAGGGCGTACAACAACCAGTCTACTACGCGAGCCGAGTGCTCTGAGATGCAGAGACCCGTTATTGCCCCATAGAGAAGGTCGCTTACTTCTCGTAACAACGGCAATGAAGCCATGTCCATACTTCCAAGCTCACACCATCGTCGTCCACACCAACTTGCCGCTCGAAAAGAACCTGAAGAGGTTAGACCGATCGGGTAGAATGCTGAACTGGATCATCGAGCTCAGTGAGTTTGACATAGTATACAAGGCCTGAATGGCGATCAAGGGCTAAGTGCTGGCAGATTTCATAGTGGAGTACACCATTGAAGATCTTATCGAAGAACTGCCAAGCGCTCAATCGGTAGTAGCATGGCAGGGAGCGCTGGAAGCAATCAAACCCTCAACGTCTGCCCAGGGAGAGGCGAGTGAACTGTGCACCATCCGCGTCGACAGATCGGCCACGGGATCCAGAACTGGGACATGCATTGTCATCCAAACTCCCGACGGATGCCTGTTGGAATACGTGCTGCGCTTTGGCTTCTCGGCAACCAATAATGTTGCGAAATACGAAGCCGCGGTCAATGGTTTGAAGCTATGCCGAGCAATGGAGACGACGAATGTACTGCTTCTAAGTGACTCACGGCTCGTCGTCCAACTGATCCACGGGAGCTTTGAGGCTCGGGAGGAGCTGATGAAGCGTTACCTTAAGCGTGCCCAGGCCGAGCTCCAGAAGTTCAAAAAGGCAGAGGTCGATCACCTACCCCGTTCCAACAACCTCCGGGCCGATGCCCTGTCGAAGCTCGCCTCCTCCTCCCCAGTCGAAATTGGGAAAGCCATTTACATCGAGAACCTGCTGACACCAACCATTGAGGAAGAAGAGTTGATGTGTGTCAGCCAAACGACGACGTGGATGAGCCCGATAATGAAATACTTGGAGACAGGAGCCCTGCCTGAGGAGCGACTTGAAACTAAGAAGATCGAGAGACAAGCCTTGTCGTTCGTGATCTTCGACGGAGTGCTCTACCTCAAGCGTCGCACAAGGTTCTGTTGGATCCTGTGGATGGCAACAACACTAAAGAGGGGGGTTGAATAGTGTTGTATAAAAATAAACTTTTTCGTTCTAATTGGTTAGCACAATTCAAAGCCTTCTAATGTTGCCTAAGAAATCAAGTAGAGTGATCTATGCTTGGCTCTTAATCAACTTAGGTAATCTTAAAAACAAATCAGAAAGAAAACACTTCTGGTAGTCGACTCCCTAAGAACAGTAGTCGACTCCCAGAGGGATATTATGCACAACTCAGTTAAAAGAATGAGATAGATACGATTGCAGATAATACCAATATTATATCTATATTCAAAACTGATATCAGAGAGTTAATCTTTGCAAAAATCAGCAAATAATAAAAGATAAACAAACACAGAAAGAATCAAATGCAAACACAAGGATCTTTATCCTGGTTCCCCATAACCCTTGGTACGTCCAGTCCCCAACCAATCTGGTACGAGATTTTCACTATCTGCCTTGGCAAATACACTCACCTAACTCCACTCGTTAGGATTTTCCCACACACCTAGCCTTGACCATGATTTCCTGATTACAACACTGCAATACCGCAACACCTAGACTTGTCTAGGGTTTCCAACACCCTTACAACAAAGGGCCAGGCACAAAATGAAACTCAATATCCAACTCACCACAATATTTGGTGGAGTTTGGATTTACACCCAAATTCTATAGCCAAGAGTAATAGATAACAATGTGTATTCGTGGCTTAATAGAATATGATCTTAGATCACACAAAGATATAAATTAAGACTTTGTGATCTAAATCAATGTGTTCAAAAATCCTTTCGAATAAAGTCAAAGAATAGAGAACAAGGATTTTGAAAAACAATAGCCAAAATAAAAGGTTGATCTCAAAAATAATAGATTAAAAGAAACGAAATCAAGAATATAAACGCAGATATGGCTAAAACAAATGAGAGCTGAAAATTGAGATCTTTTAGAACTTTTGTACCAGAAGAGAATTTTGAATTCAAGTATTGTGTTGTAAAATCTCAAGAAAATGATCCCCTATTTATAGGTAAAATGAGAGGATTTGAATTTCAAATTAGTTTGACTTTTGCCCCAAAAATCATGAAAGCAATAAGTTGGAGAGATAATTAAAATCAGGTCAAACGTTGAAATTCGACAGCTGGTAGTCAACTCTCTACGAGTGGTAGTCGACTCCCAAAGTGTTTCAGGAGAAAAACAATTCTCAGCTGGTAATCGACTCACACTCCTTGGTAGTCGACTCCCAGAGGAGTTTCTACTGAAACTAGGCTAGTAAGACATGTAGTTAGCTCCTGGGTGTAATGGAGATTAACTACCAAAATGAGAAGTGACTAGAAAAGGCTCTCAATAGTTTTGAAAATGATTTTAAAAGTATCTAAAATATTTAACTTCGAAATCATTTGTGTATGTGTGTGTGTGTTATTTATACCTTTGGCTTTAACATAACCCTAAGAAAGACGCAACTCACACACTGTAGACTTAGGACACGTTCTCCCGAATCTTGATCAGATGATGATGTAGATGCGAGCTTCTCTTGAGCTTCTTATTCCATTTGAGCCTGAGCTTCATCATCGAGCTAAAAGTGTTGTCCTTGTCTTTGCTAAGTTGGTGTAGAATGTGCTTCTTCGGAGTATGTATACAGCTTTTCATTCATCGTATAATCTGCACACTTAATTGTAGTGTAGTTAGTACACTAACTTTATTTGGTGTGCTCATCATCAAAACCACTTAGGGGTGGAATCCAATTTCCATCACTCTCCCCCTTTTTGATGATGACACCCAAATGAAAAATGAAGTAAGATGACATAAGAATATGACATAGAAATAAACTTACTACCCCTACTTTGATGCGGTTCTCCCCCTGCATCGAAGCCGTTAGCAAAACAATATAATATAGTCATTAGCAAGATAATGCATTCATTTTTGCATTTCAAAGCTTTCTTCCCCTTGTCATCAATCAAACAAAATGGCATATCATATCAACGAATAATTCATCCAAGTTGTAATCAACAATTATGAAGTTTAAGAGAAAGGAATTCAATGACCAATTCTGCAAAAAAATGTTAGTATATGATCAACACATGTTTGGCAGA
The DNA here is from genome assembly GCA_030789695.1 of Scilla litardierei. Classification (NCBI taxonomy): domain Eukaryota; kingdom Viridiplantae; phylum Streptophyta; class Magnoliopsida; order Asparagales; family Asparagaceae; genus Scilla; species Scilla litardierei. Next base: position 255,913,037 of record CM061142.1, on the reverse strand, counting down.
ATATATCAGATAGTAGTTCATCCATAAGCATGAAAAAAAAATACGAGTATCAATCACCACACCACAGTTATTACAGACCGGGAAGTTTTGAAATCCATTGTTTAAAACACCATTATTTAAGAACTATTGTTTTGAAATCAAGAATGATCGCCATTCTTCTCTCTCTTCAAGGACTTGATTTCCTCGAGGATTGTCTTGAGAGTTTGTGATGCGTGTTCATATTTCACCATTTGCACACGCTCTTCATCGTGTTTTCATATGCATTTCATCTCATTCCATGTTGTATATATCACTTTTTTGGTTCATATTGACTATTGTGTGTATTGTTTGTATTTCAGGCAAATGTCGGCATTTCGGTGTCTTCTAGGATCAACCTTGCATGTCGGGACCAAGGCGCACTTATACGGCGACGATCCGATGGCCAAAGATGAGGATTTGATGATTTAGAGCTTCAACCGATCGGGTGGACAGACCCACCCGATCGGTTCGTGCACACGTATCTGACCCGACGAGGAGCAGATCCCACCTGATCAGTTCAGTGATCAGGTGGATGCCACAGTGCTCCCTGTCTTTGAGAGAGCCTCCTAACCGATCGGTTCATCCCCTTGGGTCATCTTAGGGAAGAACTCACCTGACCGGTTGACATTTTCAACCGATCGGGTGGTCTTTTCTTTCCCTTTCGTGTACTGCTGGTCATTCTTTGAAGATCTTCTATCATTTTAGTGGGATTTTAGGCGATCTCTTATTTTTCTAGCGTCAGCATCGTCGTTAGCTTTCCAACGATAGGTCGCATGCCCAAATCCGATTTTTTTACATTTTTCTGGAATTTTCTTAGTGCAGCTGGGTGCTGAAATTGGCTGCTGTCTGAAATTTAACTTCAACCGATCAGTTGGGAGTCCAACCGATCGGTTCTGGTCAATTTCAGAAAGTTTGAGTTTCTGTTTGTTTCCACCCTATCAGGTGAACTTCCACCCGATCGTTTGGCCCTGTTTTATCAGTTTTAGTGGGGGTTTGGACCCGAACTGTTAAGGGTTTGTCGGGGCTTATAAATATGGGATTGTGCACGACTTGAATAGAATTCTTCCCTATTTTTTCAGCAACTTTTGCCCCTTTCATGGGAGCCTTAGATTAGGTTAGATTAGGTTTCTATTGGAATAATTCTTGTAATGGATTGATGGGTTCTAATGCAAGATAAGTATCTTTTCTCTTACTTCCATTGTTTTGTGTTATTTTCATTCTGCTTGATGATGAATGGTTGTTTGGAATTATTGCTTGCTATCATGTTCTTCATCATTGAGTAGTTCTTGGTGAACCCTAATATGGGTTAGAGTAGGATTGATACTTGGGATTTTACATTTGACTTGATTGCATGACAAGTGTTTGAAGGAATGTGTCAATGGGGATTTCTAGCAATCTGAGTCCAATTCGTATGGCAATACCCTAGATGTGTTGGGGGTTGGGGTCCGAATGCTTGTCCTGTCAAGATCCACTTGATGTATTGCTAGGAATCACATTTGACCTATTTGGCCATTAGGGTTACGCGAGGGCATTTTATTGTCATTGGCGGGAGAAAGACCACCTCTGACCGTCGGGCCAAGGGGAAATAAACTGGTGTTTGATCCCCTAGCCACAGCTCACACCCTTAGCGTTGACATCGAGTCCTCGCGTGTGGGAATGGCTTGGACGAAATGTTGGGAGTTATCATTGTGGCCTTAATGCTCCCGGTTGCGGAGGGTGTTGGACATAGGAATGCCCACCGTCCGAAACCGGGTAGACCTAGCGTATCATCCTGGGCATCGACCGGAATATCGGGCCCATGGGGCACTAGGTACCACCTTTTGGGGCAATTTCTCACCCTGGGTCAAGTCGAATGCCAAGTGTCATGTGTGCTCTAGCCCATGTTAGCGGGGATTCATTTCTTGTCTTTTTCATTTCTTTCTTTTATTTCTACACTTCCACTCATATAATCCACGTAGCTCTCACACAACCTAGGCGAGGCTAGTAGCCATTCAAGCCATCCACCTCCCTGAGTTCGATATACCCACACCCTACACTAACCGTGCACTTGCAGTAAAATGACACCACGCCCAAATCATAAACGGGGCACTGGTCAAGTTTTTGGCGCCGTTGCTGGGGAGGCTTTCAAACCGTTTGATATTATCTTAGCTTGGATTCGTTAGAATACGCAAAAAATACAATAACCAAGAAATTTTTTCCCCACAATTATATTATCTTTTTGTTATTCTCTTGTACTATTGACGCTCCTCTCTAGTTTTCTTATTTTTGTTGTCCATGTATCTTTGGTATAACCATGTGGAGATCAAATTTCGATTCTCAGATGGGAGGCTACGATCCTTATTCATTTGTGGTTTGTGAGACTTGTGGGATGGCAGTGCACGTGCATTATGATTGCCCATTTACGCCTGAGAGCATCATTCTAAACCAAGGCCAAAAATTTTCCCACAACCTTAGCCCAAACACCTCCCATCCATATCCTCAACCTTATATCCCTCCACAAACCCAAGAAAAATCAAGCCTTTAGTCTCTCCTTGAAAGTGCCATGTTTAACCGAGACCAAATATTGCAAAACTTTATGGTACCAATCACCGAGCCTACACCGAGGAGAGAGGATAGAGGAGAGGATGAACCCACTTTCATGGTTGAGACCACCATCCCATCGGCCACCATAGACAAAACTCATGCCGAAGCCCCAGTTTTCTTATACTACCACTTGGATGACGAAGCATTTTTTGATGATGATAGTGAGGATGGGGTGATTTCTCTAGGATCTGTGGGAGAGACTTGTCATCTTGATTTGGATATCCCACATGAGTCTTACGAGAGCATCGAGGAGACTACAGAGCTTATGCATACCGACGAGGAGGATGTGCATGAGGACGAGGACACCACGACCACATACGAGTGGTTTACTCCACATCCACCTCCACAGCCATCTCTGTCTCCGCTTCTTCCTTGGTCTGTGATCAACCACGATGATGTCATTCACGACATCGGGCAGATGGTGGAGCATGAGCATATCGTCAAGGAGAATGTGCATGAGGGCTTGGATACGATGGTCCACTTCATGGAGCCCGAGTCACATCTACCTCTACCGTCACTCTCCACTTCTTTTGCGGCTGAGCATCTACTTGAGCATATTGCCCCTATTCAGGGAGATTTTCATACTCACTCTCACTTCACATTTAAGTCTCGCTTTTCACGTCCTATTTCTTTAGACTTATATGTTTTTGACACACCATATCTCTCACAGGACATAAGATCAACTTCCCCTGAGGTATGCTACGGTGTGTCACCACCTGGAGAGCCATTTCTCTTGGAGAGCGAGGATTTGATCGTCACTAGTACAGAGGATAGCGACTCATTCTCAGGAAGTATTCGTCACCCATTTATCATTTTTCCATCTTATGTTGACGATTATCTCTGGGATACTGATCACTCCTTATTTTACACTTTTTTCCCGCATGTTTGCATGCCATTTAGATCGCTCAAATCATGTTTTTCACGAAATATCGACGATATTGCGATGCTTTTCACGATTTCTTGTTTTTGTCGAATTTCAGGTGATTTGGAGCGATTTGGAGTGATCTCGAGATACGCCTACTCCAGAGTGTCACCGACGACCTCCCCGAGGGGTATTTTGCTGTTGGAGAGGAGCGGAAGAAGAAAGAACGTCGCAGGAGCGACGAGGAGGCCAAAACAAGCTGTTTGGGCATTTTTGGTGCCCCACTCGGCCGAGTGAAGGAGTCACTCGGCCGACCAGCGAGACACTGCTCGGCCGACCAGATCGGATACGTTTCATACGTGCACTCGGCCGAGCATCGGAAGCCACATCGGTCGAGTGACGAGATCCCGTCCGCCCGAGTGGCACCCAGACGACGCATGTCAAAAATCGCCAACTTACTGTTTTTCGTCTGCCTGAGCTTCAGAAGACCCACTCGGCCGAGTGGCAAATGCCGACCGCCCGAGTACCAAGAAGCCATCGGCCGAGTGACGACAACTCACTCGGCCGAGCGACTCCCGAAGTGAAGACCCCCGAAGACCCAGACTTACTGGAAATTTACAGGGTTTCTCACTCGGCCGAGCGACTTTGTCACTCGGCCGAGTGCGACGCGCTGCCTGTAGCGAAAATTACGGATTTCAGGCTGCGCAGGGGTATTTTGGTCACAGTTTTTTGGACGATTTTGAGGGGTATTTAACCCCTGTTTTTACCCTAGTTTAGAGAGCTTTCTCTCTTAGATTTTTGCAGCTTTTTAGATTAACTTTTTAGCTTTATTCTTGTGATTGGATAGGAGACAAAAGTTGATTTTTGTTGGATTATTTGAAGAACTCCATTGGTTTGTGTCTCTCTTCTCTAAAAATTCTATTTTTATTGCCTATCTCAAATTTGTGATGAATTCTCTTGTTAATTTCATTGATTATTTTTGTGTTTGTGCTATGAATTGTGAGTAGTCTCCACGTCTTGGGGCGTGGGGATGAACCCTACGAGCCCAATTTCAGATTTGTGATGAATTGGTAGGAATTTTGCTAGAATTGCTATTAGGGATTAGATTGGGATGAATTTATTACGGATAGCTAGGTATTCATATCAATTGGGATTTGCAAGAGATTGGATCCCAATTCGATAGGAAACCCTAGAAATCCGAATTGGATTGGAATCGAATTTCCGTAGTATCGGTTTGCAAGAGATTGGACCGATACTAGGGTTTCCGGTTGCAATTCCATGCCGATACCCGTTTGCAAGAGATTGGACGGGTAGAAACTATCCCAACCTAGGTCGTGGCCCAAGTTTGCACGAGAGTGGGCCCGGGGCGCGATTGAACGATGATGTTGATCCTAATGCTAGCTTGCCTAGGCTAGGGTTTGCAAGAGATTGGACCCGACCCTAGGATAGCTATAGACCGGCAACAGCGCGAGAGCGTGAGCTAGGTTTTACATTCAGTTGCGACTAGTTCATCCAAAATTTTATTCTAGCAATTTCGATACCAATGAACCACATTTACGAAATACGGTGAGTAGCGGGAATTCCCCATTCCCTAGACGTTCTTTATTTGATTTGATATCTTCATACTTTGTCTGATGATTGTGATAGGATCGCCAAAGGCAAATTTCTCTCTTTTCTATTCTTAAATAGCCAGGTTGATTGGAACAAGCACGGTCATTCGTCCTCCCTGTGTTCGATAACCCGCTCGCCGCTATACCGTGCGCTTGCGGTAAAACTACAACCGTTCTTTGGGTTACATTCCGGAGCGATCAAGTTTTTGGCGCCGTTGCCGGGGAGGCGATTGCGTTTGATCTTACCACCCTAGCTATTTCTTTCTTTTTATTTTATTTCTTTATTTTTACCTAACCCTTCCATTGTGCTAATCGCTTCTTTGAAACTTTGTTCTCCTGTGCATGTACACGAGATCCACTGCGGACCCTGAAGGTATATTATTTGATCCCAAGATTGAACGTACGGTGCGGAGAATCAGAGCGGAAAGGAGACAAGATCCGGGAGGGAGGTTTATGACCAACCCGGAAACTACGGACCAATTAGCGGCAAGAATGGCAAGGATAATTTCTATTCGCGATAGGCTCCGGCCTAAGACCTCTTCTACGACCTCATCCATTGCCATGCCGGAGTTGGTGGCTGACAAGAACTTTGAGCTGAAGACTGGACTAGTGGTTCTGATGCAGCAGGATCCATTTCATGGGAATGCCCATGAAAATCCCCACTACCACATCCAGTTGATCTTGTTGAAGTGCGCCACATTTCAGATGCCGGGGGTCTCCATCGATGCCATCAGACTGCGCCTCTTCCCCTTCACGCTAAAAGACAAGGCACTCTATTGGTTGAGGACGTAAGCTGAGGGAGTCTTCACCACTTGGGACGAGTTGGCGAGTGCATTCATTGACAAGTTCTATCCCCCTTCCAAGACGGTGAAGATCTGGAGTGCTCTTATGTCCTTCAAGCAAGGACCCCAAGAGACGCTCTATGAGGCTTGGGAGCGTTTTAAAGATCTGCAGCATCAATGCCCGCACCATAGCATTGAAGATTGGGAGCTAGTTCATAGCTTCTACAATGGTCTCCAACCGGGGACCAAACAAATTATTGATGCTGCGGCGAATGGTGCTATCTTATCAAAGACTCCCGAAGAAGCTACGGCCCTAATTGAGGAGATGGCCTCAAACAATCAACAATGGGGCGATGAGCGAGGACACTCTACGTCCTCCTTGAAGCCAACTAGTATCTATGAGGCGAAGGCCGTAGCAGAGCTTACAAGCAAGTTTGATTCTCTCCACAAGGTAGTGGAGAGACTGGAGAAGTTTATCACGGAGCCCCAAGAACCCCTTCCACCTCCGCACCAACAAACCAAATGTGTGATTGGCAAGACCAATCTCAAGCCATGTACTTGGGAGGAGAGCAAGGAGAAGGATCCTTGGAGCAAGTACAATATGTCGCGGGGAACCACAGATATTGGGCCAATCCGGCCACAAGAAATCATCCCGGTTTCTCTTACGCCAACAATGAAGGAGCTTTGAACTCGCCACAACAACCACCTCAACAAGCTCGACCACCACCACCACCACCACAACAACAGTATCCACCGAGGGGGTCTCCACAACAAAATTTCCAACCGAAGCAACAAGTTCCACCTTATAGGCCGCCCGGATACAATCAAGGGTGGAGAAATCAAAATCAAAACCCTCCACAAGCTCAACAACAATCCGACTTCGAAGCTAGAGTGGATGCGTTTATGGTCGAGCAAAAGAAGGTTAATGCTTCCTTGAAGGCGGGCCAAGACTCCCTTACAACCGTTGTGGCCCAAATATCGGAGCAATTGGCGTTGCTCAATCGGAATACTCAACAATTGCCGGCGCAACCCGAGCAAAACCCACGGGGCAACACCGGCCACATCAATGCCGTGGTTGCCGTTACTACTAGAGGCGGGAAGGATACCACCCCCGCCATGATTCCTACCGAGGAGCCCGTGGAGGGAAGTTTAGAGCCGATAGAGCCGGTAGTTGAAGTTGAGAAGGAGAAAGAGCCGCAAGAAAAGGAGAAATCTAGAGCGGAGCAATTGATCGAGGAGAGGCGCTTCATGCCACCGGTCCCATTCCCCCAAAGGCTTGCTAGAGCAAAAATGGAGAAAAGGCTAGCAAAGTTTCTCGAGTATCTGAGAGGAGTTAGCCTCAACATTTCCCTTCCTCGACGCCATCGTGGAAATCCCCACATATGCTAAATTTCTAAAGGATTTGATTTCGGGGGGGAAGAGGAAGGAAAAGATCATGCTAGCCGAGGAGGGCTCTTGGTTCACCAAGAGAGAGAAGGAGCCGGCCAAATTCAAAGATCCGGGGAGCTTTCGAATTCCTTGCACCTTGGGCGGTGTCCCTCTACAAAAGGCGTTGGTAGATTTAGGGGCTAGTGTTAGCCTCATGCCTCTCTCCATGTTCCTAAGGCTAAACACCGGGACGAAGTTGAAACCTACCGACATGCGGATACAATTAGCAGATGGACGGATAACAAGGCCGGTAGGGATCGCCGAAGACATCCCGCTACAAGTCCTGGGAGGCATATGCTTGCCATGTGACTTCGTGATCATGGACGTTAAGGAGGAGGGAGATACGTCATTGATACTTGGCCGCCCGTTCCTCGCCACCGCCGGTGTCATTGTCGACATACGAGAAGGTACCCTAACTTTGAACGTCGGCAACATCGAGGTGGAGATTCACATTCCTAAGGCTATGAAACACATGCCTTACCACGAGGAGCTTGACTACACGGACCTCCTTGATGAGGTAATTGAGGAGGCGATCCCCCACTCCATTGGCGCTCTATTCGATGAAGATTTCGAGGAAGGCCCGGATTTAGGCCAAGATGATAAGAAAAATGATTCCCCCGACCTCTCCGCTGAAAATGATGAAGGCGACGCTGATGTCGCAAGGATTCGAGAGCTCTGCAAGCTCTCGAAATTGAAGTCTCCGAAGAAAGCTCCGCCGATACGGAAATCGACGTCACCGGTGAAGCCGTTGACCGGAGCAAATGCTAGCTTGGGGGAGCCTCCCCCCAACTCTATTCGAGACGGGAGACCACCGAGGGAGAACACGCCGCTGCAACTTCCGAATCCAAGCGTTCTCCCCGGGAAGTTTGACGGGTGCATCCCATATGCACCAAACATCCCGCATTAATTGAAAATCATAGGGGGTCGAGCTCACGACCTTAAACGAGCGCTTGTCGGGAGGCAACCCGACGGTTATTGCTTTATTTTCACTTTTCTTTTATTTTTGTTTTAGAAATTTTTAGAGTTTCGAGTCGTTCGCCCAAAAATCTTGTGATAACGGGTTCTATTTTTCCTGACAGGAGAGAAGAACGAGGTACCCATCATTAGGAGGATGCACAAGGCGACGAGGAGCACCCCAGGAAGGCGCTCGATGCTTAGGAGGAAGATGAAATCGACTGGAGGAAGAAAGACGGAGTTTAGAGCCCAAACGAAGACAAACAGCAGAACACAAGGCTCACTCGGCCGAGTATACTATTCACTCGGCCGAGCACACAAGTTCGTCCGGTCGAGCCGCTCACGAACGAGGGAAGTCTACTGTACCCAACTCTCTGTTTATTTTCCTGATTTCAGTATAACTGCCACTCGGCCGAGTATAGATATTCACTCGGTCGAGTAAAACGGATACGCTCCTAGGGCGAGTCTTGCCAAGTAGCTTGAGCCACTCGACCGAATGGACTTACTCCACTCGGCCGAGGGTGGTACGGCCACTCGGTCGCAGCGTAGCGGGGAGGAACTTTTCTTTCAAGTTCACTCGGCCGAGCGACCTAGTCACTCGGCCGAGTCGTAACTTCTTCTATAAAAGGGGCTGGGGGGCGCGTTTTTCGAAACAAAATAATCCGATCGCACCCCGACCTTTCGACTCCCCAGCGCCCGAACGACTCCCCCACTCGCCCGACCGTCGACCCCGCGCCGCCGCTCGGCCACCCACCGCCGGCCGAGCCGCCGCCGCTCCTCGCCCGAGTCGCCGCCGGCGGCCACCGCTCCGGCCGACTCCGGTAACCCCCATTTTCGCCTATTTCTCCTCTTTCTGTGTGTTTTTCGAGGATCCGTGTGCTTAACGAACCCCAAACCCAAATTAATTTCTATTTCTATCTATTATACCCCTAATGCTCCATACGTTTTGAATATTACTCGCTGATATCTCCATTTCATGCGCAGGTTATTTCTGGGAGCTTAGGGGAGCCCAGGGGAGCTTCCAGGGACTGATTCGGGCTACGTGGAGGCGTCGTCTTCGCACGCTTCCACATATTTGCACTCACGGCGTGTCGTGGTATACTCTTTCCTTTACTTTACGCACGCCGCACTTTTCACGCTTTTCGGTGCGCGCTCGGGGCCCATATGCCGCCCCGGACACGGCCGAGGTCAAGGAGAGCTTCCGCCAAGCGGAAGCGGTCGGATGATGTCGGCCCCTCCCACGAGGTGGAGGACTCTCCTCCGCCTTCTGCCACACACACCGTCCACCCAGCACAGCCTGCAGGCCCCGCACACCCCGCACAGCCTGCAGAGCCCGCACAGCCACTCCCTGCCGCTCCACAGCCACCACCTCCGGCTCCACTCATCGGGCCGCTGGGGATCACGTTCCAGAACGACGCACACTGCGTCGCTTTCGAGCGTATCTCCCAGCGCTCGATCGTACCCTCCAGGTTCGCACACCTTGTAGACCTAGGACGCCTGGGGGTACTAGAGGGGATGCTCACGTTGTACGACAACGTGGGCTGGCGAGATTTCTTTCAGGTGTCGGCGGACACGTTTATCCGCCCGACACTTGAGGTACTTAGTTCGATCGCCCGGACCGATGAGGGATGCTCGTTTCGGTTCATGGACCGGGAGTGCCAGGTCACTCTCGGTATGATGAGAGCCTTCTTCTCGTGGCCCGATGTCCCCGGGGCCGATCGAGGTTATGCCCCCACCCATATCCCCCCACCTTCCTTCGACGCCGGTGCCTTCTGGGCCCGGATTACGGGTCTTCACGCTGCCTTTGACCCTAGTAGGGCCAAGGCCTCGGCCATTGTCCATCCCTGCCTCCGTATAGCTCAGCGCCTCATGGCGACGACCTTTTTGGCCAGATATGAGCCGGGTACGATGTCCACGCCAGAGCTCTATATGCTCTACGCGATGACACGGCCCAGAGCTCTATCTAGGGATGGCGATGAGTTGGTCCCAGTCGTCGTGATTGATGTCGCTACTTGGTTTTTGGACCGCATCATCGTATCGGTGGGCGCTCGCTCACCGATATGCGACGGCGTCCTAATCACCTTGCTCGCCCTTATGACCGGCGAGGACTTCCCTGACGACCTGCGACGCGCACCGGGCCCCACTTCTCTGTCGATTGATGTTATGGCCCGGATGAAGATGCTGCGTCCGCACGGTGAGCGTCACTGGGTCTGGCTGCACGGCCCTTACGGTGCTGATTACATGATTCTTTCGATCCCAGCTCAGACTCAGATTGCACCGGCCCAGGTGGATTGGCTCCCTGCGATGGATGTTCTGATCCCAGCCACTTACGTGCTCGAGGCCGAGCAGGCCGAGCAGGCCCACGCTGCCCCCGCAGACCCTGTTGCACCTGCCACGCCTGCTGCCCCTGTTGACCCCGTGGACCCTCAGCCTATCCCAGATATTTCCGCTGCTCCAGACACCTTTGTCGGTGTCGGGAGTACCTTAGCTGAGCCCACCTCCACTGCTTCCACGCCTGTCACCACCCTCACTGGCCCTCTGTCTGCCGAGCCCGTTTCCTCTGCCCCACCCAAGCGCCCGTCGACTATAGTTGAGTGCGGTGAGCCCTCTTTTGCCCCTGCCGTAGAGACCGTAGTCTCCACCTCTGTCTCCACCACTGCTGTATTTTTCGAGAGTGTCGTGGCGTCTGTCCACACTTCTGTGTCACTGACCTCTCCGGCCGCCTCGTTGCCACTTTTGTATTCTTCTTTCGCTGCTGTTGCCTCCACTTCTCACCGTCCTGCCCAGCCTCGCACTGAGGCCAGGCCCCCACTTGCGAGCGCAGCTCCTTTTGTTCCCTTGCCTGCTGAGCCCGTCACCTACGCCACCAGAGTACGCCAGCCCCGACCTGCACAGCCCAGACCGGTGCGTCCCTCTGCACCACCTCCCCCCGACACTATACTTCTGAGCATTTGTGCTCTTGAGGGGGCGGTGAGTGGCCTCAGAGGCGACCTTAGGACCCTGACCACCACCGTCACTGCGATGGCTGGCCGCTTTGACCTGCTCCCGCAGATTCACTACTGTCTTACCCAGGTCCTGGAGCGTCTCCCCCGCGTACCCCCACCCACCCAGCAGGTTCCCACCACCCAGCCTGCTTCCACTTCCACACCCACCCCCGCTCAGCAGCCTGCACCACCACCACCACCTCCTCCGCCTCAGGACGGAGACGGCGCAGCACCACCTTCTTAGGCACCCTTGATGCCATCGATTATTTTTGCCGTTGTGCTGCCTGTTTCTCCTGGGTCCTGATGCTTTTTGACCACCCCCCTCCCCTCACTTATTATGGATTCTCATTCTGATCATATCTTTATATATCTTTTTTGGGAGAGAGGGAGAGTTTTTTGGTGCCACACCTTTAAATCCATATCACTCCTATATCTGCATGCATCATGTCCGCATCATATTTTTCGTTTCTTTCTTTTTTCCTTTTTTATTTTTCCATCATGCATGCACCCTCACTTACCCCTCACATTACTTGTCTCTCGGTGTGCCACACTTTGCACATTGAGGACACTGTGCCATTTAGCTTGGGAGAGTGAGTTCTCACGTTCTTTTTCGATTTGCCACCCTTATTTTTAGTTTTTCACGCCATTTTCCGTTTTTGCACTTATTTTCGTCATTTTTCTTTTATTTTACCATGCATCACGTTTTTCTTATTTTCTGTGTGCTGCATTATAAATAGCTTTATTTTCCCCTTTATCTTTATTTCTTTTTCATCTCATGCTAGAGATGACTTTTCTGTGATGATGATTACGTGGAGTTAGCTTACTCTATATGCATGCTATATTTGTCATGTCTTAGACTTTATTTCTGATATCATATGATGCGATTTGCCTTGCATTTAGAGATAGTAACCCACACCTTTTTCCACATGAAAATGGATGAAATTTTATTATTAGCTGAGTCTGAATATTCATATGTATGCTATCGCAGAAAATACACCAAGATTCACGCATTGAATGCTTATATCAGGAGTACTGTTTTCTTTTTCCTATATCACTTCTATATGCATGCTTTGTACATTTCACTTCTGGATGATTGAATGATGTTAGCTATGATAAATCTGGATTAGTTAGCTTTTTTGTGATCGAAACTGAGTAGATTAGATTACCCTGCTGAAGTTGTCGTGCATGTCTTATAGAGTGAACCGAGAGATATATTTATTTCTTTCTCCACAAATCTTGAACATCATTTCTCTATTTTAAAATCATTGGTGAATCTCCCCTTAGCGATTCTATTATATGGCATTTCCCCCGCTATTAACTCCTAGCTCCAAATTTCCCAAAACAAAAAAAAAAATACTTGTATGCTCTTACTTCTCTTTGAGTTGGGATCATTGTGTATATATGCTATTTGAAAGAAAAAAAAGAAAAAAGAAAAGAAAAGATGAAAGAACCTCAATAAAAGATCCCACCTCATGTTCTCTCTCTCTTCTTTCTCCTCTCTTTTTGTATTTATTTTCATTGCTTTTGGAGCTCTATAAAAATGGGGATGTAAATATTTTTTATGCCGCCACGCTTATAGATAAGCTTGGGGGAGGGAATCCAATGATGTGTGAGAGAGTGACTACTTGACGTTGCACGACAACCTAGGCTAAGTAATATTCTATACTCGGTAAGATTATTTTTAGCTTTACGAAGTCCAGTAATCTATGCCTAGCACTCATTTCATGAAATCCATACTTATCTATTCTTTCTATTCTATTGTGTGATATCCTTATACTCCTCATAGAAAGCATTCAATTGAAAAGTGTGTGATCAGCGATTTGTATACCGCTTTAAATGATTCAGACAATGTTAATTCTAAAATTATTCCGTTTTTCGTGATTATATCGTTATTCGTGGGTTTTCTATTTCTAATTGCACTATCATACTTTGATATCGAAATAAAATCCTTTGACATGTGTTTTTCATTCGGTGCATGCTATAAGAGTAAGCGAAACCCACGTCCTGAGAAAATGATCTAGCAGCTCCCCTCTTCGCTTCTTTCTTTCTTCTTTGTTTTTATTTCGTTTTTGTTTTTCTTCGTTTTTCATTTTTTTCATTTTTCGCCGTTTTCGTTTTCCGAATCCACCGGGTTCGCCTCTTACTTATCTTCCTCGAGGACGAGTAAGAGATAAGCTTGGGGGATTTTGATCACTCCTTATTTTACACTTTTTTCCCGCATGTTTGCATGCCATTTAGATCGCTCAAATCATGTTTTTCACGATATATCGACGATATTGCGATGCTTTTCACGATTTCTTGTTTTTGTCGAATTTCAGGTGATTTGGAGCGATTTGGAGTGATCTCGAGATACGCCTACTCCAGAGTGTCACCGACGACCTCCCCGACGGGTATTTTGCTGTTGGAGAGGAGCGGAAGAAGAAAGAATGTCGCGGGAGCGACGAGGAGGCCAAAACAAGCTGTTTGGGCATTTTTGGTGCCCCACTCGGCCGAGTGAAGGAGTCACTCGGCCGACCAGCGAGACACTGTTCGACCGACCAGATCGGATACGTTTCATACGTGCACTCGGCCGAGCATCGGAAGCCACATCGGCCGAGTGACGAGATCCCGTCCGCCCGAGTGGCACCCAGACGATGCAGGTCAAAAATCGCCAACTTACTGTTTTTCGTCTTCCTGAGCTTCAGAAGACCCACTCGGCCGAGTGGCAAATGCCGACCGCCCGAGTACCAAGAAGCCATCGGCCGAGTGACGACAACTCACTCGGCCGAGTGACTCCCGAAGTGAAGACCCCCGAAGACCCAGACTTACTGGAAATTTACAGGGTTTCTCACTCGGCCGAGCGACTTTGTCACTCGGCCGAGTGCGACGCGCTGCCTGTAGCGAAAATTGCGGATTTCAGGCTGCGCAGGGGCATTTTGGTCACAGTTTTTTGGACGATTTTGAGGGGTATTTAACCCCTGTTTTTACCCTAGTTTAGAGAGCTTTCTCTTTTAGATTTTTGCATCTTTTTAGATTAACTTTTTAGCTTTATTCTTGTGATTGGAGAGGAGACAAAAGTTGATTTTTGTTGGATTATTTGAAGAACTCCATTGGTTTGTGTCTCTCTTCTCTAAAAATTCTATTTTTATTGCCTATCTCAAATTTGTGATGAATTCTCTTGTTAATTTCATTGATTATTTTTGTGTTTGTGCTATGAATTGTGAGTAGTCTCCACGTCTTGGGGCGTGGGGATGAACCCGACGAGCCCAATTTCAGATTTGTGATGAATTGGTAGGAATTTTGCTAGAATTGCTATTAGGGATTAGATTGGGATCAATTTATTACGGATAGCTAGGTATTCATATCGATTGGGATTTGCAAGAGATTGGATCCCAATTCGATAGGAAACCCTAGAAATCCGAATTGGATAGGAATCGAATTTCCGTAGTATCGGTTTGCAAGAGATTGGACCGATGCTAGGGTTTCCGGTTGCAATTCCATGCCGATACCCGTTTGCAAGAGATTGGACGGGTAGGAACTATCCCAACCTAGGTCGTGGCCCGAGTTTGCACGAGAGTGGGCCCGGGGCGCGATTGAACGATGATGTTGATCCTAATGCTAGCTTTCCTAGGCTAGGGTTTGCAAGAGATTGGACCCGAACCTAGGATAGCTATAGACCGGCAACAGCGCGAGAGCGTGAGCTAGGTTTTACATTCACTTGCGACTAGTTCATCCAAAATTTTATTCTAGCAATTTCGATACCAATGAACCACATTTACGAAATACGATGAGTAGCGGGAATTCCCCATTTCCTAGACGTTCTTTATTTGATTTGAAATCTTCGTACTTTGTCTGACAATTGTGACAGGATTGCCAAAGGCAAATTTCTCTCTTTTCTATTCTTAAATAGCCAGGTTAATTGGAACAAGCACGGTCATTCGTCCTCCCTGTGTTCGATAACCCGCTCGCCGCTATACCGTGCGCTTGCGGTAAAACTACAACCGTTCTTTGGGTTACATTCCGGAGCGATCAGATACATTTATTTTGGGAAATAATTTCTTGCCATGGACTAATACACCTCGTCCTTTACAGGTCATATGTGGACACCTACTAAGGATGCTTGGAGGTGCATTGCTTGGGTCCATTGGCACACGTGGCACAACGCTTCTGGCGAAGCCACGACAGGAGCAGTTAGAGCAGCTACCTGTGCCACTTGAGATTCTGGATCTACCTATGCTCAGGTGTATCCTAATCTAGTAGTGTAGAAATTTACAGCTTTCTAGTTTAGATTAGAATAATCTTATCTCCTCTCATTAGCGAGGGTGCGTATCTAGGGTTTTCTTTTGCATCATAATAACACATCATGTCGTGCCCTTCTATCATTTCACCACATCACCCTATCCTTGTTCTTTTGGCACTTTTCTTGGCCCCATTATCATTTTTCTCCATGAGACCACTACCACCTCCAAAGGGTGGTGATGCATGTTTTGCCTATTGTTCACTCTCCCCTTTATCTTAATGCCCCGTATCGGATTTTCATATCTTTTGGGGAAAACTTATATTAGCTTGGGGAAGAGTATCACCCATAGTCAATTTTGTTATTTTTGATGCATTTTCCCTCCCGTTTTATCTTTGCCCTCTCATGAGTAATTTTATTGCATTGAGAGCAATGCAAGATTTAGCTTGGGAGAGTTACATTTCATGCATGTTTCCTTTATTTTCTTCCATTTTTCACCTTTTTCATGCATCAAAAATTTTTCTTTACATTTTTATGCATCATTCCCATCCTGCATTTTTCTTTCTCCATTTCGTTCTTGCCTCTTTCTAGAGATGAACTCTCAATGATATTTTGCCACTCATGCTTCACTTTTCGCATTTGAGCACCTTTTTTCCATCGCGCTATTTCTTTGATTATTCAATGCTCATATATGTGTTTTGCCAGCTTTTGGGTTTATTTGCTATATTCCGAGATTGTTGGTTGTGATTGTGTATAAGGCATGCTTCTGGCTATATATCGTATTTTAATATGCCCCTCTATTTGAAGTTCCTAGATTTTCACGCTTCACTTCCAAGAAACGGTTATTTTACCATTCTACCCCCGTGTTTCTAACTCTTGCATGAAATACTATATGTGTACTCTTATAGCATGTGTTAGCTACCTTTCTACAGGAATATATAACCACGCCCTTGTTTCGTGCTTTAATTCATGAAGAATTTTCTTGCCATGCTTGGATTTCTCAAAATTTCTCTTTTATTTTACTTTGTAAATTCCCCCACGTCGTGCATCGTTCTCCCATTTGGGAGAGTGCACATTTTTCATATTTTTGTATAATGGTCCTTCGGGGTTCTTCGTAACCCGATGCCCTAAAGCCATCTGGCTTGGGATGTGTAGGCCGCCCTTGCATTCCATTGCGATTCCGCAAGTTTGCAAGACAAAAATATTAACATCAAAAATAACAAAAACAAACCAAAAACCAAAAATATGTATATATGCCACATTCTCCCCTTTTCCTTCACTCTCCACATCTCCTATATTTGAGAGCACCAATGTATATAGGGAAGACCAGAGTTTGTACAAAGTGATCTTTCCACATCTTCTCCATCTCCTTTTGAAAATACAAGCAAGGCAAGAAAGTGTTTCAAAAATCAAAAACGACAAGTGTGTGTGGTGATTCCTTTCATCCTAGAGATTGATAGTTATTCACATGATTCATATCTATTCTTTCTTACTTCTTCATGCATGTATGAGTATCTCGTATTCACCGTTTGGAAGATTTGATACGAATTATGAGCTTCCTTATATATTGGGCATATTATCTACTATAACATGCTATGATAGCTATGCCTTTGCCAATGTCACGCTTCTATCTCTTTTGTGCTCTAATGATTGAACCCATGATGCTATATTATGAGATTGAATTCTTGATTTAGATGGTGATATGCTTTTCCCTTGTGCATGATTGTGTTGGTGATTACATTTATGGTTTGGAGAGGGCGATCAAGTATTCTTCACTTTCCCTTCTTGCTCTCGCACCCGAACTTCATTCCAACTCGTCTTCCTCGGACGAGGAAGAGTTTATCTTGGGGGCTTGATGCGTGGTCATATTTCACCTTTTGCATACGCTCTTTATCGTGTTTTCGTATGCATTTCATCTCATTCCATGTTGTATATATCACTTTTTTGGTTCATATTGACTATTGGGTGTATTGTTTGTATTTCAGGCAAATGTCAGCATTTCGGTGTCTTCTGGAATCAACCTTGCATGTTGGGACCAAGGCACGCTTATACGGCGAAGATCCGATGGCCAAAGACGAGGATTTGATGATTTGGAGCTTCAACCGATCAGGTGGACAGACCTACCCGATCGGTTCGTGCACACGTATCTGACCCGACGAGGAGTAGCAAAGGAGCAGATCCCATCCGATCGGTTCAGTGATCGGGTGGATGCTGCAGTGCTCTCTGTCTTTGAGAGAGCCTTCCAACCGATCGGTTCATCCCCTCGGGTCATCTTGGGGAAGAACTCACCCGACTGGTTGACATTTCAACCGATCGGGTGGTCTTTTCTTCCCCTTAGGTGTACTACTGCTCATTCTTTGAATATCTACTATCATTTCAGTGGGAGTTTGGGCGATCTCTTATTTTTCTAGCGTCAATATCGTCGTTAGCTTTCCAACGATAGGTTGCATGCCCAAATCTGATTTTTCTACATTTTTCTGGAATTTTTTGAGCGCAGCTGTGTGCTGAAATTGGCTGCTGTCTGAAATTTAACTTCAACCGATCGGTTGGGAGTCCAACCGATCGGTTCTGATCAATTTCAGAAAGTTTGAGTTTCTGTTTGTTTCCACCCGATCGGGTGAACTTCCACCCGATCGGTTGGCCCTGTTTTAGCATTTTAGTGGGTTTTTGGACCCGAACTGTTAAGGGTTTGTGGGGGCTTATAAATATGGGATTGTGCACGACTTGAAGAGAATTCTTCCCTATTTTTTCAGCAGCTTTTGCCCCTTTCATGGGAGCCTTAGATTAGGTTAGATTAGGTTTCTATTGGAATAATTCTTGTAATGGATTGATGGGTTCTAATGCAAGATAAGTATCTTTTTTCTTACTTCCATTGTTTTGTGTTATTTTCATTTTGTTTGATAATGAATGTTTGTTTGGAATTATTGCTTGCTATTATGTTCTTCATCATTGAGTAGTTCTTGATGAACCCTAATATGGGTTAGAGTAGGATTGATACTTGGGATTTTACATTTGCCTTGATTCCATGGCAAATATTTGAAGGAATGTGTCAATGTGGATTTCTAGCAATCTGAGTCCAATTCGTATGGCAACACACTAGATGTGTTGGGGGTTGGGTTCCGAATGCTTGTCCTGTCAAGATCCGCTTGATATATTTCTAAGAATCACATTTGACCTATTTGGCCATTAGGGTTACGCGAGGGCGTTTTATTGTCATTGGCGGGAGAAAGACCGCCTCTGACCGTCGGGCAAGGGGAAATAAAACTGGCGTTTGATCCCTTAGCCACAGCTCACACCCCTAGTGTTGACATCGAGTCCTCGCGTGTGGAAACGGCTTGGACGAAATGTTTGGAGCTATCATTATGGCCTTAATGCTCCCGGTTGCGGATGGTGTTGGACATGGGAATGCCCACCGTCCAAAACCGGGTAGACCTAGCGTATCATCATGGGCATCGACCGAAATATCAGGCCCATAGGGCACTACTTACCACCTTTTGGGGCAATGTTTCACCCTGGGTCAAGTCGAATGCCAAGTGTCATGAGTGCTCTAGCCTGTGTTAGCGGGGATTCATTTCTTGTCTTTTTCATTTCTTTCTTTTATTTCTACACTTCCACTCATATAATCCGCGTAGCTCTCACACAACCTAGGCGAGGCTAGTAGCCATTCAAGCCATTCACCTCCCTGAGTTCGATATACCCGCACCCTACACAAATCGTGCACTTGCAGTAAAACGACACCGCGCCCAAACCATAAATGGGGCACCGGTCAGTTTGCTCGGTCATTTCATTGCTACTCACCACCAGATCCTTGAGATTATCAACCTTCTTGTTGAGAGCTTCAAATCCTGCCTTTTGAGAAATCTTCAAGTTTGAGATTTTCTTAAGCAGCATGTCTTGAAGTTCCACAATGTAGGCCAGTGGCTCCTCGTCTTCTTCTTCTCCTTCGCCATCTTTTTCTTCCTCTTCTTCATCAGAATCTGAACCAATAGGTTTCTTACCTTTCTTTTTGGCAGTCTTCTTGTTCAGCAGCACGAGTTTCTTCAGGGACATTTTGGTTGAGATCAATATGAAGTCCCATTCTATCGAGCGTGTGCACATCAAACACAAGAGCCGGTTCCAGAATCTTGGTTTCATTGTCAAGATGAACATTTTAACCAATAAATAGAATTGTAAGATAATGGCCATGAGCTAAGGATGAAGAATACCTATCAGATGATGCAGAGGTAAGAATGGAATCCATGATGACTCTAGACCAATTTACACGGATATTACCAAGCATTGCGTAAATACATTTGGCCTGCTTCTTAGAAAGGATAGAATGGCTACCAGACTTCTGCGTGATATTATAGGATAGGATATTTGCTAAAATTCTTGCTGGGTGGCGCAAATCACTACAAGGTAGTTTAGTTTGAAAATATCTACTCGGCAAGTACATTCTATCAAGGATATCCATATCTGTCATTTCAATATTATCCAGCAGTTCTCCAGAGTAGGGAATTCCTAAAGCTTGCCCAAGGGACTTAACAGTCATGGCTATTTTAGAGTCTAGAACTTTGGTGACAAATCTAAATTTAATAAGATCAAAGTCCATGTTGGTGTAAAAGAGATACACAAGCCTAGGATAGCACATGAAGACATTCTTAGATGAGAATAGGGTAAGGAGATTCTGAACTCTAATATGTCAACAATTCCATAATTTAGACCATGATCCAAGTTAACAAACCTCTCATGGAGGATTTTCCTTTTAGAGATACTAAGAAATTTGTCATATGAAACATTCTTGAAGAGATAGGCTTCAATAATTTCTCTTTGAGAAAGAGATGATGATTCTTTTGTTACCTTCCTCTTCTTAGAGATAGTTTTCTTGAAAGGCATCTAGATAAAAATAAACTTGATTCACAAAACTAGATATGCAAGATTATCGACAAATAAATGAAGTAAAAGTTGATGCGAGGAGATTTTACCTTGAGATATGAGATGAGATGAATATCTTCAAGAGAGTAAAAAAATTTCAAAGAAGGGTGAGAATGAGGTAGTCGGCTCCCCTAGGGTTTGAGGGATGGGGATTTTACCTCAAGGGGTGAAAGAAAAGATGTAGAGTGGCCTTTGGATCCAAAGATCAAGGGTAGAGATCATTTCTCCTTATTGGGTTTAAGTTGCCTCTTGTCTTTGAATCCATTAAAATCAATAGAACCCAAAACCAGTAAGAAAGATAGGCAAAAAAATAACCCAGATTGCTGCACATTCTCAGGTAGTCGATTCCCTCATGTAGGTAGTCGACTCCCTGCTGGGCTGAGTCGTTTTCTCATCCCGAGGGGTTTTGGTCCAAACCTGAGTGCGTTTCTAAAAAAATATTTTATAAATATAAAACAAACATTTATAACCATATATAAAAGAATTTTTAAAAGAATTTAACACTCATTAATCATATCAATCATATAATCTTGCAAAGCGATATTTGTCGCAAAAGCTTTTTGACGCTATTCTTGTTTCTTCTCTTCGTTTCTTTTAGAGTACCTGAAAAGATAAGCGTTTATGGTACTATTTGCTTTTGAGTCCAGAGGGTTAGTCTTTAGGAAACCAAACCCAGTATGGTTTAGTTCCTTCATGAAAAACATATTTGTAATTTTTGTTTAAATGAATTTTTTGAACAAAGTTTGTGGCATACCTTATTTGTCTTTGCTCGGACAGTTTCTTTGGTATCCAGATGCTCAGAAACTTTTTGTTAGAATGATGCATCCTGGTATGCTTAACATGTTTCTTGGTATGATTTGGATCATATCCAAGTCTGGTTTTGCTAGATGAGGCTTTTTGATTCTTCTATTAAACTATCTAGCTTTCCTTTTTTCCTTTGTTTAAATTTTCAATAATTTTCATCGTAGCGTCATATGTGTCTTTGACAGATACGAGAAGATTATTCAAATTTTCAACTTTTTCATTTACGGAAAGAATGTCTTTTTGCAAAGACTCATTCTTTTCTTTTAATGCAATGTTTTCTTTCATGGCTTTCTCGGTTCTTTCCACGTTGTTTGGAATCCTAGTTGTTCCTTTCCAAGGGACAGTCTCTTTTGACGTGCCCTGGTTTATTACAGCCAAAGCAAAGAATACCGTTAGTGGGTCTAAAAGAGCGTTTACCGTACTTACTTGTTATGAACTCTTTAATATTCTTTGAGATGAAAGCGATATGATCCTCTTTGTTCGTGTAGTCAGAATCTTCTTCTTGAGCTCTTAAAGCAAGATTCTTCTTCTTTGGTTTTTCTTCGATCTTCTTGTCTTCTTCAAGTTCAATCTCATATGCCATGAGATTTCCTTTTAGCTCTTCGAATGTTAGATCTTTTACGTTGTGTGCTTCTCGAATCGCAGTTGTTTTTCCTTTCCATTCGGGTCGGAGAGATCTCAGTATTTTCATCACCTGATCGTATTCAGACAGTTTCTTGCCTAAACCTGCGAGCTCATTAGTGATGTTAGTAAATCGAGTATTCAAGTCTGTGATACTCTCTCCTTCTTCCATTTTGAAAGATTCAAACTTGAAATGTAAAACATTTATACGATATTTGTTTACCTTCTCGGTTCCCTCACGACTTACCTGAAGGGTGTGCCATATTTGATATGCCGTCTCGCATTGAGAAACACGATTAAACTCATTACATGTTATTGCACATAATAGTGCGTTCATTGCTTTTACGTTGAGGTTGGCTTTCTTTTTCTCATCTGCTGACCATTTTTCGAATTCGATTTCGGTAGGTTTATTGTACGGTGCTTTGGTAACCGTCCATGCTTCGATATCTAGTGACTCAAGATGAGTCTTCATCTGGATCTTCCAGTTAGCGTAGTTTGTTCCGTTCAACAGGGGTGGTTGCATGGTGTTGAGACCTTCAGAGTGAAGTGATGTTGATGCCATCACCTTTATAGCCTCGCTCTGATACCAAGTGTTGGATCCTGTGGATGGCAAACAACACTAGAAGGGAGGTTGAATAGGGTTGTATAAAAATAAACTTTTTCGTTCTAATTGGTTAGCACAATTCAAAGCCTTCTAATGTTGCCTAAAAACCCAAGTAGAGTGATCTACGCTTGGCTCTTAATCAACGTAGGTAATCTTAAAAACAAATCAGAGAGAAAACACTTCTGGTAGTCGACTCCCTAAGAACAGTAGTTGACTCCCAGGGGGGATATTATGCACAGCTCAGTTAAAAGAATGAGATAGATGCGATTGCAAATAATACCAATATTATATCTATATTCACAATTGATATCAGAGAGTTAATCTTTGCAAAAATCAGCAAATAATGAAAGATAAACAAACACAGAGAGAATCAAACACAAACACAAGGATTTTTATCCTGGTTCCCCACAACCCTGGGTTCCCGACCAATCCGGTGCGAGATTTCCACTATCTGTCTTGGCAAATACAAGCACCTAACTCCACTCGTTAGGATTTTCCTACACACATATCCTTGACCATGATTTCCTGATTGCAACACTGTAATACCGCAACACCTAGACTTGTCTAGGGTTTCCAACACCCTTACAACAAAGGGCCAAACACAAAATAAAAATACGATCCAACTCATCACAATATTTGGTGCAGTTTGGATTTACAACCAAATTCTATAGCCAAGAGTAAAAGATAACAATGTGTATTCGTGGCTTAATAGAATATGATCTTAGATCACACAAAGATATGAATTAAGCCTTTGTGATCTAAATAAATGTTTTCAAAAATCCTTTCGAATAAAGTCAAAGAATAGAGAACAAGGATTTTGAAAAACAATAGCAAAAATAAAAGGTAGATCTCAAAAATAATAGCTTAAAAGAAACGAGATCAAGAATATAAACGCAGATTTGGCTAAAATAAATGAGAGCTGAAAATCGAGATCTTTTAGAACTTTTGTACCAGAAGAGAATTTTGAATTCAAGTATTGTGTTGGATAATGTCAAGAAAATGATCCTCTATTTATAGGTAAAATGAGAGGATTTGAATTACAAATTAGTTTGACTTTTGCCCCGAAAATCAGGGAAGCAATAAGTTGGAGAGATAATTAAAATCAGGTCAAACGTTGAAATTCGACAGCTGGTAGTCGACTCCCTAGGAGTGGTAGTCGACTCCCAGAGTGTTTTAGGAGAAAAACAATTCTCAGCTGGTAGTCGACTCCTACTCCTTGGTAGTCGACTCCCAGAGGAGTTTCTACTGAAACTAGGCTAGTAAGACATGTAGTTAGCTCCTGAGTGTAATGGAGATTAACTACCAAAATGAGAAGTGACTAGTAAAGGCTCTCAATAGTTTTGAAAATGATTTTAAAAGTATTTAAAATATTTAACTTCAAAATCATTTGTGTGTGTGTTATTTATACTTTTGGCTTTAACATAACCCTAAGAAAGACGCAACTTACACACTGTAGACTTAAGACACGTTCTCCCGAAGCTTGATTAGATGATGATGTAGATGTGAGCTTCTCTTGAGCTTCTTATTCCAATTGAGCGTGAGCTTCATCCTCGAGCTAGAAGTGTTGTCCTTGTCTTTGCTAAGTGAGTGTAGATTGTGCTTCTTCGGAGTATGTATACAACTTTTCATTCATCGTATAATCTACACACTTAATTATAGTGTAGTTAGTACACTAACTTCATTTGGTGTGCTCATCATCAAAACCACTTGGGGGTGGAATCCAATTTCCATCAGGTTCGACGTCCTTCCTTACCTGAAGTGTCTTGGACCGGACCAGGCCGAACAAGTCATCTGTGAGGTACACAAAGGCCTCTGTGGGAACCACTACGATAGACGCACTATCGCCCACAAAATAATGCGCCAAGGGTATTACTGGCTGACCATGGTCCACGACGCGTCCCAGTACGTCAAGAAGTGCGAAGAATGCCAGAAGTTTTGCAGACACACTACGGCACCGCATGCCGACCTGGTTTCCATCCTCAGTCCAATCCCCTTCGCAAGTGGGGACTCGACATCCTCGGATCTTTCCCAAAGGCCTCCGGAGGGAGGAAGTACCTCGTCGTCGCCATCGACTACTTCACCAAGTGGATCGAGGCCGAACCCTTGATGCATATCACATGGACGAACATGAAGAACTTCATTTGGAAGTCTGTCATCTGCCACTTTGGGGTACCCCGCTCCATAGTGACGGATAACGGGAGACAGTTCGATTGCGCAGGCTTCCGAAGTTTTCGTTCGGAGTGGGGGATCAAGCTCCACTTTGCTTTCATGGTGCACCTGCAATGTAATGGGATGGCGGAGGCAGCAAATAAGTGCATATTGGGCCACCTGAAGAAGAAGATCGGCGACGCTCTTGGATCTTGGGTGGACGAGCTACCAGGCATTCTCTGGTCATACTGCACGACCTACAAAGCTTCGACTGGAGAGAGCCCGTTTATGCTGGCATTTGGGACAGAAGCGATCGTCCCCGTGGAGGTGGGAGAGGAGACACTTTGGCTTCGATACTTTGATGAATATATCAACATGGAGGGCCTCAACCTCAACCTTGAGCTCATCGACGAAGTGAGAGATCGAGCTCCAACGAATCTCGTCCGGTACAGCCAGAGGATGGCCCAGCACTACAACTCCTGGGTAAAGAAGCAGAGCTTCAGGATCTGTGACCTAGTCCTCAGAGATGCAACCTTCAAACCAAAGACCGCGCGACGAGGGAAGCTCGCCGCAAAGTGGAAAGGCCCATACGAGATCATCGACATCATCGGACCAGCCACTTACATCCTGGGAACTTTGGACGGTGGTGAGCTAGCCCACCCATGGAATGCGGAACACTTGCTGAGATATTATCTATGACTTCGTGAGTTTTAATAAAATTCTCCATTTACAACATATTTTCAAATTTTGTCGTCACCACTTGGAAATTTCAGTTCCCCTCGGACACTCTCCCCTTCGGGGTAAGCTTACGGAGCTTCGCCATCCAAACCGGAGAAGGGCACGGGCCGAGCTACGTGCTTGCTCCCCCATCCAGTGAAGACTCTGGGACAAGCTTACAGAGCTTCGCCACCCAAACTGGAGAAGGGCACGGGCCAAGCTACGCGCTCGCTCTCCCTCCAGTGAAGACTCTGGGGCAGGATCCGTCCTCCTCACCCAAACCGAAATGACAAACACGGGGTAGGAAATGGTCCAATACCCATCCGATTACAGAGGATGTGGGATAGGTGACGGCCCCATACCCACCCTCTCAGAGACTCCGAGGCAAGCTTACGGAGCTTCGCCACCCAAACCGGAGAAGGGCACGGGCCGAGCTATGCGCTTGTCCCCCCTAGTGAAGACTCCAGGGAAAGCTTACGGAGCTTCGCTACCCAAACTGGAGAAGGACACGGGCCGAGCTAGCCATCGCTCCCCCTCCAGTGAAGACTCTAGGGCAAGCTTATGGAGCTTCTTCACCCTAACTGGAGAAGGGCACGAGCCGAGCTACGTGCTCGCTCCCTGCCTCCAGTGGAGACTCTGGGGCAAGCTTACGGAGCTTTGCCACCCAAAACAGAGAAGGGCACGGGCTGAGCTACGTGCTCGCTCTCCCCTCTAGTGAAGACTCCAGGGCAAGCTTACAGAGCTTCGCCACCCAAACCGAAGAAGGGCACGGGCCGAGCTACGCGCTCGCTCTCCACTACAGTGAAGACTGCGGGGTAAGCTTACGGAGCTTTACCATCCAAACCTGAGAAGGGCACGGGCCGAGCTACGCGCTCGCTCCCCCTCCAGTGAAGACTTCGGGGCAAGCTTACGGAGCTTCACCATCCAAACCGGAGAAGGGCACGGGCCGAGCCATGTGCTCGCTCCCCCCTCCAGTGAAGACTCCGGGGCAAGCTTACAGAGCTTTGCCACCCAAACCGAAGAAGGGCACAGGCCGAGCTACATGCTCGCTCCCCCCTCCCGTGAAGACTCCAGGGCAGGATCCGTCCTTGCCACCCAAACTGGAATGATAACACGGGGTAGGCAACGGCCCAATACCCGTACGATTACAGAGCATGAGGGGTAGGCAACTGCCCCATACCCACCCTCTCAAAGACTCGGGGAAAAGCTTACGGAGCTTCGCCACCCAAATCAGAGAAGGGCATGGGCCGAGCTACACACTCGCTCCCCCCTCTAGTGAAGACTCCGGGGCAAGCTTACGGAGCTTTGCCACCCAAGCCGGAGAAGGGCACGGGGCGAGCTAAGCGCTCGCTCCCCCCTCCAGTGAAGACTTCGGGGCAAGCTTACGGGGCTTCACCACCCAAACCATAGAAGGGCACGGGCCGAGCTACATGCTCGCTCCCCCCTCCAGTGAAGACTCTGGGGCAGGATCCGTCCTTGCCACCCAAACTGGAAGGACAAACACGGGGTAGGCGACGGCCCAATACCCATCTGATTACAGAGGTTGCAGGGTAAGCGACAGCCCCATACCTGCACTCTCAGAGACTCCGGGGCAAGCTTACGGAGCTTCGCCACCTAAACCGGAGAAGGGCACAGGTCGAGCTACGCACTCGCTCCCCCCTCCAGTGAAGACTCCGGGGCAAGCTTACAGAGCTTCACCAACCAAATCGGAGAAGGGTACAGGGCGAGCTACGCGCTCGCTCCCCCCAATGAAGCCTCCAGGGCAAGCTTATGGAGATTCACCACCCAAACCGGAGAAGGGCACGGGCCGAGCTACGCGCTCACTCCCTCCCTTTAGTGAAGACTCCGAGTCAGGATCCGTCCTCGCCACCCAAACCGGAAGGACAAACACGGGGTAGGCGACGACCCAACACTCGTCCGATTACAGAGGATGCGGGGTAGGTGACGGCTCCATACCCGCCCTCTTAGAGACTTTGTGGCAAGCATACGAAGCTTCGCCACCCAAACTGGAGAAGGGCACGGGCCGAGCTACGCGCTCTCTCCCCCCTCCAGTGAAGACTCCGGGGCGGACCCATCCTCGCCACCCAAACTGGGGAAGGGCACGCGTTGTGCTAAGACCTCCGGTCAACTCATGGTCCCGAGAAAGTACGCCCTTGAAGTGACCTATCATCACAAAGGGATAGACTCGTGAGGCCCGCTATTAATGACGAATCACCCCCTGACAAGAGCAGGTTTGATGTTTCATGCCTGACACATCGTCTGGCATAAGCGGGTCTGACCGATTCGAGCCTGACAAGACAACTCATAGCGCCAGACTGTAAAATGACACTGACTCCAAACACTTATAAATACTCCACTTTGTGCCACAAGGGGGAGGGGCAGAGCAGATTGGCTCTAGGCGGGGTTTCCATGAATATACAGGGGCAAGCACCGCCCCTGTATTCGCCCCCCTTCCCAAGTCCGTCACGATAGGGCGGATTCGTCTTTAGACTGCCCCATGGGGCTGATGCGCTTGAAACGAGTCGCTTTTCTTCCCAGTCGTCGGATGTGCTCTCATTGGGTGGCCAACTGAGCCGTTCTGACGAGTTATTCATCTTACAGGCAGATCGTTGACGAGTTATTCCTCTTACATATAGACGGCATGCTGACCACTCCGCGGCCTCCCCTGGACAACTTGCACCAGAGGAGCCGCGGTGGACAATCTTTCTCTCCCAATGCCCATTCACGATGACCTCCACCTCCGTGATAGCATCGGTACCTTGACCGCTCGACTCTCCCGACAACCGGCCCGTGGTCCCGAACAGCTGGCCCCCGCCTCCGATCCGTCCTTCCCCTTCCTCTTCGAGTGTCGCTATCGGGCCTGAGGAACTTCCAGAAGAGATCAAGCAACGGTAGAGAAAGAAGGCCATCGCGAGCACGAGACACCTTCTCTGGACACTCCCCCAAGTTAACATGGGCCGACGACGAGCTAACTGATCGCTCCTTATTTTACACATTTTTTGCATGTCATTTCGATCGCCCATATTGCGATTTTCACGATTATTCGATGATATCGCGTTGCTTTTTACTATTTCTTGTTTTTGTCGGATTTCAAGAAATATAGAGCGATCTGGAGCTTAACTAAGATCAAGGGACTTTTGCACACGCTGGAGCACTGCCTGTGACCCTATCGAGGAGTCAGCAGCGCTAGATGATGAGCGGAAGAAGAAGAAGCTCGATAAAATTGACGAGAAGGCGAGAAGGAGAAGATAGGGCTCCAGAAATAGCCCACTCGGCCGAGCAGACAGCTCACTCGGCCGAGCGAAGGAATGTACTCTCCCGAGTACAATGGATACAGGAGCATATTGAGTCAAATTCCACTCGGGCGAGTGAAAGATCTCACTCGGCCAAGTGAAAAAGTCCACTCACCAGAGTACGACAGGGTTTTCCTCCTGAGATCTCAGCCGACTTTCTGAAGTTTGAAGAGGATCAGCAGAAGTCTCACTCGGTCGAGTGAGAAAGCCCACTCGACCGAGTAAAGAACTCCACTTGGCCGAGTGGAACAGAGCGACAGACCCCCAAAACCCCCAA